>JAJEKV010000012.1:22222292-22822292 GCA_021234155.1 Isoetes taiwanensis | reverse complement strand
GCCCTCTCTCTTTGTGCACCCCCCGGTGTCTTATTATCATTTCTTTTATAGCTTTCGCTACATCTGTGAGTGTTTCTTCTTTGTCCATCAGTGCTGGGAGTGGGAGATCCCACCTGACCTTGTTGAATTTGGACCTTATATCTGTGTAAACCGGGCACTCTTTTACCATGTGCTCTTCGTCCTCTATTTTTCCTGAGTCACATACTCGACATATTCGCTCTGCTCTATCTATTTTCCTCCATCTATCTTTCTCAATTCGGAGGTCGTGGCTCCCCATCCTGAATCTGGCCAGCGTTCCCCTGTTACTCTTATTCAACATGCTGCTTTTGTACGTGATATGCCCTATCTGTCCCCCTGGATTGAAGGTTCCCAATAGCCAGTTTGTCTTCGCCCATTGGTGCCGTGCCGACCGATTCCTCATTGCTACGCTTTGTCCATTCTTCGTCCCATCCGTCCGCTTGTATAATCTGGCTTAGTTGCATCCCCATACTTGCCGTCCACTTCGCCAATTCGTTAAGCCATCCCTTGCCTGTTGTTATGTGTTGTTTTGCTGATTCATCTATTGCTAGTGACGACAGTTTGTCCTCTTTCCCATAGCTGTTGTCCTTTATTAGGTACCTAATTGTTCTTTCCCATGCCCTCACTTCCATTGGCTTTTCCCCTGTCTCATATAAGATTGTTGCTAATGATGTACTGTCTTTCACTGAAAATTCTTGTCGTGCCATTGCCTCAATATGCCTTCTTGTTTTTCCCATTTCTTCTCTGATAGGCCTGGTCCCCATGTCTCACATCCGTACAGCTGTGTTGATGCTACTATTGTGCTAAATAGGTATGCTTTGATTTCCCAGTTGGTGATCCTATTGTTGTTATAATTCATCATGATGTAATAATTGCCTATTGCTGCTTGGAATCTGGTATCCGCTCCTTTTGACCACTTTCCCCATGTGTGTCATTATCGGATATATATGTACCCTGTGGCTTCTTCTAGTTCCTTCCCCTTGTATCTAAATGGTCTGTGTCTTATCTTTGTACCGAAGGTCACTATTTTTGTTTTTTCCAGGTTGACTGTCAGTCCTGTCTCCGCACAAAATTCTTCTAGTATCTCTAGCATTTTGTGCATCCCTTTGGCTTTGGTAGCCATCATACCTAAATCATCCGCATATAGCATTATCGGGACTTTTGTTTTCCCTATCATTGGTGCTTCACTGTCTCCCCCTCTCTCATTGACAAATTCCTGTAGGGCATCTATGTATATCCCAAAGAGTGTGGGTGATAGTGGACATCCTTGCTTTACTCCTGTGTCGTATTCTATGGCTTCTCCTTCCCCATCTGTTTTGGCATATACCTTTTGGTATAGCCTTGCAATTGATCCTACTAACCCTTCTGGTGCTCTTAGTCCTATTAGTCTAAGTAGAAGCTTATCTCTAGGCACTGTGTCGAAGGCTTTTTTAAAGTCCACGAAGCAGCATATGATCTTCTTGTTACTCTCCCTTGTCTGCTCTATCATTATCCTTAGAGTCACCAGATGATCCGTAGTCGAGTACTCTAGTCGAAAACCAGCCTGGCCTTGTGCTCTGAGCTTCCCTGCTTCTGCCCACGTTTTCAGTTTCTGATCCAAAGTTTTCCCGAACCATTTCGCGAATACTGAACTGACCATAATAGTCCTGTAATTACTCGGTTCTTCTTTGTTTCCTCCTTTATGGAGCGGGATTACCTTATTAAACTGCCATCTTTCCGGTAGACCTGAATGTACTATCTCATTGAATATTTCTGTTATGATCCCTACTATCTCTGTTCCCACGCATTTCAACATCTCCGCTGTTAGCCCATATAGATCCGGAGCCTTATTGTTTGCCATTTTGTTTAGCGCCCATGTCACCTCTTCCTTGGTGAAGGGAGGTTTGTGTCTACCTTCCGGGGCCATGATTGATATCGCCCCTATTTTGTACAGACGTTCCAGGTATCTTGTCCAGTCTATTTCTATTTCCATTCCTCTCCCCTCCTCACCTGCTACTGTACCTGCTTTTGTTTTTGAGCCTTTTTTCATATTGTTCCAGAATACCTTAGGTCTCTTTTTCAGGTCTTCGGCCAATCCCCATTGATGGTTCTTCAGGTCCTGAGCTTTCTTTCTTTTCAGTATTTTTCACATATTTGCTGTGTTCCTCTTGGTATGCCTCAGTTTCTTTTGCCTGTTTGACTTTCCTTCGTTGTTCCAGGCACACTGCGTCAAACCATACTGACCTTCGAAATGCTATAGCCCTCCTTCCTCTTTCCCTTCTCCCGAATGCCATTTTAGCTGCTTCTTCTAAGATGTCATTCATGTCATTCCCTCTGTCCTTCATTCCCTCTCCCCATTCCTTTTCTTTTATTTTCTTTTTTACGTTTTTATGAATGTTCCCGCTCTGTTTTCTCTGAATTTGACTGTTATTTTGGCCTGTTTGCCTCTTCCTTGCTTGTCATCTGTTCTTCCCCTTGCCACATTCATCTTGAGCAGTATGGGTCTGTGTCCCTCCCTCCTTCCTAGCGGCCATTCCCCTAACTCCATCTTTCCGATTTCCTTTATTGCTTCCTCATTTGCTATCACATAGTCTACTATACTGCTCCCGTGAGCATTTGTGCTTGTGAACTGGCCTGAAGCCTCCCATCTTCTTAGGCCATTGCATATAATTGTATCTGTAGCTGTATAATTGTATATATAATTGAATATATTATATGCAAATGGTCATAGAATTGCTTGCGTCCCCAGAGAGGTTCTGGAATAGAATTAGAACTCCACAGAATATTCGAACCGCTTTTGAAGTGGAGGACCTATTGGCTGCGGTTAAAAAACTTTATTATTTTCCAGGAGTTGAAACATGCATAGATCATGTATGTGAATGTGAACATTTGAATATTACAAATAATGACATAGTTGGGGGACTTCAGAGTTTATCGAATAACAAGGGTGTTGATGCTGATGGCCTTGTGGCAGAGATGTTTAAGTGGGCAGGTGACGGAGTATTCCATTTACCCAATCATTGTTTGATATCAAAAAACCATCCTTGTTCAATACTAGCTTGCGTAGCTCGGTATACAAGCCATGTGTCATCATGTTGTTTCAGCTTTCTCACATACCTAATGCATCTTACTATAGCCTCCCCTTCCATTGGCATAAGCCCACATTCCGCTAATAGCATAGGGAATGGAGTTTGCATTTTAACTCCTAATTCTTGCCTCATGAATTTTTGAAGTATTTGCTCAATGTCTTCCCAAAGACCCTTGGGCAGGCTTGCACATCCATAGAGGACAACAGTTTGCACTAGAACAAAGAAGAGCTTAATCTTTAAATCCCATGACCATAAATGTATTTTTCTGCTAAGACTTTGCAAAGAATATAGTGCCTTTAGCCACTCGTTGGGCTATGCATGCATTCCACCTGTGATTCCTGTGAATAGTCAGCCCAAGATACTTATATGAATCACATACATGGACCATGACCCCATTGTACTGAAAACACTTCCTGTTTAAGTATGCAAACTGTCATGATTTTTGTTTTCTCTAGTTTCACCTGCATATCCGTGTTGAGCACAAAAATGTGCTAATGCAGCATGTTTACTTGTGAATAAGCAACAATCACCACATCATCGGCATACAACAAGAGCCTAACAGCATAGCCATGCAAGTACGTACCATCACCACCGTTATCAAAAAGCCATGTATCTAAACTATCAATAAACAAGCCAAATAAGGTGGGAGATAACGGGCATCCCTGTTTTACCCCGATATTACTTGAAATCTTATTATTCACATCAAGAGAAAGAGGAAATGATAGTTGAACTAGTACCTTTTCATATAGAGTTCTGACGGCTAATCTCAAGTCTACAGGTACCTACAATTGTTCTATTCTTGCCCACAACTTATCTGGAGGCACCTTATCAGATGCTTTCTTAAAATCAACAAAGAGAATATAGACTGGTTTCTTCTTACCTTTAACAGAGTCCATGATCAAGGGTAGATCTTCCTGCTCTAAAACCCGCTTGCACATCCGATCGTGCATTCTCTTTCTCCGCCCACTGACTGAGTTTCTTCTCCATAATAGTGGCAAATAGCTTGGAGAAAAGACTACTAACCATCAAGGTGCAGTAGTTATTTGTGTCAGATGGATCTCCTCCTTTCAAAATAGGGACCACGCGGTTTGTCTGCCAATCCACTAGAAATCCTTGGCGTAGGGCCGCATTAAGCAGTTTGGCAATTTTAGTATGCATTCTACTACCTGCCCATTTTAAAAGCTCAGCACTTAGGCCTTGAGCATCTCTTGCTTTGCCGTTAGCCAGTCTGCTTATTCCCTCAATCACATCCTCCTTAGTTAGGATTAGTTCAGATACTCCCTTCCTCTCTTCTACTATACTAGGCATATGATAGAGTGACATGCCATGTTCCCAAAGCTCATGCACAGTAAGAGGGATCTCGCTTTGCTTGCGTTGCTTCATTTTATTCCGGAATTTCTTTGGCTCTTTTAAGTACTCTTGAATCAACTCCTCTTGTCTCTGTTTGAGATGTACCCTCTTCTTGCGCCGGATAGTTTGCCTAAGCTCCTTTCTAAGTTGGTGTTTCATTGGATCAGCATGTTGTACCTTCTTCTTCAAATCATGGCATTCCTGGTCATACCAGGAATTGCATTTAAGCCCTTTAATAATTCTTTGTGGCACAAAGCATTGGGAGGCAGAGTCTAGCAGAGTATTGGTGATAACACCATTTAGCTCCTCTACATCATCAGACCAAATTTGATTTTCCAATCTACCCTCTATTTGTTTCCTGAACATACTAGCCTTTTTTGCATCGAAGTGCATCCTATGGGTGATTCTCTTCTCTTGAATTTTTTGAGTAGAGATTTGTATTGAGAATACCATAGGGGCGTGGTCAGACTCCATTCTATCCTCTATTATCATGAAATCTTGGATGCATTCCCTTGCTGATTGCATATTAGTTAATCAACTACACTTCTTCCACGGCATGTATATACTCCTGTGTTGGGGAACCTTGTAATGTTATTATTTATAAACATATTTGTGCTACTGCATATATTCAACAAGTATCTTCCAGTCCTAGTCACAATTTTATCACATGAATTTCTCTTCCATCCATTTCTCTCTAGTAATAGATCATCTCCAGTTTCTAGACATTAAATGGATACATCATCTCCCACATATACCGTTGCCTGGATATTTGCGGTACGACCATTAAAGTCCACATGCTGACTTAGAGATGACGAGAGACAATACGAGAGAATACGAGAGATGAGAGATGGGGGAGAGATGGGTGAGAGTGGGAAAACCCAACTCTCACCTCGAGAGATGATTCGCCCCTAACAGCCGTTAAGGGCGTTTTCATTGCCCACTAACCAAACAATTAGCCTTAATTTTCGCTGCTAAAACTGCCCGAAATGTTTCCCACACCGAAAACCAGGGGCGACATTTCCCCTGCTTCTTGATCTTCAAGGCCGCCTAATTCTTGCTCAGAGTATCCAATTCCTCGAAGCAAGTAGCCGATTACGATCCAGGTATTCATCAGATTACGCACGCATTTGCATTCTGTTTTTTGTGCATTCATTCATTAAGTTTTGATCCTCAATTTCGTTTTAAGTCGTCCTTATTCCCAATCAATTATTTGGATTCAGATGTCTAAGGCCTCTCGATCTGCTTTGCCAGCAACCAGCAAGCCTTTCGTGCCTCCTCGGGTTGAAAAAATGGCACCAAGAAGGACCCCCAGAAAATGACAGGCCAGATCTCCATGAATGTGCAATTGGAAACTAATTCTGAGCCAATTCCATCATCAAGACAGCCAAAGGAAAAGAGATCCAAGCGTGTATTGAGCGAAATTCAGGCGTCCTCTGATATTGTGAGTGAATCTTTAGAAACCGATTCTACTTTGGCTATTGTTGTGCATGAGAAGGAAAATTCGAAAGTGATAGACACAAAGAATAGGAAGTCTCCTGTGCAATGGACAGATCACGGTGTCTCCACATTCCTCAATCTCCTGAACGAGATGAAATTGGTAACCAATGGCACCCTCAACCTCTCCAACACACAATGGAGGGAAATTATGATGAAATTGCAGCCCTTTGTTGGGGGTTTAGTGGAGCTTAGACAACTAGTGAAGCTATACAATTCCATGCGTGGTTATCGATATTATCCCATTGTGTTCTTTGCCTTGGAGCAATCCAAAATCTTCTTGGTGGTCTTCTAACGCTGCTGGAACCCGCAACCATTAAAGCTGCAGATGCGCAAAAAAACATACCATTGTTATCCTCTAAAACCTCATCATCGAACAGGGTCATTGGGTCTTCGAGCTCGTTGAGTTCCAATAGCTGCAAGCAGTATCTCTGTAATGCAAATCCGAGTGTCAAAGCCCGAAAAAGCATGGCAATCATACCAAGAATGACCGGATCCATGGTTTAGTGGCCGGAATCGAAAGAATGTGGAGGCAAAACTAGAAATGAATTATCCCACATAGCCCGCCGAACCAAGAAAAACAGGCTTGAATATCCCACAATTTGGCGCCCGAATTGAACGTTACGATCAAATTATCCCACATTTTTCTCGTCGGCGGAATTGATGCACGATCGAAAATCCGCAAACAAAGAAAAATTCGCCAATAAGAGAAATTTTGTTAAGCCTCGAGATAATCGCCTCTCCTCTCCTCCCAAAAAATACATTACATTTCGGGGAGGAACCGTATGTGACGAGAGATGGATTTTTTTACGCGCATGTGGCCGACGCAAGAGAGAGAGAGAGAGAGAGAGAGAGAGAGAGAGAGAGAGAGAGAGAGAGAGAGAGAGAGAGAGAGAGAGAGAGATGAAATGAAAATGTATAACATCACGTCTGCAGACCACCAGGTCTATGAGACGTTCAATAAGTACAATCAACATTGTAAAAAATATCTTCTAATGCATCTTCAGATATAGATGCATTAGTACTCTCCCACTCATCCTCCATTCTCCCCTTGCAATTATACAATTTCAATAAGTGATCTCTATGCTCTAGCACGTCGATGATAAATTGTCCTATCTTAGAGCTTGGTAGGTCAAAGAATCCCCTCAAATCATCACAAGTAACTTGGTGTTTGCACCTGAGATGTGCATATGCTGAACATCGTAGAAGCGTATGTGCTTCATCCTCAATGGCATTCACATCACACAGCTTACATAGTCTCAAAGCATGAGGAATATGATTCCAACGTCCGACTTCCACCCCCAGTCTGTGTGAACTAAGCCTCATTCTACTGATGGCATGTCTAAGAGAGAGAGAGAGAGAGAGAGAGAGAGAGAGAGAGAGAGAGAGAGAGAGAGAGAGAGAGAGAGAGAGAGAGAGAGAGAGAGAGAGAGAGAGAGAGAGAGAGTATTTGAACGTCACGCCACTAGGGCAAAGATCCAACTGGACATGTGACCACACACCACACTACATTGCTTGGTTGGGCCCCTTGCTTAGATCGGGGTGGAAGTCGGCTGGTTGGTCCCACTTCCACCCCCACCAGGTGAACTAAGCCTCATTCTACCGATGGCATGTCCGAGCTTAACCGAGAGAGAGAGAGAGAGAGAGAGAGAGAGAGAGAGAGAGAGAGAGAGAGAGAGAGAGAGAGAGAGAGAGAGAGAGAGAGAGAGAGAGAGAGAGAGAGAGAGCTGGAGGTGCGTTCCCTTGGAATAAATCCTTCCCATCTGTTTGTTTGGAATTTGAATTGAGTCTCGGAATTAAATCCTTCCCATCTGTTTGTTTGGAATTTGAATTGAGTCACCGAAACTAAAATTGGCAGTTACTATACTATTTTTGGCACTTACTATAATATTGTTGGCAATCATTATGCTCACGACACAATTTGGTGCCAGCCTCGCACCACAAAAGGGGGAGAAAGGGGGGACATGCCAAGTGATCCACTACAATATGATTTGACCCGTTTATGCTTAAGGAATTTATTTGGTGAATTCCAAGGAGCAGGTATTGCTGTTCTAAGACATCGTGTCGGGTCAGTCAGCACAAAACCCACCACCCGCACCATTCTCTTCACAACATGTGCTGCGTTATTTTTGCAAGCACACTCGCCATTACTACTATTATTTTTTGCTTTAAGAGAGCTTAGTGCATCTTGAACTCTCTCGCTTATTAGACTATCAGGAGCCTTTTGTTTCATCTACTCACTAAAGCCTTGGCTTTGATATTCTTTTTATGGTACTGCCCTATCTCCATGCTGATGAGCTATAATTCTGTACTTTCTTCTCAATGCTCGAATTCTCTTTCAATTGTGATACCTCCGTTGGCCTGCAAGAGTTTGTTTTTCATGATGTATGGCCCTCTATCCACTGCCCACCAACATTTACTCCTCCATTAGCTTCTATGCGCACCTTTGATCTTGGTGTAAAATCTCCAGCTTGTACTCCATCTTGACTATTTCTATTCACAATGGAGCTTTTTTCCCCATAAAAACAAGAGCCTAACACCTCTGTGGAAATTTAAGCAAGAGGAGAAGAAAGACCTGACTGAATAGAGAGTTTACATGGTCCTATATCTCATCTTGAGATGGATTCACCCTTATTCCTAATGAAGCTTCATCTTTATGTTTCCCTACAACTATAGTATCAACTTGAGTTTTAGATTTTTGTCTCAAATCTGCAAGTATTGCCTAAAACACCATTCTTCCCATTGTTTGCTCTTCTGCTAATCTGTTGCATCTCAATAGCCATAGAAGCAATGCCATCATTGCCCCCTTTCTTTGTCTGCAGATCACTAATAAAATGAATTCCATCTGTTGAATCATACTTTTAAGCCTACCAGTCAGTTCTTCAAGCAGATTGCAAGTGCAATATCGCAAATCGTAGGTTCAGGGTTTTTCTTGGTTCGCAGGTAGCAGATTGCAATCATTGGATCTGTTGAAAGACGATAAATCTCCCAAGAACTGGCCGGATCTGGCAAAAATGTTATAAATCTGTTGGCAAAAACCCTGTAATATGTTGGATGTGCAAAAATCCCTCCCCTATTTCTATTTTGTAGGGGAATGGAGGTTGGTTGGTCCTCCATTCCTAGTGTTGCAGGTAACCCCCTCTCATTAATGCCGGTCGCAGGACCCCATCTGCAAAACTGGGAATGGAGTCCCAACCTCCATTCCCCTATACGTCTTACTTGAGCACTTTTAGAAATGCCTTCAAACCATGACATGAAATTACTAAGTTTGAATAATATATAGCTAAGGAGCTATAAACACTTCAAAATGGATCTGCAAAACCTCAATCTCACGTAGATACTTTGCAAGGTAGAAGGGGGGATTCAAGGTGAGTACAATATTAATTTCATATTGCCTAGTCATATAGTGCATGCAATTGAAGCTCATCAAGATGTGAGATTCATCATGTTATCGGCATTGGAAAGTACTAGAAACTGGCGCCTGGCATTGCCGTTTTTATAGTCCACATCGAGCACTTATAAAGAAGGTTTTTGATCCAAAAACTACTTTTTCCATATCCAAAATATACAAGAAATTTATCGCAGTGGCCGCCGCAAACATTTCTCTCTTTTCTTAGTATCAAGGCCAAGTTGCTGGTCATTGCAATGGATGTCGTGAAAATTTCTCTCTTTTCTTAGTGTCCAAGGCGAAGTTGTTGGACTATCATATGTACGTGGATGTATTATATCTTATATGGCCCACAATAGAGAAGGGTTTGAACCATGAAATTCATGGGATCGTGCTTAGGATGACATTACGGAGGCATGCCTCTTACTAGGAATTTCTCTTTTCTTTTTCTTCTGAAATTTAAGTGCATGTAACGTATTTGCTTGTAGTGTGCGTGTTTGAATAATTCTTGTAGCGACTAAATTAGATTCAAAGAGTCATTCAACTAAAAATACCGCCACTGTATTGTGAGATATTCTTGCTAATTTTACAGATGGAAAAGATGAAGTTGACAAAATAACTTGACTTAAGATGAAGTTGACAAAATAACTTGATTCAGAAGTTTCAAAGAACGTGCAAATCTGGAAGCTGGGGACCCGGCTCAGCCATACCTTTCCCTCCATAGCAAATATTCAACAAAATAGGCTGTTCCTAGAAGGATCTGGTTTATACAAAGCCCAACAGGTATGGCAATCTGGCCGGGATCTCTTCACTTCAACCCACAGAATTAAGTGCTCCATCCATCAAATGGAACCTGCAGCAGGTTCCTTTCTGTTCGTTTTGCAATTCAAAGCCCTGTTTTACAAGAATATCTTGTTGTCCTGGAGAAACTTGAGGGCCACTTTGCTGCAGCTAGCATCCTCTTTCATTTTCATCTTCCTCATTTTTGCAATAGATAAGGCCATCGAATTACGTTTGGGAGACAATACTTACTATAAAAATTTGGTACATTCTCATGCCTCTGCTGTTGGCTCCATACCGGCCTGCGAATCAGGTTATTACATTAAGCAGCCTTGTTATGATTTTCTATGGAGTGGCAATTCCAGCAGCAAAGTCCGCTCTATAGTGGACAATATCATGAAGAATAATCCTGGGAGACCCATCCCTGCAGAGAAGGTAGCATTCACAACTGCATTTCATGATTTTATAGCATAGCTGATTTAAATAAAGACGACAATCAAGTTACATATCTACTGAGCATCATTTACAGGATCCATTTACAAGTCACTTTCTCTACCACTTATTCCTACAGTCTTAAGACATTTCCTAGCCATATGACTTTAGCAAATCTTATATGCAGGTGATGGATTTTGAGAGCACAGATGATGTAGATGCATGGCTCTACGAGCATCCAATGCATTGCCCTGGTGCATTGCATTTGGATGAGCGGAATTCTTCTGTGATTGCCTATGGCGTTCAAACAAATTCCACATCTAAACGGAAACGTGGTAGATATGAGGATCCAACTTTCAAGTTTCAAATACCTCTGCAAGCTGCTGCAGAACGAGAAATTAGCAGATTTCTTTTAGGTAAAAGTCCATCTAGACCAAGTTCACAAAAGGAGAAATAATAAGTGTTTTGAGTCTTCTCATGTCAGTCATACTTCTCTTAAATTTGCTTTTCAAGCATAATCCATTCTCCAATATAGGCCATACGAGCGCCTTATTTATCAACCACAGTCATGCTTGAACCAGCACAAAATCAGAAAAACTCCAGTGTGTTTTTTCTTTTGCTTTGGCTTTAACATGACAACACAGAAAAAACCCGCTTAAGTCCACAAAAACCCCGTATCTTTTCTTTGGTTCAAACATGACCGTGGTTGATAAATAAGGCGCTCGATAGGCCATAGGTGCCTCTCTGAAAGATTATATCAAGGTGACCAGTAATACATGTCATTTCCAATTTAATTTGATGGTACTGTGGCCCTCATTAGCACCTTCAGTTCCCAGATGTTCCTGTTTGGCATTACACAAGATTCCTGTGCTGAAATGTTAGATGAAATTATGCATAGAGAGCAGAATTTCTGCCAAAAAGATCATCTGAACCTGACACATCAATCATGTCAGCTTACTAAGGGGACATTTTTATGCAGGAGCGGACATAGAGTGGAATGTATCATTTGCAGAATTTGCCCATCCACCAACTGAAACCTACTCAACTCTTTCCTCAGCAGGGCCTACATTTTTTCTAGCTGCAACTATGTTTGGGTTTGTCATTCAATTGAACAATATTGTTACTGAAAAGGAGCTAAAGCTTCGGCAGGTCTGTGGAATGCAAATGCACTTAAGTAAAACCTTACATGTATTGTTGTTTCCTATATTTGTCTTCTTACGCATGCTTCCATGATGCTTGATTGTTACTGAAAAGGAGCTAAAGCTTCGGCAGGTCTGTGGAATGCTTACCATTTTTGAAGTCAGGCAAAGTGGTCTGTTTATTGTTGCATTTATGTTATTACAGATTTATCTCCTCATGCTGGCCAAACTGATCTGCTACACATCTTCACTTTTGAATCCTCCCCCAACACACACACAAAACAAAGCCGCTAGAAAGCCTTTTCGCCTAAAGAATCTCTAGATATGCAGAAAGAACTTAATGTTATTTAAATGTATGGATTTGAGCAAAAGTTATAATGGATCCAAATTGCAAAGGCGACTTCTCTATAATCAGCTTTTCATATGCAGGTAATGTCAGTTATGGGTTTGTTGGATTCGGTTTATTGGTCAACCTGGCTTCTGTGGGAGACTCTTTTAGTGTTCGGAGCTTCAATACTGTTAGTGCTCTTTGGCATGATATTCCAGTTCTCATTTTTTCTCCACAATAGTTTCGGGGTTCTGTTCTTCATGTTCTTTCTTTTCCAATTCAATTTGGTAAGCATGATGTTAACTACCATTACATAGCATTACCATATAGCTTTTCAATTGAATGACTAGTTGTGCGGTCTCCCTATGTGGCAACCATTACATTCTTTCAGAATGGAAAGTGTGCAGTTAATAGAAATTGATTTATGTTTCATGCAGATAAGCTTTGCTTTCCTATTCTCCACTTTTTTGAGCAAAGCATCAGCAGCAAACACTGTTGGTTTTGCCATCTTCATAGTAGGGTTCCTGACACAGGTACAGACCATGAAAAACAAATCAGGTGCATAAACATTAAACACATTAATTCATTTGCTTACTTGCAGTTGGTAACGGTATTTGGCTTTCCATATGATACATCATTTTCCAAGGGGTTACGAAGCATTTGGTCTTTGTTTCCTCCAAATCTACTTGCCATTGGCGTGAAATACTTGGGTGATGCAACGGCCTCTTCTAAAGATGAGGGAATAAGCTGGGCAGGTCGTGCGAAATGCTCAGCAAACAATACTGATTGTGTCCTGACTATGGTCTTTTCTATGCCCCTTTGCATTTTGCTAAGTTGTTGTAGATTGGAGGTTGTCTCCAACTTCTTAGCTTACTCAACATATGCATTTTGATCGCTTTGCACTCCCAACAGGATGGAATTTACAAGTGGCTCTTATCAACATTCTGTCTTTGGTTCCTACTGGCAATATATTTTGACAACACTCTCCCGAATGTAAATGGCGTACGCAAGCCCTGGATTTACTTTTTATATCCTTCATACTGGATTGGGGATTCAAGCCCACGAATTGAAGGTTCTAATATTTCCCTCTTACTACTTCTCGAAAATCTGTTCATATATCTGTATACCGTTTGTATGGACTGCATGTTTATTTTTGTATTACAATTATTGCTTGGAACAGGTCAAAGTTCTAGGTCTCCTGCCGAGAATAAGGATGAGGATGTAGCAGCTGAAGCAGAATTAGTTGCGTCAAGTTCCATTGTAGATAGTTCCAGCATCGTACAAGTGCGAGGCCTTATCAAATCCTTTCCTGGTGTAAAAAGACGCATCGGGTTATGTGCTTCAAGAAGAGAACCTTATCATGCAGTTAATGTATGTCATTTGCACATATAGTACATTTTGAAAATTGGGGTTGATAAATAACGTCTGGTTCTTGCAGGGGATATGGCTGAATATTGAAAAGAATAAGTTGTTTTGCCTCCTTGGTCCAAATGGAGCAGGGAAAACTACATTAATCAACTGTCTTACAGGAATTTTACCAATAACTTCTGGTGATGGTAAGCTCTTTAACAGGCACATATTTTACGTAGATTTATGTTAGTAGAAGATGCTGAGAAGTATGCCAGATTATCAAAATTCTATAGGCTTCTTGTCGTCCATTAGGATTGAGACCTGGTTTGGAGGATTGAATTGTGAGAAATCTGTGGCACAAATAAATGAAAGCATCTTAGGACTCTATATTTTGCTTTCCAATTTCAATGTTCCTCCACTTTTTATTTGTCTAAAACCTTCTACGTGATCTAATAACCTTTAATTTGGAGATATCAGCACTGGTTTATGGAAATTCTGTTAGAAGTACAAGGGGAATGTCCATTATACGAAGCACAATGGGCATATGCCCACAGGTAATGAAAGCAAGAAATGGAGAAATAATGTTTGGTCCTTTTTATATATTTTCCTATAGACTGAATCTTGATGGCTTTGCCAGTTTGACATACTCTGGGATGCACTGACTGGACGAGAACATTTGCATCTATTTGCAAGCATAAAAGGCCTTCAACCACGTGAAGTACAAGCTGTAAGTCTAAATTTTCTAATTGAGAAGGTGTCTTCATGTTGTCCCAACAAAATAAGCATTTAATTTCAATTTTTACAGAGCATTGAAGACCTTTTGTCAAAGGTGAAGCTAGTTCCTGCTTCTAACACAAGAGCAGGAAGTTATAGTGGTGGAATGAAACGAAGATTGAGCCTTGCTGTGGCTCTAATAGGGGATCCGAAAGTTCTTTACCTTGACGAACCGGCAAGTGGTCTATCCAGTTCTCTTGTTCCTGATGTGAATTACTATTGCAGGCCTGTTGCATTATGTATCCCTGATATCTTTAATGTACAGGCACAATATCCATTTTATGGAAGGAATTGAGGGGCTTAAACAACCTTGTTTTGCATGCAGACAACAGGAATGGATCCTATTACTCGAAGGCATGTCTGGGACATCATAGAGGCTTCCAAGCATGGACGAGCAGTCATTCTAACTACCCATTCAATGGAGGAAGCAGATGTACTAGGCGATAGAATTGGCATAATGGCCAAAGGAAATTTGCAGTGCCTTGGCACGTCTATTCATTTGAAGAAAAAATTTGGTGCTGGATACATCGTGAATATCAATTTAAGCAATGGAGTCTCTTTTGATTCCCAGCTGCAGGCAAGCGAAGAACAGCAAAGCGAAATTAAATACATGTTCAAACAGGTGTGACAACTAAAGTTCAAACAAAATTTCTAGTGCTTGAAACTCGTTTTTGTTTTTGACACTTTTCCACACCTGCAAGCAGATTCTGAATGTTGAACCAAAGGAGGAAGGCCAGACATATTTGACTTTCATAATTCCTCGAAGTAAAGAGGGCTTATTAGGGGTGCGTATAGTTTCCTGGAAGGAAAAGATACATGCTGATCTAGAAGAAGATTACTTTGAATCTTAATGGGAAAATTTTTGTCAACCACAGGACTTTTTTGTGGAGCTCCAGAATGAGGAAGAGAGGCTAGGAATATCTGATATTCAATTGGGCCTTACCACTCTGGACGAAGTTTTTCTGAACATATCTAGGAAGGCGGAGCTTGAAGCTTCCTTGGAAACTAACCAGACAGAGACGTTAATACTTGAAAATGACACGGTTTTAAAGGTAAGTCATCTCCTTACAACTCCTTTTTGCTTTGAGAGAGATTAAACGATTTACCTGTAATAATAGGTTCCTGTTGGCGCTCAATATGTGGCTGTACCTGGTACAGAAAGTGAAGAATACCCTTCTGGCTTGATGGTAGAAGTGTTATGGCAACAAGACGAAACGGGAGCACTTTGCATTTTCAGGAATTCAGAATTAATACCCCTGCCACCACATATTACACCAGAAGGCTATGGAGTACTTGTCTCCAGCTCCAATAGAAGATCCATGTTGCGGAGAGGCAGTCTTCAATTGTCTATGAGAAGCCAGGAATGACTTCTTTTGTAACATTTCTCTGTCTCCACAGATGATATTATCTTATTGTACTATACTATCAAAGAATCCTGAGGCAGTTTTTTTTCTCGGGCTGTTTCTATTTTAACCATGAAGGATTGGCATCCTGATAAGATTCTTCGCTCTACAATGATATCTGGCTTGGAAGTGGTGTATTCCCTGGAGATTGATGACCAGTTCTTAGATGCCAAGGATAAACATGCCAATTCTCAGGAACAATTAGAACCCTTGTTTATAGTTAAGTGATTGTTCCCAGGGGTTTTTGTCCTCTGCTAAATTCCTTTGATCCTGTGTTTTTCATTAGCACCTAACAATTATGATATGACAATATCATCTGTCACTGTCAGACACTTCCAAAGTACAGAATATCTATATCTGAGGCCATGGGCCATCTGATTCCAACATTTGCTGGTGCAATAGTAAGAGTGATTATGGTGCCTTTGCTTAAATAACTTCTACCATTTCGTACCCCCTTCTTTGACAATCTCAGGAGTCCATGCCTGGGCCGAGCTCCACCATTCTCATGACCCAAGCAACAAGTTCTTTGTCTTGCTCTGAAGTAAGAATGTGGGGATGGCTTTTGCTTGTGGGTTATCCTCCCATACTACCAATCTTTAATTGTGAATTCTGGGACGCCAGAGCTCCTAAATATTCTAGTCACTTATCTCATCTACCTAGAGCATTTGTTCTTCCGTCCTCCTGTGGAAGGCAGTGGGATGCAGGGAAAGCAGTTGTTAGCAGTGAGAGTACACTTTATCAAAAGAGTGTACAAATTATGCTTCGAGTGGTAAATAATGTTTGAAAGTTAGGAAAGTCTATTTGAAGGCTTATAGCCAACCCATAATACAATTTGCTAATGCATGCTAATATCTACTACAAGACCGTAGTCAAAAGCCTGCCAATCATGCTGCCAAAATGTTTATGCAAGGTGCAATTATATCTGTTTCAAGGGTTTTAGGTTTGGACCTCTGGACAGGAACGATGCCACTATTGATGCAGGCCTTGTGCCTTCAATTTGAATGCTTGCTGCCCGATGCATATCCTATGGCACTCTCCGAAAGCAGATGACTATCTCATATGCTGGCTCTTAGCTTTACCAGAATCCTAAGAAATTGTTTGCTGTCTTGAGGCTTGTGATCCACTACAACACTATGTACACTTTAATTTTCGCTCTGTAAACTAGTAAATCATGCTCAGGAAAGAGGGGCTTACTTGTATAACCAAGCACACTGTGTCGGATTCATCTCATGGAGTGCGAACAGCCCCTCTCCATCTGCCGCTGAATTAGCAAGCATCATTTCAACGCAAACCAGCCCTTCTCCACAACACAACGCTGCCAGAATATCTGAGTCGAAGCAGCCAGAGCTCCAGCAAACCTGTTTTCATATCTTCGCCATATCTAGACCAGAAAACCAGAGCAGATTGCGGAAGAAGCTTGCTTCTTATGTAACTCAATTACTTTTGTTGTTTTGTTGTATGCGGACAAATTTTGCATGGCACTATCTGGCAAGCAGCAGTGTAAATATTTAGGCATTTTTTTTGTGATAACTGATAATTACAAATTGAAAATGATAATTACAAGTGGAAAACATGTTTTATGACATCAATACAAAGCTCTCTTGTCAAACATTGGAAGAAGTAAGAGATGCGTGATAGCTTAAGCTTTCTGCCTCAAAGGTTTTCAAGGGAAAAACCTTTGCAGTAATGATGATACTAAACAATAAAAAATAAATAAGTAGATCACGTTGACTAGTGATGGCAGGGCAATTGAAGATGCACATCTAAAACCTCAAGTATATATATTGCCAAGTCATGCACACATGGTGCTTGGAGAAGTTGTGGAAGAATGGTGGAAAGATTGTACATATCGGTAGTTTTCTACTACGAACATCTTGAAGCTATAGAGGCCTTGCCTTCAATGGCTTGATAAATAGTTATTGAACAAGTATAAATACATTTGTCTTGTGGGCTTGAGGGTCTTTGAAGGATGTGAACTTAATCTCTTCTTACTATTATTGTTCTTATAAGATTGATGCCCATGACTACATAAAAGAAGCTTGAAAAACTGCCTTTGTGAATTGCATCTGGCAATGACGTCTAAAGCTTCTATAAGGATATTAAGCAAGCAAGTAAGCGATGCACACCAACCCTAATGCACACATGGAGTTTTGCTAGCTTTTTTACCAACATTTTAGGGACGGAATAACAAGGAATACTTATGGGTCGGTATTGGGCGAGGTGCAAGTCCATTTGCTCCGTACACGGAGTAAAAGCCCACAAGAACTTTCTAGAAAATTTATTGAAATTTTGTTGAAATGATGCACATGTGAGTCATATCATTTTAATATAATTTGTATTTAAATAAGAAATTGGAGTTTGTAGGCTTTAAAAAGCATATGTATTTGATGCCTTTTGCATAAATCTTGCAACACTATCAATAAGGCGATTGTTACGATGTTTTCATTTCCTTTGTAGAAATGTATATGACTGGAACAATATGTATTTGAAATCTAGATAACAAAGCAATAACATCTTTGCATTGTTTGTAGCTACTTAAAGTGGTATGGACAACATTCTTCCAAACTCTAACTTCCAAACTTCAAACAAGTAACTTCCAATCTTCTTAACCCAGAGCCTTCCATGATCATGCTTTGACCAAATGTTTGACCACAACTATAGTACCTCCCATGAAGTTTGACATCAATTGCTTTGTGTTGATTTTGAAGATGAGTTGTCTTTGGCCTTCACACGAATGTTGCCTACCAAAGTCTTCCAAAGTTTGACCTAGTCTTCAAACATAGACCAATGGTTAGCATGTTGCCATTTGGGGGCAATAGGTATATTGACATGTATATTGTCTGTTTACATAATGCATCTAAATGGAACCTGCAAAATCCTCCAAACTTATAGATCAAATCTTGCTCATGATGAGGAGCACATTCCAAGGGTCCTGGAATGGGTGATCCAGTTTTCATTCCCCTACAACATAGAAACAACATAGAAACTGGAGCGCATCCTGGAATGGGCGGCCCAATTTCATCCCCACATCGCTAGGGGTGCTGCCCTTTAGCACTACTACTTTTTACAATTGTTGCAGAGGCCTTGTCACAGTTATTTACTGTTGCAACAATGGAGGGAATCCTTCAAGGTCCTGCTTTGGAGGATGGTACTCAGGAAGTGTGCAATCAATACGTAGACGACACATTTCTCTTTCTGGTCGCTAAATCTGATAATCTAGAAGTTGCAAAGTTGCTCTTAGATGCATTTTCACTGGCTTTTGGTGTGCTTGTGGGGTGCCAAAAGTGTACCTCTATAGATGCTAGACACTCCAACTCCAGCATGAGTTCATGATTATCCATGGAAATTGCTTGCTCATGGACAAGCCACCAAGTTACTATTGGCATTCATATCAGTATAGAGCTCCATGGGAAGAGATTTTTAAGGGTTTGGAGAAGCACTTATTTTGATGGTCTACTGCAAAACTGTCTCTTGCTAGTCGCATCATAGTAGCCAAGTCAGTCCTCAGCAGTACTCATGTTTACATGGCTTCATTATTGCTAGCCCCCACAGGTCAAAGTACATGGACTCATTGCAATAGTCCGGAACTTCATATGGTCTGGTGTTGAGAGGCGGTTGTGGTTAAGGTGGCTTGGCCCAAATGCATTCTTCCAAATTGGGCAGGTGGTCTCGGCATGATGAACTTCTTCCTGCAAAGCAAAGTCCTCATTTGAAAATTTATTTGGAGGATCTTGAATGATGAAGATGACTCTTCTGATTTATCCCTTTTCAAACAATCTCTTAATCATTGTATTCCTCTAGGCAAGAAGGTCATTAAACCAGTTTTGGCTCAGGGGCATTGTCTCATCCTTTACTCCAAATGCTTCTCCATTTCTAGGTGGACTATTGGTGGCATGGGATGTAGTCAGACATCTTTTTTTGCCATGCCCTTCCATCTATGCCCTACTGCAGATTCTGTGGTGGTGGGCACTTTGCCACAACCTCTCAGCATCAGCATCTCCACTTGCAGCATCTGTCCATCTCCTTACACAGAGACGATGGGCCCTTGCAAGTGTTGTTTCTATTCAAGAATGGTATGGAGGTGAGCGTCTACTGTCTTGGTTTAAATTTGAAACAAAATTTCCAGTCTCCCATTGGGATGTACGAGAATATTCACAAAGGCAAGGATCTTGTCAATTCCACATATCATATCCTCTTAGCTCTGCAGCCCCTCCCACTGCCAAATGGGTGGCACCTGCAGATTTTAAAAACCAATTGGGCTCGTACATGGCGTTGGCTTTAAGATAAGTTGCTCCATCCCAAAGTGTCTGTGTTTTGGTGGCAGGTTATCCATAGGTGCCTGCGCGTTAATGTCTTGATGCATTGCTATGCATTTCAAACATTGAGACTATTGAGCATTGTCTTTTGCTTATCCAGAAGTTCAACTAATATGGTCCTGGTTACAAGGCTTATTTAAAAGGACACTAGATAGCCAATGTGTCCCCTTGGCATCTTACCATGCTGCATGGTCCCCAGCTAAATAGAAGGTGTTTCATCTTGGTTCTGATTGGCTCCTGTGGTCCATTTGGGAGCGTCGAAAACAACACATTTTCCAAGGCATTCATTCATATGCTCATCGAGTCATTGTTGCAGCCCATGCTAAGAACTAATGGCTTATAAATATTCCTCTCTGGAGTCAGGCCTGAAAGAGCATATTTAGAATCAGTACCTTCAAATTAATTCTTATAACTAGTCTCCTCTATCGAATTAAGTACGCAATGCTTCAGGCTCATATTCTAGAGGAATCTTCTTGTGCTTATACAGATAGATGAGTTATTTACATTGTATAATTTTTACACTTGATTAATAAACTTTTTTCATCATTCAAAAAAAAAACTACCTTGCAGAATATAGTGGAGGTTCATGAATATTTAAAGCAATGACATGAATAAAATTGCAAATGTTTAAGCAACATTCAAAACCCTTCCAGAACTAAGGCATTTCTAGTTAATCTTGTTGATTGCTTGTTCTCAACCAATAATACGTACTAAATTCAGACGTATTATGTACTCTAGGAGCTTGTTATGAGCAATCTTTCCATTAATATTTCAATTCAAATTTTTTTATCTACCAAAACTAATGAAATAGATCAATTACAAATACAAAGATATGGATGGTTAACTGAATGTAGTCTTAAAACCTGCAAGACAAAATCCACTCTTAGTTTGAGCTGACAGTGCAACACTATAGTCAAATATATATCCAAATTAAGAAGGCACTTTTCTAGTTACTATATCCTAAATGTTCTAACTCTAAAACTTCATTAACAAAATGGATGAAGTCATTGGGGAAGTGCAAATCCATGTGCTTGTTAGCCTATTGTGTCCTATATATGGTTTCAAGAAACCTTGCTTTGCATTTTTTGCACAATTAATGCCAGTTTGGACTTGGATTTGATGCTTGTTTTTACAAATATTAACAGTTAGAGGATTTTGTTTGGGCTGCTACTTCACTCGTGGCCAAAACAAAAAAAAGTTGGCATTTCTTATTTGCAGGGCTTAGGTTATATGGATAGTTTGAAAGGGCTGACGTGCTATGTACCACATCATTGGTACATAGCGACATGTATACGACAACCATATAGAGTTATACCCTGAAATATAACCATTGGAACATTAACAGAGTTTGCATCTTTTCTTAGCTTTAGCAGAGTTCTAGATCTCCAGATCTCATCCTCTAACGAATGAACCTAACCATATATGTTTAGGTAGATAGATTAGGCGTTATTCTGTATTTTCAGGTTCATTGGATGATGATGGTTTATCTCTGTGCGCACCTCTTGTGTATTGGGAAGGGGGGTAGAGACCCAGAGCCTTTGTAGATGATGTTCCTAGAGTAACCTCCTTAGCATCCAGTAATTGCGGCTTGTGCATAGGAGCCTGCCTAGCTGTGGGTGGCAAGGTTAGACTGATTGATAAGGAAGACTCATCCGGCTACAGTTGATCCCTCTGGTGCATAGCGACAATCGAGGAACATTGTGGGATAGACCTGATAGTTTGCCACTGAGTGTGGGCACAGTATGGACTCGACACCTCCTAGGTGATGCGGCCTCAGTGGGGTTCAAGTCATAGACGATCAGTGGCTCTCTAGCTTGCCTTGTAGTTGGCATGGATGTTTTGGAGGGGAGTGATTTCCTCTTGCCTCATCGAGACTGGGAAGATGCAACCCGGGAGTAGTCCCTCTAACTATGCACCCAGCAGACTACGGTCACGACCCCAATACTTTTCAGCCTATCTGCGAAGTATGCACTGGAGACCCAAACTGTCAGTCGATCCCCATGAGTCTGAGCCTTGGGCAGGATTTCCTTTCTTTGTTGATGTTACTGATATTTGATGTTATGATGTTATGTTATGGTGAGCCACCCTTCGAGGTGTCTATGTATTTATATTATATTTTACACACTTCTGCAGCTAGGTAAATCCCGAGGATACGGGACGAATGACACGTCTATTCTTCCCCGTCAGGTTCTTGCCACCTTCAAGAACCTAATGATAGATAGATGACCCCATGTTGGCAGTTATGCGCGGACAGGAGGGATGAACTCCAGTTCTATACGAGCGAGGCATCGTATACGAGCAGGGGGCGTCACAATGGTATCAGAGCCATGACCTTGGTGGATCAAAATCGAGCACTGGCCATTTTCCAAGTAGCACTAACAGTCTAGATCTTCAGTCTTGGAGTTGAAATCCCAAGTATAAACCTTGAATAATTGGGGGTTTCCTCCATTGTAGTATAGAAGGTTAGATAATATTATGTAAGACTGTATATATTAAGTACAATAAATTTAGAAATTTTTTACCAATAGAGACCTGAGTACTCACGCCATGCGCCCTAGTGAAAATCCTAGTCGTCCTTCTGGCACACGTCGTGAGTATTTGACCATAGTTAGCCAAGAATAGTACATTTTATAGGTAATCTACTAGGTTAGGTCAGCTTAAAATCAAAATCTAAGCTGGAAACACCTATCAAAATGCTAAAAAAACAAACAGACAAGTTAAATTAAAGGGCTACGACCACGCCATGCGCCCATCATCTGACTGAGAATTTCAGTCGTGAGCCATGAGTAGTTGGGGTAAAATGCCTTAAAGAGTAGTTGGGGAAGTAAATGCTTATAATCCAAAATAGGTGGACAACATAATTACCCCAGTGGAAACCCTAGAAACCCCAACCCTATAAATGGACCCCTTAGGGTACGACATTTACACTCTTCCCTCTTAATTATCGAGCTCTGGCCTGCAAACTGATTTTAGGGCGCCAGTGAGATGATTGAGGTGATAGCAAACATGGCTCGCACCAAACAGACAGTCAGAGTAGTAATGGAAGATGGATCGACCAATGTCCAAGTTTTTGCTGCCGAACGAAAGGTGAGGGAGGCCAAGAAACAAAAAAAAGAAATGAAGACCCACAAAATCTTGCCGACGAGGAAGACCACCAGGAATAAGAAGAAGAAGAACAGAATCTCGAAATGCAGGAGGAAAAAGGAGCATGCAGAGGAGGATCAAGACGAGCAGACTGCAGAGAAAGAGGCCCACCGCCTCTGAAGAATCAAAAGGAGGAAGAGGGAAGAGAAGAAATGGAGGATGTTAGAGAGAGGGGAACTTGCACGTCAGAGGACGGAGAAGGGAAAGAACCCGCTCTCGGATAAGGCACCTGCGAGAAAAACTAAGATGACACCTAGCAAGGGGGTGAAGATCACCGAAAGGGAGCCGGATCAACCCCCATGTATCATCTGACTCTGCCTATCCTTCAGGAGAAAGGCGGAAGGGGAGAAGGGTCTTCAGCGTAAAGAAGGGAAGAAACGAACATAGAAGAGCCCGACGGTCCTCACCATACCTAGCTTGGCCCAAGTCCACCCTCAAGACATCTGTGTAAGAAACGATGTGTACAAACCCAGGGACTTAGCTTGTGTCTGTATTAATTTGTGTAGAGCACAGTGGTATGCGTCCATAGGTGTGTTGGGGGCGCCATTTAAATCTAAATAAAAACTTTATCTAAGGTAACTTAAAACCTTAATAAATTGAATGCTAAAAGTGTGAGCACACTAGATCAGGGGAAGGAAAGAATCGTGGCTGCCAGATAGCGGCAGGATCTCGCTTACAGATGCATGTAGCATGCCAAACTCACCATCTGGCCTGATCCTGGGATGGATCCTGCCAAGTGTTCTTAAGGCAAGGGTATATAAGAAATAGAAGAGTTGGCCGGATGGGCAAAAAGAGGAGGAAAGAGAATCGGTTGGGCTGATCAAATTGGAAGCAGAGCAAGGAAAACAAGAGTCCAAAGCTAAACTCAGGTGGGGGATTTGATCTATTTCATGATTTTGCAGCCTGATTGGGGTCGGATTATGTAAAGATGAGTCTCTGAAGCATGCCGCCACCTGCTTGTAAGCCAAACCCCAGTTCGTAAATAAAATCTATCATGCCCATTTGCTCTGTGCTCCCAAATCCGGCAGGCCCTGCTTGAATTCGATCATCCGATCTTATGAACCCACGCTTGCTTTGGTCTGCTGTAACACCTTCCTTCTGTCTGCCTCTCCACTGCCGTGGTTAATTTATAGATCCGTCTTCTCCTCTGGTTCCTACTCTAAAGCTAGTATTTTGCACGCTGAATGTATTTAGACATGAACTTTTGCCTGGGGCGAGCTTGTAGATCCGGTCGGCCAGCCAAAAAGGGGCCGCTGTTGGGTGCCCACGAACCTGTTACAGTGATTTTCTGATTTCTATTGAAGGGGGATACCAGGGTCCGGTATCTCCAGACCTTTAAAAACCTTATTTTAAAGTTAAAACTTAAACCCTTAAGTTGTTATAACGTTAAACCTTAAAATCCTTAAGTGTTCTTATCAATTGTAGCTACCTTCTACCAATTGCTAGGCAAACATACCCTATGAGCCCAAGCGTCCATGGATGTTATTGCCGTCCCGTAGTAGGGAAAAGTATCTGCATGGCTAGTGTATAATGTGGGATGTTTATGCGTGCATTAAAGATTGCTCTATAAGTATGAATAGGGTATGGGGCACCTTACGGAATTGCATTATGTATCTGAGACGATATTATGTTTATGGTGCACTTGAATCAAAGAATGTTGTGCATTTGCATGCAACGGCCCACCTTCGGAGGGGTGGGGTGGTCGTGTAACTCCGCGTCCGTGCCAGATGGCCTGACGGATGAGTTGAACCCTGTACGTACAGATGGAGAGAGTGGTCTCCTTGGGGTCGCCACCCAAGGATTATGCTTGGCATGTAGTATGCATAGAAAATGGTAATTATAGAATGTGCTAACCTTGCAGGGGAGTATCGACGTAACAGGTAAATCACGTATTATCGTTATGCATGAATGTGATGATCCCAATGTCCCTCCCCACTTAGTCCTTGTGGACTAACCCCGGATGTTTGTTGTGTTGTAAGATGGCACGTCCTGAAGCCACGATTGTGTTGGACCTAGACTCTTTTGTTACCTGGTGGTTCAACGAGATGGAGGTGGAGCCGGCTTTAATGTCTAAGGAACGAGTTTACGAGATCCTAATATCATTGTTCAGGGAGTTGTATTATGCGCAAAGGCAACCCCAGATTGAGGCCCAAGACCCGGAGATGGATGGAGAGTCTTCCGATGGTAGCTCTGGTGACTCCTCCTCGGTCACTTCCGAGGAGGGGGAAGATCAAAGGGCCAATTGAGCATGGGTGACGGGGTGGCCTAGGGGTTTTTGTATATTATGGGTGTATTGTGAGATAGGGATAATGTGAACTCTCCTTTGTATGTGTGGCCTTGGGCCGGATGTAAATGATTTGATTGTAACCAAATATTTATGAATAGAAGTTCGTGATGATTTGATTGTCTATATCCGAGTTACTTAGTGCGACGGCCTAGGCCAAGGGGCTAGGTCCGTTTCACCATGATCATGGTAGAAATACATAATATACTATATTTATACTTTTGTACGTCTTTTGAGACATGACTTTTCATTTTGGGACTTATGTCCTCTTTTGTACCATTTTAAAAATCCAATCGGAGAGGATCGTTTTATTTCTAGCCCCGTTATATGGTTTAGGCAAAGGAAGAACATAAGATTTCTTATCTCTTTTTAAAAGGTGGTTTTGTTTAACCTCTGGAGGGTCTTCAGCGCAAAGAAGGGAAGAAACGAACATAGAAGAGCCCGACGGTCCTCACCATACCCAGCTTGGCCCAAGTCCAACCTCAAGACATCTGGGGGTTGTGTCCCAGAAAATGCTTATTCTAGATTGCAACCTATAATTTCGAGTAATTTTTGCAACGAAAACCCCAAAATAGATCTAAATTTTATTTTTCAAAAGCAGAATATGTAATTGCACTACAAGTGATTAGTGCATTTGTTAGGTCACCTTGTTCATAGTCAGCATCAACCAGACCTTCAAGAGTTAGTCCCTCATGGATGTGTATCCCTATGCAAGAGGTGGATGTAAATAGTGCAAAATTCTCTTAACTGCCTGCCAATGTGAGGGAGCTGGATTTTCCATAAACTGACTAATGGTGATGACGCTTTCTACTATATCTGGCCTTGTGCACACCATAAGTGCATTAGAGAGCCTACCATAGTTATATAGGATAAGCCAGACATGTATGGCTATGTTTCTGCTCCTTGGGGAATGGCAACAAGACACAAATTAGAGGAAACAGAGGGAATGCTTACCTCTCAGGCATGTGTCATGGTGCATTTCGGCATAAGAGAGTCAATGGCCTTTGCTTGGTGAATGGTAACAGTTTTGGTCATGGGATCATGCACTACCTTTATCCCAAGTAAATACTTGAGGGAACCCAAGTCTGTTATATGGAACCGTGCTGCCAGAGATGTTTTAGTTTGGTTCATCAACATTGAAGAGTTAGACGCTAGAATCAAGTCATCTACATAAAGTACTACATAGATGACAAATGACCCAGATGTTTTGTATACACATTCCAGTCGGCCTAGCTTTCTGTAAGCCCCTGATTGGTGAAGAATGCATGAATGGGCTTATACCAAAGGCATGGGGATTGCTTCAGGTCATATATGGTTTTCTTAAGTTTGTAGACCTATGCTTCAGATCCTGGAGTAACATACCCTTCTGGTTGCTTTAGGTAGACCTCCTCATCTAGCTTGCCATGTAGGAAAGCGGATTTAACATCCATCTGTTGGATATCTAGATTCATGGCTGCTGCTAAGGCAAGTACAACTCGGATGGAGGAGAGTCATGCCACATGAGCATACATCTCTTGGAAATCAACCCCGACCTTTTGGGAGCAACTAGGGGCTACTAACTGGGCTTTGTATTTTGAGATACAATTATGCTCATCATATTTATGCTTGAAAATCTACTTGCAAGAAATGGCCTTGTGCCCTTGTGGAAGTTGGCAGAACTCCCAAGTATTGTTCTCCAAGAGAGGCGTATTCTTCATCCATAGCCTTCTTCCAGAGATGTTGCTGTGGACTGTGCATGGCGTGTTGAAAGCTTGCAGGTTCCTCGACAGAGACACTATTGTGCAGAGCAATGTAAGCAGATCCCTTATGGTCTTTTGCTCGATAAATACTCCATCAATTTGGTTGCGGGCTTGCTGTCTCGAGATGACCTTCTCAAAGGTTGCACTTCCTGATTTTCTACATCACTATCATCTTTATCAGACTTTGGTTCAGGTGGTATCTCAAATAATTCACACGGCACATTTTCTTGACCTTGATCTAGGTCTGATTCAGAGTCACTGGTGGTGTCCAGAGAATCATCTGGTACAGAGAACATTGGATCATCTTTAGGTGATTTCCCGTCTCTTTTTCCCATACTATAGTCTTCTTCATCAAAGATGACGCTTATGCATGTAAGCACAATTTCATTAAATATGGACTTGTCCTAGGTTCATATGCCTCTGAAATGATGGGTAACGTCTAGAATACTGCATTTTTTTTTATTAAAACAATTGAATATTTTGGGGTTCATGCAAGTAGGTCAGATGGCAGGCATTTTGTGAAGGGGCACATCAAGAGAAAATCCAAGTGATCGAATTGAAAACATCTGTTTCAAACCGGAGGTTGTACTACTATGGCAGCGTATGCAAATCGGGTTTTCCTTGATTCATCTTAGAACTCTCAAAATGGTTGAAACTAAGCACAGATATGGGCATACAATGTCCGAAATGCAGTCCCATATTTGTGAACCAATTCTAGCCCATGCTAATCAGTTGCAGTAGGAGGTGCAAAGTGAGATGAACCAGCATGGAAAGAACGAGATCAATGCTCAATTTAGGAAGCTCCTCTGTGGGCAAGAGTTGGGTGGAGTGTATAATGAGCAAGATTAGCTCAACAGGGCGGAGCTTGGGGACTGCTTCATATCACTTAACTACCATATTTACAGGGCAGGCACTGAAGAGGTTGCTGAAAAAGAAGGAGGCTTAGATTTACAACTCGTTCAAACCGATTTTTAAAAGACTTTATAAGAAGCAGAAAAGGCAGGGTGAAGCTTTGGCAATCAAGCTCTTGAACAACACCACTCACTCTGTCCATGACTTGGATAACTGGCTGGATCTGTTTAGCCGAAGTAATATCAAGGAATTCGACCTAGGGGATTTTATTCAGGTTGAATTGGGCATTGACTGAAACTTTGCTCTCTGATATGTACTGATCATGAAGTACAGATTATTATGTATTATCTCCCTTTATATATGTTTTTTGCTTTAGCTATGTTTAGGCATTTCGTCAGATCTATGTAATTCGTTTTTATACGAATACAACCAATATCCTTCATTTCCATGAAAAGAGCGTAATACCATTAAAACACCAAACTTATATCTTGATTTCATGATTGGATAATTTCACAGAAAGAAGTTACAGAAAATAGATACACAATGTACATGACAAGAAATTGGGCGGGCGCCCAATTTCAATAACTCCCTTAAGCTTTAGCCTTGGTTCAACAGCAAGGGCTTGCAAGGATCAGGGGGGTCCTCATCAAGCTTATCGATGTCATCTTGCTCTTCATGCTCTTGCTGTGCAGCTTGCTTGATGGCCTCCATCCTGGCAATGAATTCTTCGTTGCTCAGTGAGCCACCTCCCTCTTTTTTTGCCTCACTTGTCTCTGACTTCTCCCCCCTCTGATAATCTATCTTGCTCTTGCTATTGGTTTTCCTCTTGCTCATGTCCTTGCTCTTGCTCTTGCTGGACTTGAATTGTGTCTTTGACCACTATCTGATCTTAATCTTTGTCCATTAGCTCATGAAATCATGATCTGAGTTGATGAATATCGTGATCCGACACAGTTGCTGATCTATTAATATACTGATCTGACCCAAAAAAATTTGATACTCCATCGTCCATTTCTCGAGGTTCTTGAAATCAGATCCAACAAAATATGCTGATGTATTCACAACATTGACACACATCCCCAGTTGACTGATAATGTAGCACTTGAATGCTTTAGAGCCCTCCTCAATGGGTCCACGGAGATACTCATTTACCTTAGCGATTAGAGTTTCAGGAAGGTTCTCTTTCTCAACTTCTTTTCGGCTCTCTGTCTAGTCATTGACACTGTTAGCAAACATTAGCATCAGGTTTTCTGTAAATATGGGATGAGCCTGTCTCACTTCATCCATATTATCAACTTTTAGCTTCTTCACTTCTTTCAGGTATTTTAGTAGTGCATTTCGACAGTGCGAATGTTCCTCAACTCTTGCGTCTGGGTTTTCATGACACGTCTGCTGAGATAAGCCTTCATGGCCTTGATGAATGTGGTGCCTGCCATGATCTCCCTCAACAATCTCTACAAGTCCACAGGGTGCATAGATTTCAATAACCGATATGAATTATGAACATCCGTAGATGATCTTTAACTTCAATTTGTCACCATTCTCATCCTTTAGTTGGTCATCATAGAAGAGTTGAGCAACTTGCGTGCACATATTCCAAGTTGGCTCATCAAGATACATCATAGTCCCGCGTGCTAGCTTTTTTCAGTGTTTGCTTCGCTATAGCTACCCAATCCTGCAAAACATAGACATTATAAGACAAGATGCAAATACAGAAGACAAATTGTTGCAGACAAGGCCCCAAATTGGGCGCCCACCCGATTTGGTATAGTAGAGTGCCCGAACTCTATGTTTGTCTACGGGTTGCAAATGACCTTAGGTAAGCATGATAGGATCATGACAGGACTGATCATGGCCACCAGTGATCCAAATCGGACGACCGCCCAATTCGGAGGCGACAGTTTTTGATAAAGGAACGATGTAAAGCAGATAAACAACTAGTTTGATGCAGACAAAGTGCGAAACTGGGCGCCCACCCAATTTGGTGTTCTAAGGTGCCCGAATATGTTCCTCTATGAGTTGCAAATGACCTGAGGTATACAAGATAGGGTTCCAAATTGGGGGAGCGCCCAATTTAGGTGAGACAGAACTGATGCGAACATGATATGGCGAGGCAATTACAGGATATGCACCTCCTGTTGACTAACCACGCTTTCCTTTCTTAGGCTTGTCATACAGCTCCCATTGATTCCGAAGCTGCTGTACCTGCCCGAAGAAGACATCCGCATGAATTGTCTTCAATATGATGTCATTAGTTTCCCGACTGACTTTTACATATTCCCTTGCAGTCAGGTCTCCCATTAGTGCTCGACATTTGCCATAGAAGTAAAAAATAAGGTCTTTCAAATGCTTTTTCTCAGGGGGCCATTCCAAAGCCTGGTTCACAAGGATTTGAGCAATGACTGTAGCGTGATTTCCATTCACAATCCAGAAATCCGCATTCTCCAAATCACTTGCTCTCTTCCACTTAATCACACGCCTTGTTACCGGGTCAAAAGGAACAACATTTGCACATGATGGATGCATCTGCATACTAATAAAGGACTTTTAAAGTGTATCCATGTGCTCTGCACTGACGATCCTGCATGTCATGTTTGCAGGAGCTTGATGCATCTTGAAGATATCGACCTCTATTTCAAACCCAACACCCAGTGGATAAATCCTTTCCCTGTGTTTGATATTTAACTTGACGCTCTGTGATAGTTCACGCCTACTTTCCTGTGTCATCTCCCCAACAGACGCTGAACACTTTACAATTTGCATGGATTCTTTCTCCCCCGATTCACTTTTCGTTTCACTCTCCCCTCCCGACTCAAGTGAGCTCTGAGATAGACTGGGGTGTCCCTTCCTCTCTTATAGGAGGTGCCTGGTAGCTCTTTTGCTTTTCGTTTCTTGATACTCTACCCTCTGCAGATTGATCGGAAGCCTCTCCTAAATTTGTGCTCGGGTCAGGGGTGCGTACTGTCCTCTTCATGCCTTCAAGCATAAGTACTGGCATCTCTATGTTGGGGTTACTTGCCATAGACGTTCTTTTTTCTCTATAGCAGTGACCTTATCTGCTACTACGTTCTTGGACTTCTCTATACTTTTGTCTGCATCCCCTTTTTTGGGAACCCCATAACAAGACTTCAACCAAGTCGAATCGTATACTTTCGGTTGGTCCTTGCCATGAGATTCTGTATACAAGCCCTTCGACCTAGTCTGCTTGTGATCAAGAATCTATTGTCTCACTATATGGAAGCCATCTATTATATCTCCGCATTTTCTAATTCCGGATCTCTCCAGGCTCTCGTATGAGTTCAACAGCCATCCCTCGGCTGTGCAGAGTTTTAATTTTTAGTAATGCTTGCCGACATGAGTTGGAGATCATAGGTGGCAAAGGGTAGCCTGTACCCACAAAAAGACCTTGTCTCCCATATCAATTGCTATGCCTGCACTACTGGTCTTCTTGGTCTCTGGCACGGCAAAATACAAATACAGATCTTTGAGATGGTTTATGCTAGACTTAGGGTTCATGTTTCCAATTTCAATGCACCAAGTGTACTTGTTGGCAATAGAAGTAATCTCATCTGGAACTACAACAATCCTCTGAAACTGAACATTCAGCTCGCTCTCCTTGGCAGTAGCAACAGCTTGGAGTATCCCAGATCCATAGCCAGGCATTCGGGCAGTTTGTTTGGTCCTTGTCATTAGTCAATAGGAATTAAATATTGCTAGCAAGTAGTAAAAGGGTTTCAAAGGAGTAACTTCACAAGGTTGAATTGCACCATGCAAGTGCCAAATTGGGTGAGCGCCCAATTTGCTAGGTGTGGTCAACTGGACGAACTTCTCAGAGAGGCACTTAAGTGGGAAATTGGGCGGGCGCCCAATTTGCTACTTCTGGTAGTTAGAGTTCCACCATGTAGATGCCAAATTTGCTAGGTGTCGTCAACTGGATGAACTTCCCATAAAGGCACCTAAAGGGAAAATTGGGAGGGCGCCCAATTTGCCAGGTGTGGTTAGGGGGATGAACTTCTCAAAGAGGCACTTAGGTGGGAAATTGGGCAGGTGCCCAATTTGCCACTTCCGCCGGTCTCTAGGCAAGGTCAGAGTTACACCATGTAAGTGCCAAATTGGGCGGGCGCCCAATTTGCTAGGTGTGGTCGACTAGATGAACTTTCCATAGATGCACCTAAAGGGGAAATTGGGTGCCAGGTGTGGTCAAGGAGATGAAATTCCTAGAGAGGCACTTAAAGTGAGAAATTGGGCGGGCGCCCAATTTGCCACTTCTAGTGGTCTCTAGGCAAGGTCTCTAGCTCAAGGGGTTGAACTTCCCAGAGAGGAACTTGAAGGGGAAATTGGGCGGGCGCCCAATTTGCCCCTGTTTCTCTCCATGCAAGGATGCAGATGCACAATCCTGAGGGCAAAATGAGCGGGCGCCCAATTTGCCCCAATTGTTTTCCCTCCAGGCAAGGGAAGCAGATGCACAATCCTAGGGCCAAAATGCGCATGCACCTAATTTGCCAGGTGTAGCCAAGGAAACGAACTTATAAAAGAGGTACTTAAAGGGGAAATTATGGTCAATGGCAGCAACTTGCCAGAAGGCTTGTCAGATGCAGGAGATGCGGGCTTGTTTTCAAGCAAGGAGGGAAGAGATATGGCATAGAATAGATGCCACTCTGGGAAGAGATATAGGACAGAACAAAAGAAATAAGAAACAGTTACTGTATTCAAAGAATGATGCAAGCATTACTTTCCCTCCCTTGGTGGGGCGACTTTTCATCAACGATCGGCAGCAATCGACATGAAGATGTGGCGCCTTGATGTGGATGTGTGCCTTGATGTAGATACAAGCGACAACAAGGGTATAGAGCGTCGTCTTTGGAAGGGGAGCTTACAGGCATCGAAAGGGGAGCTTTTCAGAAATGACAACGTCATCTTTTTAAAATAGACATGAAATGAGATCCCACAATGTTGTGACATATGGCAACTTTTCTGTTAAAAATAGACCGTTGTAGTCCATAAATAATGGGGCGCCACATGGTGGGTCCGTATAGTTCTAAATGATGGGGCACCACATGGCTAGCCCGTGTAGTCCATAAATGACCCAGAGCCACATGGTGGTCCTGCGTCCATGAATAGCAGGGTGCCACATGGCAAGTCCTGTGTCCTTGGAGCAAGTCCTGTGAAATTGAAATTTATAATGAGGGTCCGTGGGGCCGTGGGTCTCACAATTCAAATTTGAAATTCAAATTAGATTTAAATATCCACACGTGTGCTAGGTATAATAAGCCCGCCTACGTGTTCCTTGTCATTTATTACAAAAAATGATTTTTTTTTTTTTGGGGATTTGAATTTGAAGGGAATTTTATTATTATCTTCCATGCCATCAGACTGCGTCTATTGCTTTCTGCATTTGAATCTCCAATTCTTGGGCGATCACCAATACAGTTGATCATCTCCAGATAACGAAGAAGTTACATGGCGCACCACACCCCCAAGGTAATCTTAGTTTAGAAGTGTCGTTTTATAGTTGTGGCAGTGTTGTCTGAGTTCGAATTAATGTTTTCCTGTTGTAGAAACATTATGAAATCGTCTTCAAGTTGTTTTGTACTATGCGTACTAGTTATATAGTGTATGTGGCTTTCATCTTACGATGGAGCTACATAGACTTGTCCTTGTGGAATGGATTGAGCTTCCTCCTACTCAAACAGGCTAGCATTGAATGGGCTGCCTCTGGGTGGCCCGTCAATTCAATGTTGGGTTTAGGATTGCAGGTTCAGTGTTTGGTCCAAGTCGGGCAGATGGCCAAGGACGACTCTCTGCTCCTGCATTGTTGGGGAACATGTTGGGCGGGCATGTATGTTGATTCAAATTAAGCAGTTGCCCAATTTGAGGAGTCATGGCCAGGGAGTTCAAATTGGACAGGCGCCCAATTTGAAGTCCCCAGCCATGACTGCCGGAGAGACCAATGGAACTAAACTGCGCACAACATGGAAACCAAATTGGGTGGGCACCCAATTTTAGCTCCACAGTCACGTCTGCTATGCACAACATGGAAACTCGCCTAGTCATGTCCATCGTCTGCACCATGGTCAAATTGGGCGTGCGCCCAATACGAGCTCCTCAATCACACCCATTGTGCGCAACACGGAAAACAAATTGGGCTGCCACTTAATTTGAGCCCCTAGTCATGTCCATCGTGTCCACCATGAGTTGAATTGGGCGTCCGCCCAATATGAGCTCCCTAGCCACTTCTGATTGTGCTACATTAACTTCGGTTCTTACTCGCCTCTAGACCTGATTCACATTATTATGCAGGAGATGTGCATCTTCAAGGATGGTCGTGCTGTTGCCAAAGGATTCGCGGGAGACACTCGACAATGCCATTTCAAAGCCATCCCAGATGGAGTTGTGAGTGTTGATATTCAAGAGGTGTTTGAGGGGAACCACGCCCTCCCATGGCCTACTCCGGATGCAGAAATTGTAGAAGAAGCCAAGGGTTCCTTCATTCTTTGGAGAAAAGAAGACGTCCATGACTCAAATGTGGAGGATGTGTCATCGACGGCCAAAGAACAGAGAGTAGGATCTATTACAGAAGCCATCTTGCACATGAGATACACTTTGCTTGAGATGGACTGTGAAATTTGGCACTCTTGCAACTGCATCCTTGTGGGAAAATGTTTTATATCCTTTACTAGCCCATATGATGCAGTATGCGACCAGTTTCTAGGTTTGAAATGTATTGGAGTGTCTCTTACTGAGGGTTTCCCCATTCTCGCGAAAGTGAATTTTTGTTGTCAAACATGTTTACAGGTACCAAAAGGAGGCATGCTCTTGACTGCAAGACCAACCAAGCAATCAGATGTTTTGTCAAGCCAAGGTAGCCCTGTTATTGAGAAGCATCTAGACTTTGAGAGGCGCAAGCACACTTTCCACTCCTGTCAGCGCAGGTGGTTCCTAAGACCACCTAAGATTGAATGCCTCAGCACCAAGGAAGCTATTTTGAACTACTGAAGGATCTTGTGTTGCAAAAACAGGTGCTGTTGCAAGATCTCATAGAATCAGGTTATAAATATACGTAAGGAATTCCTTGCAATGAAATCTAGTGATAGGGTCACTTTTATGTACGATATGCTTGAAATGGAAGGCGCAGTACATGGAGGGTGCTCGCAAAACAGAGCACGACAATTGTGGTAGTATGAAGCCTCGTGCTTCCACCTTAGCCTTCGAGGCCGTGTTCTCCATGTTTGTGAGGGAGAATTGTGAATCCTTGCCTTACCGTAGTCAGAGGAACGAAGACGACATCCGAGAGAACGTGAGGAAGTTACCTGCAATGTTTACGAAAACTAGCATCCTAAAGGAGGTGAATGTAGAAGTTATGGCACTAATATGCAAAAAAGTCTCGCCAACGGGGTTTCACAGAACTTGGAAAAGGAGCTTTAGGGATGTCAGTATCACAAAGAAGATTGCATTCTCTAAATGTGATATATGGGAGGTCATCCGTACCAAGTTTTTGAAGACAAAGGATGAGGCAGAAAGGAGGATATTGCATGAGCAGAGAAGAACACACAGATTAGAGCAAGCCTCTTGTTGGACCCAGTACTAGTCATGGAGATTATACTCCCACAGGTATCCTAAAGACTATGTTTGTATTATTTATGACAAGGTGGACTAGCCAAAGACAATGATTCCAAAATTGCAGCAATCGGTAAAGTCTCTTTGGAGACTAGATAAACTGAAAACATCCTTGACAGGTGCTCTCCCCATGGCCATGGAAGGGGGAGCTATGGAAATTTTGCTTTGGACCTATGGCCAGACGACTCGAACTTCCATGTAGGTTCTTTGAATAGCATTCTGAAAAGGCTAGAGATGGTTCATAAGTATGCAGGAGACCATATTATAGTGCCTGAAACATCAGCTCCAGATTGGGTGACATTCCTGCGTAACAATGCAACGCTTGCATCGAAGTTGGCACTCACCAATAGCATCATCCCTGTTAACTTGCCTCAAGCAGAGGGAACTTCATTCAAGCCGCTTTCCTGAACACTGACGCTGCAACTAGACAAGGCTTTGGTCAAAACAAGAATAGGTATGTATTCTTCTATCTTTCATACTTAGTATATCTTGGTGTGTTCGAGGAGATCGAGTTGGGTTTCATGATGCCTGGCCATACACAAGAGGATATTGATGCTCTGTTTGACAACTTCTCCTCCACTCTAAAGAAGGCCGAGGTGCTAACCATGCCTGAATTGCTATATGAGTTCCAGACATGCAACCTCAATGCATCTGTGCCCTATATTGTTGATAGAGTGCCAGATTGGAAGGGGTTTATAGAAGGGTACATTCCCGATGGGGATAATAGATTGACTGGCTACACCACCCCCCTGACTTTCAAATTTGCTATGAATGGTGAGCGGACTGTCATATACTATAAAACTCGTCCGTATTTCTTGGATTGGCTACATACAAGAGGTAGAAAAATGTAAAAAGAAGGGGAAGACGGAAGACCTATGATGCCGACTGGAAGCCCTAAGTTGGTGCCACTGAAGACATCAGTTAAAGATCTTGGCCAGTTACGAAAAGATCCACAAGCGTATCCTACATTGGGTTGCAATCTCAACAAGCAAGAAGGGCACCCCAAAAACAACCAACTATTCCGCACAGTTCACGACTACGATTGAGTATTAGATGGGTCTTTTATAGGAGCTAAGGAAGATCTCATGCACGGAGGGCTATTATGAGGACTTTTGGCCATGCACCAGGCAAGAACGAGCTCAGCTACCAGATATGGTGGCAGTAGTGGATCCAATTGCAAGCACCACTCCTCCTTACGTGGGACCCTTGAAGGATAAGCCCATACTAGAATTTAATCCATTCAAAGACGTGAAGAAGGATATGTTCATTATGGCACGTCCTGATGATGTGTTGTGTCCCACCTGGGTAGGGTACGCTATTGAGGAGACCCAAATGATAAGAAGGAGAATTTTGAGACCGTCCAGGTGACTTGGTGGGAGACTGTCTCCGTGAGGAACCAAATGTACCCAGCCAATTATGTTAATTGTTGGAAGAAAAGATGGAGGCCAATGACTGCTAGTGACTGCATTGAACCAGAGACAATCGACTTTGCTTGGGCTTCGTCAGGTAGGAAAAAGCTCCCCAACACTATCAAGATTTCAATGCTTGTTAAAGCATACGCAGCACTCGCTGGGGATGTTAGCTAGTGTATGAAAACTGTTATTGAAGCATGAATCTGAAAAATGGTTCATAAATGCAGGATTGTCCGAAAATAATGAAATTGTACTTGTGTTATTATTTTTCTTGTGGCTAGTACAAACAGTCTATAACCCTTCATGGTCTCACTGTACCCCACAAATATACATGCAATAGCCTTAGGAGAGAATTTATCTGCATGTCTTTCAGCCTTTGACAAATAGCATAGGCCTTGCAACCAAATGTCTTAAATCCTTCGACGTTTGGCTTTCGATCTGTCCATGCTTCTTCTTGTGCGCAAATTGTTTATGATACATATTGCTGTGCGAGTAGCTTCTGCCCAAAATTGAAAGTCAACGCCTTTGGATAGGATCATCGCCCTTTCACATTAAAGGACAGTTTGGTCCTTATGCTCTACAACCCCATTTTCTTGATGCTCATGTGCAATAGAGATCTCATGCCTTATGCCACAATCTTGCAGATATGCAATGAACTTTAGACTCACCCCCTCAGTTTATTCGAATAGCTTTGACTTTTTGGCCTTTGAAGTCTTCAACTGTATTTTTCAATTGTTTGAATCTGACTTGTGTGCAAGGAAAAAGATCCAATTTTTCTTGGTACAGTCATCAATCACCAATAAAAAATACTTGGAACCTTCCAAAGGGGTTACTCTTGCTGCACCCCAACGTCCATGTGCACCATATCTAGAGGTGATGCAGCATGTATACTCTGTTATTTCTTGTAAGCCTTTCTGCACAGCTTTTCTAGGGCACATCCTCCACATAATCCCGAGGGAGGCATTATTTTGGGAAGTCCACAAACATAGTTTTGCTCCCTCATTCTTTTCAGCTGAAACAGGGACATACAAGGCCTTCTCCAATATTATTGTGCCTGTACATAACTTTAAGTTGACAATGCCCTCTCTTGAGATAGTAAGAAGCCCATTTGCTATTTTCATCTTGCAGTTCTCTGGAATGTAGTCAATACTTTCAAACAATTCTCACTGATCCAAGTGATCACTGGCTTCTGAGTCCAGGTACCATAATCCGTGAGTGAGATTGGCAATAAAACTTGTGGCAAAGACATACTTGTTAGTCCAGGGATCATCATCTATGAACATTTGACAGAAAATTGAGAGAAGCCTGTATGCAAACTCAAGTATCTTACCAACCCATTTGAGGGACAGTCTAGAGACCCTCTTATAATTCACTTGTGTTCCAAATAAGGCTCCATTTACAAAAACCATTGAATCACTAATAGAACTATGTTCAAATTCACTATCTTCTTTGGTTTTGACTGTTTTGTGCCCTTGAGCATGTGCTTTTCTTTTCTTAAACTCCTCCTTCTCCGAGGCCTTTCTTTTTCTTTTCCTTCTATCTGGTTCAGGGCAATCTTTAGCAATGTGCTCGAGCTTGTTGCAATTATAACATTTCCTATTTTGGCCCCTTCATTTCGTGTCATAAATGCTTGTCCCTTTTTATTGGAGACCTTTTTCCCATGCATAGATTAATTAATTTGTCTTATAAACTAATTAATTATTATAAGACAAATTATTCAAAGACTAATTTATATTTATATTTGTCTAAATATATTCTTAGTTCATTTGTCTTAATATTAATTCAGGTGGATTTTTTTTTTTTTTTTTTTGGGGAGGGGGGGGGGGGATGAGAATGGATGGATAGGGGATCCGTGGTTTGCCCCTTTGTGCCCCGCAGTGCATTTCTTTTGTTTTCTAGTCTTTATCCTCCACTCTCTGCTCGCTTCCCCTCCTCCCCTTCACCCTAAACCCCTCCCCCCTTTTCCTCCACTCTTTGCTCCTTTCCTCTCCCCTCTTCTTCCTCTGCCCCCTCCGCAGCATGTGCCCCCTCTACCCCCTCCTCAACATTTCTTCCATTAGTATCTGTTGACAAACCCATTCAAACCTTCATATGTTCTGCAGATCCAATCACATTCTTAACATTGTTGAGAAGGCAAGCAATCCCAGGAGTAATGCACCAACAATTAGATCATCATCTAGACCCTTCTCCATCCCTTCCAACTGCAATGCTGTTGTCTTGATCTTGGAGATATACTCCTCTGCTGAAAATCCTAAACGAGGTGCACCCTGGACTACCACAGTCGTCGGATTCGTCGACCCTACGACCTAAATTGTATGTTGGACCCTCTGGGCACAACTCCTTTTGCTTATAGTCATTTATGATTGGAGGCGCCTATGATTTTGAAATATGAAATACGATTTCGCCTAAGGTTTTGAGGGAATATCAAACCTCTATACGGCTTTGCTTAAGATTTTAGAATATGAAATACGGAGACGGAGGCTTGAACCTCTACCAAAATAACCCAATGTCCTAATAAGACTACTTTAACCAAGGTACCCAGTGAGCTAACGTGATTATTTATTATCTTGAATCTATATATTTTTTTATAACAACCCATTCAAATGTTTTAGGGATATATGGTCTATGGTTTCAGGAATTGTTATTTTTACTACATCCATATCAAATTCCGTTGGAACCCCTTGTTATTTTGCTATATATTAATTTTGTGGTAAATACCACATCATACAAATTGGCCCTGTTGGAAGAAGTGTCGTGTCTTGTATATTAGACATAGCAGTCCCTGCAACTTCAACTTGGATGATCATAGTATCATCAAGATACCTTATCGTTCGGTTTCTTGCCTCCCAATCCTTTTGCTTCAATCTGGGCAGTGCCTGCTTTCCTAATTCCGACCCTTCATCAATCCCGTCCGATATCGCGAAAGTTCCTTTCAGATGTTGTTGAACCTCTAACAATCTGAGCTGTTGTTGGTGCTATAGGCTTCCTCTTGGTTAAGGCCTTGATTCATCTCCTGAGAATATTTTACAGAGACCTTTCTCTGCAAGCTTGCCTCGAACTTTTATAAACCAATAAAAGGCCAAACTTCAAGTTGTTCTTTTTTTTTTTTTTTTGAAGGTAAGGGGGATTTTTATATTATATAATAAAGGTACAATGCTACAAAACAAGAACAGAATTACTACAGAAGAATCTCAACTTCTTCATCCTGTTCTTGCCGAGACTTATTAGATGCTTTAATAGCAAGATAACATAACCGAGTTTCTGTACTTGTAAGCCTCACTCAACTTCTTTTTATGCCCAGCTGATACTATAGGATTGAATCAACATCTTCTCAACTAACCATAATACTATAGAAGTAAGAACAGACTTTCCAAAAGCTGCAGTTAAATCCTTGAATGCCCACAAACTCCTGTTGCATAAATAAAGATGAAGAGAAAAGGAAATACATAGTAAAATGAGCAATCTGCCACACTGCTCAATGCCACAGCTCCTGAAATTTGACCAAACCTGCAAATTAATCGGCCAGTACACATAATGGTATATGTAACCCCAAAAATGCGGCATTGTTGGAATAGATAGCAGTCAGCCTGATCTTAGCACACAACTCAAATGTAGCAGTATTTGAGCAAACCATATCCATACAGTGGATTGGTATCAAAGAAAAATTTGGCATCAACACCAAATTATCTTCAAGCTTCAGAGCTTGAATGGCTTCTTCAATCATAGCAGTAATTGAAAAAGCAAAGGAAGTGCTAAGAAAATCTATCAATTCCTAGCTCGGCTGTTTCTGAAAATTTCATATACCATCCTATATCTGGTTGAGGAATCTGTAGATTAGAATCAAATCAGACTACTATGTTCCTATCAAGGAGACATCTCTATTTCTTTCTGCTAGCAAGAAAGAGCAACAGGGAGGGAATCAAACATCTGTTTAAAGAATCTGGAGTAAATTGTGACTGCAGAAAACCAACAAAACTGAAACTTCCTTTTCTCAAAGGCTGTGCAGAGATCCGCTCCATCTTATATAGCAAGATAACATAACTGAGTTTCTGTACTTGTAAGCCTCACTCAACTTCTTCTTATGCCCAGCTGATACTATAGGATTGAATCAACATCTTCTCAATTAACCATAATACTATAGAAGTAAGAACAGACTTTCCAAAAGCTGCAGTTAAATCCTTGAATGCCCACAAACTCCTGTTGCATAAATAAAGATGAAGAGAAAAGGAAATACATAGTAAAATGAGCAATCTGCCACACTGCTCAATGCCACAGCTCCTGAAATTTGACCAAACCTGCAAATTAATCGGCCAGCACACATAATGGTATATGTAACCCCAAAAATGCTGCATTGTTGGAATAGATAGCAGTCAGCCTAATCTTAGCACACAGCTCAAATGTAGCAGTATTTGAGCAAACCATATCCATACAGTGGATTGGTATCAAAGAAAAATTTGGCATCAACACCAAATTATCTTCAAGCTTCAGAGCTTGAATGGCTTCTTCAATCATAGCAGTAATTGAAAAAGCAAAGGAAGTGCTAAGAAAATCTATCAATTCCTAGCTCGGCTGTTTCTGAAAATTCCATATACCATCCTATATCTGGTTGAGGAATCTGTAGATTAGAATCAAATCAGACTACTATGTTCCTATCAAGGAGACATCTCTATTTCTTTCTGGTAGCAAGAAAGAGCAACAGGGAGGGAATCAAACATCTGTTTAAAGAACCTGGAGTAAATTGTGACTGCAGAAAACCAACAAAACTGAAACTTCCTTTTCTTAAAGGCTGTGCAGGGATCCGCTCCACCTTATAGACCATGTGCCTTTTCGGTGTATTCTTACTCAGATTGCAAGAATCATAATGCTTAAAGCATTAGAGCAGAAAGACCACGTTAGTGGATTACCTGCAAGCCCTAAAGAACGCTGCCCTGAAGAAAGCTTCAAGAAATAGATCACCTGGCAGTCTTGAATGGGCAGATTCAAAAAACTAAGGCAAGAGACCCTCGCTAGCCTCTGTATGGGGTCGAAATGATGCAAGAGCCTCAGCAGTAGTGCTGAATCAGAGAGAAAGGAGGGCGGTCTCCCTTCTCCTGTGTCGCCCTAGCCGCAGGCGGCGTCGTCAGCGCCGAGAAGCATATTTTTTCCTGCCATTCTACTTCTCCAAGTTGTTCTTCAACCACGGGAATCGACTTGCTCTGATGCCATAAAATAGGCCAAAACAATACCAGGGAAAGAATGAGTTTTCATTGTGAATAGAGGATTCTTATACATCATAGTAGTTCTAAAATTAGAACTCACTAAATAGAGGCCAATCGCCTTTAGTCTTCTTGTGGTTTCTCCTCAAACTCAGCAACCGTCCAACAACAAAACCCTAAACTAACAATACAAGACACAAATTGATAACAAATGTCAAATATTGTATGTCCAACAGACTCTGGAAAAGTCCTCACCACTCCTTTAGGCTACCACATTTGGGAATATCAACAAGAGTATTCTCAACAAAAATATCTTACTGTAGGACATATTTCAAGATCTGAACATGGACGAGCCTGCCTTGGACTATGTTTCATATGCTACCACATACTCTTAGTGCAGCCAAAAAGGTCACTTTGTCTGGTCTTATACACTCCTTGGGCATCTTTTTGAAACAGTCTAGTGCAAGGCAAGCTTCACATGTTGAACATATCCTATAATCAATGCAGTACATGACACTACATCTCGTTTCTGTAATTTATGGAAGATTTCTTGGATATCAGCTATGCTTCCACACTTGGCATACATAACAAACACATTGCCAACCATGACATCACACTCGAGCCCACTTTTAACTATTTGGTAATGAATTTGTCTTCCCTGCTTGAGTGCAATTGTTGTAGAGCAAGTTTTAAGTACAACAAGGTAGATGTGCTTGTCACATTTTGCATCTGTTGCTCTCAGTTTGGCATAGTAGTCAACTGCAGTTTCTCCCTGCCCATGGTTATCGTGAGCTGCGATAATTGAGTTTCATGTATATACACTTGGTTTTAACGCATCATGAAATGGATCAAACAACAAGCGCCGTTCTGTAGTGTGGAGTCCCTCTTGGGCCATAAAAGATCGCACATGCCTGCCATATTCCACATATTTCCTTTTAAATGCACTCCTGCAAAAGGCAAAGCATTATATATCTAGACATATTGAACCTAGGCCTCTCCATAATCTCCACTGCATCTTCCATTTGTTCTTTTTGGCATAGATTATCCAAAATCTTGCAACCAGAATGGTGACAAAATGTCAAAATAGAAAGCGACAGGGTAGGAAAACTCAAAAACATTGACTCACCTGTCACATTTCCATCCTGAACCAAGCTGTTCCGCAAATGATGCCTTACCTGTGCGTGCATTCTAACAACTTCTTCAAGTGGAGGTGTAAAGAGATGTCAAGGAAAGTTGGTGTTGATTCCTGTTTGAGAGCCAATGGCAGACTGCCATGTGGCAACCATTCTATTCAAGAATGGAAAGTGACTGCTCCATTCTGGCATGACCTCCTGCAGCCGGTTCGTTGCTGACCAACAGAGTTTTTTCTGAGTAAGCTTTTGTGAAGATTTTATGAAGCCATAGCCGAAGCTTTTCTGAAGATTTCTGAAGCCATAGCCGAAGCTTTTCTGAAGCAGCCATAGCCGAAGCTTTTCTGAAGATTTCTGAAGCCATAGCACCGGATCAGCCTGGATTTCTAAAGATTTCTGAAGATTTTTGAAGATATCTGCACTAAAATATCTCCGCCATGCCTTTCCTTGACGTCGTGGAACCGTAACTGCGAATGGATTCCGGACTGGCAGGGGCAGCTGGCTACTGCCAGCAGCCGGGAGCGCTGCCCCTGCCAGTCTGGAATCCATGAGCAGTTACGGTTCCACATAACATCTTGCCAAAGTTGCAGACTTACAAACCAACTCTAATTGCTGTATACATAATTTCCATCGTACTGCCAGTGCTCACCATTTTATACGGCTTTCACACGGTTACTCCTCAATATTTGCAGCCCTCAAATTATCTTCCTCCATGAATCTCCACCTTCCATTTAATATATCCGTGGCATAGGCTATTCTAATTTCACCCCTTTCGAGCAACCTAAAAGGAATACTTTAAAAATATTTGCAAAATATTTTAGAATATTTACTCCACACAATAAACAAAACGTTATTTCCTTATGGGAATTTTTCATCTTGTTTGCTCCAGGCAGTGGATTGGAAGTATATTCCATACATTGTGCCCCACGGATGGCCTGTGTTTTTTTGCCACATAAAACGAAAGCCAAATCCTAAGGTCCAAATTGCCAATATGAGAAAAAGGCATTTTCATTAATATATACTCACAAAATATGCACATACTAACCCATGGTTTCAAATTGGGTCATTGCAAAAAAATTAACGGGAGAAAAAACAGGCTAACGATGTGCATCCAAGCTGTGCAGGAAGCATGTGGCCGACAGAATGATTTGCACGAAGGATCCCACACGAAGTGAACAGGCCTTTCTCTCCCCCTGCTCAGCCCTTCGAATCTGCTTGGATTCGCCTCTGTGGCTATCAGAAACTATCTGGCCTCATCGGGCTCTCAAACAAGAGGGCAACAAACAAGGGCCCACAGCTTTTGGGTATCAGCAAATGTCTGCCATGGCCGGGTTTTGCAACAATACCTCTGTTGGATAACAAAAGCAGGATTGGGGCCCAATTGATAATTGAGTCCTTCTCCTTCTATTCACAATTTGTGGGCATCAGAAACAACAGAGCCCAATACCTCTCTTCGCACTCAGAAGCTCTGAGTATCAGCAAATCTCTGCCATGGCCGGATTCACCAACAGTAGGCTAACAAACATAACTAAAAGGGCACACATGCCCAATTCCTTCCCTGCCTTGCATGCCCCAGAAATCATACTGATATCAGAAACTCTCTCCCATGAGAGGGCACAGCACGAAGTCATACCAGAACAGATGGTAGCAGATCATAACGCCCATTGCCAAAACCTCTGCTTCGGCACACCCAAACTCCCTACAAACTCCCAAACTCACCCAAACTCCCTGCAAAAAGAAATAATGGCAAAGAATAAGACTTGCTTCTCCTCAGGCCTACCTCAAAAGGCCCGTCCCTGCTCTGCCGAAATTAGGAAGCATCATCCTATCTTATCCATGGCCTAACAAATCGGGTCCTTTCCTTCACAACCACCTCCTTCCAAATTCGCACCATGCGAACACAAATCAAAATGAGCAACCACTACAAATAATCAAAGGAAGGCCATTGCTCTTTCTTTTCCGCCAGCAAGCAGCTCAAACCCGTTCAAAAAATACCCTGGACATACTATTTCAGATACATACAGCCCCGAAATCTAGGCAAAACCATGCATGAAATACGGTCCCAAATACCAAATGAAATAATTGCAAGCTTACTTACTCCACATAATAAACAAAACGTTCTTTAGGTACGGAGATAGACTTGAGTTGAGGATGAGTTCCTTATAGGCTGATCACGGCTCCCGTTTTCCGTCCTGCATACCGAATACCGATCAGTCCTCGCAAGATCTCTTAGCAAATTAAGTACTAGCTTTGGGTTTCCGAAGTAATTTGTGAGTTCGACTTGGTTCCGAGGACTAAATGGGAATTCTTGTTACATCCGTTTAACTTACAAATGAGACCTGGAAATGGTCTAGCACACTGCCTGTCCCCTTTAGAAATTAGGCGCAGTCTAGCGGAGGGACCCCTGTGGCTTGGAAAATATGCTGCCATGGGGTGGCTTGTCCATGTGCATCAGTGGAGCTGCACTTTTCCTCCTCAGCCGTAACAGTGGCAGGTATACCTGTTTTTATAATTTAGAACATTGTCAGTTATTATAATTGTGTTTCTCTTGAACAGAGATGCAGCGACGCTGAAATCAGTTAGAAGAGTCAATCAGCTCCGAGAACTAGGTTTGTCTGCTCATTACCTAGTTTTTGGGAATAGTACAGAAAGATCTATGATAAAATTTGGAAACAGGTTAATGAATTTTGGTCAAGGAGTGCGTTACAAGGCATCTACATAATTTAGATATTTTAGAAGGCAATGGAACAAGTTTGTTGCTTATTTACATAGTGGTTAGATATTACCTGTCAACATTGGTATAGAAACATTACGATTTAGTTCTATTTAGATATTGTTAGAAACAAAAACTCAGTTCTTTGTTTCGACATGCAGCATATCTTCTGGACTCAGCGTGCAAAGCTATTCCATTGGTTGTTACTATTGCTGGGCGTGTAGGATCAGATACACCAATAAGCTGTGACCACAGCAGCCTTAGGGGTGTGATATTGGAGGAGACCGTGAGTAGGGTTTGCAATCTATGTTATTTGTGCTGCAATTTGACTCATAATCAGCATATGCTTATGCAGGCAGAGCAGCACTTTTTGAAGCATAATGACACTGGCTCATGGATTCAAGATTCAGCTCTTATGCTTTCAAATAACAAAGAAGTTCCATGGTTTTTGGTAAAAATCCGGAACCCATTTTGATGAACAAGTCTTTGTGACTTATTTTGGCTCATATTATTGTTAGAAAGTAAATATGCCTGCTGTTTTACTTGTTCACTTTTTCTTTTTTGTTAGAAATAAGCTGTATATTTGTATTCTTACAACTTTTTTTCATGTTCCTGTGGTGTCTTAGGAAGATGGAACTGGACGAGTATATGTGGTTGGTGCAAGGGGAGCTGCTGGTCTGGAGCTTACCATTGCAAGTGAGGTCTTTGAAGAGTCTGGGCGTTCCCTTGTGCGTGGCACCCTTGATTATTTACAGGGTTTGAAGGTCTGCCTTTACTCTCTGACTATTTGATTCACTATCCCCTGCTGATGTTTTTCTGGTGGATATGCATAGATGTTGGGAGTAAAGCGTGTTGAGAGAGTTCTTCCTACTGGGACTGCACTTACCGTAGTTGGAGAGGTGAGTGCTTGATTGCTTTTAACATCTGCTTGCATCAATTCTTGTTCTTGAATATTAGCACTTCATATACAAATGCATCAGGTATGTTTTTTTTTGTAAGAAACGATGAACTACTCACAAGTTAGAAAATCAAAACTTATGTATGTCCTTTGACCAGGCTGTTAAAGACGATCAAGGGACACTCAGAATACAACGGCCTCACAAAGGACCTTTTTATGTCACTCCCAAGAGCATCGATCAGCTTATTGTGAACCTGGGAAGGTGGTCAAGGTAGTAATAATGCATCCAATTATGCCTAGGCCAGAGGTGTTTAAATATTTCATTCTTACTTGTGTGGGAGAACATGGAATAAGAGGGACTTGAAACTGCCAATATAAGAAGCTGTTAGGTTCCAATACCTTGACTTCACAACACGTGACCTCATATATCAAATTGGCAGTGTAGAGATGTAGTGTTGTTAATTTGGAGCACATCTGTATATCACCCTTTTATGACAATTATCTTTGAAAGGCATGGTATGTCATTTATTGCTAGAAATCAACAATACACTTAATACACTATGTTATAGAAAAGGAAACAGGGTTATGTAGGAGCCTTAGAAAATGTGCTTACATTTCGGTTGCATATTGGGATGTTGCCATGAAATCAAACCTTGCATCAGGATTAAATCTGCCAATTTTTTTCATGGGGCTTGCAACTGATTCTAAAATCCTAAAAATGGTGGATATCAGATCTTATTTTACAAGGAAGCTGATAACTTAGACAGTTTTTGTGTAGCGTAAGCTGCAAATTAATTAGGAGAATCTCCTACTACTAGATGGATCATGATACTTGTGGACTTATTGTTTCTAGATTTCTCTCGCTCATTCTCTCTATATCTCTCTCTGAGGATGTGGCATGAATGTTCACCAGGTGGTACAGATACATGTCCCTAGGATTTACAGTATTTGGGATTTTCCTTGTAGCATCGCATGCCATTAGATATGCGATGGAAAAGAGGAGGAGAGCGGCTCTTCACAGAAGGTATGATAGCAGGTTTTCCTTGTATAAATAATATGGAATTACATGAAAGACATGTTCACTGAAATTTCCAAGAGAATACTGATGGACAGGGTGATGGAAGCAGCAGCCCGTCGAAGAGAGAACAAAGAAGAGGATGGTAGGCGTGAATCATTTACTAAGGGCACTTAACCCTTCTGTGGTGACTGAATTGGTTATGTGTTTTGCAGAAAATGGGGATCTGGCATTGGCTGCTTTGAAACCTGAGACTGCGGCAGCAAAGAAGGATAGTCCTCTGCCCGATCTTTGTGTTATCTGTTTAGAGCAAGAGTATAATGCCGTTTTTGTTCCGTAAGCGCTTTTCTCTCTTGCTGATAATTGGCAAAAAAATTGTTATTAACAAATATAATGTTTGGAATGATTTTCAGTTGTGGTCATCTGTGCTGCTGCACCTCATGCTCTTCTCAACTATCCAACTGTCCACTTTGTCGCCGGCGCATTGAGCAAGTCGTAAGGACATACCGACATTGATGAGAACAAGAATTGCTATCAGGCCTATACATTATGTGCTTGAGGCATTATTCTTTCCATCATTTTCAAGTGTAAAAAAGCCTATAATGCTTTCTTAAATTATCTGGTGTTAATATTGTATTATAATGAATATTTCTTGGTTTATGTCTCAAATACTCTTATTGCTGCACTTGCGGTTGGTACCTTGGTTTTCAGTGTTCATTTGTGGAGATATTGATGGAGCACTCATAGAAATGCATTCGTAATTGAGACAAATGCAAATATATATAATTGTCTTAGAGCCTAGTAGCCCCTGTTTTGTCCATCTTGAAAGAAGGTATGGCTGTATGGGTATTCTTCGGCTCTACAGTTTCTTGAATTTTTTGTTTCTGAAATCCTGGTCCCTGGTTATTTAAATCATTTTTGAGATGGAAACGAATTGCACTGCATTTTGCCTCCAATTCTTGCGAGTTGAAAGACGAGGCATAATCTGGTATGTTCCAAAGCTGCGGCATTGGAGTTTGGAGGCCTAAAGGTAGTTTGCTATTATTGTCTTTTTTTTGGACAAAAACATAATACTTTCACTTCATACTTTTCACGCATATTGTTTTCTGCTTCTTCTCCATCGATGTTTAGCACAATTTGCTCAAAGTTTGCAAATTTCCAAGGAGTTCATCCATCAAATGACCTCTTAATGTTTCGGGGCAGTGTTGGGTAAGATGCTTTTGAATGATCTTCTATACCATTTTGTCTCTCTAGAAGACAACTCTGTTCTATTATATTTCAAAAAGTTGCAGGTATAGTTTCGTGTGACCATTCTAGCAGACAATAGATTCTTCAACAATCATAACTCCGGGACTTCTGAACAGGCAGGCGTGGATTTTGTTTATTATCCAAGTTGAATTTTTTCAACGAGTCTGGATTTTGTTTATTATCCAAGATGAATTTTTTCAACGAGTCTGGAACATTTCTGAAGAATCCTGGGGTGTCTGTTTTTTTGTCTTGCCATCATGTATTTTCAGGCAACAACCAGTTTGTATTGGTACATGTTGTATTATACAACTAGTATGATAACATAGCTTAGCTTAATTTACTACTGCCATGCTCTTCCCAATTGTGACCCTCTTTAGTGGCTATCTTCATGATGGCCATGACGTACACTTTTTGTGATCCCATTCACATTGGAATCACATTTCTATTTCATCATTATTACGATGTAGTTATGGAGATAACCAACTTCAGCTCCATGCTTTCTAAGTGTAGGAAGACACTCTCTAAGTTCCATTCCAATGGGCACTTGTAATATAACATCTTTCTTGCTTTACAATTACTTGCAGATACAATACATTGGAGTAAGCTATTAGCTCATGATAGAGACACTCTCATGCATGTGCCATTATCACATATGCATCTTAATTTCTTCCATTCCCAACAAAGTGACCACTTTGTTTTACGATGAGTTCCATGTTTGCTTAACATTAACTACAAAACAAATTTTTGGAGTACACTATCTCATAACAGAGTTTTGAGTTTCATGATCTTTAAGTGCAATAAGACCTTTTTAGGTGCCACTCCAAACCCATAACCTTTTTTGTTTTTTAAAGACTTCCTAATCTCTTTTCATTCACAATCACATGCTTCATGTTGTGATTACCTTTGCTGTACAATTACTTGCAGATACAATATGTTAGAATAGGTTTATCTCGTAACAGAGCTTCGTGATTTTAACTGCTAGAGTTTCATGATATCTTTGATGTAATGGGCCTTCACCGTTACATCTCGAATTTAAGAGATCTATGGCCATGGAAAATGGAAATTGTCCTAAATTTGAAGCGGAGACGCTAGGGCACGTGGCATTGCCGTGCCAAACGTGTTAACTTGCTGTCATACTCTCGGTATGTCGGTTCAATTTCGAATAGGACTGTGGTAAGGACTGAAAGAAAGTGCATGCTAGATATGGTCGAAAAAAAGAATGACAACAAAGTAGAATAATTTTTTGTTTAAGGTTCCATTCTTCTCAGTGTTCAATCTGTCAGCATAATTTGTGCATGGTTAGAACTCATGATTCTTTGGTTGGTACAGAAATAAACCAAAACAAAGAAGGGCATTCCGTCATATTCCTTAAATTACAGAACGACCTTGGATGGTACAAGAAAGGTATTATCTCAAACTTGCTAAGGAATTACTTGGATTCTCGATTTTTGGCCTTAACAAATGCTGAAAATTGCAACACCAATTTCTCAATCTACTCTCAATCACAAGTGCATCAAAAAGTGATTTCTATGATTTCAAATTCTGCATACAATCTGGATTTAAAATTTGTTTTCAATTTTTTTTGGTATGATGGTTTTCCTTACTCCATAAAAGGTCAATACTTATTTGAGGTATGTTTTGTACTTACAAGTGATATTACTTGGAACAAGGCAAAAATAATTGTTGCTCTCTTACAGCTGGAGCAGGTTGTGGTCAGACCCTACATCACGTCATTAATGTTTAATCACCTGCAAGATGTCACTAAGGAGTCATTTGTTAGATCTTCAAGAGCTGTAGGAAATACACCATGAGCTGATGGTTGATATAACTTTGAGGCTCTTTAAATTTACCAAATAGATTATAGATGCAACAATATCCTTTCTCTTGAACGGGCTAGAAAGATTGCCCCATTAGAAAGGGGGACGAACTTGGGGAGCTGATGCTTCTGCGAGGGCATTTCTAGTCATTGATGGTGCAAGATCTTGTAAGAACCTACTAAACGTTCCAAGCAAGTGTAGCCTAGAAAGATTGTGACCCATTGGATAACGATTTTCTTGAAGGATCCGCTCGTTTGGTATGTTGGTTATCATTAGAGGTGCTAGTGCATATCAATTGGTATCAGAGCCAAGCCTTTCTATAAATCCTGTGTAATTGTCCAAAACAAGTTTAACCTTCTTGCAGCCTAGTATAACTAGGCTATGAATGCCGCAACCCAAATTGCAACCCAAATTGGAATACCTACATCATCCAGTTTTGAAGAAAAACCAAAGGAAACTGGAATATATAGCAATATTGTATGGATATTTGCCACCCCGTCTTATGTGGGAGATGAACGAAGTCCGCCAGCAGTTTTGGAATTTTTGGCAAGCTGGGAAAGTTTCTTTGAAAAAGTCAAAACTACGACCATGGATAAATACGTGACAGATGTGACCAGAATATGGTGGCAGGGACGGAAGAAATTATTGCCCCAAATAAAAACATGGGTAGATTTCGGAAAAGGATTTGAATCGCGTAACTTGCATGCCAATTATTATTTTGATCTTAAAAGACAGTGAGATCACTTCAAAAAAAGGGAACATGAATCGATGCACCATTTCTTCAACAAATTCTCATACTTAGCAGTGCAAATAGAAGAATTGCAGCCAGGATGTGACGCTCCCTGCTAGATATACGGCGCCCGGCCGTACACTCCGCAGGAAATCCCCCATTCGATCCTCCGACCACACGGGCCCTCCGTCTATCCCGCACTCTGAGATGACTCCAGTGCGGGAAGGGGACACGAAGGTGTCTTGCGTGCCCTTCCCCTATGGGATCCTATCACAGCGGAAGCATAAACAACGTCAGAACTAGCAATACAACACATCATGCTACCTCGAAGGGTAGCCCATCCACATATCGATACCCACAAAGAAGATAATCATATGCCATAAAACATGAGAGCTCCTACCCATGGCTCTGACTCATAAGGAAGATGACTGACTGGCTAGGCCTCAAGATAGAGCAGACCGAGTCATAACAATGGCGGGGCTGGCTATAGACAATGGCTAAGGTTGACCACTCCATCCGCCCCTCCTGTGCATACTTTGCAGAATGAGCTAGATCGGGCTCTGGCATGACTCTAGCCTTCCGGATACGCAGTCCCATGGCATCACCCACCAGGACTACTCCAGGTTGCATCTCCCCGGTCTGTCGAGGCAGGAAGGGTTGCATCTCCCCTTCCCGGGGTCTAGAGGTTCCACGGGCGGCTAGAGAATTGTGGCGACACACGATTCGTACCCGACTTAATCCCCCAAAACATGAGCCAAGCCGACACTTGCAACTCCTGAGAGGCAGGGCGACACCATTGCCCCAGGAGGTGTTGGACCCATGCCCGGCCCACACAAAGTGACCGGCCATAAGCCTAGCCTGCTATGGGATCCCCAGTAGCCACGCTCAGCAGGGATCCCCCATCCGTATTGCCTCTAGCCCCGTTGTGTAGTGCTGAGTCACATCATAGCCCCAATAGCCCGGTGGGCTCTTATGCACAGGCCGCATATAATAGGAACTAAGGGATCTAACTAGGAGCATACTACGTAATGGCTATTAGGTCTCTACCCCCCTTCCCAATACAAGAGGAGCAAACATGATCAACCAACATCACATAACATCATATCATGATAATCATAATAGGAACGTCTTAACCTAATCATACATATCTAACTTACAGTTAGGGTTCCTTGATTAGGGTTCAAGATGTTGAATAAGGGTTCTAGGATGGCTCTACTCTAGATATGAAATATTAACCAATCTGGAGTGCTAACTTCCAGATGATCTACCAAGAGCACTACTCTACATACCTGCTCCAGAAGCACTCCCTCCCAATCCTGGCGTCTCCATGGTCTTCGAATTGGTCGAAGTTGCACTTGCTCCAGGATCGAATCCACAAGTGCGTAGATGAGTCTCAGGGTGCTAGGGTCAGGAAAAGAGGTCTAGGGTTAGGGTTTGTGCTAATATAAGATAGGGTCCACATGGGATGCCACGTGGCACCAATGGGGTGGGGCCGTGTGGCGGTTGCCCAATAGGATAAGGCCATGTGGAAATGGGCCTTATCCTAAGGTTATCTAAGTTAAGCATTTAACTTAGATATGCACCCATTGCCACTTCCTAAGGTATACAAGGCTACAAGGGTAGACTTGTATAGTGACGGGTCTAGGAATATACGTATTTATGGCGTATATTCCCCTGGAACGTCACATTCTCCCCCCCTTAGGATAATGCTGTCCTCAGCATTACGCTAAGGTAACTACACTACACGCTCCTGCAAAACAAGATACATGCAACTTATATTATTGATTCAACACATAGTATAGGCTATATTTATACCTATACAAAATTATATAGCCTTAACAATAGTAATGCTATAGTAAGTCAAAACGTTATCACATAACATTAGGGTTCATAATTTTTAAGTCTAAATTATGCTTCCTCGCCTCCACGTAATGCGCTCCCATCGGTGCTCCCCTATGCTCGCCCTGCACGAGTAGCACATTACGTTAGTTAAATTAATAAATTGTGGTTTTAGGGGACCACCCCCCTTACCTACCTCCTTGAGCCGAACTACTAGCTCAAGGTTACCCTACTACCTTGCACCCGATCATGGCCCATACGGATTTGAGATTAAGGAACATTTAAGATGCTCCTATCATCGCCCATGATCAAGTGCTACCTTGTACTCGATTACCCGGTGTCGAGTACTCCCCAGTGCATCATGCCCCAAGGGTTTCAAGCTAGGGAACGTCTCACGATTCCATCATCGCACATGATCACTTAACCTTCACCATGACCCCCCATGGTCAGGTGTGCGAGCCCCGCATCGTGGCATAGAGATCATCCGACAGATGTCCCATCATCGCCCACCATGCCTACTCTTCCACTCTCGCATGACCCTACTGGGACATCCACGAAATAATGCCAGCTTTATAATCATGATGCCCTATAAAACAGACATTCCTATTAAACCTTAGGCCCCACCAAACCTGGACAATAAAGCCGCAGGTTATTGCCTGGGTGCAACTAAAACCTCCGAAACAGAAGTGTTTAACAACCTGCCTAAATTTTGATTCAGCGTTTTCTCAACTCCCATAGGCATCTCCCAAGGTATTCATAGACCCAATTTATTTTACTTCACTTTTTTCTTAACTTGCAATGGTGTTAATATGCACAATCCCTTATAATAAATTTGAGGCTAGCTATAACATTATTTGTTGTCATGCCTCGTGTTTATAAAATAGGTCAAAAATCAAGTCTAGAGTAGCATTATACAGACAAAGATCGAGTATTAATTAGATGATGTATTACTAAACATCTGATATTAATAACGATATATTACTAAACGTTTGATATAAATAGCAGGTCCAACTATGCAGGTTTGGAACCAAAGAAATGTTCGCGGCGGCCTTGGCCGCCGCGATAAATTTCTTGTAATTATAATAGGGTACATTCTAGAACCCTATTGTAGAATGTTCTACAATTAGACATTAAAATGTAGATATTTCAATGGTGCATCCAACGGAAGCTACTAGAAGGATCCAAGAGGCTGGAGTGTTTCTAGAAGCCGTCCTGGAAAGTATGGGGTCTTTTTGAACTAATCAAGAAGCTCTGGCGCCTTCTCGAATGGTCTAGACCTCGAATGGTCTAGATAGGTCTGTCATGCTCACCTCTTGGTGCGTGTTGGCCTAGAGAATGCCTTAAAGGCGTATCTCATCATCGCTTACACGTTCCAAGATTCTGGCACATGCACTCTACTAGCTAGAATACATATGCCAGAGCTAAGGCTAACTAAGAAACATACTAAGCTAACCACCTGGCACGTCGGCGTCGACCAAGTCAGAGACGACTCGCCCATCAAACTCCTTCATGAAGTCTGGGTATTGCTTCTCCAAATCCTACTTCAATACCCATGTCGCGTCTTCCACGGGCAAGTGTTTCCACTTGACCAAATACTGGAGGAACTGAGACCTCCTAGTCTTCTTAAATGACTTATCAAGAAGCAATTCAGGCACAATTTCAACTTGCTCTTCTGTCATTTCCAACAAAGTTGGAGTATCCAAAACCTCATGAGGGTTAGGATCATGCCTTTTCAATAAACTCACATGGAAGACCTTGTGGACCTTAAGGTGCGCCGGGAGATCCAACTTGTAGGCCTGAGAGCCCACTCTCTCCAAGATCTTAAACGGACCGGCCCACCTAGGAGCGACCTTCTTACAATTTCCTATGCGAAGCTTAGCTTGCTTCACCTTGATCTTCAACCATACCTTGTCGCCCACCTTGAACTCCCTTACGGTCCTGTGCCTGTCGGCTACACTCTTCTACCGACTTCTTGCTGCTAGAAGGTACCCCCTTACTTCTTCAACTAACTGCTGCATGTCTCCTAGCATCTGCTGTGATACTTCGACCTGCCAAGTGTCCCGGGTGAGGCACTGGTACCCGTAGTTGATCATGAAGGGAGACATCTGGGATGACTCCTGCTTCGTACTGTTGTAGGCGAATTCTACCAAGTGGATGAAATCATCCCACTTGGATTGCTTATTCCATACATAACTTCTGAGCATATCTTCGATGATGCGATTCGTCCGCTCCGTCTGCCCATCCGTCTGAGGATGGTAAGCTGTGCTCATCGAGAGCTTGGTCTGGATCGTGGCAAAAAGATCCTGCCAGAATGCACTCATGAACTTAGAATCCCTATCTGAGATATCTCTCGAGGCATGCCGTGGAGTCTAAAAATCTCCTTTACAACTAGAACGGCAGTGTCTAAGGCTGTGTCCGTAGTTTTGCAAGGCACGAAGTGTGCCATCTTAGATAATTTATCTACGACCACTATTAGTGCATCTTTGCCTCGAAGAGTCCTAGGAAGTCCTGTAATAAAATCCATGCTTATTACCTCCCACTTTGCATTCGGCACTGCCAAAGGTTCCAAGGCTCCTGGAATTCGAAGCTGCTCTGCCTTGGTCTGCTGGCACAACTGGCATTCCCAAATATATCTGGCTATCTGTTTCTTCATTCCCGGCCAGAAGTAGCTACTTCGAATCTTGAAATATGTCTTCATAAATCCCGCATGCCCGGCTATTGGGCTGTTGTGTGTGTCATGAAGAATTAACTTCCTTACTCCTGACGATTCGGGCACACACAACTTATCTTTATGGTACAAGAGGTTGCCTTCCTTCCTATAATGTTTGAAGGCCTCCCGTTCCTTATCTGTTCTAGCCTCCTTAGAGAGGCTTGCCCATACCTCCTTGAAATCATCATCAGATGGCAATGTCTCCTTAATTTTCTTACCAAACTCACTCGAAAGAGTTGATATAGCATTAACAATGCGTTCTCGTCTCGAATGGTCTCCTAGAGAGGGCATCTGCAACAACATTAAGCTTGCCGGGCTTATACACTATGTCGAAATCATATTCCTCAAGGAATTCCATCCACCTCCTTTGCTTTAGGTTGAGGAGTGGTTGGGTGAAAAGATATTGAAGGCTCTGATGATCAGTATCTAACTGAAACTTCCTCCTCAGCAAATAATGCCTCCAAATCCTTAGCGCCCTGACAATGGCTAATAACTCCTGATCATGGGTTGGGCAGCGTTGTTCAGTGTCGCTCATCTTCTTCGAGTCGTAGGCGACTACCCTTCCTTCTTGCATCAAAACTGCACCTGTTGCTAACTTGCTCGCATCCGTGGCCACTAGCTTATCTTTGCTCGGATCTGGAAGGACGAGGACTGGAGCTATCGTTAGAGCCTCTTTGAGCTTTTCAAAGGAGGCTTGGACATTCTCAAGCCAAAACTTTGCCCAATCCTTTATCTTATTGCTCTTGGTGAGGTCCGACAAGGGGGACGCCCACCTAGCGAAGTCCTTCACGAACTTCCTACAGTATCCTGCCAGACCGAGAAAACTTCTCATTTCTGCCACGTTCCTTAGAGCTGGCCAATCAACTATTGCCTCAATCTTTGACGGATCTGTAGAAATCCCTTCAGCTGTTACCACGTGCCCCAAATACTCCACTCGACCTGTTGCAAAGTGGCATTTGGAGAGCTTCCCATACAACCGATGCCGTCTCAACTTCTCCAACACTCTTCTCAAATGCTGACAATGCTCTTCAATTGACTTGCTGTAGATTAAGATGTCGTCGAAGAATACAATGACAAACTTGTCCAAGAACTCCCTGAAGATGTCGTTCATGAGATGCATGAAGGTTGCCGGGGCGTTCGATAAGCCAAAAGGCATTACTGTAAACTCGAAATGCCCGTACCGCATTCTGAAGGCGGTCTTATGGATATCTTCTTCCTTCATCCTTATTTGGTGGTAACCTGACCTTAAGTCAATCTTAGAGAAAACTTTCGCTCCTTGGAGCTGATCCATCAAATCATCTGCCCTTGGCAGAGCATACTTATTCTTTATCGTCTGCTTGTTAAGCTGGCGATAGTCTATACACATTCTTAGGCTCCCGTCTTTCTTCTTGACGAAGAGTATGGGTGCCCCAAAGGGAGACACACTTGCTCTTATAAATCCAAGGTCAAGCAATTCCTACAGCTGCTTCTTGAGCTCTATCAACTCTGGGGTGCTCACTCTGTAAGGTGCCTTGATGGTAGGCTTAGCATCTGGAGCTAATGTGATTTCACACTCTACACCCCTATAAGGTGGTAGCTGACGGATTTCATCCGAAAAACATCATTGAACTCCCTAATGAGCCTTGCTACTGGCTTGGGCAACTGATTCCCATTTAGATCACTTCCCTTCTCTTTACTTGGTTCAATTGCCTCTAACCTCAGAATATAATCCACCTTATTTCTTTCTATACTCTTTTTCAGCTGCTTCATAGTAATACACTGCATAGGAGAAGCTACCTTCTTACCTTTTATTATGAATCTGTTGCCATCTGGCGCCGTCATGGAGATCTCATTGCGCTCGCAGTCAATCATAGGAACTCCATTCCTACTGTAAGATCATACTTTCCAATATCCATGACTTCTGCCCCCATCGGCCACTTGCTTCCACTAAGGTCTATGTCAAACGTTATCCTCCTCCTCTTATTGTACCGAATGGCACCACTTGCCATGCTAACTGGCCTTGGCTTTGACTTCAAGACCTTGCTCTTCATTAGGGCAGCAAGCCTAGGAGGGCAAAGTTATGAGAGCTACCTGTATCTATCAAGACTAGGTATGGACTGCTATCTATGATTCCCTCAGTCGAGATGACTGTGGACTGATTTTCAACATCACCTGACTCAATAGCTGTGCAGATTTTGCACTCACCTTCTATAAAATCTTTGCCCTCCTGCTGGTCTTCATCTTCATCATCACCTTCGGTTGGAGATTCCCAATCTGCAAGTTCCGCCAAGGCTGCCTGCATGATGAATGGACAGTTGTGTGTTCTGTGCCCTGGCTGGAAGCACCTAAAGCACAACTTCTTCTCAATGCACTCCTGTCTCTTCTCCTTAGGGATGCTGTCTAAAAGACGCTTGAGCGAACAACCCCCTGATCCATCCTGTGGCCTATGGTCTCCAAAGTGCTTTCCCTGAGCTTTCCCTTGTTGTTAGCCTCCAGCTGGCGTGTTTGCTGCTTGCTTATTCTGGTACTACCCTGTTGCTTTACCCTTGAACGGTAACTGCTTCTGCCCTGGAGTTACTGGGGTTTCTTCCAAACCTAATTATCCTCGGCCTCCCCGACTGTTTTTGGGTTAATTGCTCAAACTAACCTCTTGATGTTACTGTTGAGCCCTTCAATGTAACCCTCGACCGCTTGTCTCTCTGTGATCCTGGGCACATTGAGTCTTAACCTCATAAATTCCTCTGTGCATCTGGCTATTGATAGGCTCCCCTGGTCTAGCCTGTAGAATGGATCTGCCTGCTAGTGTGCGATCTCGGCACGTAATGTTTGCGGAAAGCTTTACTGAAGGTCTTGAATCTGCAGCTGTTCCGTCTCAACTTATTAGACTTAGCATACCCTTTCCACCAAATCCTGGCTGGTCCTATTAGATTGGCTGTTGCAACCTTGCCTATGTCCTTGTCTTTCATGCCATAAGAATTGCCAACTTCCTCCATCTCATCAAGCCAAGCCTCTGCTTCCATGCCTGACCTGTCTTTACCTGAAAACTGACCAAGCTTCCTCGTCTTCCAGACATTACTCATGGCACTATCCATTTTCTTCTGGTAATCATCTGCTTTCCTGTTCTTTTTCCTACCCTGTGATGCATCTGACTCATCCTCGGAGCTGCTATCGGTCTGGCTGTCAGAGGTGTCTGACACACTAGAGCTGGATGGTGTTCGGCTCTTTCTGCTTCTCTTTTTTGTCTTCCTGTCCCTGACATTTCCTTGATTCTCTTCCCCTTCCGGTTGTGGAGCCTCATCAACACCTTGCAGTGGAGATGGAGGTGGTGATGGAGGTCCGTATTCCTGAGCATTCATCAATGGGGTTGCCCACTGAAGTAGGTTTTGCATCTGGTTTCTCATCTGCGCGAGCCTTGCATTCACTGTCTCCACCGTCATTTCATCGTTGTTGTCGTCTTGTTCTCGCCCAAACAAGTTTCTAGGTACCCAATGGTGCTGCCGGCCCTGAGAACCTGAGCCGATGTTCCTTGCTGCAAGTATTGGTCATCAATGCTTGTTATTTTAGTTATACATTATTCATCCTTATTTACAAGTCACTTATTGTTAGATATAAAAGAAATCGTATCAAAACTCCACTTATAAGTCAAGAACAATATATAGCAATTAATATATAAGAGTTATACATTAATATAAGGTACATGATAATTCATAAAAACTGAAGACATTCAATACAATTTAGAAGACAAGTGAAAACAGGAAATATTCATCTTCGATGCCCCTTCATCGATTTGAAGAAGTTCTTGACATCCCTGAGTTTCGCAAGATATTTCTAGAAGAGGGCAAAAGTATGCTGGTGGGGTACAAAAGCAGGCGTCCGGACATATGCTGACAGCACTCATATAGCACCCTGCATGGCAGCTTGTTTAAGGTGTTACTGGTACTAGCACATGGTAATTAGGTAATCAATAAAAATATGTAACGGCTCCAATGAATGCCAAGTGGAATACTATGATAGAATAGTAGGTGCAAGGTGCTGATCTAAGTGCTGGGGTCGCATTTTTTTGTACCCCACCAGCATACTTTTGCCCAAGATCCTCCTTCAAGTGCTCGGGCCATTTGAGGTGCAGGGAGTTCGGGTGTCGTTGCCGCCACTACCGTCAACGTTGCGTCCCTGAGGTGGCCCCTGGCGAAGTCGAGGCAGTGGAGTGCCACGGATCTCTTAAAAAGAATGATATGATCCGTGTGGCTGCTTAGCTTGGCGTGCTGCCCGAAGTCAGAGAGCGCTATGAGGAGCGCCACAGACTCTTCCCCTCGTGGGCTGAACTCCTTGTGGAAGACTATCATCTGCCCTTGACTGAGAACTGGGAGATAGTAGCGGAGCGCTTTACCCTTGCCTATGATCTGTGAACTTGTGCCCTTCCTTTGAGCTGCCTCGCCGAAGACGTCTAGTGCCAAGAGGTCTTCATGATCTCTCCACATGGTGGTTGCACTCTCCAAGTCGATGCTGCTAGATGCCTCTCGCATGCTCCTCGATCGAACTGTTCGGCTGGAGCTTGGGTCTCTTCCTGGTTTGTATAATCTGCTTTGAATTTCTTGGAACTCCTCCTCTGGGATGATTGGTTCCTGTTGACGATACATCTCCCTTATCTGCTCATAGGCTGCTATATCTGACATTATCTCCCCGGCGTAAGAGTGTCGCTCTGCTAGCTCCCTTGGGATTTCCTGATAGGAGTAGTCGATGAAGTCGCTTTGCTGCTCCTTTGCCATTAAGCCTAAGAGTTCATCGATTCTAAGCCCTTCTTCTTGGCAGTAAGGAAGGTTGAGGATGTCATTTGCCAAGATGTACTCCTCTCCATCGATGACTATTGGTGATAGGGCTATGATGCCGACTGGTGGTTCATAGGCCCGCCTAATTTCATCATCATGTCTGGCTATGCGCCTCTCGATCCTTGTCGCTTCTCTGCTTTCCCAACCTGGGTTTTCTTCCCCTAGCTGCTCGTAGTGTCCGAGTGGCGCTAGGTCCAAAGGCTGAATTGAAGGCTCCCCCACCTTGTTGATTGCCTTATACTGCATGAATAGGGCGAGGGCTGCATGGGCTGAGAGATATCTATGCCTATTGTGCTTGCAGGTCATGTAGTCTGGCATGGCTCTAGTCCTATCCCACACCTGGTTCTTGCCATTGGATCCTCCCCCTATGGCTTGGCTAAGCGAGTCTAGGGATACCCATTTCCCTCCCCTAGGCGGCAAGCTAACTTCCCAGGGTAAGATCTGCTGGTCATATTGGCAGATTATGTCGGTATAGAAGGGTGTTCTGGTCAAGGTTGCGTGGAGATCGAAGAGATGGTCGAACACATGAAAGGCCTGTTCAGCAGGAAATTCATGGATATGGTTGGCAGCATCATACCATTGGACAAAGCTACTGGGCGCCATTGAGCAGAGGTAGGTATAGAAAATGGCTTGGAAAGATTGATGAGAGCTTAGGAAATCGCCTAAGACGACAAGAGCAATTCTGGTGAAGGGAAAATGGCAAATGAGGCCTCTTTTTATAGACTAAAGTTGCCTCGGGTTCTGTGCACAAGGGTTCTTGATGGGACAGACTTTTGTTCTAAGGCTATGGAGCACCATGAAGTGCAATTCTAAGCAAAACAAGGCAAGAAACACTGCATGGCAGTTTGTTGGGTCAAATTTGGCCAATCCAAGCCAAAATGGATCAACCCGGGTGGGTTCGCGCGAAAACGCTCTGCGTTGCGAACGCAGTGCCAATTGGCGCGGACTCACCCAGTTTGGCTCATTCCTAGGAGTTGTAAAATGCTAACATGCCTAATTGGATGAATTCTAACCTAGCTAGCAACTTATTTCAAGCAAAATGGATATCTAGAAGTGAAATTTCAACGCAACCGGGTGGTTCGCGCGAAAACGCTTTGCGTTGCGAACGCAGGGCCGATCGGCGCGGACTCATTCAGGTTGGTGGAATTTTGCCAATTTTAGATGGTTTTTGCTGAAATTTGCTTGTAAACCGGATTCCTAGGCAAATTTTAAGCAATTTACTATCTTTTAGCACAAATTTTCAATCAGTTTTGTTCGAAACTCAACACTGGATGCATCTCTCTCATTCCAAAGCGCAAAGAGCCTAGATCCGTTTCTGATTGGCGTCCTATCACTTTGCTCTCATCTGTCTACAAAATATGTGCTAAAATCCTAGCTGACAAGGTATGCAACATCTTAGGTGAATCAATTTCTTCTACGCAGTCTGGCTTTCCCGGATCTTGAATAATGGTACGGCTGTGTACGAGGGCATGTATTGGGCTCGCTTGCAGGATCATCAAGTGGTGTTCCTCAAACTAGACTTTGCTAAAATCTATGATAGTGTGGACTGGGTATTTTTGGAGAAATGCATTCTTGCTTTGGGATTTGGTGAGGCATTCATCCGTGATGTTATGAAGCTTCATGTGCCGGCGCGGTCTATAGTGCTTTTTCAAGGTCAGCCCTCCCAAATCTTTACTGTCGGTCGGGGGATCCGACAGGGTTGTCCCTTGGCTCCCTTGCTCTTCAGTATTGCTGCAGAAGTGCTGTCTCAGCTCTTTAATGTTACAGCTCGAGATGGTCTCATCCAGGGTCTACCCATGCTGGATGGTTCTCAGGAGGTATGTAATCAATATGCCAATGATACTTTAATTTTTCTCATGGCCAACGATGAAAACCTATATAATGCTAAGCTGCTCCTAGATACTTTCTCCTTGGTCTCTGGGGTTCTCGTAGGTTGGAGAAAGTGCACTGCTCTATGGACACTGGATAGTGATGTTTCCTCTCGTATTCTTGACTACCCTTGGACGACGCTTCCTCATGGTCAACCCACAAAACTTTTGGGCATTCCTGTGGGGGTGCATGTTTCTGCCTCACATGCTTGGGATGAGATCATTAAAGGTCTTGAAAAACATTTGTTCTGGTGGAAGGTGGCTATATTTCTGCCTGGTAGGATCACAGTGGCAAGATCTGTCCTTAGCAACACCCATGTCTATATGGCATCCGTCTTACTGGCTCCTCAATGTAAGATGAACGAGATTGTGTGTATTGTCAGAAATTTCATCTGGGGTGAAGGTGCTATTGTTAAGTATCCTGGGCTAAGTGCATTAAGCCTAAGGCAGCTGGTGACCTTGGAATGTTGGATTCCCATCCTCAGAGTCAGGTCATGATCTCAAAGTTCATTTGGAGGTTCCTCCTTGGTAAAGATGACTCTCCTGGCTTAAGGTTGGTGCGGCAATCTCTTCTGCAGTGTCTCCCCTTTCACAAGACAACTATCAAGCCTAGTCTCCCATGGGCTTTGTTATACCCTCTGCATCCATATCCAAATGCTTCCCCATTCCTTAAAGTTCTGCTTGCTTCCTGGGATGCGGTTAGATCTTTATATTCCATGTTAATCGCCAAGCTTATACTTCATTGTCAATGTCATGCTGGTGGCTTCCCTTGCCAGCTAGACATGATCAACAGCCTTTATGTCCACTAGTACATCCAAAGACCCAACGGCCTTGGCGGCTAGCTGGGGTTTTAACGATTGCAGCTTGGTACGAGTCTGGTCATCTTTTGCCATGAGAGGCTTTTCAGACGAGGTTTCTGTTATACATATGGGATAGGCAAATTTGGGCTGGGATGGCTGATTTTTTGCCATCCATTGTGCAGCAACCATAGGCGTTATTTTATCAACGCTGTTGAAAGTATTCAGACTCTAAAGGCAAAATGTCTGTATGCCATTTCTAGAACATGCAAGAACAGGATATAAAGCCATATACTACTATTACATTCAGATTGAAATTATTTCACGTCAATGAGGTATAAATATAGCAGTAGTTGGATTACTCTTGTGCACGGGCTGATCTCCTTGCACAATTAGGAAAATTGCTTGAAGCTATGCCATGCGTTTCATCTGAAGAAGCATGGAGAGCATTGCTTGGGATATAAAGCCATACACCATTACATTGAATTTTGATCTCAACGAACAACAATTTGACTGAGGATGCTCTTTGGACGAAGAAGTCCTAAACGCCATATAGTGATTGTTGTGTAAAGGTATTTTTTTTTCCTTCAGACCTGCCAAATTTGCGGTTGTAAATTTTGGCTATTATGGCAATGCGAGCTTCTTCTTTAAGAGTGGCTTTGCAGTCTTCAATTTCCATCTTCCCAGAGCCAACTGAGTCTGTAGCAATGCATAAAAATCATTTGGCTCTTCCTGAGGGTCCTCCATATCAAGGAAGGGAATCTAGATTCACTACTGATGATTTTCCTCAGTTGCCCCCATGAGGTCAAGTTTCAAATAGTTTTGTTCCATCTGTTCCTACTGAGCGTCAAATTGCATCTTCTGGTAATGTATCCATTCCTCCAGTTCTTTCATCTTCGGCGTCACCGCTTGCCTTATCTTGGAGAGCAGTTGCCACTGCCAACAGAAACACGGGAGAGAGATTTGGTGATTGGATTAAGAAAGATATATCTTCAGCGGTATCTTCTGCTCGGGTCTCTGCTGCTATTTATATGATGGTTCAGAATAATAGGAAACATATTGATAATTTGCTTGAAGAGCTTCAGGCAAAGGAGACTCAATTAGATTTTTAATTACCTCCTGTTGATGTCTTATACCAAACAAAGGCATGTAGAGATACTCTAACGACATCTGACTACAATGTTGTGCGGATTGATCATGATTTGCACAAGAGATATATCAGTAACTTGATGTCATTTGGTGTGGTGGGCCATTATACTGAGGTATATTTGGATATTAGAAAACTTGGATACTTGTTGACATGCCATCTTTGCAAGATTGGTTTTCCCACGTATCGAACTTTGAAAATGCTAGGAAAGAACTTGGTTATGTTTGATGATGCTGTTGTTGTTGATCCATTAGTGGCTCGTAGTATTGATCCGATGTGGAGTGATTATGTTTTATACCAATCTTATTCTCCTGGCTTCTCACCGAGTATAATGCTTTGAAGATGCCTTGTTGATTTTCTATTTTAGATCTTCCTCCTGATCTGCTTGTGCCAGACTTTCTTATGAGTGTTGTTAATAGTTTGGGTACTCACTTGGCTCATTTCATTATTGATGGTGCTAAGATTTGTGTCTCTTTGCTTTGTGATCGAGCTCTTCCTAGTTTAGCTATCATTAATAGTGACCCTATGTTCCTGAAATTTGATGTGCAACTACTAAATGGTTCTCATCTTGCTGACTTGTTTCCCAAACTTGAATTCTTTGCAAATTTTTGTGCTAAGCAGGATCGTTCTGCCAATGTTCCTGCTTCCTCCTTGCCTCTCACTTCTGCTACTCCCAGATTTGAGCCTCCTCAGTCCATGTCCTCTAAAGATGCAGGGAATAAGGATGTCGATATGCCTTCTGCTTCTAATGTGCGGTCTGCACCTGTTTTTAGTGCTGATGCTAGAGCTAAATTGCAAATAATTCAAGAGCAGCAGGAACAAAAGAGAAAGAGCTCCAGATGGTTGGACAAAAGTTAATTTGAAGAAAGCTGCCTGTAATAAGTTTGCTCAATCTGCTTTTTAGGCAGCACATCCTAGTGAAGATGTAATCCTTTCAAACACCATACACCAAGATATACATCTAAAACAACAAAGAAAAATAACATTTAACTTCGAAGGATCCTCGAAGCTCCATAAAGTAGAAGGATATTGAAGGATAGAAAAAAGGAATAACACTATAAAAAAGAGCATTATATTCATTACTTGGAAAAATATTACATTTGCATACAATCCATTGAAGATAAGATAAGATAAGATAAGATGAATTTTTACGTCCACGGGAACCCAACAGGTTATGGGACGGCACATGCAAGGGCAACAGCCCATCTAAAACCTGGGGACTAGGCCCCATCACCAAACACAATAACCAAATATTAAAAGCCTACCAAGAATAAGATAAGATAATGCTAATGCTAGTGGTAAATTTATGCTTCTAAAATTATCTAGACATAGCCAGTCCAAGGATTGGAAGGCCATTGATCTAGAATAATTGCTGCGCCTCCCCTGTACACTGCCCATTTCTTTTGCAGGCGAGCTGCCCTCACCTTGCAGAGCTCCTCCTTACGGTTACACAATTGAAGAGGGGAGAGGTCCTCCTGTACTGAGAAACTAGTCCCTCTGAGATGGTTTCCATGCTGAAGAACATGTAAGCGGCTAACAGTGTCTTGAAACCGAACCAAAAGATGGCGAGGACGATCAGGTCTTGCCGCTCCCACCCTAGCAGCGGAGACAACTCCACCAGCGGAGACCCTAGCAGCGGAATCGAAAAACATTACATATGCTTCATAGTTTAACAATGTAAAGTGGTGGGGGGAGGACCCATCTGGGTGTGTTGTAAAGTGTCACATGTCCGATAGGACGCTGCCTTGTGGCGTGACGTTAAAATTTCTTCTTCTTCTTCATAGTTTAACTGGAGTTATAATAAGTTTGCACAGTTTGATGATTAACACATGGCATGCTATTAAAGAGAACTCATATCTCTGCTGATAGTCTCCTTGCTTGGACAGTCATTATAGAGGGAAGTGCAATAGTCGGACAGTCATTATAAAGGATCTATGCAATAGTCGGCTCATGAAAAAACTTAGTGATTTTTCCTAAGATGTGCTGAAGAACTATTCTAAGTACTTCCAACTATATATCCAGTACTGGTTCTTCTGAATTACTTAGTGTTGCTAACTCTGTCAGAATTCCTATGAAGGGATAAAAAAGCAATATTATTGTAATGAGAAAAGCATGATAAAAAGCAGAACATACAAAGATTGTGCCCGCGATCTTCTTGACTTAACGCCAAACAAGGAGGTTAAGCTCAGAAATATTGGATCTCTCGAGGGATGCACTTATAGAAAGGAGGGTATGCCATATGCATGAGAGGGCGACCAAAAACACCCCTGTATATGATTTTTTAAAAGGCAATTTCGACCCCTTCCATACAAAATTTACCCCAAATAGTGGCAAAAAAAAACCCCCCCAACTCATGCATATACGTGTTAAAATGGGTTGAAAAAAACCCCTTACGAGTCACTCAGGCATATTGTATGGCACCCACAGTGAATCTCCCTTGTCGCATCTACGATCGTACTGAGCCAGCCTAATAGAATATATGAGGACTAGAAGCTCAATAAGATCACTATGGCGATCTTCCTGAGCATAAATAAAAGCAATCAGAAGCTCATAACTACGCTCGGCCAGTGCAAAATTTGCCGCCCTTGGGTTTAAATACAATAGGAAAAATAATTTTGCAACTATTTTTCATCACCCAAAAAAATATCTGGCGACATGATGCAGTACGAACAAATCTCAAATTTGGCATCATGGCCCCTATTCAAAAATTTGCCATCATGACTATAATTCAAATATTTCAAAATTGGAGTCCAAAACAACCCCGACAGTATACGAAATCAAGTTGTACCGAGCAAATCTATGGTAATTGGGGTACTGATATATCTTCAAGTTCTCTTCATTCGAAATTCGAGCATGAAATCAGAGAGCCCATTCTTATTTTATTATTTTCACCTACTAGTTCTGGAGAATGTTCTTGCAAGCACTCCTCACATTATCTCCAAGTGCTCATCACATTCTCCAACAGTGCTCATTTTTTCCAAGCGCTCGACAAGGTTCTAAAGGCGCATTTCAATCCTTAAAAAAGAGATTTCTACACAATTCCAGGGCGTTATTTGATTAAAATAGGCATAGCCAAGATTAATTTAGAATTGAATTGAATTGAATGATTGTTATCGTTTAAGAGGTGAGTCTAAGTCAGTTGTTGATGGTTTAGAATAAAATCTCTTTAGAATGCTTCAAATACCTAGTTAATTCTTCTGAATTTTTCTGCAATTGTTGTAAATCATCTAAGGATCTTGTTTGTTGATAGATGAATGTTGAGCTATTAGTAGATGCTGATTGCTATCCTATCTTTGTATTATTATGCCTACCAGGTAACTAAGTTTGTAATTGTTAAGGAGCAAAAGGCTAAAAAATCTTGAACATTATAAAGCATACATGGGACTATAAACCATAAATCCTAATTACCGAACAAGATCAGTATAACAATTGATATCAGAGCCTGACTATTTTTTATGCTTGCAAGTCATCTAGTTGATGCTGGAGATTGCAAATTGGAATTGCAACTCAAATGACTTTTCTCTATGAATTTGAAATATAAGTCCTTGATTTATTCTTATAACCAATTAACATAAAGAGAGCATTCAAGGGTTGCGCTCGAATATCTGTATGGCGAATACAATATCACTTGCAGGAAATATAGATATGAATTCATTAGGTGCAGATGAATTGGAAGAAGCAGTGCGAAGTGAGCCTGTCATGCATTGTGAATCCATTTTGCCTTGCCAAAATGGATCTCTTTCAAACCAAGCCTAACCAAAACTGGCAATCCATCTCCTTTTCCAGGATGGATCTTTGTTTAAACTTTTTCCGTATCTACTGGTGGACGAGTCTATTTCTATCCAAACTAAGCCAAAGTTTGAACATGTAAACTGCACCTTATATCCATATAGATGGTGATTAAAGTTTGTCGATAAGTAACTGTGGTTATATATAGAGGATGTAGTGATATGCTCAAGATAAGAGAATTTATTAATTGACAATTTTACCGAAGTGGTTGATGCCGCTATAGAAACTGTAAATCATTTTTACGGTGTTGTCATGAATTTTAGAAGTGGTTGATGCTACTGGTTGAGGTTGGCGCCTCAATAGAAACTCGAATCTCTTTTAACCTTACTCATTCCTTGAATTTAGGAAGTTAGTTTTTGGTTAGCACAACTTTAACCATTATTAATTGTATCCCAACACCGTAGATTAATGTAATCCTTTCAATACCTTATTTTGAATCCGTAGCCACAACAATTGTGATCGTAATGAATAGTTGGTGCTATTTGTGAGATCACAATCCTACCCTTGGATCTTGAAACGTATTGAGTTGATGTTATATAATTACAAGGTAAAAAGAAAACGGACACAATATTCTAATAATTTGTGATCTTAATCGGTTCACTAAAACTAGCTTAAGATTCCTTTGACAGAAGTTACACCAATAACTTCTAGTAGTCAAACTCTAGTTTACCAAAACTGGAAAATGATTCTACAACTTACACCAATAACCCGTAATGATCTAGCTCTAGTTCACCAAAACTAGAGAAAGATCCAAATCTTAGAACCAAATTATGGTAGTTCACCTTCTAACCGGATCAAATGGTGCTAAGAACTAGGAATTTATGGCAAGGCATCAGGCAATAACAAATTCTCAAACAAGGATCTCTTGTTTTGGGCAATGGGATAATCGTTAAGATTCTATGGAAGCTAAAGTGGATCGAAGGGAGTTATGGCGGAAGATTATGGAATTGCACATTTAGAAAAGATCTTTCAAAAACATCTTATGTGAAACGACGGCTCTTGTGATTTGACCGAAGGTTTCAAGTGTAAGTGAAATAGATTTCATGGAAGAAGATAAAAGTAATGCAAATCTAACATGCCAATTTCAACCATCAAGAGCTTTGCAAGTAGCATCTACTAAAAACCTTAAAAAACGCGAGTAAGAGGAAAAAGGCTGTATATATTTGGAAACGTGCCACCAGTTTCCACCGCTCTGGGGCGCCGCCAGCCGGTTTCCAACTGGAAACCACCAATTGGTGGCATGTTGCAAAACGTAAGCCACGAGTACACTATGATTTCTGGACACGTGTCACATCCTACATGTCAGCATCTCTGTTTAGAGTTTTGCAATGGCCCTGGCGGCTTCTTGGCCTTCAGCGAAGGCAGGACCTCAGCGAAGCTTGGATGCTATAATACTGCACCAGAAATGGCGATCAGGATTCCGGCGAGCTTAGAGCAAGCTTATTAGTTGTGCAGCTTATGGCGAGCTGAGCAACTGTGCGAGAAGGATTCCGGCAGACAGGAGGATTCCCGCGACGCCATAGCCAGGGAGGGAAAAATCTTCATGCTTCAGGAGGCTTTTTCTAATGCATAGTCATTAGAAATCTTGATGCTTCAAGAAATTTCGTTAGAGTATGTCTGGGCGGCGTCGCTTAGATAGATAGATAGAATAGGTAAACCAAAAATTACCAAGAAATAAAAATACAGGAAAAAAATGGAAATCATAGGGTACCCGTGGTTTACGTGGATATATTATTATTCCCTTTGTGGGTAGTCATGTTATAGCCTTGAAAATTACTCTTGCTACATGGTTTAGATGAGTTTAAACTCGTAGTAAAGAGCACAGTCCCAGCAAGTAAATTGTTACTTGGACTGAAATTTTTAGACAAGAAACATTTATATGAAGGCGATGTGGACCACTAACATTTAGATGAACAACTTCATCATGTGGACCACTTGACAAGTGCAAATATATCTGATTATCCCCATACTAATATCATGGCATTCAAATAAAACATGTTGAACTAGATAAATTAAATTAGTAGGTATAATTTGCGTGTTGGGTATAGCTTCAAGTGAAACTACTCCTCGCGTAAGAAAATGCCTACCATCATGCTAGTTGTTAGGCCTCTAATTGGACTGTTGATCCCTAAAGATAGATAGCAATTAACTACTTTCATCTATAAGTTCTAGGTTCAAATCGCACTAACTACAATTGGATTGGGAAAAAACAAATGCCTATTTGTCTATTTATAGGACCTTAACCCTCAAGTTTTATAGCCAAGTGGTTGCAGTGGTGTTACTTACCAATAACACATGGAGGGCGCAAAATTACCTAGTTTGTTATGCCAAATGGCCTTAAACACCTAGCTTATTATAGAAAACCACCATAAAGCTCCCAGCCCAGTCTGTTAAGGCAGATAACACTTTAGAATCTCGGCCCTCGATTGTTATAATAGGGCATAACACCCTCATTCCAGGGTATTGTCCCTCTCATAATAAAATTTGTCGCATTATTAAAAGATCCATATCTTGTTTGTTTACCATATATTTATCATCTTGGTCCCACTTTTGGCATTTATCGAGCGTGTGAAACTCGTCATTTTACTATTGCAACTTTTGACACAAAAGACAATGAAGTAAAGCAAAATCTTTGTGGCTCGATTGAAGGCCTAGGCAATAGAATCCTCCACTACAACTTCCTGCAAGCCAAACCAAAACACAAAGAATGAGAAACAACAATGGAAGAAAAAGGAAGACCAAGATATATTTAAAAAACAAAAAAAGAGAAGGGGAGAACTAACCTCATAGAAATAACCCGAGAGTGCTTTGGATTTACAAGCAGGGGGGGAGTAAAACTGGGCAATAGGGAGTTGTCTAGTAATGGGGCCAACTTCAAAAAATATGGAGTCAACATTCGAGGATGAGATATAGAGGCCAGTGACAGAAAACCAGAGGAACAATTCCTGAGCCTGGACACCGGACAAATTTTTGATTTTACCGGGAAGCAGGGTACCCGTTATCACCTTATCATACCAGACAAGGTGGTCGAAATGGGCGTAGCATGCACGGTCAAGATAGACCTTGAAATCCCCGTTGTCGGAGATGTGGTAGTCCACGACGCCTGCCGGAAGCAAGCCTCCGGGGAGCCCGTGATCCACCAGAAACTGGGATACCGCCTCCCCCGGTATCACATCCTTTGCTGCTGCATAAATAAAGAGCGCTGCTACAGCTACAACTAGTGCCCCTCTTTTTGCCATTGCTCGCGCTCCTTCCCTCCTCTCCCTACTTGTTATATGCTAATTTTCAACGGTCCCGATCTTTTCCCCGCAATGGCCTCGATCTTCCCTCTCTCATCCCCACTTCTTTGTTGGACATTTTTGTATTTTGTATTTAACTTCTTACCCACTCTCCTACCAACTCATGTTCCTTCATTACTTCCCCTCGATCAATTGCTCGTACCTGAGCTCTCACTCCTCTTTATTATGTATGTAATATGCTTTGGGTATGTATATACGTCATTCGGGACACAAATAATCATCCTTTTTTTTACCATCTAACTTTCCATGTATTGATAAACTTGGGTAGGTCTACCTAAGAGGATACATCATTAATGCCATCGAACACCACATGGAACTTTCTGTCATTTTTTATGCTTGTCCTTAGAAGCCACAAGTTCCCACATTTATGTACCATTCACAGTTTGGCTATGGGGTTGACCCAATGCCAATCCTAGCCATGTTGGCTGCACCACTAGCAAAAGTATACATTTCATCCTTTTATGATTCAATTTTTTTTTCCCAAGGGACGAAAAAATTTATTAATTAAAAGTAAATATTACGAGATGTATATCTCATCTACCTATGTAAGAACAAGAAAATGCTCCTGAAACACGAGCCTGAAGCATTATGTACTTAATCCAGCATAGGAGACTAATGATAAGAATTAATTTGAAGATATTGAATCAAAATACGATCCTTCACTTCCTGCCTGAGAGAAGAAGACTTATAAGCCATCAATATCTTAGCCTGGGCTACAACAGTAACACTACGAACAAATGAATAAATGATATGGTCTATGGGGTATGGATAAAGCCTTAGAAAGGTTAGGGCCCATTGAATAGCAATTTCTCTCCTTTTGTGGGCCATCTTCCCGTTTATTTTATATTGCATTCCCTCGCGACGACTCAAGCCAATGCCTATACAATGAAGGTCAGTGAGAAGAGAGCAGACCAAGACTCCACCTATTGCATCCTCCACTATTATCCCTTCACTTGTTTCTTTGTCTTCAGGGACAAACCCTGTTACTACTTCTTCTATATTTCAACTTCAGTAACCATTTCTCCTTTATTTACATTTCCTTGTGTCTCTCCTTCAGCCGATCTTGGTATCTCCTTTTGTGTCCTCTTTACCTAAAAGGTGTCTTCAATGCCAATGCCGTCTATTGAGGTATCACGTAATATCGTCCCATTTACTACACATATGACCGCATCTTGTGTGCAAGACAATGTAGCACCTAGATAGGAATGCTGAGATAGGGTACATTTTTGGCATAAGGAAGTATGCATTTATGCGACATTCTAGAGATGGAAGCGTTACACATTAACATGATTTGTGATCGAGCATATGGGGTGTGTCAAAATAGACATGCAAGAATCATTTCACCCCATTCTTTGAGTCTTTTACCTTTCAATTGGTAACTTTGATCTAATTGGCAACTCTTTGGAATATTAGTTCTTTAAACTTTTTGTATTTTATTCAAGCCGTCTTTCAATATTTTGATGAAAAGAACTTGACATTTTGGCTTTCCTTGATTTTTGAATGTTGAATAATTCTCTTTTGCATCCCATGCTCCTTCCACCATTAGACATTAGACATCTAGGAGAAAAACATTTCTTGTATGATTTATCCACTACTAACACAAAACATAAACATCTATGAGACTTCTTATATGATTTAATGATCTGATTCATGCTTTTGGAGCTCTTTAAACATTTGTGAGACTTGCCTAAACCTCTTAAATGCACTTGAGCAAAAAAAAAAAAAAAAAAAAAAGCCTCGAAGAAGATCATGTTGAGTGTGCTCTGTAATATATGCGCTAAATTCACTATCTTGCAAACTGTGGCCTGAAGATACGAAAGGATGTCAGAGACCAACTGTTGTTAAATACATCCCCACATTTTGAACAAAATCGTTAATAGTGCATGGAAGATGAAGATCAGCTATTCTTATTTCCAAAAGCTGCTGGGGCTCTGTTGTGCTCTGTATTGCTCATCATGTTAGGTCCTTCTATTCGCAGGGTTCTCATCTGCAGCGGATCGTTCAGGTATGAAGTTTGAGTAATCAATTTGGTATTTGTTTTAGGGGTTTGATTTCAGTTATTGGCAGGCATTTCCAAGATATGAGGAAGTGTCTATGCACAATTTCAGAGAAAGCATTTGAACAAAGTAAACATATATGTTTAGACGAACTGCTGATTTCCGTGGATATTAAGCTGGGACAGGGGATGCCTATGTCCAGAAACGTTGCAAACCGCCTTCTTCATGAGTGCACACAGCGGCAAGATCTGAAACTTGGTAGGCACGTGCAGTCTTTGATCATCTACAGTGGGCTTCATTGTGTTCCTCTTTTGGCTAACCATCTCATTCGTTTTTTTGCCACTTGTGGAAGCCTGGTTGATGCAAACCAGGCATTCAAGATGCTTACAAATCCAGATCAGTATACATGGAATGCAATCATCAATGCTCATGCCAAGCTTGGCGAATGTGCGACGGTCCTAGGATTATTTGATAGTATGCTACAAGAAGGTAAAACTCCTCCAGACAAATTTACTTTTATGAGCATCATGAAATCATGCAGCAGCACAGTTGCCATAGAACAGGGAAGGAACATTCACGAGCAGATCATTGAGATTGGATGTCAGTTTGACATTGCTGTGGCGAGTACTCTTATACATATGTATTGCAAATGCTGGAGTTTGAAGGAGGCACGGAAAATATTCAATACCTTGCCTCACCATGATGTGGTCTCCTGGAATGCAATGATTGGGGGGTATGCACAACAGGGTGAAAGTGATATTGCCATAGACTGTCTGAAGGAGATGGAGTGCCAGGGCATAATGGCAGACAATGTCACACTTTTAAGCATTTTGAAAGCATGTGGCAGCCTTGATACTTTAGATTCACTGTGGGCTGTTGAAGAACCGACTGTTAATCACAATCTTATAGACAGCTCCATTATTAATGACACCATTGGAAGGTACAAAAAGCTGGAAATTTGTAGGTGGGTGCAATCCTTTTTGGCCCAGAATGTGCTTGTTGCCACCACTGTCTTGGCGAACCATCTCATTTGTTTATTTTTTGCTTCTGGAAGCCTGTTTGAAGCTCACCAAGTATTCGATGGAGTTTTAACACCAGATCAATATACATGGAATGTTCTAATTGATGTCCATGCTACGGTTGTTAATGATGGTATTGCAATTAACTTGTATCATAAAATGAATCATGATGGCAATAAGCCAGATAGATGCACATTTCTGGCTATCATGAAATGGAATGGCGCAATAGGATCCGTAGAGCAAGGCAGGTATATCCATGCCCAGGTTCTTGAGAATGGAATGCAATCAGATGTTGTTGTGTGTAGTTCCCTTGTTGGTATGTATAGTAAGTGTGGGAGTCTGAAGGAGGCAGAGAAGGGTTTTCAGGGTTTGTTAAATCGTGATGTGGTCTCGTGGAATGCAATGCTTGCAGCCTACGTTTATCATGGTAAAGGTGACCTTGTATTAGACAGTTTTAAAAATATGCAGCATGAGGGTATAGAGCCAAGTGCAGTAACGTTTCTAAGCGTCCTGAAATCATGTGCTGCAATGGGTGCCATGGAACAAGGTAGATGCGTCCATGAACAAATCATTGAGCATGGCTTACAATTTCATGTTACTGTGGGCAACACTCTTATTGACATGTATACAAAATGCATGGGTTTTGAGGAAGCAGCAAGAATCTTTTACATGCTGCCAAATGAGGATGTTGTTTTGTGGAATACAATGATTGGTGGATATGTCCAGCATGATGAAAGCTTGTATGCTATAACATGCTTTGAAGACATGCGATATGCTGGAATAAAAGCAGATAAAGCCTCATTTTTGAGCATCTTGAAAGCGTGTGGGAGCTTAGGTGCTATAAACCTTGGCAGGTACATCCACCAGCAGGTTGTTGAGGTTGGGCTTGAAGCTGACATTGTTATTGGAAGTGCCCTTGTTGACATGTATGCCAAATGTGGGGAATTGAATGAGGCTCGCAAAGTTTTTGAATGTTTATCTGACCGAGATGTAATCTTGTGGTCTGTGATGATTGCAGGATATGTACAGCATGAGGAAGAACTTATCGCAATAGAATGTTTTTCTACCATGCAACAGGAGGGTGTAGAGGCAGATGCACGCTCATTTTCTAGCATCATGAAGGCCTGTGCCAGCATTGGTGCCCTCCAACAGGGAAGGCATACTCATGAGAAGATCATGGAGATTGGGTTCCAAGCAGACATTGTTACAGGAAATACTCTTGTTGATATGTATGCCAACTGTGGGAGTTTGCAGGAAGCACATATGGCATTTATTAGCATGCCAAGTCAAGATGAGGTCTCATGGAATGTAATGATTGCAGGATATGCTCAGCATGGGAAAGCCCAATTGGCAGTCGACTGTTTTGATAATATGCAACCTAATATAGCAGATGACGTTGCATTTGTTGGTGTTCTTATATCACTTAGTCATGCAGGTTTGTTAGACGAAGGCGTTTGGTATTTTAAATTTATGAAAGATGGCCATTGCATAGAGCCTAGTGTCCTTCACATTGCTTGCATGATAGACCTTCTTGGCCGTGCAGGATACTTCAGAGATGCAGAAGATCTACTTCAACATAAAATCAATATCAATATTAGTTTATGGATGTCACTGCTTAGTGCTTGTTCGATGCATCAGAATCTGGAACTGGGAAGAAGATGTTTCAATGCAATTGTTAGTTTAGATTCACATCCTGCTGCTGCATATGTCCTCATGTCAAACATTTATGCTACAGCTCAAGTAGAAACAAGGCGATACGATTCTTAATGTGAGGAATATAAGAATGCAAAAATATAGCATGGTCATGTCAACATTTATGCTCTTCTCCATGTGCGGAATATAAGAAGGCAAAAATATGTTGGGGGGGATTCTTTATATCATGCCAATCTGAAGCATCATACTATAAGAAAAGCATTTGGCGAAGACAAATGCCTACCATATCAGCTTCTGAGTTGCAGGCTATACGAAAAAAGGTACGATCTAATATATTATGGAGATCACAGTGTACTGAGGAAAGAATTTTAAGCTTGCAATCAAGATGATTGGCTTCCGTACTGAAGATGCGAGCATACAACATGCTTTTCGCAGAACAACAATGCCTCCGTGCTGGTCTAAATTCCGGGGTATCAACAATGCCTCCGCGCTGTCTCGCTCCACACTGTCGCATACATAGAGGCTAATGCAATAGCCCTCTAGCTGCAACAGTTCTGCTGATAGGTGGACGCGGGGTTGCTTGAAAATTTGCAACGCTGCTCAAGATGTCATGCCCTCTTGCAGCTGGCATTTTTTTCTTTGTGTGCACGTGAACCTGCCATAACAACAACAATTGAACAGAGAACATTGTCAGAGTTCGTGCATGGGAAGGTTTATTTCTTTGCATGAATTGGGTTCTGTGGAATCTTTAGGTTGAAAGAATTGCCTTTAGCCTATTCCGGAGTATTAATCAGAATACATGAATCTCGTCATACTTTCCACAAGTTGTGTTGGATTTCGAACAATATATCAATTCGATCGGCATTTTCTTTTGGTGGTGCATTTTCCTGCCGCTAGGGTCATTAGCCAATATCAGGAAATGCTAATAGGGTCATTAGCCAATATCAAGAAATGCTAATCGGGTTATTAGGGAATGCTAATCGAGTAGAGCATTCCTTGTATTAGACGTTAACCGATGAAGAAATAATTCTAAAGATCTGAGCAAGAAGATCAGATTATACGTCATAAATTCTGAACAATTTGAAAGAATTGGAAAGATTTGAGCTTGAGATCTGCAACGTGACTCTTTGAAAAAACAGCTTTTACAAGCTGGATATGGCATCAGATTCCCTACAATCTTCACCAGACTTCTAATAATCTTGCTTTATCTTCTCAGCTTCTATATTTATAACCTTCACATATAGTAATTCTCTAATTGATATACTGTAAGGGAGAGCTATTCGATCTCGGGAACAGCTAACCGGGAATCACATCTCGAATAGCTTTCCCTTATACAATAAATAATCTGAATTTCACTGTCTTGTGTGCAGGAAACAAATTCTTGTTGGCTCATCCGCATCTAAGCAAAATACGATAAAAGCATGAGAAATTTTACTATTCCATGAAAAAAAAAAAGGATGGGAATACCACGATGAAAAGAGCTTACCTCTCAAATGAAATAGAATTAGGTAATCCTTGTAGGAGCTAGCGAAATGATTTTCTTCGATGCAATTGTGCTCAGCGCTCTGGCGCGAAACTACACAAGAAACAAAGATAAAGTGGAAAATTCATCCGATGTGGTTGCCCACCAGAATTTTGGTCAGGAGATGTTGTCAAAGATGGATTTTGGCATCCTTAATGTAACACATTGAGTGCCAACATGGTATTATTTCATTGTTTTCATGAGTTTTTTTCTATCGAGCCTACAACTTTTTCGGCAATTCTAGCGTATCCACGTGTCTCTTCCATGCCATCAAAATCTGATCTAGCATGAGCCTTCACTGTTAGATCTCGAATTTACGAGATCTATGGCCATGAAGAAAATGATCCAGAGATGCTAAGAGACGTCGTGCTGTGGTAAGAAATGTCCAATTTCATATTGCACTCTTGCTATGTCAACTCAATCTCGATTGGGATTGTGGTAAACTGAAAGCCAGTGCTTTCTCGTTACCTCTATCCCTAGCCTTTTCTTCAAGCAAAAGAGACCTAAATTTTGGAATGAAGATTTGGGGACTGCGCCATGCCAGTTTCTTCTGGAAGCCACTTTCTCCAGGAACTAGATATTTCTGCAAAGATCGGAATATGTAGCAAAGATCTCTCTCTTTAGATTGTGGTGTTTGAAGTTTGCTGGAAAAAAGCTTAGATTAATGTGTTGGCTTGGTTTCAATTCCAAATTAACCTGCTGACATCTAGAGAGGGAGGCAATGCAGATAAAGGCTTCAGTTTTAGAAATCCACATAGGTACATGCATTTAGAGTACTGATACCAACTCAAAGACCTTGGAATTAGAGGAAACATGAATGTGACATCTTAAGCTTCCATAGCTAGAGCCATCATCACTTAAACTCTATAAAAGTATCCCTCTATGATAACGATGACAGACCTGACAAGGCATAACTCAAACCTGCTTCACATGGTGCGGGTAAGAGAGCTCTCATCTTTTTTCTATATCATTGTTCATGGCAGAGCAGAAGTAGCCATACTGCTAGAAAATACATTGTAGGGCTGGGAAACTATAATTTCCCCTAAACTTATCAAGTCATAAGGTAGAACTAAGCTTATGCATTTCCAACGGCTATTGAGGAGTCATAAGGTTTCACAACTTCAAGGAAATTTTCTTTGATGCAAAGTCCTTCATTTTGGGTTTGCTTCATCTGTTTTTTTTTTTCCAGCTTGGGTCTAAGTTGAGCCTGGTACTTCAGCATCCTTAATTTGCAGGTCTGATGCTTTCCCTCTACAGGAAAATGTGATTGGTTCTTCAAGCATTATGTTGTTGTTCAACTGGGAACATAGCATTTGGTATTGGACTCCAGACGAATGATCCTTCCTGTTCCGTATCTTTTATTTATAGAAATATTGTTCAGGTTTTTTGGATGATGATGCATATTTTCATTCCTTGCCTCTACCACAGTTTCTTAGGCGTAGCTTAGGCATACATCTTAGATGTCTTGCAATTTAGATCTAACTTTTTTTTTTTCCAGTCATAAGCTCGTTGAGGGTTGAACTCTCTGATGTACAATGCATATGTTGGCTTCTCCATAACCTTTGCATGCACTAAGCAATGCTCTCCATGGTTCTTCAGATGTAGCGCATGGCATAGTTCAAGCAATTTCCTTGCCTTGTATGAGCAGGAGCAAGCAAAGAACAACGGTAGGCCTTAGCAATTCTATCTCGAGCTTTCTGGAGGACAGCAGCAACAGGAATATCCAAGCCCTTAAAAACACATAATCTTCTTCGCTTCCAGATGGACCACAACAACTATCCTGACGCTAAGTGAAAGGTTTGGCTTCCAAGCTTATTCCAAGTATCCAAATGAATAGCCAAGAACACTTGCTAACTTGTCAATGTGACATAAAAAAGAGAAAGTAGTCAAGACCAAACCAGCTGGAGGTGATCATACAAAAAGAAACAATGCTCAATAGTTTCTTCCCTTTGCTTGCATAGCGGGAAAAATGCTTGACACCCGAGGATCAAATCTGTGGACAAGCACATTGACACGAGAGCACCTATGAAGAATCTGCCACCAAAGCACAACCACCTTGATAAAGTAATTTATCCCAAGCCCAAGTCCACATGCGCCTCCAACTAGGAGGCGGGAACTGAAGAGACTACTTAATGAATGGTGAAGGATTATCACCATTGACAAGTAGCTTATACATAGAGTTCACGTGCCTATGTTCGTGAACACTTTGGTGGAAAAATCCACATGCACACTTCAATAAAGTTTTACGCAAATGGCAGATTACCAGCAATCTTTTGCCAAATAGGTCTATCCCATTGAGACAACAAGAATTTGGTTTGAAAAACCTCCTAGGTCACTAACTAGCCAGACTCATACCATGCCGCAATTATCAAGATCCCTGCTAACCTCCAACATCGCTGAATTAACGGATGGATTGAAGCACAAAGTGAAAGATTATTTTCCATAGGTATCCACCAACAAGGAGCACTCAGCTGATGATATGCAACATGATTAATATAAAATAAAGTCTGCACTATCCCCCAAGGCTCTAACAAACCTTTCAAAAAAGGAGATGCATTAGGAAAGGGGTATAGCTGGTAAAAGAGACCCCAAGAAAGAAGAGTAGACACTCTAGCTCTTCAGGCGAATCGTATCACTCTTGGAGGAGCAGCGACCTAGCACTTCAGGTGAACAATTGCGAGGCTCGGGAGAAATTGAGATCGTAGCGTCCGCTTCAGAAGGTGAGGAGCAAGCAATAGGAGCAACCTCGACAATAAGAGCAACCCCAGCAGTAGGAAGAGTAGCAAGAGGAGCAAGCAATGCGAAAGAAAAGGAAGGGCAAGGAGAAATTGCCGAAAGGAGGAAAAGAGGTAAGCAAGGGAGAAGCGAACAAAGAGGCATGAAGTTCGACGAAGGGGGAGCGTGATTATCAGAGAACCACAACAGGATGAACCGGAGGAGGAGAGCGAGTCTGAACAAGAGGGAAAGGAAGAGGCGGAAGAAGAAGAGGAGGAGGAAGGCGAAGAACAGACGAAGGCTACACTCGGCCAACATATCCATTGCAGCCCACGCCACCTAAGAAGACGACCAAGAAGTACAAGATGAGCGAGAAGCCATTTAAGCTGAAGCAAGACATCGAGTACAAGAAGAAGAAGGCAACATACAAAATTCATCTCTGCCGATGCATCCGACATAATTACTAATACTGCAAGCAGAGTGCCGAGGTCCGTCAAAGATGGCCGACCAGGGTCGAAAAGCAAGCCTCCACCACCTTGACCCGATTCTGAAGAAGGTCTGCCATGGGCCAAATTCCAAGCACAATAGAGCTTCTCGAGAGATCTGGCGTTGCCAATAGTGCAACAATCTGATGATTCGAAAAGCCTCTTTTCAGTGCCTACATCGAGAGATTATGCAAGAGTTCAAGATGGATTATCGAGTCACACCAATAATGGTGCAGTCTTTTTTTTTTTTCTTTGATGAACGTGGACCTTTATTACTCAAAAGAATACAAAGAGTACATGGGGGACTGAAAATCCATCCACTAGAGCAACACTACCCACCACATACATAACATAGAAAAGCAGAGAACACATATCACCACGAGCACAACTGTTTGCTATGAGTAGGTCTGAATCTGAAGATATTGCTCCCAAATGACACTTTTGATGTCATCCTTTAAGGAAGAACACTTGTATGCCTTCACAATGCGACTACGGACATCGTTAAGTACTTGCGTATCTGAAAAGACATGTCCCTTGAAGATGAGGAGATTTCGTCTCTTCCAGATGGACTAGATGATCCAAGCAGATGCTAAGTGGAAAGCCCTCTTTGCCAACTTGTCCCAAGAACTAGGATAGACTGAATAGGACTTGCTGACTATTCAAGTCATAATGGAAAAGACTCAAAAGCCACTGCCAAGCAAGTCGAACATGGTGACACAAGAAAAAGCAGTGCTCAATTGTCTCATCCCTCTGCATGCAAAGAGGGCAGATCACAGAGACTTCTGGACGAAATTGATGAACAACAGTGTTTACCCGCACGCATCTATGAGTGATCTGCCACCATAAAATAGATAGCTTAGGATGGAGCAATTTATCTCATACCCATCGCCAGACTGCTTTACGATGAGGCTCAGGGATAACTAAAGGCCACTTTGGCGATGGAGGCAACACTTCAGGATGAAGCAGGACCACATACATCGAGTGCACCAGTTAACACTGCCATGAACCACCCAGAGCTGGGGAGCCACGTCTTGTGGGTGTGGAGGAAGTGTAGCAGCTACTTTTTTTCAAATGCCACGGTCCCAACGAAGGAGGAGGAACTTCAATTTGAACTCATTCCACGTCAACAATCTTGTCTCATTATACCATGCAGATACCGTGAGCACACCTGCTGCTCGCCACCGACGTTGTGTCAATGGATGGACAGAAGAGACCAGAGGACAATCTGCCTGGCCGTCACCCAAGGGGATCCACCAGCAACTGGCTGTAGGATCTCTGTGGGCTATTGGATGGAACTGAAACAAAGTGCGCACAGTCTCCCAAGCAACTAGCAACCCCTTGAGGAAAGGAGATGCATTAGGATATGGAGAAAGTGGATAGAATAATGCCCATGGGAGGAGAGGCTTAATGGATGGAGAGCCAAAGGAAATGCACATCTGTAAAGACTAGTGAATGAGACGCAGACCTGGAGAATTATCAACATTATTGAGAATCCGCCATATGAACTTAGAAATCAGCACCTTGCTCTGGAGAAGAAAGTGAATCATCCCCAGCCCCCCCACAAAGTTTAGGCATAATGCACTTCGCCCAACTAATTTTAACATCAGCTCCTTCTTCAATGCCACCCCAGATGAAGTTCCTGACAATACGAACAATGAGCTGCATCTTTGTCTGCGGTGCCAGCAAGATGGATGCCATGTAGACATGTGTACTGCTCAGAACTGACTTTGCCACAGTTACACGACCAGCCATGGATAACTTAGCTGTGGGCCACCAGGACAAATGCCTTTCCAACCCCTTAATAATGACATCCCACGCGTCTCCAGATGAGAGGTGTATACCAACTGGAATGCCTAGAAGCCTAGTTGCCTTCCCATGAGGAAGTACCTTCCATGGAAATGCAACCACTGAAGACGGCACTGGAAAGTCTAAGGCCCACAAGGCAGTACACTTTTGCCATCCCACAAAGATACCAGAAGCCAAAGAGAAACTGCCCAACAAGGAAATGGCATTCTGCAAATTCTGCTCATCAGCCATTAAGAACAGGAAAGTGTCATCTGCATACTGGTTACAAATCTCTTGTGAACCATTATTCATGGGAAGACCATGCAGGATGCCTTCCTGCACTGCAAGAGAGAATACCTGAGAAAGAATCTCCGCCACAATTGTAAAAGCAGCAGTGCCAAAGGACAGCCCTGGCGAATGCCACGTCCCACCTGAAAAAATGTCGATGGTTCTCCTTGAAAAAGAACCAAAGAACGAGCAGAATAATGAAGTTTCAAAACATCTGTTGCGAACTGGGCACCAAAACCAAGACGTAAAAGGCACTGCTCCAGGAAACTCCAGTCAACACTGTCATATGCTTTTGCAAAATCCAGCTTCAACTATACAATGGGGTAACCATGCATTCTAGCCCAATAGAGACCTTCATATGCTGCTGCCACATTATTCAAGATACACCGGCAAGGCAAGAAACCTGACTGTGTGGAAGAGATGGACTCGGTAAGCACGCCACAAAGCTTCTGAGCAAAAGCTTTAGCAAAGATCTTGTACACTGAGGACAACAAGGTAATGGGGCGCCAATCTGAAATGGAAGAGGGATCCTTACATTTTGGAATAAGGGAGATGAAACCAGAGTTGAGGATTTTGTCCAGATGCCACTGTCTTTTAAAATCCCTAAAAGCATCATACACATCTGCACCAAGCCAATCCCAATACTCCTGGAAAAACTCCACTGGAATACCATCAAGACCCGGACACTTGCCCCTCTTGAGAGAAAATGTGGCCTCAGTTAAATCATTCTGGCTAATCTCAGCCTCTAAAGTGGCCCTTTGCTCATTGGTGACTATAGGATGAACCTTAGCAAGCAAAAGCCGCTTGAAAATCTGATTAAAAGGGAAAACGCCGAGCAGTGAAGAAAGCCGAAAAATGATTATGCAAAAAGCCTCTAAGCTCAGCTGGATCTGAAATAACAAGCTCATCCTGAATCTGCAGAGACTGAAGAGATGCAACTAGCTTTCTTGTTTTGGCAGCTCTGAAGAAAAAACCTGTGCACCGGTCTCCCTCCTTGAACCATAACCATTGCAACCCAGCTTTAATGCGAGTAAATTGCACCTGTTCAGATTCCATCTGCCGAATGCTACACAAAATTTGCTTCTCCACATGACCACCTGATGGGGCAACAGACCTGCATGCTTCAAGTTGTTGATAAAGAGCCAGCAGAAGACTTGTTAGCAGAAGCCCGTTCACGACCCCAACCTTTAGCAAAAGACTTCACAGCAGCGAGAGCATCAACAATACCTGCCATGCCCATGTGCCGAGAGAAAGAGGTGAACCACGCCTGTCTACAGCCTGCCAAAAATTTCTCATCCTTCAAGAAAAATGTATTCAGCTTGAAATATGTCTTAGATGCAGCATGCACCACCGTATGAGAGCAAGAGAAATACTGTGAATTATGGTCAGAAATCGCAGTATTCAACAGGTTCTCACGATGAAAAGCAGGCAACAGGGTTTCTACCAAAGCATTATAGTAGCCTCTATCATGTCTTGCATATGCTCTACCACCACCCAACCAGCCATTACACCAAGTAAAACTTGAGGGACCCTCAACTTCTATGAAGCCACAATCTTGCATTAAGCGGTGCCATTGCTCCCATTCAAAGCCCTGCACTATCTCTGCACCTCTGCCACATCTGTCTTGCTCAAGCTCAACCATGTTAAAATCACCCACCATGATCCATGCAACAGGGATGCCTAATCTCAGTAATTTGGAACGCAAAGAAGCCCACAATACGGTCTTGCCAGGAGGTGGCCGAAGGGGAGTAGACTCAACTGTTCGAGGAGGCCAAGACCTGCGCCATTCATGCCAAGAGGATGACCGTTATGCTCAAGGACATGAACTTGGCACGAAGGATTAGAAAAGATAAAATTTAGGAACCTTTGCATAGAATTTTATATTCCTAGAATTAGAGAGAGAGAAAAAAGAAAAAAAAAATCAACTCGGGTCAAACCGCGCCAGAAGCCTTTGCGTTGAGGACACAGACCCCTTTCGCGCGGAATAACCCGGTTTGGCCTTGTTTGTGTTTAAATTTGTCAGATCGACATGAGAAGAATTGTTAGATAACTTAGAATCATATAAATCTTGCATTCTAGCACTTTAAAATTCCTAAAAATATTCTCAATTTGCCAAGATTGACTTCATCAAAGCCCTCTGCGTTGAGGATGCAGATCCCTTTCGTGCGGAGTAACCCGATTTGCCCTTTTTTTCACTTATACTTGTCATATTGACATGAAATAACTTGATAGATAACTTAGAACAGAGAAAATCGTGCATTCTAGTAAAAAGGTTAAGAATTAGCCAAAATCGACCCACTCGGGTCAGTCCGCGCCAGCGGCCTCTGCGTTGAGGACGCATACACTTTCTGCGTGGAGTAATCCGAGTGACATGATCTTGCGTGGAAATTTTGCGAAAATGCCTATAAAAGTTCTCCATGCACATTTTAGTGGGAATCGAACCTCCCACCCACATGGATGAACCCCCCCAAATCCCCCCTCCCCACCTCGGTGCCAACCATTGAGGGCGGGCATCATTTATATTTGAATTATAATTCTTAATTAAATTTAAGCTTTAATCATATTGGATAATTGTTGGGGTGGCATAGGAGACTGTAGATATGGTCGTATATGGGAGGTATATACACATGTATGTACACATGCACGCGTGGAGGAGATACCACTGTGTAATCGGAGCAGGGAAAGAAAACAGAGAGAGACGGTGTATGAGAGAGAGATTATCTTGATCTAGCTATGGAGATTATGAGTCTTCCATGTTGTGCACTGCATAGATCTGGTAGATTGAAGCTTGGATTACTGGTTTTTCATCCTTCTTGCAAGGTTGGAGTTTAGGCTCTAATAATTTGGTGACCATCGTGCTCGACAGACTATTGTGTGGCAAGAATTTCCATTGGAAAAGGGATTGTTACCATTTGTATTAGTGATCGTCGGTGAAGAACGACACCATTGAGCAAGGAGCAATTTCTTTGTGTGAAAGGGATTTTGTCGTAACTGATTTGTGGGGTACAATTTGATAAGGGGAGCATAGTTTTATGCCCAAGAGGAATAAGAAGGATATACTGCCAAGCTCCATCATAACAAGAAGGGGTCCGATGACTCAGGATTTTGGCTCAAAATTGCATCAAGATTCTAATTTTCAGATTTGGGAGCAGATCTGGGGCCTAATTCTCAGATCCGAGAACCTCCTGGATCCTTTGAAGCATATTGTGAAGTTTGAGAGGTATTGCCAGCAATGTAAATTACCGACTGCTAATTACTTGCTTTGGTTTCAAAGTTCTTTGCAAGATTCAATGGAGGATTGGGCACAAACTCAGCCAAATACCATTACATATCAGGAATTGAAAGAAGCATTCATTCTAATTATCAAGAAATCCATGGTAAGGATAAATTTCACACAAAAGGAGGATGAATCAATAAGGGAGTATAATCAACGGTATATTGCGGTTCTCAAAGCCGTAATTTATTGGAAGATTGCAAGAAACAATGAACTGGATATCCAATGGGATACAAAGGGGCTGAAACGAGCAATTGCTCATAAGGTAGAGGCTAAACAACCTACAACATTATCGGAAGCATAAAAGTTTGCTCTCAAGGCGGAAGACAAGCTAGGATACATTCATGAAGTTGCTGCTCCAGAGCATAAAGCAACAGAGGAGATTGCAGCAAAAGTTTCTAAACTTACATTAGGGGAGAAATTAAGGGAGGTTCAGTTTATTATTTGCGAATATTGTAGATCTATTGGACACTTTAAAACCACATGTGGATTGCTGAAATTTTGTTCAAGATGTCAAATCAAGGGCCATAATGATCAAGAATGTAGGGAGAAGAGATTCTTTGAGAGGGCTAATTCGATATTTGCTGTTATGCAACAAGCACCACCTATTCCTATTCGACCAATGCAAGCAGCAACTCTCATCCCACAAGTTCCAATGATGCCACAAGATCCAATAGTCCAACAAGCTCCAATGGCCTCCACACAGATGTTGCAGCCAAAACAGGGATGGTATCCAAGTAAGGCTCATTCCTATTTCAAGTTATGTGATAAATTTAAGCATGATGAAAGTACTTGTTGGAAGATTCATGAGAAATCAGAATGGCAACCAATAAGTATCCACCAAGGCAGCAAGTATTTGGGTTGGTACTCTTCTTAATAATGATGTTCGCATTTAAGATGCAAAGTATATTGAAAATCCTCAAGTTATGGCTCTCATTGAGGAATTTAAGAAGCAGGAGAAGGCAAAATCAGTAGTGAATTGTGGATTTGTTGAGGTAGAGAATGACACATTTCAGTAAAAAGAAGAGATTGGCGAAATAAATGCATATACAAGTCAAAACAGGGGGGTCAAGAACCAAGAGTAGTGCCGATAGCAGAGAAGACTAAGAGCTCTTTGCCAAAGGCTTTGACAGGATCGGCCTTAAAGGTGTCAGCACCTAAGAAGGTGCAATTCAATGTGCTACCCACAGAACATTTTCAGTCTATAGAAGAAAATCAGCCCATATTGACGCCTCCTATGGTGGAGGACATTCATAATGAAGATGATGGGTCAGCCAAGCTTTGCTCTTGAGCAATTGATGCATTATTCTCTTAATTTGTTGCAAGAGTTAGAAGGAAGAAGAAAATAAAAAATTTCAGTCCAACAAATTCTATCAAATGATAGAAACAAGAATATAGCAAAGCCACCAACCCAGTAGTCCAGGGATCCAGGGCCATTTCTTTGTGATGTCAGTATCAATGGGTATTTAGTCAAGGGGGCAAACATAGATATGGGCAGTGGAGTGAATGTAACGCCTTACCATATAATGCTTCAAGTTGGATTGTAAATGATTGGAACCGACAACTATGATGCTCAAAGCATTCAATCAAATGAAGGTGCATCCTAGAATTATAAGAAATATCTTGTGCAATGTATATGAGATGGAAGCAATTTTGGATTTCATAGTTTTGAAATTTCCAGAGAGTGTGCATGCTAAAACTTATACTTTATTGTTGAGCCGTACATGGTTAGATGTCGTACAAGCTGAGACTTCATGGAAGAAGCGTGAAATGAACATCTTTCAAGGGGAATACAAGGTTACTATAAATCATCCTCTGAAATCAGCAAATGGTACCCTTCCGTGCAATCCTTTTTTGAGAAGCCCGTAATTAGAAATCAGCAAAAAGGATGCTTTGATATCAAGGCAGCAGGGCCTTAGTTGTTTTTATGTCTTGTAGGTGGGTGAGAAGGAAGGTAAGACTTTATACAAGTGGTTAAAAGGTACCCAAATTTTAGAAATATGTCATTTGAAGCAGAGAGTAGCAGACAAGTGTCTTCAAAGACTTGAAAGTATTGGTGCAAATAAATTATAAGAGGCTCTTGTGCACATGCGAGAGGAGTCCATACAAAAACACATTGATGCGACTTTATTTCAGCAAACTATTGACCATGATCTAGTAGAGATGTTGATTTGACATCAAGCATGGATTGGACAAACAGAAATCAGCCCACTACAGAAGGACAAATGTATATTAATGGTGCATTCTCTAAGCTCAAGAATTATGGAGGTGTCGGAGTCTTTCTAATGTACGGGCACAAGAAGAAGATTGTTATATTGTCTACCATGCCATGCAAGCAGTAATAATGAGGCCGAATATCATGCACTTATTCAAGGGATGACTTTGGCAAAGAAGAAGCATAATAATTGTTTGACTATTTTTGGAGACTCCTTGTTGGTGTGCCAACAACTTATGGATCAATTCCAAGTTATAAGTGCTAATTTGAGAGGCCTACATCAACAAGCCATGGATTTGAAGTCCTATTTTCAGCAATGCATTGTGGTACATGTTCCAAGAGAACAAAACAGTGTGGCGAATGCTTTCGCACAATCGGCAATGGTGCAAGCAGCTTGGTGGCATGTGCAAATTCTGGAGGATGAGGTGAATCAGATCAGTCCATATTCACCACATTCATTACAGTCACTACATTCACCACATGCACCACACTCATTATAGTCACCACATTCATTACAGTCACCACATGCACCACATTCATTACAGTCACTCACATGCACCACATTCATTACAGTCACTACAGTCGCCACATGCATCACATTCATTACAATCACCACATTCAGTCAAGAACATCAATATTTCTCAAGGAGATCAAGAAGAATTGGTTACTCTTGGAGGAGATCTTACTCAAGATGAAAAGCATGATTTGATATCTTTGTTAAGAGAATTCAGGGATGTTTTAGCAAGAAATTACAAGGAATTGAAAGGCATTCCACCAAAGGTTGTAGTTCATGCCATTGATTTGAAACAAGGATCAAAAGCAGTCCAAAAGCTCAAAGGAGAATGACTCTAGCTATAGAGGAACAAGCAAAGGGCGAAGTCGTGAAGCATTTGGAGGCGGAATTTATTATACCAATCCCAAATTCAGATTGGATCAGTTCTATTGTACCAGTGAAAAAGCCAAATAACTCAATCCAAGTATGCAATATGTAGCATAATAACAGGGGGTTTTGTTTGTGTTTTTGTACGCTTTTCACAAAGGTTTTCCTAAGATTTCATGGCGTATTCGAATGGATGTACTAATGCGTACATCTAGAGTGCACCATTTCTTAGTCGTTGATTTAGCTTTTTTTTTCCAATGGTCCAACATCCAAGGGCTCACAACAAAAGCCCTTTTTTTTATTTTAGGGGCTGAACATGCAAGCCTCGTGGATAGCATTTCAGGGCATTCTTTCAAAGAATTAATGTTCTTATGATGAGAGTGTTCAAAGTTTCCATTGGATTGATTCAACCATTCGGCTGTATGTTGGCTGTGGAGGAGGGCAGTTTTAAGGTGATAGCATATAGTGAAAATGCCCCTGAAATGTTGGATTTGTGCCCCAAGCCGTGCCTAGTATGGGTCAGCAAGATCCGTTAGGGTATGGCGGATTAGGGCGGTGTTCATTCTGGAACAGAAGCAGACAGCCTTCAAGGCATTGTGGAATGCAAACAAGGCTTCAATTCTTCTCCACCTAATCACTTCCAACGCTGAATCTCCTGGATCTGGGATTTCTAAGGACGCTCCGGACGGACTTGCACTAGTAGATGCATCTCCAACTTTTGGGCCAGAGGTAGCTTGCATTGTTTTTTGCTATACATATTTCATTTGGTTGTATTTAGTCAGATTTGGTACCAGAAACAGGGCATTAAACTGTTGTGATGCATCCGGCATTGCTTCTTAAAGGATTCATAGGTTTGAAGGAAATTAGCTTGTGGGTTTTAGTGCTTTGCGGACACTTCGAAAAGCCCTTGGGGCTCACACTCACCCCGGTTTTTGGTCCACTGTTGAAAACATCAGTTTTGGTAGGTCTACATGTCCTGTTTTCAAAGAATCCTACATGTGGATTTGTGAAGGTATGGTTTTGTTCGATAATGGTGTTCTTTTTTCAGTGGACTAAAACATCCACTGTTGTTTTGTAGTTTCTTCTATTGTGACATGTCATTTTATAATACAATCCACTGTAGGAAAGAGTACTTGAATTTCTACATGTCTAATAATTCTATTGTCACATGTCTTTATAGATGTAGGAAAGAATATTTGATTCTCTACATGTCCTATACTTCCATTCACATGTCTTTATAGTAGTAGGACAGAGTACTTTATTTGCTAAGGCATTGTAGGAAAGAATACATGAATTACGACATGTGTAATACTTCGTCTTTATAGAAGTCAGAAAGAATACTTGATTCTCTACATGTCATATGCTTCCATGTCACATGTCTTTATAGTAGTAGGACAGAGTACTTTATTTGCTAAGGCATTGTAGGAAAGAATACATGAATTATGACATGTGTAATACTTCTATTCTCACATGTCTTTATAGAAGTAGGAAAGAGTACTTGATTCTCTACATGTCCTATCCTTCCATATCGAGGTCTTTATAGTGGTAGGGCAGAGTACTTGATTTGCTACATGTGATGCACGTGCACGCGATCACATGTTCTTATACTAGTATTCCATGTAACACAAGTTACTTCAACTACTTCAATTACTTAACACCTATTTTTGCATAACGTGGGCACCAACATGCCAAGGTGGCTCTAACATGCCACCTAGGCTCAAACATGCCAAGGTGGCTCCAACATGCCACCTAGGCTCCAACATGACAAAATGGCTCAAACATGCCACCTAGGCTCCAACGTGCTCAAACATGCCACTTGGGCTCCAACATGCCACCTATGCTCCAACTTGCCAAGGTGGCTCAAATATGCCACGTGGGCTCCAACATGCCACCTAGGCTCCAACATTCCTAGGTGGCTCAAACATGCCACATAGGCTCAAACATGCCATGGTGCTCACTTAGGCTCCAACATGCCAAGGTGGCTCCAACATGCCACCTAGGCTCCCAACATGCCACCTAGGCTCAAACATGCCGGTGGCTCAAACATGCCAAGGTGGGCTCAAACATGCCACCTAGGGCTCCAACATGCCACCTAGGCTCAAACATGCCAAGGTGGCTCAAACATGCCATGGGCTCCACCATGCCACCTAGCCTCCAACATGCCAAGGTGGCTCACAACATGCCACCTAGGCTTAAATATGCCAAGTTGCCACCTAGGCTCCAACATGCCACCGCGGGCTCTAACCCGCCACCTAGGCTCAAACATGCCACGTGGGCTCCAACATGCCACGTGCCAAGGTGGCTCCAACATGCCACCCTAGGCTCCAACATGCTCAAACATGCCACGCGGGCTCTAACATGCCACCTATGCTCCAACTTGCCAAGGTGGCTCAAATATGCCACGTGGGCTCCAACATGCCAAGGTGGCTCAAGCATGCCACAAAGGCTCCAACATGCCACCTAGGCTCAAACATGGCAAGGTGGCTCAAACATGCCACGTGGTCTCCAACATGCCACCTAGGCTCCAACATGCCAAGGTGGCTCAAACATGCCACCTAGGCTCCAACGTGCTCAAACATGCCAAGGTGGCTCAAACATGCCACGTGGGCTCCAACATGCCAAGGTGGCTCAAACATGCCACCTAGGCTCAAACATGCCAAGGTGGTTCCCACATGCCAAGGTGGCTCCAACATGCCACCTAGGCTCAAACATGCCAAGGTGGCTCAAACATGCCACCTAGGCTGCAACATGACAAAATGGCTCAAACATGCCACCTAGGCTCCAACGTGCTCAAACATGCCACGCGGGCTCCAACATACCACCTATGCTCCAACTTGCCAAGGTGGCTCAAATATGCCACGTGGGCTCCAACATGCCACCTAGGCTCCAACATTCCTAGGTGGCTCAAACATGCCATCTAGGCTCCAACATGCCACCCAGGCTCAAACATGCCAGGTGGCTCAAACATGCCAAGGTGGGCTCAAACATGCCACCTAGGCTCCAACATGCCAAGGTGGCTCAAACATGCCACGTGGGCTCCATAATGCCACGTTGGCTCCAACATGCCAAGGTGGCTCCAACATGCCATGTAGGCTCCAACATGCCAAGGTGGCTCAGGCATGCCACCTAGTCTCAAGCATGCCACCTAGGCACCCCAAGTGGTGACATGGCATGCCAAGTAAGCAAGGTCAAGTTTTTGACTAGGCCAAAAACCAAAGATGTCCATCTTTGGTCTTTTCATTGGGTGATGTTGGCAAATTTTAGGTGACATGGCTAGATGATGGTGACATGGACCTTGGATGTGCCGCAAACGAGGCAGAGGCACCTCGGCCCCTTTCTTGTGAAGGGAGTCTCCGAAAAGGTATATATCTGCTGGTGCATTTTCTCCGGCGCATTATCTGGCGTCATGTTGCACATCCCGCCAAGATTTCACCTTTTTTGAGACCGGATTTTTATACGTGCTTTTCTTTTGTGTTTATGCTCGGAAATTCATAATTAATGCATGGGGTTTTGGGGAAAAATCCTGGTTTTCAGCCAGCTAGCTTGCCAAGTGGCCCCAGAGTAGAGGAAAATCCCGGTATTTCGGATGAGTTTTAGACCCTCGTTTTTTTATTGGGATGGCCGCTGGTTGGGTTGACAAGGTTTAGACCACGTTTTCGATTTTGGGGCATGGAGGAGGCCCCGGATTGGCGATCCGACCTCGCCGCGTCGTCCGGAACGGCAAAATTACCCTAGGGGACAAGTTCCACGGCGAGTTTTCCCAGGGGATCAATCACTTACCCCTCACTAGGAGGTATTCAGCATCCACCTCCATGCCAATTGACTACAAGTGTGTAGTAAACGACCTACTTTGGCGTTTCTTGGAGAGGGGGTGGTCTTCTGCCCACGAAACTTGGTCCCCTAGGTAATGGGGATGTTCCGGGTCCATTGGCGGAGCCAGTTCTCGGTTCCGGAGTGGGGGTCCAGCCCGTCCTCAGCCCCCAGCTTGGACTAGCCTGCGAGAACAAGATACTTGGGGTTCACCCTGAGGCCCTGGTAGAAGATTGAAGTGAGAATAGCAGCACTAGGACTGCTAGGTGGTATACATGTGACCACGGAGAAGCAAAGCTAGCTCCACTACCTAGTAGGACGTTACCGACCCGGTGGTCTCCGGAAGGGGGTTGGCTCGGAAGCTCGTCTCATGCCTCTGCTTGTGCTTCTATTGTCGGTGCATTTTCTCTTGCGTGTGCAGCGTCATGTTGCATATCCTGCCAAGATTTCACCTTTTTTCGAGACCCGGATTTTTATCTGTGTTTTTTTTTGTGTTTATGCTCCGGAAATTCATAATTAATGCATGGGACGGGGAAAAATCCTGATTTTCAGCCAGCTGGCTTGCCAAGTGGGTCTTGGCATCTGTAGGAAAATCCCCGGTATTTTCGGGCGAGCTTTAGACCCTCGATTTTTGATTGGGATGGCCACCGTTGGCCCTGACAGGGTTTAGACCACGTTTTCGATTTTGGGGCATGGAGGAGGCCCCGGTTGGCGATCGACCTCTCCACATCGTCTGCGGGCGCCGAAATTACCCTAGAGGACATGTTCCACTACCCGGTTTTCCCAGGGGATCAATCACTTACCCCCACTAGGAGGTATTCAAAGATCCACCTCCATGCCAATTGACTACAAGTGTGTAGTAAGCGACCTACTTTGGCGTTTCTTGAGAGGGGTGGTCTTACGCCTACCTAAACTTGGTCTCCTAGGTAATGGGGATGTTAGGGTCCATTGGCGAGCCAGTTCGATTCGGAGTGGGGTCCAGCCCGTCCTCAGCCCCGGCTTTGGACTAGCCTGCGAGAACAAGATACTTGGGGTTCACCACGAGGCCCCGGTAGAAGATTGAAGTGAGAATAGCAGCACTAGGACTGCTAGGTGGTATACATGTGACCCGCTAGGAGAAGCAAAGCTAGCTCCACTACCTAGTAGGGCGCTGCACATATTTCACCTTTTTCGAGACCCGATTTTTATCCCTTTTTTGGTTTATGGTCTCAGGAAAAAAGGGGTTGGCTCGGAAGCGGTATTTCGTCTCATGCCACCGCTTGTGCTTCTATTGCATGGAGGAGGTGCATTTTCTCTTGCGTGTGCAGCGTCATGACATGCACATCCTGGGGATCCCGCCAAGATTTCACCTTTTGTGTAGACCCGGATTTTTATCTCAGGGTGGCTTTTCTTTGTGTTTATGATCCGAGTGGGGAAATTCATGATTAATGCATGGGGGAAAAATCATGGTTTTCAGCCAGCTGGCTTGCCAAATGGTCATGAGAAGCGTAGCTGGAGAAAATCCCCGGTATTTTCGGGGTGAGCTTTAGACCCTCGATTTTTGATTGGGATGGCCACCGCACATCCTTCCAAGATTTCACCTTTTTGGGATTTTTAGACCCGTTTATTTTTCATGATTTTGGGGCATGGAGGAGGCCCGGGATTGGCGATTCGACCTCTCTCCACATCGCCACTGTTGGCGGGCGGTTTAGAATTACCCTGGAGGACATGTTCCACTACCGGTTTTCCTAGAGGACATGGGGATCAATCACTTACCCCCACTGGGAGGTATTCAAAGATCCACCTCCATGCCAATTGACTACAAGTGTGTAGTAAACGACCTACTTTGGCGTTTCTTGGAGAGGGGGTGGTCTTCCTACGAAACTTGGTCTCCTAGGTAATGGGGATGTTAGGGTCCATTGGCGAGCCAGTTCGATTCGAGTGGGGTCCGGCCCGTCCCTCCCCCGCCTTGGACTAGCCTGCGAGAACAAGATACTTAGGGTCACCCCGAGGCCCCTCGGTAGAAGATCGAAGTGAGAATAGCAAAGCACTAGGACTGCTAGGTGGTATACATGTGACCACGGAGAAGCAAAGCTAGCTCCACTGCCCAGTAGGACGTTACCGACCCGGTGGCCTCCGGAAGGGGGTTGGCTCGGAAGCTCGTCTCATGCCTCTGCTTGTGCTTCTATTGCCAGTGCATTTTTCTCTTGCTTGTGCAGGCGTCATGCCGCACATCCCGCCAAGATTTCACCTTTTTCGAGACCGGATTTTTATCACGTGCTTTTCTTTGTGTTTATGATCAGGAAATTCATGATTAATGCATGGAAGGGGAAAAATCATGGTTTTCAGCCAGCTGGCTTGCCAAGTGGCCCGAGCATCTGAGGAAAATCCCCGGTATTTCCGGGTGAGCTTTAGACCCTCGATTTTTTATTGGGATGGCCACCGTTGGCCCTGACAGGGTTTAGACCACGTTTTTTATTTTGGGGCATGGAGGAGGCCCCGGATTGGCGATCCGACCTCTCCATGTCATCCGAAGGACAATTACCCTTAGGGGACAAGTTCCACGGCCCTCTTGATCGAGGAGGAGCATCCCGAATGTAAATCCTACCAAACCCTAGGGTTTGGTAGGGTTTACATCTCGAAACAAGCATCAAGGCGGAGACTAACACATCCGAAACTTTGCATGGAGTTCTCTGTAGACCACGGAGAAAAGTATGCGGGGACCATGCCCGAGATGGGGTCAAATCCCCTATTGCATGAATGCTTTTTCCGAACTCCCCTTCAGACCCGGAAAGGGGTTTGTGAAGGGGATCCGGAAAGGTATCGCGGAAAAATCATGGAAATTTGGCTCTGTCTCCCGTATTTGCCATGAGGGTAATCCAAAGATTGGGGGTATTCCACGCCGTTTAGATCCTGGGAGGGGCTCTCCGGGTCATCGAGCATCTCAATGTAAACCCTATCAAACCCTAGGGTTTGCTAGGGTTTACATCTCGAAGCATCAAGACGAGGAGACTCACACATCCCAAACTTTGCATGGAGTTCTCTGCATGGTATGCTCGGGGACCATGTGAAGGAGATGGGGTCGAATCCCCTGCCATGAGGGTAATCCAAAGACATGCTTTTCGAACTCCCCTTCACCTAGGGGAAAGGGGCTTGTGAAGGGAGTCTCAAAAAGGTATGCCGGGACCATGGGAAATTTGGCTCGCCTCCCGAAAGCCATGAGAGGGTAATCCAAAGACGGGTATTCCACGTCGGATCCGGGCCCTCCGGGTCATCCGGAACATCTGGAGCAATGTAAACCCTATCAAACCCTAGGGTTTGCTAGGGTTTACATCTCGAGCGTCAAGACGGATGCCACCTAGGCTCAAATATGCCAAAGTGGCTCAAACATGCCACGTGGGCTCCAACATGCCACCTAGGCTCCAACATGCCAAGGTGGCTCAAACATGCCACATGGGCTTCAACATGCCACCTAGGCTCCAACATGCCAAGGTGGCTCAAACATGCCACGTGGGCTCCAACATGCCAAGGTGGCTCTAACATGCCACCTAGGCTCAAACATGCCAAGGTGGAGGCTCCAACATGCCACCTATGTTTCAACTTCCCAAGGTGGCTCAAATATGCCACGTGGGCTTCAACATGCCACCTAGGCTCCAACATTCCTAGGTGGCTCAAACATGCCACATAGGCTCAAACATGCCATGCAGGCTCACTTAGGCTCCAATTGCAGCTTCTCAACCATGACCCAAGTGCAACCGACTAAAACTTGACCCCCATAACGTAAACCCTTCAATAACCTAGCAACACACAGGGTTTACGTTTCGGAGGCTATATCCTAGTCAGATTCGACCAAAATCTTGCACAATGTCATCACGTAGAGGGAGGGTGTTGACGCCATAAGATGGACCTTTAAAACCTTTCGGAGGCAGTTCGCCCCAAAGGTCCTCTCCCAAAGAACCCTGGCCATGGACGGGCAACTTTCTCACTCCGGAACTGTGAACTGACTCTGCCAATGGACTCAAAATGTTGACTTTACCCCGGGGAGCAAGTTTCGTGGGCAGAAGACCACCCCTTCTCCAAGAAGCACCAAAGTAGCTCATATCCAACACGTTCGTAGTCAATTGGCCTAGGAGGTGCCTGCGGAATACTGCTATGTAGAGGGTTCGTGTTTCTTTCGTTGCCAAAAATGTCCATGTAACTTGGTCCCTGGGGTAATTTCGCCATTCCGGACGACATGGCGAAGTCGAATCTCCATTCCAGAGCCTTTGTACTGCCCGAACGACAAAACACTTGGTTTTCTATGCAGTCAACTCGCAGAACGCTTCGTGGTTTGATAAGTTCTCCTGGACGGATCTTGGATTCTTTTGAGCCTGCTCGAAGCAGGTTACTTGAATGACGGATTCAACGGTCGGATAGGAAAATTGAGCTCCCGGAGGGGGGGAATTCGCATTTGCCCTCCCAGAGGAGCGCTGATAGGAAAGGCTGCCTCAACAACCTTGGATTATATTGTTTTCATTTGGATGAGACTATTGCTTATTAAGGCTCAAAATTTGGCACACAAAATATAAAAGCTCGAAATCACGGATCAGTTATTTGAGAAGTTAACTCTTGTATCAACAATGATATTTATCGAACTAGAGGAAATGATGTGGAAATTATTGGGCACATCCTAGAGCTGCAATTCTTAATGTTAGGCTTCTAAGACACTATAACTATAACAGAAGTCTGGATCAAATGGTAGTCTATGTAGACTTGCCGATTGACGTGAAGTCATAAGTGAATGCTAGGGAAAGGCAATTGAAGCTATAAGTGCGATTGCGAATATAATAATCCTCGAACAACTCACGGGTCTGCTACACTGCAAACCTGGCAAGAAGGAAAGATATTGAAAGAAATGATATGCAAAATTTAATCTTGATATAGTGAATACTATGGCATAGATAAATATTGAGAAGAGGAGACAATCAGAGAGCTTGCATCATCTTTTTTCTATGGCTTATATGCAAACGATACACATTACATATAAGCTACTTGTCTTGTCTCAAGGAATTGGTTCAAGCTGAGGAAACAACTTAGTGCCGCTTTGTTGTGTTTGTTTTCGTTGTGCATGTATTTCTTTTCGCCATCTTACCGTGAAACATAGATGTTCAATTCCTCTCGAAGAAATACCAAGAAGAAAGGTTTCGTGAGAAGTTCAATTTGCTATATTGCATCTGCTTGTGTTGTATGCTTGATGTGAGGATGATAACCATTGGATTTGTATTTTTAATTGCCCCCTTACAAATTGGGTCAACGTGGGGTTGTTTGACCCCATCTTGACTTTGTGCGGACGGATCATATGGATCCATAGGGAATACTCCCCAAATTGTGCTATGATCTAATGGCCACAAAAAATCAAAACACGCCCCAAATGATAGATACCATAATGCCAAATTAGAGTTAATGCACTTATGAGCCTAATGACTTTGAGATCCTATAGGGAATGGTTTGCATTGTAGAAATATCTTAGAAGATTTTCAATTTCAATGAGTTGTCCCCAAATTTTTTAGGGCACTCATTGAGAATTAAAATACGGAACTCTTGAGCTTATACAACTAGGAAGATGGGCAGTCGCGTGTCCCAACCATGTTGGCAATGACCATACGATTTTTTGAACATAGCGAGAACCCATAAGGAAAGATGCCCGCCAACGGTAGTAGAACATAAATTATCATAAGTGATAGAAAATGAGAGTCAACCGGATCTTATTTCCTTCTAGCAAATTTGAGACACCTTGATCAATAATGCAAACTTCTCTAGTATTCAAGAAACATCGAAAGTTAAGAAATTTTTCTATGAAATCAAAAGGAGCCAAGTTATGGTCCCTAATCCTTTGATTTAAATTATCTTCCCATAGAAACTTTAACCATTGAAGCAATTCATAGTCATTAAACCATTGAGGTATCAGAGCTAAAGGGCTCGAAATGAGAACTTAAGCACTGGGGGTCTGTCTTCATTTGCTTTTACAAAACAAAAGCGGTTCCAAGTGTATCATTATCGTCATTCTCCCGTGGCTTATATTTGCTCATTCCGAGACGGGTTTAGGCAAGATCCTAGCAGCCATAGATGGAAACAAACGGTGCTCGAGTTTATCCCATCAACAGGCATTACGTTGAAAAACGGCTTGTTCCCGATTCGAATTATCCCACATGCATACCTTCAATAAAGGGCTTATTCACAACCATTGGAATTTTCGAATTTAAACAAACCTTCCCCCTTAATCATGTTAGCTTTTGCTCCATTGACAACTAGCTTTTGCTTCAAGCATGAAACAATCAATCATTCATTTTTATCATTGACAACTCAACATTTAACAATAAGTTCAAAAATAAAGATAAATTATATATGTGAGAAAAATGGCCCATTCAATGGTTGAACAACGGTCCGATTTGGCGTAGATAAACGGCCGAGATGGTGATCCGTACTTTGCTCTTATTGGTCTATCATTTTCCCCGCCCCTATTGTGCTTTTCGAACTATAGCGATTCTCTTCATTTCGATTCTCTTCCATTTCATGCGATTTTTCTTCTGTCTTCGGCGGTGGCGCTCATCTTTCTTCTGGAGATGGCGCTCAGGTTTGTTTTGCTCCTCTGCTCTATGCTTTGCGGATTACCATAAACCATAGCCGATTTCTCTTCTGCCGATTTCCAGCCCAGCTTTCTTCTTGCCTATTTCTCTTCTGGTAATGGCGCCGGTGGTGCTTAGCTTCATTCTTTTTTGTTGTCCGGCTTCTCTGTTGCCGCTGGAAAAGCTTGCTGCTAAGAGCTTAAAATTTTCCTGTTTTCATGCCCGGTCTGCAACGTTTCTTATCTTCTGGCGATGGCACTCACTTTTGTTTATGTCACTTCTGAAAATGAGCTTGAGATCAGAGAAGCAAGCATCTGCCGAGCCTTTGACAGTCAGGATCAGAGTGGAGGTGGTGGCTTTATTAGCCAGGGAGTTCTGCCTGAAGTATTGGCACAAGCAAATGTAAAGATGCCTCAGGACATGGTAGACAACTTGCGCGCAGGAGACATTATTGTTTGGAATGATTTCTGGCAAGACCTTCTGCAAGTTGACAAGAGCAGAGGGGGGCTGAAGGATGATGAATCTTCAATGTGCAAGAAGGTCTTCGAGCTCTACCATTTTAATGGGATTGCAAAAACGGTTGTCAATGCATCTGCAGTGGATGATGTGATACAACAGAGGCCAAGACTGACAAGGCTAAGGGTTTCTGTTCAGTGGACTCCAGATTCAATGCTCCTAGAAAGTGCCGAATCAGCTAAGGATGGGAAATCATCTTCAGTGGAGAAAGAACCGGCACAACATGCTCCTCTTGTTGACTGCATTCGAACGAGGTTGGTCTGGTGATGCACCTAGCATTGTATGAACTCTGGAATTTTGTTTTTTCATTTTGTTGTTTCTGTAATACAACATAAAGAAGGGTTGGGGCTGTACTTTTGTTCGATCGCTCATACAAATATGGTGGCTGGTTGTCACTCTGTTTTTTCCTTCCGGAAATGCTTGCTACAGCCCTCTAACTCATTTTTGTGGTTGTAGGAAAAGATGCAGAGAACTCGGTGTGTGCAGGTCATAGTTTGGCCGCCTTTTGCTGGCCCCTTTTCGATGCCTCTCCTTCATAACAGGTGAATCCTTTCTTTCTTTTATCTGTTCTTTTTTTTTTCCCTTCGGAGTTCAATTCTTTCTGATTACCTTATCTATTTTGCAGAGAGCTCCTTTAGAAGGATGTGTAATTTTTGGCATTTTTTTGCGCTTTAAGTATCTTCATTAATTGGGGAAGGAGTTGATGCTGGTGCAGCAGAGTTTGAAGCCGGCCTTGGAGATAAACATCGCATATGCTTTTCTTATTTCTGTCTCAACCAAGATCCGGCAAAGAGATCAGACTGCCTTATTGTTTATGGGTTATGAAAGTGATTATTTTTGAATTTTACTAAGAAAACTCAGCAGGCTTTTTTTGAATGCAGTGAAATTTCTTATCTTAGAAATGAAGCACATTTATCTGGAAAAAAAAAGCTAAAGAAAACATGAACTAGTTTGCTCAACTCAAGTGAAACAAAACTAAAGCAAATGTAAACCAGTTTGCTTAAATAAAATGTGAGGTTGAATTTGATTGCAATTTCAAATTATTATGCCTTTGTGGAATTGTTTGGGTTCGATTCCCGAAAGGCTTTTTAGAAATAAATAAGATGAATCAAGAGCACGATTTATGAAGTTTTTAATTTATGTAGCCACGTGTCAATATTCTAGTTAAAATAAATAATGTTTTTTTTTAAAGCCACGCGTACATATTTCATTGGCTAAAATAATGCTTTTTTTATTAGTTAAAATAACGCTTTTTATTTAAAAAGCATGCCACGTATTTATATGTCATTGGTTACGTGTTTAAAAAGTATGCCACGTGTCGATATTTGATTAGTTAAAATATTTTTTTTATTTAAAAAGTATGCCACGTGTCAATATTTCATTCGCTAAAAGGCAATTAAAAACAACACCTTGTTTTTCCTATATGTTATTATAATGCTCTTTTACATGTCCTTATTTTAGATATAATGCTTTTTTACATGTTCTTATTTTAGAACAACAATACTTAATAGCACTAAAAACAATAGATAAATTTCAATAACACGTGTCGTTCTCTTATAAATAACATGTGCTTTTTTTTAAAAACCATTGTTGTAAGTTAGTCTTTCACGTATAGCAATATTTAAATATACGTGTCTTATTTTAAGGAAAAACAACACGTGGCTCCTTAAAAAAACAACAGTCAAGAAAAAAAACCACACGTCGAAAAAGTTCGGTAAAAACAACACTGAAAAAAAGGACACGTTGACAAAAAAACAAAAAGTGCCAGAAAAACCACCGTGGAATTTTTTGCCAAAAAACCACTGTCTCTTTGTGCAAATCCGGATAAACGGGCCACGTGGACTTTTGGGGCCATTTTGGTGTTGTTTTTGGCATAAAACAACACTTCCATACAGGTAAAAAACAACTGTGGACCAAAAATCGGGGTCAGTGTGGCTGTAAAGGATCAAACAAGCATTGGGCTACCTAAGAAGCTAGTTCTGGCGCGCCAGATCTGGACGTAGCAGTAGTGAAGGCTACAAGCCATGATGATGTCCCCACAGATGATAAGTATGTTCAAGAGATTATTCATCTTACTTCATATTCAAGAGGATATGTCAATGCTTGTGTCAATCTTTTGGCAAAACGTCTGTCTAAGACCCACAACTGGATTGTAGCTTTAAAGACCCTTACAGTGATACATAGGCTACTGAGGGAAGGGGATTCCACCTTTGAGGATGAATTCCTTATGGTAAGCAGGCGGGTGTTAGATCTTTCTGGATTTAGAGATGAATCACATTCAAATGCTTGGGATTTTTCAGCATTTGTAAGAACCTATACCATGTATTTAGATGAACGTCTAGACTGTTTTATTCTCACATCGGGACATGGCCCCAAACGTGGTAAGGAAGATAGTTACAATCTAATTATGATGACAGATACTCACGCAAGCTTGAGCTCTTTGTAGGTAAATTGGCGACGGTCAGGAAGAAGCCTCTTTTTGGATTTGTTCTTCATTTTCTTATTCAAACACCAGATGGCATAAATGCGAAGCAGCATTCCCAATATTCCTGCTATTGTGCCTACTAATACACGTTCTGTTCTTCTATGACTTGATTTTTGTTCGTCATTGCAATCACCACCCGAACTTGGTAGTGGAGCAAGCGGATGAGTGTCGCAGAGTTTTGGTAGTTCAAAACTGTCAAAAGCTGAAGTACTGTGAAAAGCTGAAGTTGCAGCTAGTGTTATGAGATTGATTGTGTGCAATTCTGATAGAATTGAATTTTTTCAAGATCTTCAACAAGGTAAAGCCATGTATGTTGCTTTTCATTGCATATTTATTATGTTATTGACAAGAGCGAAGCATTTGATAATAAAAAATTGTAACATGGATTACCATTTGTCTATTATCTATCATGGTATTATATCACACTTAATATTAGGACTTTGAATGTAATGGCTTGTTTTTAGCTCTACTACCATTTTCTATTATGATTCATATGCACTAAGGAATCTCCATGCACAGATATTATATGCACAATATTACATGCACTAAGGAATCTCCATGCACAGATATTACATGCACAATATTACATGCAGAAGTGTTTCTAAATTTGTTACATGCATTTATGGATTTCTTAGTGCCCTTCCATCCATCATTAGAGTATTAGGTAATGTCTATATCTACACCCCTACACCATCCTTAAGGCCCCGAAGGGGCCAAAATTTTTTTTAGTTAACACAAACCATTCACACAAAACTAACATTATTAACACAAACCATTGCATTTGAGACATTTAAATTAAAATCCCCCTTAAACCCCCTTTGGTTTGGGTGCATATTCACACGGGGGGTTACGTAGGGCAGCGAGAGCCTCAAAAAATTAACAATACATGTATAAAATTAACACCATTAAGTACATTGTCTCAAACCTTATAGTATTTTGCAAAGCTTAATATACAGTATACAAAAACTTGTACATGCATACCCCACAAACGAGGATCACTATGTACGGTCCAAATCTTGGAATAAAGGGCAAATATGCCCATCCGACAGCTCTCGTTGCCCGAAGTAACCCCCCGTGTGAATATGCACCCAAACCAAAGGGGGTTTAAGGGGGATTTTAATTTAAATGTGTCAAATGCAATGGTTTGTGTTAATAATGTTAGTTGTGTGTTAATGGTTTGTGTTACATGGATCTCAACAAATCTACCAAAAGAGATTATTGTCCTACACATTCATAGACACTTTGTTGGATATTGTTGCAGGAAATTAGGCCTATTATTTTTTGGATGGTTACTTAGGATATAATTAGATCCAAATCTATCCACCACATCAAGCAATGACGGCTTTTCGAACACCATTTGGCATCTATGCTTATAAGGTATTACCTTTTGGTCTCACAAATGCTCCAGCCACTGGCTTGACACGTATTTTTTTATAATTTTTGAACCACATAATACTAGTTAGTGGGTATTGAAATTGGCTGTGGTTCTCCTATAACCAATGGCTTTGCCTCTAGGCTATCATCGCAATGGATATAATTTCTATTATATTTGTTTATTTATCTATTTTTATCATTTTGATAAAACATGGATAAGGGGAATCTATCGGGCAATTATGTTTCAGAAAATGGTTTACAAGTGGAACATGGGAAGATTGCAGCCTTGAAGAAGGTGGAACCACCTACAAATGTATCGCAAGTGAGAAGCTTATATGGCCAACTCAACTTTAGTAGGAGATATTTGCACAATTTTGCTAAAGTAACCCAGCCACTTGTAGATTGTATGAAGCAAGGGCAGAATTTTAGATGGAAGGAGAACACTCAAGAAGCATTTGAATGATGCCTTGGACAATTGAAAGAGAGGATTTTGCTGATTCCTCCAAGAATGAGCGAGCCATTTCATTTATTCTTTACAGTTTGGGAATAAGCTTTCACTGTCACACTATGTCAGAAAAATTAGCAAAAGCATTATGATGTGAATTACTATGCTAGCAGGTTGTTAACTTCAAAAGAATAGAAATGGACTCATGTGGAGCATCTCGGGTTGGCATTGAAGTCGGTCTTAAATAAATTTAGACATTATCTTCTTCCTTCACAATTGAATTCAGCAAATGTACAATATGTTTACATTCATATGGATGTGAACCCCTTGCCATGCATTTACAACAAGACGGTCCAGGATCCTAAATTTACAAGATAAGCTTTTATCATACAAGAGTTTGAGTTGAAGTATGTTAAGATGGCTCAAGGAGCTCATAATCCAAGTGTTTATTTGAGTAGTGATGCTGAAATAGAAGGGGAAACAGATCAACAAGTAGCATTTCAGGACTATAGAGTATTACAAGGTTCATTGAGATTGTGGATTTTTGGTATGCTACAGGTATTTACAAGATCAGACTTATCCTTTCTGTGATGTTCCCTACCAAATATACAACACTCGGTCGTATATCTTGCAGAAAATTCCCCATCCAGCCCTTCGGCCGCATGGGCCCTCCGTCTATCCTGCACTCCAGGTATCCCTAGTGCGAGAAGGGGACACGAAGATGTCTTGTGCGCCCTTCCCATATGGGCTTCTAGAATAGCGGAAGCATAACACGATATTAGCACTAACACAACAACACATCTAACTACCTCGAAGGGTAGCACATCCGTACATCCATAGATATAACAAAGATATCAACATGCCACAAAACATGAGAGCTCCTATCCAGGCTCAGACTTGTAAGGAGAGTAGACTGACAGCTGGGCCACAAGATAAAGCAGACCGAAATATAACAATGGCAGGGTTGACTATAGACAATGGCTAGGGTTGACCACTCCATCCGCCCCTCCTGTGCATACTTTGCAGACGGGCTAAATCAGACTCTGGTGTGAATATGTAGCATAATAACAGGGGGTTACTTTTGTATTTTTGTACGCTTTTCACTAAGGTTTTGCTATGATTTTGTGGTGTATTTCAATTGATGTACTAATGCGTACATCTAGAGCGCGCATACACAGATAGTGATTTTCATGTTTTCTTTCAATGGTGGGCACCCATGCTTTTTTTTTTTTTTTTTAAATGGTGGTATATTAGTGGTCTACATGGCATGCAGGCCTCGAAGGTCTTAATTTTAGGGTTAGAAATTTCTTTATCAAACTCTGGATGTGGCTTCAAGGGCTAATTTGGGCAAACATAGATAGGGCCTGGACGTGCTCCTGTGTTTCATTATGTTAAAAAAATGGAGACGTGCATAACCTAGGCAGGAAGCCAGCTGATCTTGTTTGAATGGGACTGTAGCGTTGAATCCAGCTGATCTTATTTCAAAGGGATCACAAGGTGAGTCTGGGATTCATTTGGTGCATAAAATTTTGCCATTGCAGGTTGAAGAGGCCTTGTAGAACTGAGGCCGGAGTTCAGATGAAGATGGGTAATCTGGAGTTCGATTGCTGAAGCGCAGCCCAGTCCGGGATAGGTTGCATCCCAGTTCCACGCATTTCTTGGTTTCATGTAGCTTGATCTGGGCCCAGCTTCTCTTCGTATACTGAGGGTTTTAGCATCCGACAAGGGGATTCATAGAGTTTTTGAACAGGATTGCGGATTAACTATTAACTTGAATATCTAGCACAATCGCTGCTAATATTTTCTCATCTATGCTTTTTCTCATATTTACAGATCGCAATGAGACATATAGGATATTTGTGGATCCGGCATAAGTAGAGCATAGTATACAGACGAATCAGACTGGATATTAGAGTAGAGCCGGACAACTTATTTTTGGGTTTTTTGTAACACTATCATGCATGTAACTTTGTCTCTCGCATGCCGAATCGTAGGAATCCAACTCGCACAGATCTGTACTAGGCTCTGGATGTCTGGATGACGTCTATGGAAAGTCCAAGAAAAATGGGCCACAAACTTGAGGTAATTCAATCCTGTCTTCCCAGTCCGTGATTCTTGTATTGTGTTAGATACTTTTCTTAAGCATCAACTTAAATGTCGCTGATCGACTTAGCGACTTGAATATTTTGCCCGCCACGCGGGAATGTTTTTGATGGAGATGTGTTATCGGGTTTCTTCTAAGAGAATAAAAACCACTCAAGAAGAAGAATATGATGTGGTCATTTTTCCCAGCAATGCACACATGGACAGAACCAATATTCTGAGTGGCAGAGACACATATAAAACCAATACTCGGAGTGACAGAGTTGGGCTGAGAACTCTTTTGCTTCCCTTTCCTATTATATCTTCGTGCTTTACTTGGAATGCTCAACTCAACACATCCATCAGGTTCTGGGCAACGGCTGCAGCCAATATGACTTATGATTTGTCTAAATGGTTTAGGAAGATGGGCATTTGAGATAGAAACAAGCATGGATACAAAGTGGAACGATGGTAATCCGAACTCTGGTTCCAAAATGCAGAGAAATTTGTCACATCTCTTCTTTGTTCATATGTCCATGAGATGTTATCTATGGAATGATGCAAAAACTTGCTATGTATCTAGTGGTTATTGTTGGTGAAAATTGCAAAATATCATAGCAATAGGTGCTATGAAAAATATAGAAATTTATCCAAACCTTATGTGGTTATAGCAATCTACTCCTCTATGAACTCGTTGCCCATATATAAGGTATATTTTTGCAGAGCCTTGAAAGATATACCATCCATCATTAGAGTATTAGGTAATATCCCCTACACCATCCTTAAGGCCCCGAAGGGGCCAAATTTTTTTTTAGTTAACACAAACCATTAATACAATTAATAACATTATTAACACAAACCATTGCATTTGACACATTTAAATTAAAATCCCCCTTAAACCCCCTTTGGTTTGGGTGCATATTCACACGGGGGGTTACGTAGGGCAGCGAGAGCCTCAAAAAATTTACAATACATGTACAAAATTAACACCATTAAGTACATTCTCTCAAATCTTATAGTATTTTGCAAACCTTAATATACAGTATACAAAAACTTGTACATGCATACCCCACAAACGAGGATCGCTATGTACAGTCCAGATCTTGGAATAAAGGGCAAATATGCCCATCCGACAGCTCTCGTTGCCCGAAGTAACCCCCGTGTGAATATGCACCCAAACCAAATATCTTGTCGAAGACGTAATCCTATGGTATCACCCATTGGGACTACTCCGAGTTACATCTCCTTGGTCCGATGAGGAAAGAAGAGTTGCATCTCCCCTTCCCGAGGTCCAGTGGCTCCATGGGTGGCTAGAGGATTGTGGCAACACACGATCCGTACCCGATTGAGCCCCCCAAAACAAGAGCCAAGCCATTACCTGCAACTCTTGAGAGGCAGGGCAACACCGTTGCCCCAAGAGGTGTCGGATCTATACCCCGCCCACACGAAGTGACCATAGGTCTAGCTCGCTATGGGTCCTCAGTAGCCGCGCTCAGTAGGGACCTCCCTCCTCTTTGCCACTAGCCCCGTTGTACGGTGCTAAGTCACTCCATAGCCCTCGTAGTTGGGTGAGTTCCTATGCATTTGCCACAACTAATAGGAACTAAGGGGTCTAAACTACAAGCATCATCTAGAAAATGGCTACTAGGTCTCTACTCCCCTTCCCTTCAGATTTTTCTACAAAATTGTGGATCATCGCCTTGCTATTCCAACGACTAACGAACAGCTTTTAGCAAGCTAGAGGACCTATCAGATAGTTGAATATCTTAGAATTATGGATGATAACATCCATGATGGGATTGGGATGAAATTTCGAATAGATTTTTGTCATTCTTTTTGAAAGGATGGACCCAAGGATTGAGCGAAGCTTCAAGGATTGGGAAGAAAGACGTACGAAGTACTAAAATTATACACATTTGCTGACAGATATCCAATACATTGGAACCTCTTCGTGAGCTTGATCACCTTGCCAAGCAAGATTCAAAATAGGATAATCGTCGACCATGTATATGACGAGTACCTCCACAATATAAGGAATAATACGACCAAATGAAGAGAAGCAATCTAACAAGTCCGGCCAACTTCTTAGATGGTATCAACTCAAAAATGGGACTATTTCAAGAGGGTAATAATTAAGAAAGGGGGGATCCTAGAGTGTAGATTAGATCTAAGCAAGAATAATTATTTCATTGCTAGTTTTGTGTCCAAAAAATGTCATGTCGACAAACCTATGGCCATAGGATTTATTTTTATTTATTTTTTTTATTTTTTTTTTGAAGTCAAGGATCTGTATTATATTCAAAGGATAAAACGTTTTCATACATACAGTTGAGCCCAGAGCTGCTACCACTTCTCGAATCCATGGATAGCCGTCCAGACTCTGAGCCTCGTACTCTTTAGCCTCTCTCAACTTCTTCTCCATAGGATACTACAGGAGAGAGGGACTAATTTCCTAGACCCTAATGACACAAACTAGGGCCAGTTACTGGACAAGAACTACCCGGCCTCTTCTCCAATACAGATACTATGGGAGCTGAGTTCCTGTCTTTCCACATGCCCCAACTGCATCATTGCTTCAAAAATAGGCCCTCGGATATGGCAAAGAAACCAGACCTGAGATTACCAGCAGCAAGTAAAGGAGTAGCCAATCGCACTGGTCAGCTGTCAAACTAGAGGCAGGATCCTCTTTATGCTTCCCTGCCGAAGATAGTGCTGATCCCATCAGCTGCTGCAGCAATACTATAGGGGGTGCCTCATGTTATAAGGCACTCGACCTTCTTCTCATCAACGCACCAGAGGGAGCAGCACCGCTAGAATCCTGACCCACGCCTGACCCATCTGCATCTAGCCATGCAGGCCTTGTCTTCCTGCAAGACCAAGAGTTTAACCTTTCTAGGGTCTCCCGCCCACTAGAAGTCAATGGCTTTTGAGATGTCCCGTTCCTGCAGACTACCAAATCTCAAGCCACCCCTTGCTGGGAAAGGGGAGCACGGGCCCTGCTAATTGTTAGACAAACAGCCGCAAAGTCTTTGAAATATTTGCAATAGAAATGCAGAATCGCTTGTCTTCTGTCAAAGGGTTTGGCTCTTGCAGATACTAGCACTAGCATAAAGAAAAGGGTTGCAGAATAATAGTACTATAGATGCCAACAACGTCTTCTTCTTAGCTGTCATAGTACTACAGGGGCCAACATTTGTTTACAGTACTACATTTGTTACTAGGATTTATGTAAATAAGTCTTTAACCTGTAACACTGCACCTCCTAGATGGCAGACATCTTTAAGAGAGCACCACTCTTAAATCTAGGCTAGTAATTATGGCAAGGCCGAGTAATTAGCAGCACCAAAGGAACAAGAGTCAACTTCAACATCAATCTTAAATAGAGCAAAGTCAAGCATCAATGCCAAGTTATGTACATCGGAAAGTATGACCTTATAATAGACATGGAATATTAAAGTCGGCTAAGGCAATAATTGATTATCATAAGCAAGAGATGTCTATCCCACAGCAAATGGCAAGCAACTCACAATTAAATTTAAGGAAGTAATTTTAGTCATGCAATGCATATCAGTAAAGCAATTACTTAAGTGCATCATGAGAGATGAGGTCGTACATACTTAGGCTACAAGTCGTCGACTCCAACAACAAGAGTAAGAAGGAAGATACTACTTCAGAATAGTTGCCTCGGCCGATTGCTAAGCTAATCAAGAAGTCCCACGATATATCTCTAGATGAAACTTGAGAGCTTTTGCTCTAATAGAGATCACTCTTGCATCAGATGCAGAGCCGACTAGCAAAGCTCTTTATAGAATGTACACTTCCAAGCTAGCAGAGCTCAAGAAGCAGTTGTAGGAGTTACTCGACTTGGGGATGCTTTAGGCCAGGATGGAAGTCAGAAGATGCATATCAACTATTGGCCACAAGCAGAAGACGTAATGGATTAGCCCCAAGGAGCAAGATTCTTCTACAAAATCGACTTAAGCTCGGGTAATCATCAAATAAGGATGAAGGGGACCGCATCAGAACATGGTATGGGCACTATGAGTTCACAGTAATACCCGTGAATCTATCAAATGCTCTAGCGACTTTTATGCGCTTGAGAAATGACATCTTCAAAGATCTCTTAGACGAGTTCGTTATCAATTTTTCTTCGATGACATCATGATCTACAACAAATCAATGGAGGAGCGTGCAGTCCATTTGAGAAGAGTTTTGGAGAAGTTAAGATGGCGACGCTTGTTAGCAAGCTTTTGAAGTATCACTTTGCAATGCCATCTCCACTTCGACAAGCAAATTCGGCAAGAAGATAGAAGAAGCCATCTCTTCTAGGCTAAGTCTTTGCAAGGGCACAAGGACGGATGAGGAAAGAGAGACCTTCAAACATTTTAAAAAGGAAGGCAATCTTTTATATCACAAGAACAAGCTATGCGTACCTGAAGCATCAGGAGTAAGCAAGCTGATCTTAACACGCATAATAGCCCTATTACCAGCCATGTAGGATTTATAAAGGCCTACTTCAAGATTAGAAGTAGCTACTTCTGGATGGGCATGAAGAAGCAGATAGCCAGGTATCTCTAAGAATGTCAGTTATGTCAGCAGGCAAAGGCAGAACAACTTCGAATCCCAGGAGTTTTGGAACCTTGGGCGGGATGCCAAGTGGGAAGTCATCAGCATGGATTTCATAGCGGGCCTTCCAAGGACAACAAGGAGCTTGGATGCCTTGATGGTTGTGGTAGATAAGTTGTCAAAAAGGGCATATTCTTCCCATGTCGCATCACAGACATAACTTTGGATCTAGCCTTGCTGTCTACCAAAGAGACTTTTTAGATTGTATAGAATTCACACATCACCGATAGAGATCCGACTTCAACACGATATGCACCAAGATGTGGAGGAGTTTTGCTTATTTATCCGCAGTCAGATGGGCAAATGGAGCGCACCAACAGAACCTTGGAGAATATGGCGAGTTGCATACAATAAGAGTCATCGAAGATGTCTCCCTTCACGATCAGTTACAGTTACCAATGCTTGACCCCAGACACGTGGCACAATCTAGTGTCCAAGGTGGAAGTTTCTCAACGACGACGACAGATATGCAGCAGCTTGTGGTAGAAGTGCGAGAATATCTTCAAATAGCAAGGGCACATCAGAAGAGTCTAGCAGATCATTAGAGAAAATATGGGGTCTCAAGATGTCCCCCTAATAAAAATATTATGGTTTATTTTTTCTATTTTCCTAATTATATTGGAGAGCATTTAGCCTTCATAAATATAGAATCCAAGTGTATCTTGTAGCCCACGTAGACCTATCCCATTATGCCACGTCATTTGTAGAGAGAGAGGAGGAAATCTCGATTAGAGTTGCTTGAATCAGTTCGTGAGATCTCGGGCGTGTCTCCGAGATCGCCCTGAGATCTCCCTATTCAAGCGAGGTGTCTGGTGGTTTTCCAAGACAACAGCTGCACGATTTGAGCTCAAGATCCAAGGTTTAGGGTCCATGTGGGCGTGTGAGTTTGAATTCAAATTTCCCTCATCGTAAGTGCTCGAAAACTTTGAAATCTAGTTCAAATTTGAATTTCCCTCATTGCATTTGTTTGGAAAAATTTGAATCATAGTTCAAATTTGAAATTCCCTCATTGCATTTGCTCGGAAAAATTTGAATTGCAGTTCAATATTGAATTTCCCTCACTCTAAAGTGCTCGGAAATTTTGAATTGTAGTTCAAATTTGAATTTCCCACACCTGAAACATTTGAATTCAGTATAAAATCAACAATGGAGTTTCTGGGATGGTTTCTGCTAGCTGCAGTCATTGCCATGGTTCAATTTAGAATTACCTTGCCTTCATCAGAATTTGCAAAATCTACTGTCAGCAAAGAAGAACATAATGCTTTGAGATTGAGTGGAGCCAAGCATGCTAATATCTGGACAGTAGGGGAAATTTACCCACAAAATCCATTCACAGGTAGATGTCCAAATTTCAATTGTGTAACAAGCCTTGTGAGGTTTGTTTGTGAGGGAAAGTCGGGGCTGCTAGGCTACTGTGAGAGCCTGGCACAATACAGTTTGCAATTAGTTTATCACAATAACAATTTGTCACATTGCTTGCATTTGAGAGATACGGAGTTGTGCAAATTGAGAGATCAGTTAGAGCAGCAAAGAAGGGAAAAGGATAAGCAGATCAGCCAGCTAACAAAAAGGAATTCTCAATTGGAGGAAGATATTGTGATGTTTCAGCAATGTGTCAAGCAATTAGAGTTTGCAAGACTTTCAGCAGTAAATGATGCTAGAAAGAATATGAAACAGTGTCATGTCTTGCAGAAGAGATTGGAGAGATCAAAGAGGACTGTTCTTGGTGCTCGAGAGAGAATAAAAGATTTCAAGCCAATTGAAACACTTAATATTAAGTGTGGGGCTGCTCGAAGGAGAATTTATGCTATGAAGCAAGTGCTACAGTCAAGTAAGGCAAAGAAGGGTGTGAGGAAGAATGTTGGCAACATTGTAAGAAGTATTTCCATAAAAGAAGAAATCATTTCAATGTTAAATTCACCCGAGAATTCTGATTTGAAGAAATCTGTTATGGACATGCTTCTTCATGAGGTGAGTTCTAAAATGGATGCAAATAAAATTCAAAATGTATGTGATTCTGCTGGAATTAGTACAACAGCTTATAGGTTGCTTTTCAAGCAATTCTCGGATGCATTGAATATGGTTGGGACAAATAAAGTTATGGTTCCAAGGCCACACCATCTGAATCTTGTCAGGGCAAGGAGAAACACCATGGTTGAAGAGATCCTTGGAGGAATGCACTCGATTAAGTGTGAAGCACCATTCACTATTTCAAGGCCAAGATCTAAAAAAGGTATCCCCAATGACAACAAAATTATAAGTCTCAATGAGAGAAAAAAATTGTGGTTTGACCTGGAGAGCATTCTGAAATTTATGGTAGTTTTCTATAATATACATGAATATAGCATTCACAACAGCCAGCTGGAGGTTTGTTTGAAGCTTGATGAAATGGAACTCAACCACAAAGTCAAGTATATAAATCGGGCATTTGCTGCAGATTATGAACAACAAAAAATGTTAAAGAGGAAGGATAGAGACCCCGAGTGGTTTTCAATCCAATCCGAGGATCATACGTGGTGGTTGGGCCTTTTCCAAGTTCAGAAGGAGAATAATGAAGTGCTGAAATGGGTCTTTGAGCAGACAGGTATACCTATGCTTGTGGACAACTATAATAAAGGTAAGAAGATTTGTGTTGAAGGTTTTGGTTCTTTTTTGATTAATTTCCACCTGGCATCAGATTTGAAAACTCAGAAAGCCATGTATAATATTAGGCCTTCTGGTGCAAAGACTTCTCGAATGTGCTTGTATTGCTGTGAGACTTTGAAAGAAACAAAAAATGGCCCCTCAAAGAGTACTGTCAAATGTAATCAGAGTTTAGCTCCTGATAGACACCTGAAGGATAAAGATCTGATCCCAATTTTGCCTATTCCCTTGGATAGAGTTTTGTTAGTCCTGTGCCTCCTGGTACATGACTATTCATGCATACGACAGACCAGGTCAAGCTCAAGGATCCTCAGTCAGCCACGGGTCAGCCATCAAAGGCTCAGCAAAAGACCAAGCAGCAAACCACGCAGTCAAAGCCTATCAAGAGGCGCCGCTCAGACAAGTGACGGCCCGTCACCGCCTGCGTCAGCGTCAGCATGATTCTAGGCACTTCAAGAGGCACCGCCCACATTCCTGCAAATCAGGCCTCCTTCCAGGAGTCGGCACCGAGATCAGTCAGAGTGTCTATATTGGGCCCAAGGCCATTGTACTATATATATGACTAGAGCTCGCACATGAGCTCTAGATGAGTTTTGAGTCTTGTCTCCTTTCAGTTCTTCTCTCTATTGCGAGAGCTCATGTATGTTCATCATTGATATCAAGGAAGCTTATCATTTTCCTCTCATTTGTTCTGTTTTCTTCTTCTTCTTCTCTTCTTGCAAATCCTCGGCGGCGTGATATAGTCCCCGGACTCTCTGTTAGATCCACGGGTCCTCACAGAGGGCTGTCTTTAGGAGTTCCCGAACCCGGACCCCAAAACAACGTCGCGCTGCCGGGTCTGATTCCATCCTACTTTCTTCTGTCGCCATGTCTGTCCGAAATTTCACGCCAGAAGAACTCCTTTCTCAGACGGCCTCTCGCTTGGAGCGCCATCAGCGTCGGGAAACTGTTCGCGACATGTATGGATCTGCTTATGACATAGAGGGAGGCCATCTTCGGTCTAGGGCTCAGTCAGCGCCACCAACCCCTCGTGTCTGATCGTCCCGGCCCCGCCCCCAAGCGTGCAAACATTGCTCACAACCTCAGTCACCTCATCACTATCAGGAGCCCTATCAGGCTCAACCTTCTCAACCGTACTTTCATACACCTGAACATGCCTACATCCATCATTCTTCAGGCCATACGCCTCTTCCTTCACAACCATCATCTCCCCCGGGTGGGCAAGGATATCCACAAGTCTCTTTTGCGCCTACCCAGGAATATCCTTTCCCTACATTTCCCACTGCCCTTCCTGTTTACAACCTTACAGATCTCAAAACCAATGCTCAAGCAACTTCAGTTCCTCAACCGCAGTCACCCCTTCATCAGGGTCCTTCAGGCACCATGCCACATCCAACTCAACCTCAATATCCTCACTATACTGTTCCTATCCAGCCAAGCACTTTCCCATCTACCTTTCAGACTCTGAAACTGACTTATCCCACCTTTGGCAACACGAAAGGCAAACCCTTAGACCAAAGTGCTCAGGCCCACATGGAAGAATTTGAGGCTCTAGCTGTCCTAAATGGTCATGCGCAACCTCAACTGAAATTCCACATCTTTTCCACCACCCTGCGTGGCTCTCCTCATCAATGGCTCATGTCCAACAAAAGCCATTGGAAACAAGACTGGTCAGAAATGCGAACTGCTTTTCTGTCTCATTATGGGACCACGGATGATGATCAACTTCATCTCAAGCAACTCAATGAACTTCAACAAGAGCCCACTGAGTCTCCGCCGGGATTTTTATGGATCGACTTCACATTCTCGCTAAGTAAGCTCAAGGAGTACCTCACACGTGAGCAGATTTTGGTCCGGTTTCTCCAAGGACTTCCTCCCGCTATTCGACTCATGATCAATACCTGCGTCCCAAGACTTTGAGCAAAGCTATCGACCTTGTCAATCTTTCACCAATGTTTCCTCCCGAGGCGTGGCTCTTCAAGAGCTCCCGCTCATTCCACTGTCATGGTTCCACGTGAGGCGGTTATTTCAGCCTCAACACGCTAATCCACAGCGCAGTCAGATCTGGTGCCATATTTGCAAATACCAAGGCCATTTGGCAAATGAGTGCAACTCCACCAATGGCCCGCCTCATTGCAAGCGATGCAACATGTGCAATCATGCCACGGAAGAGTGCACTCGCACTCATCCCATAACCGATTCGCAACAAAATGGTTTATCAAGTGCAAACCACACCTCAAAGAACAATCGCACTATCGCCAGGCCACCACTTCGGTGCAACCCACTCAACTCTAACTCTATCAGAGCAACAACGGGGACCCAACCCACGTACTCCTTTTGATCCTTCTAAAGCTCAGTGTTATCACTGTCAAGAATGGGGTCATACCACCACGGCGTGTCCTCAACTTCCACAAGTTCAGGTACAGCTTCCTGGCACAAATCAGACCACATCGGTCCGCCTCACGGCTTACCAACTCTGGATTGCTAATGGCAAACAAGGCCCGAGACCAGTTCTTAAGAAGCCACCAAGAGCCCGGCAATCACGCTATCAACCAGCTCCAAAGAAATCAACCTCGGTGGATCAACAAGCACGGAGGAAATTTTTGGGCACTTAATCCTCGGTCCGGCCGTCAAATTGGGTTGGTTTAGTTTCACGCTGCACTGGGCATCACGTCCCTTGACCATTATTCGAATGGCACGCAACCCTGCCTTTGCAGTTGACACCATTCCTCATGAGGGACGAAAAAAGGTTCACTTTGCACCTGACTTGGAAAAGCTCATGCCACATGTCATGCCAAAAGTTCGCCAAAGCATTTTGAACCTCATGCAAGCTCTGGCCAAGGCCGCACATTGGCAAACGTTCATGCCACCACCGAGCTCAACAAAGACAAGATACACCTTCCACATCTCAACCAACCTCCACGCTCTCGGGGCGTATCCCAATATTGTGCAGAGGTTGACTTACTCAAAGAAGTCTTCGCTTCACTACCACGCACTCCGGCACCGGTGGAACCCAAAGCAGATCCTTTTTTCTCATGTGCCTCTAGAACTCCAAGAGGAGCTGGCCAAGATCAAAATTCCTTTAAGTTTGGCAACCATTTTGAAACTATGTCCCGCTCTCAAGGACCGGATTACCACTCCCAACTGTTTTAGTTGGGGCTGTGGCTACCTCTACACCCACGGTCCATGCCACGGTGAGTAATCGGCAAGTCAACCATGTTCAAATAGATGGAGGTAGCGCATGATCAATCTCATCACGGATAAACTCCGCAAAACAAATGGGCATCACACAACTCTTTTCGTGGCCCCATATGACATCAAGTTGGCTAATGGCCATATCACGCAACCTCAAGGCGTCACACCTCTTCTTCACATCAACATCGGTGATCTCCGCTTCCCCATGGAATTTGGAGTTTGGAAAGTCATGGGCTAAGATCCGGTGACTATGAAATGTTGGTCGGCCAGACCTTTTCTCCTTGGGGCCAAGAGTATCCATTATTGGGCCCCGCGGACCGTTTAGTCATCACCGATGGTCATCTCAATGCCACCATGGACTTGCAAACAGGCGGGATCATTTCGTTGAACATGCGGAACCCTCTCTCGCATTACGCAGATTCTGAAGAAGCTCGAATATTTATCAAGTTCGGGCTCCACTGCTCGCCTCATCATCCTACCCGAATATGCCGATCCTTGGGGAGAAATGACACTTGATCGGGACCACATTGGCTGCTTTGCTTGACCCTTACCGGCTCCTTGCAATCGAATCCAACGTGTTGATCACTTTTCGGATCTTTGAACCTCCCCGCAACTCCTGTTGATGTACACGCATTTGTCATGAAGCAACCTCTGGCTGGATGAAACTCAAGAAACCCCTCTTTTCACCACGCAAAGTGCCACGCGATCCGGTTATGCTCCAACCTCCCCGCACACATTGTCCAGATAATGAAGTAATACCCCATATTCGGACTCCGTAAGTCGAGATTGTGGACGTGGGCAACAATCAACCGTCCGCATTGCCGCAAATCTTCCGCCCCTTATCGTAACGAGGCCGTCAAGCTATTCAAAAATTCAAACACATTTTCACACGGAGTTACAGAGATCTTGGGGAATCAACAAACACTTGGGGAACTCACCATTCCTACCAAATCGATGCACGACCGGTTTAGCAACGGCGATGCAGACGGCTCAACCCTAATTACCGGAGATCGCGTCAAGGCGGAAATTGACAAACTCCTTGCTGCGCAGGTTTGATCTATGAGGTCAAACATTCTCGAATGGGTGAGCCCCATCATCATTGCCCTCAAACACAATGGTAAGATCCGATCGTCAGGTGGACTACGGAAACTCAATCGAGCCACCTGAGGTGATTATTTTCCACTTCCCTTCCGCACGAGGTTCTGGAAGAGGTGGCTGGACATGAGATGTACTCCTTCATGGATGGTTTTTACGGCTACAATCGGATCTCAATCAAAGAATCGATCAACTCAAGACTACTTTCACCACCCGGTAAGGCACTTTTTGCCTACAAGATGGTTCCTTTTGGATTATCAAACTCTCCATCAACGTTTCAACGCATCATGCTCTCAGTTTTTCATGATTTCATGAAGGAAAATCCCTTCTTGCAAATTTTTCAAGATGACTTCTCTGCCTACAGTTCCATGGCTGACCATTTGGATAAATTGGAACTCGTCTTCCAGAAATGTGATGAGTCCGGCATTAGTCTCAATCCTGAGAAATGCACCTTTTGCGTCACCTCTGGTGTTCTGTTAGGCCATGTTGTCAGCAAAGCAGGTATCACCACAGATCCTGCCAAAATCAGTTGTGTGCTCAAGGCTCAAGCACCAGCCAATATCAAGGAGACACGCTCTTTCCTGGGTAAGGTCAATTATTACTCCACCTTCATACCTGGACTAGCAGCCATTGCAGATCCCATTCATAAACTCACGGGTGACGAATCCACCTGGGCTTGGAATTCCCAGGCGGATCTTTCCAACAGCTGAAGCTTTTGCTTACTCAGGCACCGGTTCTTGTTCCTCCTCAATGGGACAAGCCCTTTCATGTTCATGTAGATGTCCTGCGTTTGCTATTGAGCTGTTCTTTCTCAAGAATATGATTAACCGACAAACCAAATCGCTACGCCGTGAGAAAACTCAATTCGGCTGAGCCCAACTATTTCGCCACGAGGCGTGAAGCTTTGGGTCTCATTTTCTCGTGTCCAACGCCTGGTCACTACCTTTTGGGCAGTCAAATCAAGTTCTTTGTGGACCACCAAGCACTCCTTTATTTGATCAACAAGTCCACGCCCACGGGCCGCATTGCTCGTTGGGTCCTTCTTCTCCAAGAATTTGCTCCTTTTGAAATCGTTCATAAGGCTGGCAAATCTCATGTCGTCCCGGATTATCTTTCACGCATCCACACAGATGATCCCTCAACTGGAGTCTCAGACGCCTTTCCTGATGCTCAGCTCTTTTTAGTCACGGCAACACCACATTGGTTCCATGATTTTCAGCAGTACCTCCTCACAGGTGCTCTTCCACCAGAAGACGAGACGCTCTCTCCTGCCAAGCGACAATCCCGTCGCCATCAATTTCTCCGCGAGGTCCGTGACTACACCATGGTTGCAGGACATCTCTACAAAAAGGGTAAGGACACCATCCTTCGACGCTGTGTTCTACCTCATGAAGTTCCAGATATTGTTCGAGAAGCTCATCAAGGGCTAGGTGGTGGTCATTTTCATGGTGACACCGGCCCACGCTCTTCAAAGATGCTCACGCCCACGCCCGCACGTGTGACGCTTGCCAGCGGGTGGGACGCCCCACGGCCCGTGACGCTCTTCCCTTGACACCGGTCGCCACGCCACTTCCCTTCAGCAAATGGGGAATGGACTTTGTGGGACCTATAGATCCTCCTGCGCGGCACACCCGTGCCCGTTACATTCTGGTTCTCACTGACTACGCTACCAAATGGGCGGAAGCTTGTGCACTTCCAGACAACACTGCAGCAAGCACAGCTAGGGTCCTCTATCAACAAATTATCACGCGATTGGCTGCCCCGGAGCTGGTCGGTGATCGTGGTGTCCATTTCATCAATCATACTATCAAGGAGCCGGCGGATTATCTCGATACATCATCACAAGAGCACACCTTACTATCCTCAAGGTAATGGGTTGGCAGAAAGCACCAACAAAACTCGGTCACCATTCTCAAGAAAATTTGTGGACGCTTCCCGCACGGTGGCAAACAAAACTTCCCATCGTTCTTTGGGCCTACAATACTTGTTTCAAGATTGCTACCGGGTCACACTCCTTTTAAATTGGTTTATGGTCGGGAAGCTCTCATGCCGTTTGAATACATCCTTCCAACACTCCGTTTTCAATCAAGCACTTGCTCATAATCCACTGCTTTGACTCAAAGAAGGGGTCTATCAATTAGAGCAGTTGGATGAACTTCGAAGGGATGCTTATATTCGTGTTCTTCATGGACAACGATTGCAAAAATCTTTACATGACAAGCGTCGAAGACAAAAACATTCAAAGAAGGCGATTTGGTTCTTCTTTATGATTCAGTACAAAAATTTTCGGGTAAACTCAAGTTTCGTTGGCTTGGCCCTTATCAAATTGTTCAAGTGGTTAGACCAGGCGTTTTCCAACCTGGCGAGTTAGATGGCACTCCATTACCTACATTGGTTAATGGTTTTCGTCTCAAAACATTTCATCACACAGAAAGCGACAATCAACAAACAGATACAGTTCAAGAAGCAAACACCACAGAAAGTGACTAGAAAGGCGGCATATTATATTATAGTGGATATTTTTTACAAAATGCGGGCACTGCCCAGCTATTTCCGCTATGGGCACTGCCCTATATACAAAAACGGGCTCAGAGCCCTATCTACTAAAAACCTAAGAGGAAAAACCCTCTACTCCGGGTTCGGAGCAGAGGTAATGCGGAGGAGATGATAGAAGTTCTGCTCAGGGTCCCAGCGAAGGTGCAGAACCACCTCCATCCCGTTGGTCATAGGGTCGGGATGTTCAGCCATCCCGGAGCACCAGCCATCCATTCGAATGCCACGGTTGTGGCAGCGCCAGAGATCCAGACAGTTCATTTTACAGGTGATCCACTCCTGACAGTTGGTGGGCATCGTGCAATTTTCATTCAAACCAGCAGCAGCCATGCTCAGCGACATCGGATGTCTTCGCTTCCCTCCCGGTTCGTCTTATATAGCCAACCGAGGAACTGCTAGCCGACGTGGACCAATCAGAAATTCGCCAACGTGTTTGCAATGCAAGGCTCTTTCTAAACTGAGAATCTTTTCTCCCGCCGCAAAACTAGCCAGGGTACTCTCTGACACATTCGTTTTCATGATATCCCACTTCGAGTTGCCTGCATTAAATGCCCTTGCTTCTTTTCATACCCGTCAACAATTAATATGTGTCCTTTGGCCACCTGTCACATCCGATCCTTCTCTCACGTCTCATCCTCACCGTTCATTGCTTCTCCCTTACGTTTTTCGGGGACTTAGCCAAATTTTTTCCTCTCCTTACACTCCTTGGCATCTTTCGACACCTGGCACCATCAACGGCTCCAGTTTCGCCCTCATCATACCACTTCGCCTCCAGTTGTGCGCCCTAAAACCTTTTCGTTCCTCTGCGCCTTCGTCCTCCGTGCTTGGCTTTCGTCCTCCGCCTTTGAATCACTCTTCGTTTCTGCAAATCGTTACCATGGCTGCACCAAGATTTTCTACACTTCAAGCTACTGCTCCCAAGGATCCGGCTCTTTTTGAGTCTGTATCCTTCTTGACGCCCACTTTCCGTGAAGCCCTTGTTGGCCCAAATAAAGAAGAAGCTGAACGACAAAAGCTTTACGAATTCTCTCAAATGGAACTTAGGCTCCCAATCGACCAACCGGGCGGTTCATCGCCAATATCGTTAACAGCCCGAATGGATACACCACTGTGGTCGATGGCACCACCATTTCGCTGACTCAACATTTGATTTCTGAGGTATTTCATATTCCCTTGCAAACCCCTTGTTTATCATGGTCTGCCATACAGGATCTAGATGTCACAGAGTTTGGTGCACCTCCTTATCATGCCAATGTGCATCGTCTGACCAATATCGACAAGCCTCACGAAACCTTTGTTAAGTTTCTGTGGCGCAAGTTCCTTGGGTATTCTATCAAGAACACCCATATCAATAAGCCTTTCTATAACATGGCCATCACTGCTACACACTCCAACCACCACATAGATTGGCCCCAATTGATGTTCTATCGTCTTCTCCAAGAAGTGGACCGCCTTCGGGGTGCCACTTCCATTTCTGAAGTTTCTGTGGGAGGCCACCTTCAAGCCCTCATCCGTCATTATTTCCCTCCCACACCACAAAATTCTCATAATTCCACTCAGCGGTCCCTTCCACAGACTAACCGAGTTGGCACTTCACGCCCTTCTTCCACTGGTCATGTCCAAAATCCGCACACCCATGTCACTGTCTCCTCCTCAGCTACACCATCCAGTTCACACCATCTTTCCCAAACATCACAAACCAGGCAACAACCGGCTCCACCACCACAACACCCTCGTCAGTTGTTGTATCAATATCAGCAGGATGCTCAAGCTGCTGTTCTCAAGTTACAAGAATCCCAAGACGCTCTTCTGAACGGGGTTCAAATGGCACTAGAGGCCTCGACGATGCGGTACAGGGACCTTCAAGCCGCCCTTCGCCCAAGTTGCAACTTTGGAGGCCAAACTTCAAGACAAGCACGGAGCTCTCTTACTGGGCTCATACAGATCTCAAAAGTGCACAGGATCAAGTCAGCCAACTTGCAGATCAACAGGCTCAGCTCCAATCAGAAATTCAGAATTTATTGGAGCACAACAAGTCCAAAGAAGCTCTCCTGGGTACCAAGGACGCAGATATTGCCAAGCTCAACGCCTTGTACTCCAAACTTTGTGAAAATTTCAGCACTCAAGTTCAAAACCTTACTGAGGCGGGGCCTTTCGAATTGCCTCCTTGGCTCAGCTTTCTATTAACAGACCTCTCGGCTCACCTCTCTTCAAGATCAGCTTACGAGGTGCGTAAAACGTAAGATTCTGATGACGCGGAGATTGCCGTGCTTCGTCTCAATACTCCGGGGCAATCCTCCTCCCAGGTCAACACTTCTCAGAAACGGGTCCGTGACCAATCACGCCTGCTGCTAGAAAAGGACAACCGGATCCGTGATCTTGAACAACAGCTGCAGCAAGCTATTGATCAACGATGAGGCTCAAGCAAAACTTGACGGCCATACCGCCATTATTAACAGAATGCCTTTTGACTTCCCAGTTCCTTCCTGCTATCACGATTATGTGGTTGCTCGCCGCCACCTCTTCCTTTCGAAGTGGCATGCGGCAGATGGACCTGTGGATATTCCCCTGAGCACTGCAGATTTTCTTCGGATTTGGCCAGAACTCCCCATTGAAGACAAAGGGTTATGCTGTGCCCTTTTGGTCTTTGATCTCATACACTGTGCCGATCCAGACTTTATCACCTTCAGAGTTGTTCAGCCCATGGCTTACATATTTCATGATTTCTATCTGGGTGATACACAGGAACACTTCCGAGATGGGCCACGCCCGACTCTTTCGTGGTGACCCCAGCGTGCAATGGTTGCTTCGGGATAACAATCCATATCTTGCTGATCATGCTCGCGGACCCACACTCTTCATCGAGTACATGCCCGAGCTTGCCAATCATTTATCTCTCGGTGTTTTAAGGCCTGTGAGATAAGGAAGTATCTAGGACATCCCGAGGATCTTCCCTATGCACAAATTTATATGCAGCACCGCGCAGGGTATAATCAATTACGGGCTCTGTTGGATAGCAAGACGGTCCCCACGGGATGGGATAGCCCTCCTGTCAACTCTCAACTCTCTGCTTCTCTTTGGGATCGTTGGTGTCAAGCTCTTGATCCGGATCTTGTCGATCAATTCAGTGGAGACCCGCTCAAGAACCCCGCCCACGGGCATGGTTCCTTCTCCCTATGCTTCCACGGGGCGTACCTCCCGCCCCGGGTTCTGACTTCGATTGGCGCCTCCCCTTTTGGACCAAGGTCATGGATGGTCATGCGGATGGACTCCACCTCGGATCTCGGCGGATCTCTACGGTGGGATCCACGTTTTGTTCGCCCGCTCACATTGGGAAGAAGGTGCCACACGGATACCACCACGAATTGGATCTATATTGCTAATGGCGTGGTTGGCAGCGGCCGGCGGATGCGCTTCATGGTCTTGACACCTTCTTGAATGCCACCACCTCACGATCCTTGATCCATCTTCAAGCGGGTTTTGTGCTGCTCTCAAATGCATTTTGCTCGGCTCCTTAAATCGGCGGCGTCCCATTTTTTTTCGCAATCCGAATGCCGGTGTCGGTGCCTTTGGCCTCGGACACCTGCCTCCTCATGGAATGTCGGGTTCATTTCTTGGGCGCCCATGCTGCCCTTGAAGACATGGTACGATCTCGCTTTCTTATTGATGCGAGATCGCCCTTGGCCACAACACTCCTCCCGCTCTTCAAAACGCCGGGGATCTCATTGGCGGTACCATAATGGTGCTGTCCTCACTCCCGTGAGGATCACTTTCAGCACAGATGGCTTCCGCCCTCGAAACCCTTCCTCCTTTTCTTCACTCGAAAGTGTCGTTTGGTGGGGGAGTGTTAGTCCGTGCCTCACGGTACCGGGACTATTCATGCATCTCTGACAGACCAGGTCAAGCTCAAGGATCCTCAGTCAGCCACGGGTCAGCCATCAAAGGCTGTGAGAAGACCAAGCGGCAGACCACCTTGGTCAAAGCCTATCAAGAGGCGCCCGCTCGGACAAGTGACGACCCGTCACTTGCCCCGCTGCGTCGGCGTCGGCATGATTCTAGGCACTTCAAGAGGCACCGCCCACATTCACTGCAAATCAGGCCTCCTTCCGAGTCGACCAGAGATCGGTCGAGTGTCTATATTGGGCCCAAGGCCATTGTACTATATATATGACTAGAGCTCGCACATGAGCTCTAGATGAGTTTTGAGTCTTGTCTCCTTTCAGTTCTTCTCTCTATTGCGAGAGCTCATGTATGTTCATCATTGATATCAAGGAAGCTTATCATTTTCCTCTCATTTGTTCTGTTTTCTTCTTCTTCTTCTCTTCTTGCAAATCCCGCGTGACATAGTCCCCCGGACTCTCCTGTTAGATCCACGGGTCCTCACAGAGGGCTGTCTTCCAGGAGTTCCCGAACCCAGACCCCAAACAAGTTTTGTACACTACATGCTCTTGTTAGGATAGTAGAAAAGATTGGCTTTCAGAGTGCTTTGTCTGGAACATTACGGATGAGAAGCAACGGAAAGAAGCTATTGAACGAGTGGAGACAGTCTTATCAACTGCAGGATTGCATGGTGGATGTGTGAAGCTGGAATTTAAGGATACTAAACAGTCCTCCAATGGAAGAAGCTCGGTTCCAGCCAAGGTGTCTATTGGAGGTGAGAGGGCAAAGCACTTTCTATGCAATGAAAGTGCCAAGGTAGGTGTATGGGACTTTGGGAAAAAACTTGTAGATGCAGAGATGGACAGAACCACTAATGGAAGAACCAGAAAAAGGCATGCATGGAATGCCTTGTCCAACTTAAATTTGTTGTTGCAGAAAAAAGATTTTCTTCTTTGAACAGCAATTTGGAATTCGAGCATTTGTTAATGCATTTACAAAGGCATACATAGATGCATGGGGAAGAGCCGGTTACACATTATGTGCATATAATTTTTGCACATGGGCCTTGGTTTGCAGATAGGTATGGCAGCTTGGCCATATGGAACACACAAGGCATGGAAAAATCACATAAGCAAGCCAGGATGGTTTTCAATAGGAAGACTCAACGAGGCGGCAGCAATCTAACTTCTCGTCAATCCAATCCATTTTGGTCCAAATGGGACAATGGTTCTATAGAGGAGTGCTAGCAAGACATGAAGAGAATGTGGCAAGACGTGCCTCGCCAATTTTGCATGATGCAATGGCAGCTGCTATGAAGAAATGTCGACAACGGGCTTGGTCAGAATCGAATGGCAGGAATAAACTAAATGAGTGGAGAAGCAAGAGACAAAGAATTGGAACCAGGTATATTGTTATCTGATTTCTTATGAATCTCAAACTTTATAGCAACTGCATTTGTATCAGATCTGTAATGTGTGGCACACTTCGAGCAAGTAATGTATGGCACACTTGAAGATGTTATATTTTGTATCTTAATTTGTGCATATCAGAAACCCGTTGTATAGTTGTATTGTTGTATCAGATTTTGTGCAAATTCTTGTATCAAATTGTGCAGATTTTTGTATCAACCATCTTGTGCAGATTTTGTATCAAATTCTTGGGATCAAGCTGTTATGACAGAATTTTAGAGCAAATCATAATATAAAAAATGAAGCTGGCATATCAGAATATATCAGATTTTTATTGGAACTTAACAATCAATGACAGATTAGCACAAGCACATGGCAGAGTTCTGAAACCCATCTCAGCTGCTCCTTCCCAAGGTCGAGTTCTGAAACCCTAAATAGCTGTAGTGGTTGAAATATCCCACATGCTTAGGTCTTAAAAAAAATTGGTCATATATAAGGTAGTTGTTCTCAATTTTAAGTTGGATCGGATCCACATGGGAAGAGCCCAACCCTTTCCACGTGGATCCATTCCTCACCCACCCTTTTGAGACTGTTATGGCAGAATTTTAGAGCAAATCAATACAAGGTTTCTCAACTGCCTCCTCCTTGAACCGAGTTCTGAAACCCTAAAGTCCTGTAGTGGTCGAAATATCCCACATGCTTGTGTCTTAAAAAAAATAGGTATATATAAGTTAAGTGTCTCCAATTTTAGGTTGGATTGGGTCTTCATGGTAAGAGCCCAACCCTTGCCATGGGGATCCATTCCTCACCCACCCTTTTGAGACTGTTATGGCAGAATTTTAGAGCAAATCAATACAAGGTTTCTCAACCCTAAACTCCCTTTTGGATTTTCAATTGCAATACTTGTATGAACATCAAACTTCAAATACAATTCTAAGTTTCCATAATACTTGTTACCATAATAAACATAATTGTGACCATTGCTTTGCATAATGAACATGCTAGTTATGCTTTGCAAAATTCTGACCATTGCTTTGCATATGAACATACACATTGGTTTGCAAAATTGTGACCATATTAAACATAATTGTGACCATTGCTTTGCATAATGAACATGCTAGTTATGCTTTGCAAAATTGTGACCATTGCTTTGCATATGAACATGCACATTGCTTTGCAAAATTTTGAACCATAAACTTCATAAGATTAACAAATGTGACCATAAGGGTTCAATTTTCACAATAAACTTTATAAAGTTCACTTATAAAGTTTATGGTTCAATTTTGATAAAGTTTATGGTTCATAAAGTTTATGGTTCAATTTTGAACCGTAAACTTCATAAAGATTAACAAATGTGACCATTAATAAATGTGACCAATAGTTTACCAACATGCACAATAGTTCACCAACAATAGTAAAAAAAAAAAAAAAAAAAAAAAACAACATACATGTATACAATTTTGATACAGTTGACGAAGGCATTGATTGCATGGCACGCCTTTTTAGACAGAACATTGCATTTTGTATGCATGCACTCCATTGCACTCGATTGGAATCGAGCTCTTCATCTTCCTTCCAATTCCCAGAACCATACCCACCAGAATCAGAACGAACATGGCCAGAATCAAGATCACCGCCAGGGTTCCCATGGACGAATCTGTGAGTTCTAGCCAGCCGGGCAAGAGGATCAAGTATGTCGCCAAATTTTCTTGTGTGGAGTTGGAGCGCCTAGTTCGAAAAGGAGCTGTAGTTTCTGAAAAGGTTCGGCAGTGGCTAGACCATCTTCATTCAGACCATGAGCGCCTTCTGGAGATGGTGATTCAAGCTGATGGCAATGACTTGCATATGGAGCTCAGGATGCCGCCTGCTGGACGTGCCTAGGATACCCCTGTGTTTTTTTTTTTCAATGTTGTGCTTTTGTTTTCTCGACCATGTATATGAATCTCCATAACTCATCTCCATAAATTATGATGCTACCTCTTTTTGTGATGGAACATGCCTGCTATGCACAGGCCTTTTGTTAGCCCTTTGGGCTAAACATATGTATGAGTGGCATAGGCCACATGTATTTATCACATTGGACCACTTGATCTAGGGCCCAGATTTAGCCCACATATGTGGTAGGTGGCATAGGCCACATGTATTTGTCATATTGGACCCCACAATCTATGGCCCAGATTTAGCCTAGATCTGTGGAGGGTGAGATATCATTTAGGGTTAGGGTTTTGCTCTACTATTTAGAGAGAGCATTTCCTCTCATTGTTTAGGTTTTTGCTCACGTTTTGGAGCACCTCCTTTTGGAGCATCAATATGATTTTGTTTTGTTCATTCTTTCTTTTGTTCTTGTTCTTGGAGTTTCTTCCCATCTTCTTTTGTTGATCCATGAGCATTTGTGGCAGCCTTTGTGGCATCCGTGATCATGGATGCTCTTTGCAAGGTGATGCCAAGAACCCCAAATATCAACACTGGCGCCTCATGCCGGGGTCTCTTGAGCTCATGATCATCCTTTTGTTTTCTTTTCCAGCATCTCCAAAAGTTTTTAAGCAAAAAAATTTTTGTTCTACATCGACACTTTCTGGGATTTTTATCTCTGATATTTGGCCACCGTTCCTTTTAGGCCGAGGAGGCTAAAATGGTTTGTGACTCAAGACAAAGCTAGGCGGTACATTTCTTTCTCTTATCTAACATTGCCTATTGTTTGGAAAAGCAAGAAACACCGGAAGAGGATCAACGGCTCTTCCATATGTGATTTCGGCGAGGCTCTCGCTTTTTTACCTGAGTTTCAATGGCACTGTAATTTTTGTTACATGGGCGAACACCATTTTTGCTCGGTTCCTTCAAAGCGAACACCATTTTGCTCTTCATCGAAATATTTTTCCATACTCTATTATGTTATATGGCCATCGTTTCAAAGCACAAACAAGCTGCAGATAGTTCCGCGAAACGTAATGCCAACACTCCCGGCTCTTCTCCTTGTATACTTGGCCATATTTTTTCGGGAGTTTGAAGCTCGTTCTTTCTGAGTTTTCTAGACTGCATCGCTTTGGTATCTGTCTTCTTCATCGACTTATTCTCCGTCATTTTTAGATGTGGTCTTGCTTGGACAAGCAAACCACCCAAGAAGAGGCCCAACGGCTCTTCCACGGGCATCTATCTTTTTGAATCTCTGCGAGTTTTTCTTTGAGTTCCAACTTGATACAGAGGTCTTGCAAATTTTCAGTTCGAGCAAGCAATAAATATTTCGATTCCTTCCTTTGAAATTCATCACGGACACTTGCTTTGGATTTCTTGTTTGATATCTTTGCCTGGACACTGCAGACCGGTCCTTTACGAGAACAAAGGGGATCCGTAACACGGATGCCCACCGCCACACAACATGCAATCCTTCTCAACATGAGAGGCCCATCGGCTCTCTACATGACTATCTTTGCCAAACGCCAGAAATGAGTAAATTCAGCAAAGGAATGTCCTTCATTTGGATAATCACCTCGGCGATCCGATCAAGAGCGGCAAGACATGCAACATTTCAGGACACCCACGCTGCAAATTCAAGTGAATACCTCTTCGTCATTCATGGATAAGAAGCAGAACTATCTTGCAATCGCTCTGCCACAACTCGACATCCATTTTGAAGCCCACACCCAGCTACAAAATCAAGCCAGCCTGACCTATTGTTATTCCCCGGGCTTCAATACAAACCACAGACAAATCAAGTTCTTCAAGGATAAGCTTAGCAAGTTTTCTCTGAGCCAGCCCCAATCTCTGGAGCACGGCATGCCCAAACTATATCATCCGGACACAAACCTCTGCACAGAAAACCTCCATTTCCACGGCCCTTTGGCGTGAAATTTTTTTTATTCACGGCCTTCCACGATCGCCCCACGGCCATCACGGCGTGGTCAATCTCTTCAATCACAGCGTCAGAGACCTTCGACCTTCAGCGTGGCCATCACGGCGCTTCCAAACCATCACGGCGTGGCTTCAGAATGCAAAACCTTCACAGGCGTGCCTAAATCCGTAAATCCGCATATCCATTCTGGCGTGCTCCTTTCGTGGCAGCGTGCCCTCCCACGGCAGCGTGGCCTCCCACGGCGTGGGTCCAGAATCGAGCCCACGGCCCCTCCTCAAGGGCGTGGGATGCCTGACCACACCAGACAGAGAAAAATACATGCAACAAAAATCCACGGCCCCATGGCGTGGAAAATTTTGAGTTCCTTTCTTGAACTCTCTCTTGTCAACACATTGTCACAAACTTTTTTGAGATATCTTTTTACGATTTTTCTCTTTCATAGAGAGACTTTCGACGATCATTCAAGATGGCCCACATTTTTGGTGTTTTCCACCCCTTCTAATATTGAAGCCATTTTTTCTCATACCAGATATCTCGTCCTACCATTATGTCTTTGGAGGTAAACTCTCATGCAACTATGACTTCAAACATCACGGCCCAATGGCGTGAATTCAACAATCTGTCACGGCCCCTCACGACGTGACTTCAAGCACAACTTTCGATCCACTTTTGACACAAGCAGCATCTGGAGCATATTTTTGGCACATTTTGGGGGACGCCTCATCTTTTGCCCGATTCTTATATCTGCTTTGCACCTTTGTACCAACAAATTTCAAGTTCCTGCAATGGCGTGAAGATGAATTCTGCCTTCCGCCCCTTCGTGCATCAACCTCACATGGCCACATGGCATGTGCAGGCCAATTTCAGCAATTTCTCTTTGGTGTCAACTTTTTCAAGTTCAATATTTTGATCAACCTCATCCGTCCATAATACATGGCGGTCGAGCCTCTTTCAAGTTCAACCAATGGCGTGAAGATGACTTATAGCCTTCCGCCCCTTCAATTTCAACTTCTTCAAGTTCAACTATTTGCTCAAACTCTTTCAAGTTCAACAAATGGCGTGAAGCTGACTTGCCTTCCGCCCCTTCCATCACTTATGTTTCAACTCCTTGTTTCAACTTTTCAAGTTCAAACGGCGTGAAGATGACTTAGGACCTTTAAGCCCCTTCAACAATTTTTTTCTTTCCAAATTTTTGTTCAACTCATTACAAGACACTTTGATTGGCGCATGTATTCGGAGCTACGTGGCAAGCTCTATGAGAAGTGGTGACAGCCTTTTCAACATTAGATTCGACTTCTATGGAATTAAAGGAGCTCGTGGCAAGCTCAAGAGAAGTGGTGACAGCCTTCTCAACCTCTCATGCTTTTGGTACTTCATCGACATTGGCATTTTTTTGATCAAGAATTTTCGGCGACATTATCGTTACCTCCCCTCACTTTGGCCACTGTTGTAAATGTTTAACCTGATGTTATAAAGGTTCTACATAGTTTGGTGTGGTGGGGGGGAGTGTTAGCCCTTTGGGCTAAACATATGTATGAGTGGCATAGGCCACATGTATTTATCACATTGGACCACTTGATCTAGGGCCCAGATTTAGCCCACATATGTGGTAGGTGGCATAGGCCACATGTATTTGTCATATTGGACCCCACAATCTATGGCCCAGATTTAGCCTAGATCTGTGGAGGGTGAGATATCATTTAGGGTTAGGGTTTTGCTCTACTATTTAGAGAGAGCATTTCCTCTCATTGTTTAGGTTTTTGCTCACGTTTTGGAGCACCTCCTTTTGGAGCATCAATATGATTCTGTTTTGTTCATTCTTTCTTTTGTTCTTGTTCTTGGAGTTTCTTCCCATCTTCTTTTGTTGATCCATGAGCATTTGTGGCAGCCTTGTGGCATCCGGCAGTCATGGACTGCTGCTGCAAGGTGATGCCAAGAACCCCAAACATCAACACCTTTTGTAAATTCGTCCAAGTGACGGTTGTTTTTGGGAGTATATAATATAAAATCTGCTTTCAATGTCATGTATTTCTTGTCTATTTCCTTCTGATTTCTGAGTTTATGTTTCAATGTTTTAAATATGTTCACACTTATGTTCTAGTATTCTGAGTTTTTTCTGAAACTCTGAAAGTTTTTGGGAACATGTAATCTAATGTCTAATTGCATGCATGCTGTGTATACATTCTTTTTATCTGCTTTCTGAATATATCCTTCAATGCATTTTAAGTGTAATCTGAATACCATTGATCATTGTCAATGTCATGTTTAAGTGTAAGCTGAATATCATTGTCTCTTCATTTCTCGAGTTGTATTGCATGGGCTCAAGTTTCTAATTGTACACGAGTTTCCATTGCTCAAAAATGCTATCTGTTTTTTTTTGGTGCCAGACTTTCTAACTGTCATTGAACTTTGGATGCTAAAAAACCCATCTGTTTTTGGTGCCTGGGTCCCTAATTGTTAATATCGTTCCATTGCTAAAAATTCCCATCTGTTACTTATGACTTCTAAAGTTCCAGCTTGTTCAACTAAATAACCATCTGTTTAAGATTAAAGTCGAGCAAACATGGTTATTGAGCAAGCATGAATATGAAAGCCTTTCCAAACCCAAGTTACATATAAGACAGTAATATATCTAGCAGTAATCAATCTTCTAAGACATGTCTAAGATTTCATCATGTTGTGAACAATGAATAACAAGCACTTGAGATTGCAGTAGTTCACATAAACCAAAACACATATCAAATCAAAGTCTTGCAAAACAGCAAAGTCTTACATGAACTAATCAGCAAAGGTTGTAGCAGATGTATTTTTGGATTCAACAAGTATTAGTTCACAGGAATGGTAAAGTCCAGCAAGAAACATATTGTAAAATAGCAACCAAATTTAGACATAACTGCAGGAATTGAACCTGCAAAACCAACTGCCTTTCTTATGTTTTTCTATCCATTAAAGCATCAAGTATTTGATGCACAATGTAGATGGAGATTTACATTCCTTGCATTTTACAGAACACTCCCTTCTATAACCAATCTTTCTATCATTCAAAAGGAAATAGAAGTCACCATTCATTGCACATGTATTCAAGAACTCCCGACATTCATGTAAAGTCCATTCTTCCTCAACATGCAGCACCTTCTTCGAGCTGTCATCAAAACCAATGACTAAATCCATAAGGGGTGAGTTCTGTCCATGATCTTCTACTGATCTCCAAGCCCAGTGGCATTTCTCCCATACACGCTTCCTTCTCTCAATAAAAAAATAAATGTATAGCATCTGGCTACACAACGTGTACCTGTTTAACACCATAGAAATCAGAAATGTATTCAATACAATGAGAATCAAGTAAAATAGATATATGCAAATGTAAAACCTGATGCTAAAACTTGCCAATTCTCACCTAAATATAAATGTGTCATTTTTAGGAGTGCACCTTATGATTTGCTGCCCGGTTTCATGATCCCTTTCCTTCCACTGGCCAGAAAATATACTCTCCAAACTATTAGAGGATACACCTCGGATTGTATAAGTCTGTGGTGCAATCCTAATTGAAGTTTCAGATTGAAATAAATAAGAGAAAACATGAATTGGAAGAAACACTTTAAATGAGCATCTCACTCCTCCTCTTTCCCTAAGATTCTTAAATACTTCTCTGCCCAAATGATCTCGGTATGCTGTCAACAATTTGCAGTCACCAAACTCAGTACCCATAAGTTTCAGATCTGGTAAACCTCTACCAGCTTTCCAATTCCTTTACCTGATATACTGTAATGATATGCATGAAACCATATACCTCTTTCTTTCAAGCTCCTCATGGTCGAATCCTTGAACAACAGATGACCAATTCTGCAATGGTACACTTCAAGTACACTAGTTATGCTCTTGGCTGAAACAACATCAGTAAAATCCGAGGAGCAAAGCGAATTGGGTTCAAGAGAAGGAAAGGAATGCTTCATTGAAATAGACTCCTTTGCCATGTCGTGTGAGTCATATGCATGCTCCACAACCAGATCCATTACAACCTTACCTCCAGGTCCAAAAACAAATTCTTTTACTCGTCCCTTCCAATGGGCTGAATAGTCTGACTGTTTAGCCCTTTTGACACCATGGTAGCCACCTGCAACAGGCCTCATTGTCACCCAGGAACCAATTCTGAGATGGAGCTTTTCCCATTCGCCTTCTTCATTCTTGTTATTGCATAAGAAAATGGTCACTGCTTCTGATCTTGGCATTTGAAACGAGAAAAGAAACCCTGAATCAAAACCATGATCACAAAGAAATCAAATGCCAAAACTAGATTAGAATGTTACCCTGGCCTGCTTGATCGAGTTGAGTTTAGGCTAGACCCGTGAACGCTGCTTGAGAACCCTAAACCAGTTTGGTGCTGATACGAAACTACTAATTGGGAGCTGTGTTTTTTTTCATGCATTAACTATTGGATGCTCGATGCAATGCATTGTAGTTATTTCAGACCTCACGTAAACAAGATTCTTAAATATCTAACATATCTTCAGGGGATTTCATGCACTACTTTCTAAATATTTGGAGCATCCCCCTTGCCATATAGACATGTCTTATTGGTGGATTGCAAAATCTGATGTGGAATTTCAAGCATTTTTTAAAAGGATATTCTAAGACCCCATATTTTCTCTAATGAGACATAAAATTTCTCGAGAGTTTGTTGTGGGAGATAAAGTTTGGCTCAAGTAAAGTCAAGCAAGCGAAGCTTCGCATCGGCAATTGTAAGAAGCTTGCTCCAAGGTGGACGGGACCTTTCAAGTTTTTGGAGCGAGTAGCGAGCCAAGCCTACAAGCTCGACTTGCCTGCCCATCTAAAGGTGCACAAAGTCTTTCACGTGAGCCTTCTGCTCCGCCTTCGTTTGTTGACAGATTTCACATTGCTTAATATACCTGGCAATGTGCTTCTTCATGCCTGGCCAGAAATAGCTGGAGCGGATACTGAAATAGGTCTTCATAAATCCCGCATGTCCCGCTATAGGACTGTTATGTGTATCATGGAGAATGAGCTTGCGAACTCCTGAGATCTCGGGAACACATAACTTATCCTTCTAATAAAGGAAATCACCCTCCTCTTTATAAAAAGCCTCCCTCTCCTTATCTGTTCTGGCTTCCTTGTGGCAACAAACCATTTGTAAAGCATTGTCTTCGAGGCCAATACAAACGTGACTTTCTTGGTATATTTTTGCACTGTTGCTTTCCCAACATAAAATCTCTATCCCACATGTAAGGGCATATCTCCGTGTGCTAGAAAATACAGAACCATGGCAACTGCTTTCCTTGGATCAACAGGGGGCCTTACGAGATAAGGAGCAATTAAACCTACCAGTCTCTCAAATGTTGCCCTTTTCATCCTGTAAAATTGGTGCCACATATCGTCTTCAAAGGATGGCAGACAATTCCAAGCATGGTTATCGATATTATCCCACTGTGTTCTTTGCCTTGGAGCAATCCAAAATCTTCTTGGTGGTCTTCTGACCCTATAGGCGCCTGCTACCATTAAAGCTGTAGATGCACAAAAAAACAAACCATTGTTATCTTCTAAAACCTCATCATCGAACAGGGTCATTGGGTCTTCGAGCTCGTTGAGGGCAAATAGCTGCATACAGTATCTCTGGAATGCAAATCCGAGTGTCAAAGCCCGAAAAAGCATGGCAATCATGCCAAGAATGACCGGATCCATGGTTTAGCGGCCGGAATTCAAAGCGTAGAGAGGCAAAACTAGAAATGAAATATCCCACATAGACTGCCGAACCAAGAAGAACACAGACTTGAATATCCCACAATTTGGCGCCCGAATGGAACGTTACGGTCGAATTATTCCACAAAGAACTTGTCGGCCGGAATGGATGCAGGATTGAAAATCCGGCAAACAGCAAAAATTCTGCCCATAACCGAGGCTGTTAAGCTTCGAGAGACAATTGTCTCTCCGCTCCTCCCAAAAAAATACGTACATTTAGGGGAGGAGCCGTATGTGACGAGAGATGGGTTTTTTTACAAGCATGTGGCCGACGCAAGAGAGAGAGAGAGAGAGAGAGAGAGAGAGAGAGAGAAGAGAGAGAGAGAGAGAGAGAGAGAGAGAGAGAGAGAGAGAGAGAGAGAGAGAGAGAGAGAGAGAGAGAGAGAGAGAGAGAGAGATATGGAAAGTTTTCTATTCTAGAATATAGATTCTGATCATAAAACATAGATTGGAGCAAAACTTTACCTTAAGATATCTATATAATTAAGAATGTAGATAAGGAAATTCATAGTGCCTCGTTAAAGCCCTACACGATCAAAGCGAGAATGTGACACACTGTCTCCTCCAATTGCCTCATGTGACTTGGCATTGCTTGGGACATCACAGCAATTGTTGTTCCCAATGGTTTATAGCAAGCCCCTCCATCCCAATATTAGGGCGGATTTGGGGTCTCAAAACAGCCTCCTATCAGCCATTCCACGTCATATTTCCGCTCCTTTTTTCCCATGCCACCTAGGATACCAAACTCTCATAATTACAGATTTGCTTGGAATATTCTCCCAGAATAAGGGGGATCGCACATTCATGGCGCCATATGTATTTATTTTTGTTTGTTGTCAGACAGTATGCAACACGTGGCGCTTCTAAAAAGCCACTTGCATTATAGCATACCGGCAACTCCAAGCGTGCGCGTCACCGATTCTTGTCTTGCGCTATTTTCATTTAGAGGCCATGGCCATACAAGCTTCCCCCCTTCTACATTTCAAAATTTGAATGTGTAGGTTGAAGCTTTGTATCAGACTTTCATTTCGAGGCGCGCTGCGATTGCGCCTTTTAATCGGGATCTTTACTTCATCCCAATACAGGCTTTCCGTCCCCTACAATTCGAAATTTGAATTTGCTTAATGTATAAAAGCATGGATTGTAGGAGAATGGACTTTTCGATTTCCATATGCACGTTGCAAATTTAAAAAACGAGGTTAGTACGGACGTTCGGCTCACACGAAGCGAATTGTGCTGGGGCATACAAATTGTACACCTTCATTTCGCGCCGTGTGATCCACGCAGTATGGAAGTTCACGCCGTGCGATCCACACATGCATCTTGGTATTAAATAGTATGTTAAATTCGAATTATATCGGTGTTCATTTTCAGGTTAAACTCAAATCATATAGGTTTAGGAATAAGGTTAAAAAAAGAAGATATTGGATATTTATGGTATTATGCATGGCTCAAATTTTGAGACATGCACATAATGGCATTTAAAGATGGTTGATAGGACTGGAATTCGAATCATTCCTACGATTTTCACGTCTAATCCAGCTTATATCTATTCCAGCCAAGTTTGGCGCCCATTCTCCGCCCATTCTCCGCCCAATCTTCACTAGGATCCTTCGCCCAATTTCGCTAGTCCATCGCCATGAAGATCAGCTGGGGAAGAGCCGGAGGTGTCCTCCAAGAGGCACCTATTACGGCTGGAAGAGGCGTTCCCTCCGTTGTTCCCTCCGCTGCTCACGGTTCTTGCTTTGAATGCTTCCGATTCCTCTGATTCCTCTGATTCCTCTGATTCCTCTGATGAGGAATCAGAGAATGAGGAATCAGAGGAAATTTCGGAGCAGGAGTTCATCACAGGTGTTCTTGAAGGCTGGGAAGGAGATTCTTCAGAGAATGAGTGGTCTACCGAAGGAGAAGAAGCCGAAGATGATGAAGAAGATGAAGAAGTTGAAGACGAATCCGCTGAATTCGAGGAGTTCATGGTGTTGCTAAATGGTACATGCATGTTTTCTTTCTTTTCTTAAGCATTCAACTAACGGTTATTTCTTATTTTTTTGTTTTGCAGATGGTGAACCAGATGAATGAAATTTGTTAGGGCAGAGCACCCCCTTTTTTTTTCTTGTTCTTAGCCTCCAGCTTGCCTCCAGCTTCATACCAACGTGCTTCCAGCTTGCCTCCAGCCTCCAACGTGCCTCCAGCTCCAGAATGTACATGCCTCCGGGCTATTTTCTTACCATATGACTGCAAGCCTCCGGGCTTTTTTGTTGTGAATAGTTGAAACCTCCGGGCATTTAAATTTCCAAAATGATCTGATGAATCGATCTAGTTTTAGGTTGGTTTACAATTGCAGAACAGTTATGATGTAAGTTGGCTGAGTTTATAAATATCATGTTATGATTTCTTTTCAATGAAAAGTAATGACCATGTGAATTAATTTAACAATTACAAAGACTTGTGTCATTTTCTGTGGAGCATTTTATGTACTTAAAACATTCTGGTTGTTTCAGGTAATCTTTAATACATACATGTCCATGTCCTTCTGGTACAACAAACAACCAATCATAAAATTGCATATTTCCATACAATTCACATCCATTCATAAAATTTATACAATTGCCTACATTCATCCAATTCAGCTCTATTCACACAATTGCCTACACTAGCTGCCCTTGTCATATACAATCCTATAAGCACCAAAACATGTACAGTAAAAAAACAAGTTAGGTATTCAAATGGAATTAGAAGCAAAAACTTTTTACATTCAAAATTTTTCGTGGCCGTATGGGCACACCCTAAACCCGAAAGAGGTATTGGAGACTCCAACCTTGTTGGAGATGATGGAGGAGCAAATCGAGAGAGTCCCCGAGCTAAATTCTCGATAAAGCATTTAAGAAGACAAGACGATCTCAGTTCCTCCAATACTTGGTCAAATGGAAGCACTTTCCCATGGAAGACGCAACATGGGTATTAAAGCAAGATCTAGAGAAGCAATACCCGGAATTTATGGAGCAATTTGATGATCAAATCATCTCCAAATGGTCGACGCCAACCTACTAGGTGCTCTTAGCTAAGCTTGTGTATGCCTTAGTGTAAGTGCAGGAACGCGTATGCATTCTAGAGTAGTTGGGATGCATATGCGAAGATCTTGGAGTGTAGGCGATGATGAGATCCCCCCAGGGGCATTCTCTAAGCCAGTACGCACCAAGAGTATGCATGATCGGGAGGGTCATGTGAGAAGAGCCCAGCATCGTGGGCGATGATGGGATCAGTGGAATGTTCCCTTGCTTAAACCTTCAGGGCCATGATGCACTGTGGGTGTGCATGATTAAAAGGGTCATGCACGAGTACGCACGGGATCGTGGGCGATGATGGGATCATTGTTAAGATGTTCTCTATGCCACGATGCACGGCACGTTCACATGACCATGGGGGGTCATGATGAGGTAAGCGTGATCATGCACGATGATGGGATCGCCTGGGACGTTCCCTAGCTTAAACCCCCAGGGACATGAGGCACTGCGGGTGTACACGATCAAGGGGATCTTGTAAAAGGTAGCACTCGGTCATGGGCGATGATAGGATAGTCTTAAATGGTCCTTAAGCTCAAATTCATGGGCCATGATCGAGTGCAAGGTAGTAGAGTAACCTTGAGCTACTAGTTCGGCTGAAGGAGGTAATTAGGGGGGTGGGCCCCTAAAACCACAAACTTATTAACTAAACTAACATAATGTGCCACTTATACAGGCCAGTGAAGGGGAGCATGGAGGAGAGAGCACATTACGAGAAGACAGGAGTCATAGATTTTAGACTTAACTATGATCTCCTATATTTGTTGTGGTAATAATATGTGTGCAAACTTTTATAATAATACTTGTTACGGCTATATATAATTTTGTATAGGTTATAAATATAGCCTGATAATAAGTAATTAACAAGAAGTTGATATTTTCAATAAAGTTAAGTCCTATATTCATGTTGTGAGTTTTGCAGGGTTGTTGTAGATTCGTCACCTTAGCGTAATGCTGAGGACAGCATTATCCTTTGGGGGAGAATGTGATGTTCCTTTAAAATATACGCTATAAATATGTATATTTCTGGGCCACATCATCATACATGTCTACTTTAGTAGCCTTGTATACCATAGTAGGTGGAAAAGGGAGCATGGCTAAGTTATTCATATAACTTAGCCAACCTCAGGCATAGGGCCATTCCCACATGGCCTCACCCCGTTGAGCACCCGCCACATGGAGCACCCCATTGGAGCCACATGGCAGTGACATGGAACCCTAATCTATAAATGGCCAAACCCTAATCCTAGACCATTTTTCTGGCTCCAACAATCTTGGAACCTTATTTGTGCTCGAAACTCCGTTTCGAGAATCGTCTGCTGTGGCATAGCATAGCACAGTAGCCTCCGGAGCATGCACACATTGGTAGGAGTGGGAGGTACTTCGAACCCCTTGAAGGTCGTGGAGACACCGGGAGCCGAAGGGAGTTCCTCAGAAGCAGGTATTTGGGTTAAAGTCCTTTGTAGATCATCTGGAAGTTAGGATTTCAGACGAGTTAGCAGTTTATATCTCTAGTAGAGCCATTTTAGAATCCTTAGTCTAGATCTTGAACCCTAACTGTAAGTTAGATGCATGTGATTAGGATTAGATGTTGTCCTCATTATTTATCATGTTATATGGATATATGATGTTGGTTGATCATGATTGCTCATCTTCTATTGGGAAAAAGGGTAGAGACCTAGTAGCCATTATTTAGATGGTGCTCCTAATTTAGACCCCTTAGTTCCTATTAGATGTGGCCTCTGCATAGGGACCCACCGGCTATGGGGGCTATTGAGTGACTTAGCACTATACAATGCGGCTAGTGGTAAAGCGGAGGGAGGTCCCTACTGAGCGCGGCTACTAGGGACCCATAGCGGGCTAGGCCTATAGTCGGTCACTTTGTGTGGGCCCTGTCTGGGTCCGACACTTCCTTCGCCCTGACTTTCAAGAGTTGTAGGTGTCGGCCTGGCTCTTGCTTTGGCAGTCGGGTACGAATCGTGTGTGGCCATGATTTTGTAGCTGCCCACGGACTGGATGGATGCAATTCAGAGTAGTCCTAGTGGGTGATACCATGAGACTACGTCTGGTATAGTTACTCCAGAGCCCGATTTAGCCCATCTGCAAAGTATGTACAGGAGGGGCGGATGGAGTGGCCCTAGCCATTGTCTATAGCCAGCCCCGCCATTGTTATGTCTTGGTCTGCTCTATCTTGAGGCCCATCTGTCAGTCGACTTCCTTTATGAGTCTGAGCCTGGGTAGGAGCTAACATGTTTGACGGTATATTATTATCTTTGATGTATCTATGGTTGTACGGATGTGCTACCCTTCGTGGTAGTTGGATGTATTGTTACTGCTAGTGCTGACGTTATGTTATGCTTCTGTTGTTATAGGAGCCCATAGTGGAAGGGCGTGGAAGGCACCTTCGTGTCCCCTTTCCGCACCACGGTTTCCTTAGATGCAGGATAGACGGAGGGTCCATGCAGCCGGAGGGCTGGATGGGGGATTTCCCACAAGATGTACGATAGGGTGTCGTATATTTGGTGGGGAGCGTCACACAATGTTTTAAATAAGTCCCTCAAAAGCACCTACGTGCATAAGCCTCAATCCGTGCAAGTTTAAATTGTGGGATCATTAAGACATAATAACATGCCATAGTATGAACTTTCTTAAGATGATATTTTGTCCCGTCTTGCTTCAAAAAGCTGCATTATTTATCAAATAAAAACATTGCATCTTTCACGAAATGCTTAAAGCATCCAAAAACAAAGCTTGTAAGCATTGATGAGTCTATCCACGGCAATAGCAGGTCCCTGGAGCCATGATGGTTAGACAATTGCATTTAATAAAGCTGCCGAATAATACTAAAAATAGTGTCGAACCAAAAGTTCATTCTATACACCTGCATTAATATACCCCAATTGGAGCACGGTACAGATGCATGCAGTGCCCTCACGCATAATGGCAGCAGTAGCTTAGTTACATTGCTATTTGTTGTTGTATCTTGATCTATTAGGACATCTGCAAAAATAGAAAATATAGAAAAAAATTTATAGTCACATCAAAATGCATGGCATTGTTGCGTTCTATTTGGAGAAGCATGCATTTTAGAAAAAGGTCTATCTGATCTTGGGCCCAAGGAAATAATGCGGAGAAAACTCAATCATAAGCAACAAATTTAATGCGTACTATTAGAAACTAAAAAGTAGAAACATTGCAATGCATGCAAATGAATATAGCAGATTACATGGAGTCATGATCTAGACCATGGCATGTTGTTCAGGAGACATCCACAACCCTAGTCAATGCTTTTGTAGTTCAATCAAAGCAGCGTCTAGCAAGTTGTTTAGTGTAACATTTGAAGCTGAAAATAAAGTTCAATTCATGCTATGATACTACTTCAAGCAGAAAATAAAGAACTAATGGAAGTACTAAACCACAATTAAATTTAATGACTTACTTTTTGTGATGCTATAATTAAGCTTTGATTGTAGATCCTCGCCTGTAGAATTCCTGCAAAAGAGAGATGAAGAGCTTTCAAACTCACATATAATTAATATTCCATGTAAAAACGAAAAAGAGGAATTAACAATAATCTCCATGATTACCTAGATTGTTCTGATGCTTGTAACCTTCAGAAAAAGGCTTTGCAACATGACTTCATTGGCATTGGAAGCTCCAACAATAGGTTTCAGATCTATGAGCTTTCCAAAAATACTTGCATAAATGATCTATTTGTCCTCTCATAAAAGACAAATCACCTTATTTTGCATGATTGAAAGCAGTTATGGTTGAACTTTCCAAACATGCACTTGCCGAAGCACCATTCCTCAATCGTTCAGCAATTCAACACCCCTCTTATTTAGCCTCTCATGTCGATTATTGATCACTCCATAGACGGGCCACGTCCCTACCAAACCTTATGATGAGGCCAAATAATAAAAGAGTTCTCATTATGCAACAGGCTGTATGAATTTTAAGCGTCTCCAGTGATTATAATCTCATGGATGCAAAAAACAACAACGAACCTATATCCAGTTTTTTTTGTTAAGATCTCCAAGCTGTATCACCTCAAAAGCTAAGCCGTGCAACATAAAACTTGGTGTCGGATCTTACCTGGTCTTAACTCAGGGCTCCAATGAAAAAAATCAGTACTGCTCCTAAAATGAAAAAATTGGCACATGTTAGACGAATGAGAAAACTAGCACTGCTTCTAACTAAAGAATTCGGAAGTGCTCCTAAAAGCTATCTTGCAGATGAAATGGCGTAAACTACTACCTTTCACCTTCTAAGAGCATTCCAGAAGCAAGATTTTTATTTTCCAGAATGTATCCTGAAACAAAACCATTAGAATTAGTCTTCGCAACAAAGCATTCAGATCTCATTGTCGATTCTGCTCACCAATGAGGACCCGACCCAGCTTAAGAAATACACGACCCAATGTCCACTGGCCCATCTGAGGTGCCAAAATGAGAGACGACAAAAAATCATAGAGGAAATCGTAGAGCAGGAGGAGATTGTCGTCTAAATTATTTCTTCAATGATCTCGTTCATTTCAAATTTTGGCAATGAATGCGGGCAACTTGCATCCCACAGAGGGACCGCAAACTGAAAAGGAACGCTGCATGTGGCGTTACATGCGGCGTTCCTGGGCACCCCTCCCAACACCATCCCATTTTTTTAAAAAAGAAGATGAGTATAACTTGTGAATTTCAACTCCAATTTAAATCTACAAGAAATTTATCGCGGCGGCCAAGGCCGCCGCGAACATTTCTCTTTACCAAATATATTAATTCTGGACATGTGAAATCTGAAGGAATGCCTATGCTTGAAGATTTGAACCGCCATATGCGGCAGAACATCCAAAAAGCACACAAGCATTCATTTACAAAATTATCTTGATGAAATTAGCTCAAGAGATATAGTAAACATGTGGTTACGACATGTGGCTACGACATATAAGGACATGGGTGTATTTATATGGGCTCAATGCAATTCCCCAAGTATGAGATGGGCCTCTTCATTCGGTTCGTGAACTATTGCAATAATAATTGGGGCTCTATTCAACCTCTCAATATACGCTTCCTAAACCATTTTGTAGTTCTTAGAATCATTCTGTAGTGCTAAGATGATCAAACCAGTGGTTCTTTAAATATTCACTACAATCTATTAAATTATTTGACAATAAAAATAGGTGCCTAACATTTTAGTGGATTGCATAAAGCGTTGTTAGGGTTATTTCAATAGGATAACGTTGCAAATCCTCCATGTAGGTGTTTTCTTCATATGATATAATGAAGGTGTTTTCTTCATATGATATAATAACATAGACACATCGACACATACAAATATAAGTTGAATGACTCACAATAGCAAAATAAAAGAATAGTGGAAGACAGTGAAGAAGCATTCTGCGGCAAGTGAAAACTCTGGAATGCTTGGTAGATGCTTGGAATGCATGGTAAAAGCCCCGGAATGATGGGTAAATCGTGAGGATGTTGGATAGAAATGCCGGAACAGCCGGCCTTGCAGTTGGTCGCAGAACAAAAAGTTTTCAGTAACATTCTTGGATTTGAAACATGCCACGTGGCGCGGCGCCATTAGAGGATAAAGCCATTAGAGGATAAAGCTTCTTAACTGTTTTTTACGTTACAAGAAAGGCGATCTACATGCCTTTCCTGGCATGGAAACAGGCCTTTCCTGTATACGGAAATCCAAAGAATAACAAATGTGGCATCAGCACGCATTTTGTCCACAGCTATTTTTTTTTTTTTTTTTTTGGCACGGCTAGAGTTTAGAACTTCCGCTAATCCTCTGCTTCCAAAGCTTCTTTCCGCCATAGCCTCTCTCTGCCATAGCTCATAGAATAACGAAACTTGGGGCATCGAATAGGAAAGAGCCTGAAAAAAATATTTGCAAAAGATTCTGTCGGAACTGGTCTAATACAATGACCAGATTGATGAAGAAAAAAGCGCAACGAAGGAGAGGAAGGGATGGGGGGATGGGCAAAAACAAGACAGGAAACTCAGACGAGCTGCCCAACAAAGATTAAGCAAGATTTGATCCTTTTGAAGAGCAGAGCAGCAACCTGTTACCTGTTATTTTGATACAGCTTGGACATTGCCATGATGGTGCAGAGCCTTCGTTATCTCTTGCAGTAGTTGAGCCCTCTTTCATAGGCTTCGGAATGGAAGCAGGGCATTGCCATTGAAGGAAAAACCCTGAGGAGCATAATGAAGACAGCCTGGAAAATCCGAAAGACTATAAGTGAACAACAAACACATCTTTTTTCTTTCTGGTCTGCCGAAGATTGGGCGAAGATTTGGCCATGGCGGAACCGAGTTGTGCCCTGGCAGCCGAATTTCTTTTGCAGAACTGAATCCGTGTTATTTGCAGAAATCATAACTGCTTCTGAAGCCCATCGCCATGGCCAGACCCATCTGCTCCGGATCCTGCACCATAGCGGCATCAAGCGGACCTGCGGCATACCGGCATCAAGCGGCTGCACTATATCTTCTATATGACCATCTTCTATATCTTCTATATGCGCAGAGCTTGTGACCTCCCCAAATACGGAAGCCCAGCCGCCTCCACAGATCTGCCGGAATAATTTATATGCAAGAAAAATTCACCTAAAAATCCTGCCGGAATTTGTACCCAGGAAAAAGACGGTATACGTGTCACTCAAATATTAAGGCACAAAAGAATCGCATCTAAGGAGAAAGACTTATATATGTGTAGATTGAAAATATCTCATCCTCATCTATTTGTTTACAAAGACAACTTTTTCATCTGCGGAGTCATAGAAACTCTTTTCATCTAGAGGGTATTTTGAGAGTACTTAGGAAACTTGAGAGATATATTTGAAATTTTCCTTTTAAAATAAAGTATAATGGTATTTTTTTATTGGATAAAGCCATCTATGAATATGCATCAAGGCCGTAGAAAAAAGGGCTCAAAACGGCCTTCATATTTTTCCAAAGGTATGGCAGAGAGAGCTATGGCGATGGCCGGAGTACTGGGCCTTGCCATATTAACGTGTTTGAAGAGTATAATAGCAAAGGATATGACGCCCAGCGAGGCGGTTTCTCAATTTCTGGTAGATCACGGACTTCCTGCCGGTTTGCTTCCAGCAAGTGTGACCAATTACGAGCTTTCCGACAATGGCGATTTTAAGGTATTCCTTCAGCATTCATGCTATGCTAAATTTGACAACAAAGTATGGTATGACAATGTAATTTCCGGCAACATCAGTCCCCGCAAGATCGAAAATTTGTCCGGCATCCAGGCACAGGAGTTGTTCTTGTGGGTTCCTGTCACCGGAGTTCATGTTGATGAATCCAACACACGGTATATCTATTTTGAGGTCGGTGTTATTACTAAGAAGCTCTCCATTGCTCAGTTCGAGAAGCCCCCTGTTTGTAAAGCTGACGGATTTGCTTCTGTTTTTGAGGTATGCTAGTTGTGCTTCTGTTCTGTTAGGGCTTCTTGTGATGCATTTGTGGTTTCTAATAGATTGGTTTGTTTCTTTAGGTAATGCAGAAGGCCTTTGATGTGGAGAATCTTTATTAGGAGGTCAGTTGTCTTTTTTTCAAGCTGAAGAAATTTTCTAGAGAGATAATATTGTACAAATTCTGGAACTTCTACAGCAACTATCCTGATAGAGAAAAAGTCCCAGATCTAAAATTTGATGCTAAGCATGTCGAGCAGATATATAGTACGTTTATTATACTTTGTCAAGAATGCCCTGATCACAGAATCCCCTATAAAAAACAAAAGGGTATGGTCTAAAAAGTATTTGAAGAACAGCGTGTGCTAATCAAGCACAAATCCAAAATGAACTAGATCGTGCTTTTATATTTATCTAAATCGTATAAGTAAAATTCTTCTATTAGATGTTTGGCATGGTATTATAAGGTTCTAAAAATGTGGACGAATACTTCAGTGCTGGAAGAGGAATACTTCAGTGCTGTGAGATGGCTCCAGTAAACCACTCAAGATTGATCTCAACAGTTTGGATCACTATAAACTTGAGAGGCGGTGTGTTTAGGAAAGAGCCGGTTTTGTTGGTGGATCTTACATGTCACTTGTTGACATAGCTTCTTCACAGATCCTATTATACCTTATTTTTGTTGCTGGAGATGTGAAGGGCCAGTCTTTTGTTTAGGATTCGCATATGGTCTGTTGTTAGCATGCATCTTCTTCATTTTGCCATGATGATAGAATTGCATCTGCCAATATTCCGAAGATTGATTCTTATAATGGCTGTGAAAAGGCATATTATTCATATCTGGGTGTGAAAGAGTTGTGAGAGGACAAAGCCGGATCTGCCATATCTTTCATGCAGGGTTGTGAAAGGGCTTCTTTGCCTTATATTTGTTTACGTCCTTGCTGTGATATAGGGCAGGCGCAGATTTGCTGCCAGAGAGAGGACAAAGGTGCAGTAAAATCTTCAGCATATGATCTGGAATTCGGCAAGAAGCTTTGGAGTATTTTTTTTTTAGTTCGTGATGAGAAGATGCTGGATTCGAGTGATTACCTCCAATGTCATCTGTCGTTTCTTCAGAATGGAGCGGCCATATCCTGTAGCTTGTAGACATGGGGCAGAGAGGACGGGTTGATTTATTCATTACTTTTTTTTCCTGGCCCTGCGAGGCATTGGGAAACCGCCAACAATGCAGGAGAGTTCGATTCCCGCTACTTGTAAAATCGCCCACAATGCTGGAGGGTTCGATTCCCCGTGTTCCTCCTTCCTTAGACTATTCGTAGGGCGGATTCTTCCCTGTCTTATTTTTCTTTCTTGCATTTTGTTTGTTTGAGTAACGAGGTTTTAAGGCTGTTGGCTGAGAGCGATTCTTGTTTAGAACCTTCTTCACATAGTGGATTCATGTGCAAGAAGTTTTTTCCTACAACCTGGCCCTCAAGTTTTAAGGCTGAGATCCGATCTCAGCCATTAATTGCAAGAGCCCACCAGTAACACATTAGAAAGTGCATAAACACCTAATTTGTTATGCCAAATGGCTATAAACACCTAGCCTGTTATGAAAACCATCGCAAAACCACTATAAATCTCTCTCGCCCAAGTTGTTAAGGCGGATAACACCCTAGAACTCGGGTGTTATGCCCTACTATAACAAACTCAGGCCTTCGGCCCTCGTTTGTTATAATAAGGCGTAACACCCTCGTTCCATGGTATTATCCCTCTCATATAGCATATTCTTTCTCATTTCTTCTGGATTGAAGACTTCACCAGTGTTGGCCAAAGTCTCTATGACATTATAAACCAACCGATTGAAATTGCAAGTTTTTCGGTTAAGTTAGTGTATCATAGTCTTATAGTTTTCTATTAAGACAATGGAAAGTTCAGGCTCTAAACATAAGATATCCGGCGGGTCAAAAATAATCATAGGAAATTTTTTGATGGGACCTAAACGGTTTGCCCAGGACTGGACTTCACCACTTTCGCATGGGTTTCAATTCTTGGGGGCTTGCTAGCACAAGGTGTCGAGGCAGTCGAGTATGGCATTATCATTGACTTGGAAACCATTGGTACAAAATCATATGCTGACGTGGAAATGGCAATTTGACCCAACAGACGGTCCATCTAAAATCAGAGATGAAAATTTCAACTTCTCTTGAGGTTGATGGCCCACAACAAGCGATAATAGAGAATAAAAATTCCTCTTTAAATTGATGTTTAGTATGATGTGTGTGAAAATTAGAAATATTCAAAACATTATAAGTTAAGCCTATCGAGACATATATAATACATCAATGTGATATTGGAGCATGTGTCTAATCCAGCAACACTGTAACACTTGGTTTTCGGCTTCGTGAATGGCTCGTGAGCGATAAATAAAAGGAAAAGAAAAATAAAAATAAGAAAAAGGGTCCATTTGCCATTACGATGGCCAGAGCTGTGGCCTAGCGGTGTGGCTGTAAATGACGGCCAGAGAACTAGCATCTGTAAATGATGGCCAGAGAATCGGATTTGGCCATGTGAGCATCTAGAGAATCGGATTCAGCCAGCCATGTGAATCTAATGGAGTCTGAGAATCGGATTCAGCCATGGCGTGGATGCTGTAAGCGGCAGCTATACGAATCTAATTGAGTCTGAGAATCGGTTTCTGACAGGTGGAACGATGGAACGATGCCAGTTGCTAGAATCCCAGCTGCCAGTTGCATGTTTGTGAGTATAAATAAGGGACGTTGGTTTTGCTTTGGCATTTGTCATTTGGTTCAGAGGTACGTTGGATGCCTTCAGACACTTCTTTTTGTCCTTCTGTTTCTGTTTTTACAAGGAGGATAGAAGATGATTTAGGCTGCTTGTTGTTGCTATAATGTTGCATTGTGCTTCAAGACAGAATTTTCAATGTTACTGCAATTTTGCATTGTACTTCAAGGTAGAATTTTTAGGATATAACTGGCCCTCTTGTAGAGAAACCTGCTCTAAAAGTGGCTTTCTTGCTCCAAATCCATGACAGGGATATGCAGTTAAAATGCAATTGATATGCAGGTAAAATGCAATTTAGCTTTGTCTCATTTAGAATCTCAGTCAAATTTTTTAAGTGACTGCTAAATATGTGCATCATATCTGCAACAATACATGATGCTCCAAAACTTTGGAAGCACACAATGTCCATCCAAAACTCCAGGGCTAGCTTTCTAGTTTCATCACTTCTTGTGAAAAGCCTACTCCTTGCGCAATAATTCGTTGCTCAAGAAGCTTCTTTAACAAGACACTCCAACTGCGCAATTTCAATTTTTAGGATATAACTGGCCCTCTTGTGGAGAAACCTGCTTTAAAAGGGGCTTTCTTGCTCCAAATCCATGACAGGAATATGGAGTTAAAATGCAATTTAGCTTTGTCTCATCTAGAATCTCAGTCGAATTTTTTTTAAGTGACTCTGCTAAAATAACTCAGTTGATGTGCATCATGTCTGCAACAAGACATGATGCTCCAAAACTCTGGAAGCACACAATGTCCATCCAAAACTCCAGGGCTAGCTTTCTAGTTTCATCACTTTTTGTGGAAAGCCTGCTCCTTGCGGAATAATTCGTTGCTCAAGAAGCTTCTTTAACAAGACAGTCCAACTGTGCAACAAATACTTTGCAATGCTAAAATATGTCACATTGCAATTAGCTTTCAAAATGAGAAAAGCTCATTCCAACCATTTCAATCCTTTGGAGTTTTAGTTTCCCTTGCGTGCCCTGACTCCCTATGATAATGTTCTTCTGTTTGAGGACAAGAGGTAAAACCAAACCAAAGCAGAAAGGTATTTTCTTGAAGTGAACGCAGTTCTTTAGGCTAGCATGCTTATTGGGTAGGAACACATTAAAGCTATGGAAAGTCTTAGTAACCTTAACATGTTGGCTTCAGACAACTTATAACCTGTCAAAGGCTATTCATCCCTTCAAATGCTACATCGCTCTTTAATAGATTGAGGGAGTAAGATTTTCTTGGCTGTGATTTTTAGAAATCTCTGAACTTTTTCATCCAAAATAATGAAACTGAGCAAGTCCACCTTTCTCTTTCATCTTCCACCCACCGTAAGAAATATAGGACCCTTCTGTAAGCAAAACATATCTATCTTCATCATAAAGCAGAGAGACAGACACGGGTAATTGTAAGAATATATGTCCATGAGGAACTAAAACTTCCTGATTTTGGATACTTGAAAGCTATGCTTCAGGATAATGCTGATATAATTAGTTTCATTAACCCTTTAGAATATTGACATGATTTCTATGGCATGCCAACATAGGCTCATGTTAACACATTCAATGAAAGGAATAGCGTAGAGTAGGCCATCACATAATATTCTTCAAGAAGAAGAAGAGTAGAAGAATGCCAATCCCCGAAAGTATACACCTAGTATTCTATGATTATTAAGCACAACATCCGTCTATCTTACAGGCCCAAGGACATATGGCTATAATGTGGGTTCAAATCCTACTAGTCTTCAACAAAATATTTGAAGTAAACAATAACGCAAAATGTAGATGAATGTGTATGGTAGATATACAATATTTGGTTCAAACCAAATGGGCGATGTTTTCTCGTGCTCTGATTTAAAGGGTCTTAAATGCATCATCAAATATTGGACAACACCAAGTCTAGTCTAATGAGGGGTGAAGAGAAATGTTCGCGGCGGCCTTGGCCGCCGCGATAAATTTCTTGTTATGTCCAATTTAATCTTGGATTTGTAGAGGTAATGGAGTTTGTAGGGCTCTTGGATTTGTTGATGTAAATTAAAATATATAAATGAAATTGTGTTCATAGATGTAATGAAGAGCTAAGTATGAAGGGTTTAGTGTGATTGGGTAGGATGTAATGGTTTAGGGTTTTGTGGAATATTGCAAATCCAATGCATTTTTAGTATAATGTGATTGTTGCTATTATCTTAAAATATAGTGATTGTTACAAAAAAATTTATTGCAGCGGCCTTATATTTCTTTTCGTTCAAAACCCTATTTGTTGGACCTTAATTAACATCAACATCCAACGTTTGATAATATAATGCTTGCATGAAGCTGGAATAATGTGAAATATGAGATTCAAAATGTACTCATGAATATACGCAGTTTATGAGCAATTTAATAGCATACATGCTAAGATTCTATTTGGACTATATATTAGTTTGAGAACATACGGGATTTGAACCCGTGCTATTGCTTATGTTCTCCTTCCCATATGATATATGTATGATGTGGTCGACGACCATAGGGTTCGCACTATATCTTCTACTTTATTACTGTGATGTTTTTGCATTCCTTCATTTACTGTGACGGCTTGACGACTAAACTGCGAGCGCAATGGATATCTTTTTTCTTTCTTGAATCATCCCTCGTTTTTTAATCACGCTGATGATAGTCAGTGGGTTTTGACCCCGGGTGGAGGTTGTTCATAACCAATGGCTTGACACTTATTTTTTTTGTAATTTTTGAACCACATAATAATAGTCAGTGGGTTTTGAGACTGGCTGTGGTTCTCCTATAACCAATGGCTTTATCTCTAGGCCATCATCGCAATGGATATAGTTTCTATTATATTTGTCTATTTATCTATTTTTATCAGTTTGATAAAACATGAATAAGGGGAATCTCATGGTAATCGAGCAGACTATGTATCATACGACTATACGGCTATATGGTGGTACCCATAAAAGGCGGAGAGGACATACCTTATTTGAAGTCCAGTTCCTTATCATTCTCTTGCATGGGCAGAGAGGATATATCTTATTTTGAGATTCACTTCTTATAATTTTCTTGCGTGATCTGTATAGAGGAAGATTGAGCAAATGCACCTCATTGGGTAAAAGTGTGACCCGTATGAAGGATATGAAAGATGGAGAGGACATACCTTATTGTCTTCTTCTGTATTGTTGATATGAATCAAGGGATTTATAGACACAAGGACAATATTGAACTGGAAAATAACAATAAAATACAACTCAACTATAGAAACCACCCCTCAACGGCAAAGTTCACCACCCAACCGGACTATCCTTCGCAGTAAGAGAACTTTTGAAAAAGACTGAGCTTTAGAATAGGAAAGGATAAGGGTATAAGGAAAAACAATTTAGCACTAGAGGGACTCCTCTAGCAACTTTACGAATTCAAGAAAGGGCTTAGAATTATGGTCTCACAAAAAATAATCCAGAGACCTCGAAAAGGCTTATAAGAACTTTTGGCTTTGGACAACCTGCAATGCAGAGGGTATGGCTTAAGTTCTGTATTAACGGAAATTAAGTAATGAAGAGGGCCGAATTGGTGGTGTCAGGTTGGTGCAGGATCAGAACTGGGTTGTTCAAAACTGCAGAAGTCAGATGTTGGCCGTAAAAGTGCAGTCGCATCTGCCTTGTTAATCGTTCTTGGCTGCCGTTGTTCTTTCTGTCTGCTATAGTTTCCCTTTTATAAGAGGTGCATATGCCTTTTTGCTAGAAAGGCCCGATGACTCCCTTTCCTTAAAGGTTTTGTAACTTTAAAATAAAATAAAGGCCATACTTTTATTTAAAGGTCTTATCTACTCTTATATAATTTATATACACCAAGATTCGATGCCTTGATGCCTCTTTGATTCCCGAGTGGGGGAAAAAATCAGCGAGGGAAAAATACTTGGGGAAAAATAGCAGATGAAGCCACGTTCTTATCCTTATCTGCTTCTAGCAGCATCTACTTCAGCACGCGTTTAGGCGTGGTAGTCGGATCTGAGGTTTGAAGCCCCAGGTGGCGAAATCCATGAGCAAGGATTCACCGACATAGCCATAGTTTGCTGCCTATATAAGCCGAAACTTCCTTGTTTTGTTTGTTTGGAGGTTTTCGAAGGGATTCTATTTCTTTGGGTTTCACGGATGGCTTTGGGACAAATGAGTTCTTTCATTGTCTTAATTGCAATTCAGGGCTGTTGGCCTTCATCTCAGCGGCATTGCTTGAGAAAAACAAAAGGTGAGTAATTTGCAGCTCCATGTGGTGGCACCAGAACTCTTGTGTGCAATTTAGGTTAAAAGTTTAGACAATACTTATTGGTATGAGTTGCTTAAGCGACCCGGATGGGTTTCCCTTTCGTTGGCTTCAAAAGTGGTGTTTTGCCATTATGAAGATGGGGCCTTGGCAAGTAACTATGGGCAGCCTTGCCGATTTTTTTCCTTTTAGTGTGTACAGTAATAGGATTGCAACCATTTAGATCTGCTCAAAAGTGGCAATGTTGTATCTTTGTTTAATTTTACTAGGTGTGCAAAAGACCAATCGGATGTATAAAGATCAGCCGGGTGCGAGGAAGGTGAATCGAGGGGACTCTTTATTGGAGCAAAAAGGCAGGCAATTTAGCAAAAGTAAGTCTTTTCCCACCCACTACAATCGGGATGCCAATGGCCAAACTTTGGACTATCTAAACAAGGCAAAGAATCTCAGGAAAGGCGGGGATGCTACCACACTTTAGCAATAAGGCCTTTAATAATTTGAGGATAGAAATGTTGAGGTCGAGATTGTTTGCAACAAAAATATTGAAGAAACTTTGACCTTGAGAAATGATATCATCATGTTAAAACTACAAGGCTTCGAAATTGCGGAGGCATGGAAGATCATGTACTCCATATCTGTTAAGGTGCACATTGTGTCGAATTTTTAGGATCCATTTGTTCAATCTATGTTTGTTTTGGAATTTCAGGGAACCTAAAGCACATAAGGGGCTTACGTATGCGGCTAGTTTAAGTGCATGTGATGCACAATCATTGTCAACCAAGCAAAGGTATTATACATATTTGCTTATGAATCTAGCATATGGAAGGTGGTCTGAAAATTCGATGCGTGTTAATTAAACTGCATGTTTATGGAGCGCCGCATCTTTGCATGCTGCTGCATCGTTTTTTGCTTTCAGGATAGGCATAACATGGCCAGCTCGAAAAGATAGATGAATTATCCTGAGACGATTCTCGTTCTTTGGAATGCCACTATTGCAGCCTGTGCATGTTAAGTTGGAGCTTGGTGATGAGATGCATGTGAGCGTCTACTTCACACATAACATTTTGCTTCTGTTTACCACGTCAAAGCATTATAGATGGTCTATAACTTCGTCTGGGGATGAAGTGACAAATAGATAATGGTTTTTCCTTGTGTCAATGTCATGCAGCTTCCATCAAGGTGTAGGGTATATTATTGTTTGAGAACAATAATATGGTTTCAAGTTTTTGCTTCCATGCAGCAAATTTATATTCCTAATTTTCTTTTACCACTGGTCTTGCAGAATATCAGGCAAGGCTTATGCAAGTTATCTGCATATTTGGCTTTAACATAATTGTTTGCATAATGATAAAGGGAGTAGTGGAAGATCATTAATAATATGATGCATATCGTTGATGATCCAAACTAGTGACATGGCTGATGGTCGTTGCGGTGCCTTTGTTCCGGCCGGGTGACTCAATATTTTCAATTGACAATCCGTCATTCAATGGGGATAGCAGTTGAATATGAATTCTAATTTTGAACTTAATCTGTTTTGCCTGGGCTGTTATTCCTGTTATTCCAGAGAGGTTTAACTCTGTCAGGAACTTGAATATCTTTTCCACTTGGACAGAAACGATAAAATGGAATGTGTTGGATTTTCTATGCCACACATAGAACAGCTTATCTTTTGCATTGTGTTCTATGTATATGAGAAATTGGATGCGGGCATTTGCCAAACATTCATATCATTCTTATGAAGGCTTGGAGGCATCAAGAAACTGAATTGCAAGCCTAAATTTTACTCTAAATCTTCCTATACATTATCAGCCTGTATGAACATGTGAAGGATCATTGCCACATCGCCCATAAGGATTGAATGGGCCATATAACTTATCTATTACACTCGGCCTTGAGGTTGTGCAAACATGAAAAGACAGTCTCTTATTGTGTCTATCTATGACTTCTATTTATTTGCAACATCATCTATTTGCAGGTTGTGCGACGAAGGACATGTGCTTATATTTTGGAGCCTCTGGTTGTTACTATACATGTTTATGGGTGTTCACATCAATTTCATTGGTATTTGAGTATCTATAGAAAATTCTCACTGAATATATTGAGCTTTATGTGATGCCGTTTTCTAGTTTGCCAAGATTTGGCTGCATTTATTTATTCTTCACTGAAATTGTACTTATTTTGAATTACGAGAAGATTGTGGTGCTATGATCAGCATACAGTTAGCAGTTAGTAGTTTCATAACTAAAACAAGATAGAATCAAAACCAATTTTATATGCTATAGGTTCATATAAATCTAAATGTTCCCAACATTTGAAACCATGTTGTGTTGTTGACAATCTTCGAAATGCAACATGGATTTCTTTTTGCGACGTCTACTATCATGCAAAACAATGTGCAAGAAAGACATTCTCAAGGCAAGTATTTGCTTTTTTAATTTTTTAAAGACTACTTATCAACCCAACATAGCGTGCAGGTATTATGACTTGCTAACAATACAAATGCTGGGCAAGCCTAGTTATAAGGGAAGTTTGGACTATATGTTTGTTTTTCATCAGCTATGATGGCATGCGTGAGGAGATGATTCTTGAATAAAACCCATGTCTTCAACCGTCCCACAGAAATTCTCCTTATTTAAGTCCAAGAATATCTTTTGCATCATTCAAAAGATATCCAAATTCGACCTTGCAAAATAAGTCAGGGAAGAGAAATGTTCGCGGCGGCCTTGGCCGCCGCGATAAATTTCTTGTAGTTAATAATACAAACCATGAATTATTTGGCTTAGATAATAGTTTGGCATATATATTTGACTTTCTTTCTCTTTCTCTTGCTTCCATAGCCATTCCCCCGAACACCACCATATCAACTCCTCCCCTTCCCAGGATTGATCGTCATCGATCACGAAATTATATGGCAAATTAACACAAGCAAGTCCATTTTTTTTTTTTTAATTGTAATGGTAATGGATATGCTGTAGCTGTAATTGTTGTCTCAAAATATACTGCAAATAAAATTATACATCTGAATTCATCTATCTCCTCGAAGGAGTTACAAACTTAACAAACAATTTAACTAAAACTTTTAACTACTTTAAATAGGCATTCTGCAACTTCGCCTTTTTCTTTTGAACTTTGTCCTCAAATGCAACTTGCTTATTCGTCTTCGAGCTTGGTTCAGATGAAAGTTTTTCTATTTGGAACACTTGAGCCGAGGGTCCATTAGGATGAGGATTTGGTCTATATTCTATTCAGTCTTGATCCTTGCGCTCATCTCAATTGCCCCGATCATTTCGGTCTCCATTTAATTTCGGGCAATCTACTTTAATATGTGCTCCTCCACAATAGAAATGTCCTCATTTCCTTGAGGAAGATCTATCATGTTGATTTTCCCATCTTGTTTTCTGCAGTTGATCCTAATTATCTCCCATGTTTGGTCTGGGCCTCTTATTCCCTTTGTCTAAAGTCTTGCTATTGTTTGGCTGTCATTGTCTTGTCATCTGGATATCCGTCCCATATGCTACAAATTATTGAATCTGGATTTAACTTTCTTTCCATTGCAATAGCTTTCTTTGTGTTCTCTTCTATGGTCTGAGGATCCACAAAAGCTTAATTCTACATATAAGGAATCTTTAGGCCTGTTATATATTTGCATAGCAGTTCAGCAATATGGGTAGACAGGTACTGAAACTTTGATGTACACTAATAAACTAATTTGTTGCCACCTTGTTTGAAGAGGTCCCATTCTTGTTTTACGTCGTTGTGGTAATTGGCAGTCAGGTTATAACATTCGAAAGCTTTTCTAAAACTTTCCCATGTCAATATCTTTAGTTCCATTTTTTTCCTTCCTTGCCACCAAGTTCTAGCCATATCTGTCAAATATTTTCCATGGCTTGAAGTTTTTGTTTCTCTGTAGCTTTTATCAATTTGAAGTAGCTTTTCCATGTGGAGATAAATTCGAAAATTGTTGGCGAGTTTCTATTTTCACTTGAGAAAGTGGGTAGACCTATAGTTTTTTTCAACCATTTACATGAATATGTAGCACAATAATAGAGGGTTCTAGGACAATTTGATATGGATACATAAATCAATATTTCTGAGACCATAGACTATACCCTTAAAACAATTGAATTAGATTATTATTGAAAAAAAAAAGAAAAAGAAAAAGAAAATCATAGATTCAATAGAAACAAGGTCTTTCAAGACGGAGGGTTGCCCTCCATGGCCCAGGAGGTGAAGTGGCTTAAATCATAGTTCAAAGTCATATTTTGTGGTCAATTCAAAACCATAACCAGAACATTTAGAAACGAAATCCTCAGAGCCAGCGAACTACCTTTATCTTCCAAAATGTAGCTAAAGAGTTTAGCAACCACGTGAAATAAAGAACACACAATTTCAGAACTATAAAATATACTGGGGCTATTTGGAAAAATATTTAAAATTTAAGGGCATTTTGGGAATTTTAAAATCTGAAGGGCTTTTTGGGAATTAAGTCAAGGAAGGAGCCCCCGAGAAATCGGTTGCAACCACACGATGTAATAGGCGGTGGCAAGATCTTCTTTGGTCGTGGAAATCAAAGACCAACCATAATGAGCACGGTGTCATTGAAATTCAACGAAAATACCGACTTCTAATGCTTAATGGCGTAACCGATGCACCGAGGAAAGGAAAAATGTTAGCGTGCCTTTGTGGGGATAAGAGGGAAAACAACCACACTAGGTAATATTCTCTAATGGACTAAATGCAAATGTACCATAATGTTGAACCTAAATGCACACACTTTGAAACATGGAAGGCAAACTACTTAATTGAGGAGATAAATGCATCTCTTAATAAAGGTTAAGCAAGGATGTGCGCCATGAACTAATAAACAAACCATCTTATTTAGAAACTCATCTAAAATAATCAGCAAAAAGTTGAGAATTGTTAAATACTTTAACTTGTCCATTTGAATATTAGTGTATGAATCAAAAGTAGCACATACTGCAAGTAGTCTTTTCAACTTGATAGAAATATGTCATATATACAAACACATAATTGCCACACCTCACCGACATTCTTCAAGATTGAATTGCATGGGTTGGAAAAATTCCAATTGATGGCACATCTAATTCTGCTGATATTTGCATTATTGAATTTGAATTTATTGAACAGGGCGGTGTAGTTAGTATATACTAATGCCAGAATGTCTTTTTTCATAAAATGATTTGAATCTGGCCTCATACGTCTTGTGCATTCGAGTGAGATTTGAGGCTATGCGAATGCAGTCGAAGCTTTGAGAATGTTTCAAGCACATGGTCGCTTAGTTTAGATTTCAAACGACTTTCCAACAATACACAAAAATTCCTCACGGTGAGCTTGGATGTGAAAAATTTTGGGAAGCATAAGTTGACCAAGTCTTCGCTTGTTTCTATCAATCATATTCTTTTGACACTTTGTCTCTTTACGTTTTTGAGCTGGTTCGATTCAAGAAATCAACTATTCTACTTTAATAAAATACTTACACCATATGAAACCCGGTTCAATTACTTTATAGGAATAAGGTGCTAAAGCTTTGTTTAGCTAGTAAGCTCCTAGCTGGTAAAGTTGACGTAAGTTGCTTTCATTTCGAAGCAAATACTTGAATTGATTTGTGGATCGTACATTTTCCAGCCCTTGTGATTTCGGGATATCCAACAAATATGCCTCAACCTTTGAGAGAGTTTGACTTCCTTTTGAGATGCTCCATAAGTATTGTTGTTGCATAAAACAAAGAATCAAACACCTCAAAATAATGGACATCGGCTTATGAGCATCATGTTTAGTTAGATCCACTATTGGTGCTCTATTCCAATATATGCCGCTATATGAGTATCATGTCCATTTGCTATGCAACAGGAGTACCATCGAGACCCAGAGGGCGGGAAGCGCCTTCATATTTTGAGAGAGTGGAGAGAATTCACGGCGCCAACACTATGGCAAAGACAAACCTGTTATTGAGGCAAAGATATAGCACAAAACAAAGACTCACGTTTCCCATTGATTGTGTCACCTCTAACAAAGATGAATTTTGAATGATCGAAAGAGAGGTCCAAATATCAACAAACTTAATTTGGCAATGAATCACTAACTTTAGAAATATGATTCAGGTGACCTCCAAATCAAAGTTTCTATAGTAATGTTCAAAGAAGCTTGGCGTTTGTAAAACGGTTCTTCTTCCCTTTATAATTGCGTTTTAACCCGCTATTATGCATTATTTTCAAGAAAGAACTAGAATGCACCGTCAACTTGTGCCAAATGTCAAGAAAGCTCAGAATATTTTTTATGCAAGGCCCAAACGAGTCGGGGCATAAAAGCGTAACAAATGCGTAATAAAATGCGAGGAACAAAATGATGAACATACTTGGCTATTTTTTCGGAGTTTTCACATCACGTTGTGCCCAGGTGTAATGGGACATCACAATCCCACAAAAGAATACGCTCAGGATTCGCTCAATTTACAGAGCTGTAAAAATAGACGTAGAAACTATGGTTTCAATGCCTTCTACACTTAGAACCAACCTCTGGTATGGTGTATGAAAGATAAGCCAAAAGTGCCATCATGGCAATCTCACGACCCGTTGACTGCCTGATAATAAATATGTTGTCAAACAAAGATATACTATATCATCATCATGCTTGCTATCTATGTGAGAACCGCAAACAGCAGACAATGAAAGAGCAATATCATCTTCCATAATCGCTTCAATAGCCTCTCATGATAATTTAGATAGTTGTCCTTATCCGCATCCACAAAAATGAAATCAAAAGAGTTGAGATGATTTTCCTGTAAAATCAAATGGAACCATGTTAATCTCTTTATGCATCCTTTTCTCTTGTAGACATGAATATTTACATCTTGAGCATTTTGTCAAGAGCTTCCAAAGCGAGGCCCTCAGGAAATCTATCTTGTGATCAACCCCTCGCTTTCTACCATATATGGATAACCTAGTTCAAAGTTTTCCCTGTTGATATGATATCCATGATTATTTAACTCAAAGCAACTTAAGCTGAGTGTTTCAAGACAAACCTTTCCAGACGCCAATTTAAGAGTATTTTTTGCATTGATACTTCAAAGCAACTTAAGCATCCGGGAAGTTGTTTCAAAGACAAACTTGCATCAATTTCTCCATCTTCTAAATATTCCGGCATTAGCAAGATCATAAAAGGGCCTTCTAAGAATAACCAAGCTATAAACTACCAATCTCAAGAGTATCACATTTTTTTTGCATAAATGTTGATGATCTTAAGAAGCAATCTTTCCTAAAATCTTTTGTCCCAGAAGATAGTAAAAATGGTCATCCATATTTTTTGAGTTTTGACAATCATAAGTGGTTAAAATATGTGCAAAGCATCTAAGGTTGGAAAGACAAATCTATTGCACTAAAATCAATTAACATCTACAAAGAGATCTAAATATCAAGAAAGGCAAGCTCCGATTTGAAGGGGAAATTACCTTAGTTGGCATGGAGATCTCAAAAATATTCAAGTTGGAGGTTTTTCTATTTATTTTCCACAATATAAACCCTCTAAAACATGCAATTTTTCTTTTCATGGCAGATCATATTCAAATACATTGATCCGGCCCGAGAACATATCATGCGAGAGACTCAAAGCTCGATTTATTTGGCTTGCCATGTTTTGCCCAAATGGAAAGTGCCATAGGAAATGAACTGGCCGGATCCCCTGGCCATTCTTTGATCAAGCATGGCTACAAACGACCACACACACTACTTTGCAAAGCAATCGTAAAAGGATGAGGAAAAGCTTGAGATATTTCTACAAACTTCCATGATCAGATACTTTTCCAATAAAAACAAAGACAATAAAACCTATTGCTATCAATATATGCAAAAATTTGCAGCCATTAACCGTGTTCAAACGAAATACATGGATTCGGATCTTAACCACTGGAAAACAATCGCCATGGCTGATAGCTCAAAATGCAAAGCCATAATAAAGATCTTGGGCTTCCCAAACTAAATAAATCTTAAGATGCTTATATCGAGAATCAAAGCTCAGAGAATCAAGAAAATAGAGGAGTAAATCACACCGAATGGCCTCCCATTGGTTTCTTGAGACACCTAATGCTAGAACTTCAGCCTATTCTTCGGGTCTATTCTTGCCATCATCTGCTAAATCGAGTGTTTTATGACCAGGTCTGCATCACAAAAGGAGTCTGAATATTAAATTCGAACCATTTTCAATCTTTATAAAAGAATAGAAATCATTATTCAGGCTACACCTCGTGAAACTCTAACTTCTATTTTTTCCTTTTGATACACGCCTTCCCATGGCATACCTAGATCTTTCATGTATTCGGCCCACCCAACCACAAAGCAAGCAAAGCATCTCGAAGCTCCAAGCTCGGCCACTGCATCTCCGTGAGAGACGAAGAGAGAAAAGGGCCGAGGTTCTATTTATTTAACTTCTAGAGTGTCCGTAATATAGAGATTGATAGCTGCATTCTCTTCTTGCGCCAACTTGCTTTCTTGTGTCGGGAGAACTAGGAAGGACCTCGAAAATCTATGGATCCGCTCAAAATACATGCCATCTCATTTCCAAGATACCTCTCCGGTTAGCCCGCCGAGAGTGGCTGCCCACCAAACGTAAGTGACCGAGCATTTACGTACCAATCATAAGTTTTTTTAGCCACCAAAGATATCCTAGGGATATTCTAGCATATACCTAGGATATGCCAAAAGCCCACATAAACAAGGGTTTGCCCCCTAGGGGCAACCCAAAAATAAGCATGTTAGTTTGCTAGTTGCATTGGTTAAAGCATTCTTAATAGGATATTGATTGGTAGAGGTTTCCCTACCATAAATGACCATAATTGAAACAAGAGGCACCAACATACGATCCGGGCCATATGGATAGATCGGACGACTAAGGTAGTGCAAAGCCAGTGCACCTCTAAATGAACATAATCGAAACAAAAAGGCACCTAGAGGTCCCAATATCACGATCTCCGGCCGTAGGGATGGTCGATCCAACGACTAAGGTAGTGTGGTGCACCTCGCTTAGTGGCACAATAATAAGGGGTTCCAGGGAGATTTGATATGGATGCATAAATCACTATCCCTGAGACCATAGACCATACCCCTAAAACAATTGAATATGTTATTATTTAAAAAGAAAAAAACAAAAGATAGATTCAATAGAAATAATAAGCGTAAACCTTAGGCAAGCCCCGTAGATAGAGATGAGTCCGTATTTCATAATTCAAAACCCCGAGGTGAACCTATATTTCATATTTCAAAACCATAGGTGCCCCAGCCATAAATGACCATAATCTAAAACAAGAGGCACCCAGGCCCCAACACATGATCCGGAACATAGGTTGGACGGATCCGACGACAAGGCAAAGGCATCGTGGTGTATATTCACACGGGTGACTCCGCAACGAGTCGCTGGATAGGCATAACCACCCCTTTATTTCTTAATCTACACCGCATACACAAAGTTCCTCGTTTGTGGGGTATGGATGTATAGAATTTGTTATACTGTATAACAAGATTTGCAAAATACTATAAGATTTTAATAATATACTACATGGTGTTGATTTTGTACGTGCAAAACATAATTCTGTGGGCTCATAATTCACGCCACCCCCGCGGTGAATATGCACCCAAACAAAAGGGGTTTAAGGGGGAATTTAATTTTAAACATGTCTAATGTAATGGTTTGTGTTAATTAATGTTCATAGTAGTTATGTTGGTTGTTATATTACAAAAAAATTTTGGCCCTTCGGGCCACAAAAGAAAATAAAATAAAAAATAAAAATCAAAATAAAATAAAAGTACAAAATGATTGATGTGTTATTGCAAACCATATATTTTAAATTGCATAATTTATAGGCTCCAAAATGACAACATTGTAACAATGCGCTCAAATTGTGTTGAAATCGTTATAAAATAGCATTGTTGCAACAACGCTACCAATTTGTCTTAATTTGAATAGAAACCGTGAGGCATTGGTAGTTACACATAAAATAGAAATGGATCATGCCATCGTAAGCATTGCTAGAGATATCAACATCTTGCAAATTTTTTTTGAACCTGCATAGAGAATAGTACAGAGAATACTTTAGCACAAACGAGAGAGAGCACAATGCATAATGAAAAATGAAAAAAATAGAAGATAAGATAACGTTTTAGAAGGATAAGGGGTGAAATTTCAATTCGAAGTATAGCTCATTCTTGGAAGGATGAACCTTTATAAAATAATCTGTAATCCAGCAGATTGTACCCTTGCTTCATCAAAGAACTAAAATTTTTCAAGAATTCTCCATGCTAGAACTCAGAGCTACAAAAAGCCATTGCAAAACCAAACTTCACAAAGGTCCACCGCGCCATATAATCCTCCCCGTTAGGGTCCAGCTTTTTACATCATCTGCCTTAAGGGCTGAATCTCCTTGTTAGCTTATTGGGTTGTTGAATCAAAAGCTAAAGCTACAACTATGTGTCCGGAATCAAAAAGCTAAAACTACAGATACATGGATTGGCTCACCGTTAAGCCGGAGACACTTTTTTCACAAGCAAGCATTAACCCAAAATCAAGAATAGGTCTATACACGGTTCCAAAGCCACCAGCTCCAATTATGTTTTTCTCACTTAACCCATCCTGTTGTATGATCTCGCAGTATGTGAGGTGTTTGTTTGGAAAGAGACGAATTTTGTATGATGGACTTAAGGCTATCCTTCTACTTCTTTGCCTCAAGAAATCCACCCGATGGTAGCCACTTTAAATAGAGAAAAGAAAACGGTGATGCCAAGATGATGGCACCAACCAAGCTTTTCTTAAATTTTGGTCCACAATCAGAATTATTGAGAGCTATATTGCTTGCGGTGTGCTTGAGAAGAATGAGTGCAAGCCTTAAAAGGATGTCCACAAAGACCTTGTTGCGTGTGAATGCTGAAATGGGCATTCTTGAGAAAGGAGGTAATGAGGAGGGAGAACCCTTTATAGGGTTGTTATTCGAGATGTTCAATGCCATCTCCCCAAGGGCTGGAGGAATCTGACCGCACAAGACAATTGTTTGAAAGATTCTGGGACTCAAGCTTGACCAACTTACCCACCGTGGTATTTCTCCAAAGATAATTCCGGCTAAAAGGTTCTGCAATGCACTGCCTTTGAATAGAACCACTTAACTTTTGTTGAAGATACATAACATAACAGAGTATGCCTCTCATGTAAAAAGCCTAAAATATCATCAAAATCTTTTGCCTTCCTAAATCCTTGCTAAACACAAACCCATCAGAGCTCAAGTACTATTTTACCGCATTCGCAAGTAGCTTAACCACCACCCCCGTGATGGGTCCAAAATGATCTTGTCCAACATAAATGCACGACTTTGGATGGGTCCAGATGATTTTGTCCCAAGATAAATCCCGCACGACCCTCTTCTGGGATCAACGGCAGGCATAAAACATTGGTAAAACATGTGCTTACCCGAGCTCGAAGCTTTGTCGCGATTGGATACTTGGATCCGCCGCCATCCAGAGCTCAGCACTAACTTTAGTAGATTCAAGATTCCAAAGATAAATCCACGTAACATGTGCTTAATCGAGCTCGAAGTTTTGTGCAAAGGGACACTGTATCCTCGTAACTATATACCAAAGAGATTTTTGAAATTAACAATATAACGAGAAGAATGAAGGTTCGATAAGTCATTCAAAGGTTGCAACCCCAAACCCATATCGCCTGCCCCAAACTAACATTGCTACCCAAAACAAGGTGCATAAAACTTGAGGTTAGGAAAAAAACCAGAACCGAATAAATCATCTAACCCACCGCCTCTATTCCTGTGGAAAGTAGTCTAACTCCTCACTAATTTTCAGAAAGAAGCTACATACGTGAGTTGTTCAGCTGTGATGTCGATCATCACACCCTAAGAATCACACTTCCACGAATTTTTGATCCTAGATGCACGTACCGATGCCCGGAGACTAAAGCCTGACTAAAGCCCGATCTCGACCGATTCTTAAATTCAAGATACTCAAATTCTTCCAAAGAACTCGCAGAGCAAATCCGGCCGCTTCAAATATGCTCGCGAAATCCGCCCCTAAAACGCTATCCACGAGGCTTGCATGTTCAGCCTCTAAAATAAAAAAGAGGGCTTTGCCAGAGCCCTTGGATGTTGGACCATTGAAAAAAAAGGTAAATCAACGACTAAGAAATGGTGCACTCTAGATGTACGCATTAGTACATCCATTCAAATACGCCATGAAATCTTAGGAAAACCTTTTGTGAAAAGCGTAAAAAACACAAAGAAAACCCCTCGCTATTATGCTACATATTGTAGGTCGCCATTGATTCTCACCGGTCATTAGGCTGGTCAGAAATTTATAAGCTAAACACAAGTGTTCACTATAGCGTAGAGGAAAGAATAACCATTTGGTCCATCATGTAATGGAAAGAATAAGGGTTTATGAATTAAATATTTAGCACTAGAGGGACTCCTCTAGCAACTATCTAATTCAGAAAAAGGCTTTAGAGTTAGGAATTCCACGGCCTCACACTTAAATAACGGAGAGACCTCCCAAAGGCTTATAAGAACTTTTGGCTTTGGATAACCTGCAATACAGAGGTATGACTAAAGATCTGTCGAATAGGAATTAAGTAATGAAGGGAAAAATTGCTTATGTCAGTTTCGAATTACTCTATTGGTGTAGGGCCGGAATGAAATAGTTGTCCACGGCTCAATTGCTGGACCTCGGTCGAGCAATAACATGACAAAAGAAATCAGGATCTAACAGTAAGGAAACTGCTTCTTTCTAACTAATGATGCTTCATTGTGTGCGCTACAGAACCCTTCTCCTACCAAGGTTTGGTCGGGTAAAATGGCTTTAAAAGTTTGAAGCTTCCAGTATATTTCATTACAACACAAATGCAGTAGATTAGTGAGACATTTCAGAGAGATGGAAATGCAAGCACGGTCGAGATACTATACAAATACTTTGAGATATTCCACTAGTTCAACAACTAACAAGCTACCTATAATGAAATTAATGTGGAAAACACCTATATTGGAATAGGTGTTTTGCTATAATGAAAAAATTCACAAATGTAATGACAAACACTTGCCACTATATAGACTAAATTGCATAACATGTATCAAGAACTTACATCAAAACATCAAAAACATCAAAAACATCAACTATTATTCATACATAGTTAGAACACTTGAAAGAACTATTATTGAAAGACTTACTCGTGGAATGAAGAGATATAAACTGTTCTTTCCACCCAATAATTAATCTATAGCTATGGGTCGAAAATAACTGCAAGAGTTAGAACAACAAAAATTGAAGGAAGACAATTGGATTTGAAATCAAATAAACAACATTCTGAAATAAAATACCATGCTTTAGAAAACATGAATTGTGTGTGAACCATATCTTTGTTTGATGATGACATAACAGAAATAGATAGCAATAAGCTTCAAATTTGAAATCCTAGAGCTGGAATAGTCAAAGAGCAGCAGTCGAACTTTAAGAGAATAGAAGAGTCGAATGGAGCTCCATTTTAAATAGATTGCCTTCTCTCTTTTTTTTACTTACGACATGACATAAGAGACAAAAGGAAAAAAAAGTATAAATCAAAAACCCTTTCGACCTCACGACGGCAACCTAGAAGATACAATGATATTAGGCCAAAACTTTTCGCCGAATGAAAACAAAGATTGCAAGGGCATAAGAAGAAATCTACTAGGGCAGAATATTTTTGCCATAGGGAGGCAAGAGTCGGTTTAAACACCTGAGGAGCAGTTTCATAGAGTAATTCTCATAAACACAACATTGTTGTATCATCATGCTCATGATTATGACAACCTAGAAAGTCGGAGGAATTATTCAAGTTTTTCAAACTCAAAATGGGGCGATAAAAGGTGAAATAAAATCATTACTAGGAATAGAATAGAATAGAATAGAATAGAATAGAATAGAATAGAATAGAATAGAATAGAATAGAAGGGATGTTCTATCTTTTGTTAGGGGCTGCATCAAAGTCCTAGAAAGGGCAAGAATAAATAATAACAAGTGCTGCGCACGCAGGGTTGCCCTCCAGCGGCCCGAGAATGTATTTTTATATTTTTTGTTTGGTCATTTCATGTTGTCTTTATGGAGTTTAACTGGCCTTGCAAATCCTACACACCTTATAAATGCCACCTACACACCTTATAAATGCCAGTGTTATTATTTCTTCGTTAATTGCATTCTGAGAAGTTTATGACAAATTTCTCCACATCTTGCCTTTTATCACAAGTATCTAGTAATATGTGCATATCATGTTAGTAATGTGCATGACCTGGTGTAACAACAATCTTGAGGTATTGATCCCCGAATTAATCGCCTATGATATCTCTATTTGTAGATACCATGGTATTGGAGGATCCTTCTCAAAAGTGCATTTCTTTCAAGCCTATGTTATGCGCAAAACTTCCAATCTTTCAAAACAGGAGCTATTTGTTTAGGGTCTAAGGTTTGTTTGAAAGTCAATGAGAGGAAAATCTAAATAACCAAAAGCTAATGAATTTAGAATTCATAAATTCATATTTGCTTTGTTGCTTCAGAGCAGCACTATTTATCATCATGAAGGAAACATCAAGAATTATCTTTGGAGAGGCCATTGACATGCAAGAATTATCTTAAGAACCTAAATAGTGCCCATCATAGACTTTTTATCTAGGACAAAGCACATAGCAATACATGCCATTTTCTTATGCATCATTAACTCTAAAAACTTTATGGCATTGAAACGTGGAAAATCACAGTTTGTTTGTTTCCATCTCCAATACAAATAGTCATTGTCATGCCATCCATTCTTCATGCAATTCTGGTGCCCCTGTATATAATGGCATGTCTCATTTCTGTCTACTGAATCAGGTATCCAATCTCCCTTTGGGATATCACAAATTCCTGGCAAACAAGAAAGAACCAAATTCAATGACTAGACAAATGGAAGGGCAAATGCCTAAATTTGCAACTTAAGTATGCAGAAAAATTCCCAATGGTTGGCTGGCACAGTTTTAAGGAAGCTTATACTGCATAAGAATGAAAAGGCAACTATTTAATCTACTTAGACATTTACCAAATATTGATTCTAGTAATATCACAGACCAATTTAATATGCTTACCAAGAAATGAAATGAAAAGGTTGATATTATGCCTTGTTAGGCCATCAATCTATAAGACATAAATACGTCATCAGATCTCACTTCAGTATGTAAAGTAGATTCATCAGCATCTATTATCATTTTGTGCTGCAGAACTTGAGGAGAATATTGCAATCTTCAGAACTTGATTGTAAAATACATCCTTAAATCTGTCTTTTATCTGCATAGTGGTTAGAAAAACATAGAAAAGGATTATAGTGGATGGATCGCCATTGATTCAGGTGAAAAGCAAGAAGAGTATGGATGGTCATTCATCATGTATAGGACAAAATGGATGGATGGTTGCCGATGTGTGAAGCGTTGGATAGCTAGCCAATGAACGCTTAATAGCCATGAACGTGTGAACTTAATAAGAGGATGGATGGTCATTCATCATGTATAGATGGATTAAAAGGATGGATGGTTGCAGGAGGACCAGTTTGAAGGAGAGCAATCATTGGTGGCTGAAAAGGGAACGATGTCCTTATAGAAATCAGAGATGTACTATAGAAGCAACATCTATAGGTGAAAGCGCACATTTAGTCACATGGATAGTGATGTCTGACATATTTGGAGGAAAAAAATGCTTCCTGAATGGATCATATATAAGTAATAAAACCATGGGCAACATTGTGAGAACTTTTAAGAAATCTAAAACAAAGCCCAAGCACTTGATGCAAAGAGGAATTTAGCCTAATGCAAAAGATAGGAATGTAAGGCATTCTCGGGTCGCATTTGGAATTTCAAAAGTTTTTAAATCTTCCACCAAAGAGGTGTAGATCTTCTCATCTACTAGATGATCTTGAATGATAGGACCACTTTAAATTCTATCTAACTCTCAACAACCATGGGACACATCAAATAACAATCTCAATGCTATATCCAACTAAAGATTAGATCACCGCCAAAAGAAATTCGAAAAAAAGAGATCTCACCCGACTAACCGCACTTTGTCCCCGGCTCTCAACAATGCCTCATGTGGTTGCTCAATATCCCTCATTCCAAAACAAGTAAAATTGAATGTAACACCATGCCTACCAAACATTCTTCAATGAATCGAAGATACCCATCTTTTTATTCTAGTATTGTAATATCCAAAGAAATCAGCTCAGTGGATGAGATCGGGTGCCATAATGCCAAAGTGGATACCAGAACCTTTTGCAGATAGTCTAACGGTGTAATTCAATCGATGGTTTCGTGAGATGCCAAAATTTTTTCACCATGATCTATTAGCATTCCGTAATGCAATTCAAAAAATGTCCATATGGTGTATTTCAACTACCATCCCTTTGAGAAACAAAGGAATCCTCTTGTAGGACCAAAGATCAAATGGACTACCATGGCCTCAAAGGGTTGTCCATCGTAACATGCAAAATAAATAAAATGACAAAACAGATAAAACAGCAGAAATGAAACATGGCATATCGTCAGATCCGCTCTAATAAAAAGCTTAACAAATTACAAACTCGCAAGCATGGCATATCTACAATTTCTATTATATGGAGAGAAGGCATAAATGAATTACCTTGCCATAACATTGGAACTCTCCGATACCAAGATATTCTATATGCCATCAATGCTCGAATCCAAGATACCTCAATTCACTGCTAGGCCCATGCCAATTGAACTTCCTAAGATTTCGTAACCACAAATTTCAAATGATAAGGAAGCATAAAGACCATAATGATAAGGCATCAAATGGGAACTATGCCACTCACCACTATCGTATCACCAAGCATGTCATTGAAAGTGTCCCTAAAGCTTCTCATATAATCAAAGATAGGCCTGATCGGGGTTCTCCTTTCAAGATAGGAAGTGTATCACATCCAAGAGACAGATACTAGGAATTGCGGCCCCACGAGCCCCACTTCCAGATAGAGAATATCATTGTCAGCAGCATCTCTTCTAAGACCTGTGGAGGCAAACCACGAAACTACATGTTCCTACAAAATGAAGTACTATATCTACTCAAGACGTATGGACAATAAGTATCAAAGAACAAGATTTTCTAAAAGGATTAAAAGCGCCCATCTAATTGCTCGAGAACTCTCATTGCTTCGATGTATCATCCGCTGAAACCGAACAATGCGCTGAGCTAGATTCAACCATGGTCATACATTTCATCAACAAAAATGAATAGTTGGTCTTGAAAAGCTATGCATATTGGTAAAACACATCATCTTATATAAAAGGCGCCAAGATATCAATTAAATCCTACAAACTTTGCATATATATTAGACCATCATGACGCATTACTTTCCAATCAAGAACAAATTAATAAAAGCAATAAACCAACTATCTTTCACCTATATCTTAGCTCGAACTGATTTTTCTTGGACAAACTTTCGTAAAATTATAGCCATAACTCGCTTATTAAAATCAACTCCAATCAAGAAGAAAATAAGATAGAAACGCTAAAAAAAAAAATTAAATAAGTCCCAACACCTCCTGCAGATGCATTGGCTCGTAACTAATTTTTCTTCACATGGATCGCAACCAGAAAAATATAGTATCATAGCCAATTCCATAATTTCATTACCCATCAAAAATTTTCCAATCCAAACAAATAATATAGAAGTAATGACCAAAGGAATTCGCGACTCCCTTAGGCATGTTTTGGCTCAAAGATAATCTTGATCTGCAACCGTGGAGAATAGAGCTAGCTTTTTTCCTTCACGTAAATTGATTATATGATACATTAAAAAACCAATAGAGCCTGCCCTTGTGAGAAGATTGAGATTCATCTGAAGTACCAAAGGCAAATATAAGCCATACATTGCCCTTTGTTCAACAAGTGATTGCAGCATTATCCTAGATGCCTTAGATGCTCTAGCATATGGCAATCTCAGCCATTCCACGCCCAGCCTTTCTATAACGCCCTTTTGCACCCTTGAATGCAAATGCAAAATAAGAAGCCTCATGCATCTAGCCTCTACTATCTTCTTCGAAACGCAGCATTTAAACTCTTTTAACATTCACAAAGATAATTAACCTTAATAAAACTCATGGAACTTTTATTTCCAAAAGAATGAGCCAAAGATCTCCCATCTCTCGTGTATTTGATGAAATTTTTGAACGTTTTATAACCACAAATATAACTATCGTGAATAAGGAAAATGTCCTCAGCCTTTGGGTCCAAGTCATATTGGTGCTTGAAATGAAATTGAAAACTAGCATATATAAATTATATGAATGGAAAACTTATGCTTACTTAAGTACAACCGCTTGCTCCCCTCGCTACAATGGATTGCATTGATGATGAGACTCGATCAATCTCATCTATTCTAAACTACTGATGCAAAATCACATGTAAGCACTCCCTAAGATCCCGTGATCAGCCTGTTGGAATACAAGATTGAGCTTTGGCCCAAACCCAAAGAAAAATTTCAACAAAGGATAATGTGGACACATTCAATCAGATCAAAATGAGGCATACTTTCCTAATGCATGTAATCGAAAAGCAACCGCAAAAAATGGGTTAGGCAATACCATACCTGTTGTTCTGCTTTCGTTTCTTCTAGTTTCTCAAGAAGCTCAAAGCTTCAAATTGAAGCATGAAATAGCTTAGCATCAGAAATCATGACTCATTATGAGATTAGAATTTAAGGGCCGGAAAGAATAAGGTCAAGTAAAGGAGAGGTCGAGGTCGAGGTGCTTAATTTATTTAGGGTTTGCTTGTTAGAAGTAGAGCTACTGCCCAGCAATGTGGGCAACCGAGAATTTACTGTGCTACCGAGTTTGGAGCAGCTTTTGGGATGTTCTTCATTGGAGATTAGATTGGCAAGGGGAAAGAATAAGGTCAAGTAAAGGAGAGGTCGAGGTCGAGGTGCTACACTTATTTAGGTTTCCTTTGGTTAGACGTTTTGGGAGAGCTGCTCAAAGAATGTAAAGGGCAACCGAGAATTTACGTGCTACCGGGAGTTTGGAGCTTTTTGGGATGTTCTGGTATATACCAACATATACTAGGAATATGCCTAAAACCCATAACAAGGGATTGCCCCTAGGGGCAACCCAAAAAGTTCCACCATTTCAACAATAATCTCTAAGAAAAGTCTTACCTACCATAGGAAGAGTGAGCAAGCAACCTACGGCGACTAACAAAATTCGTGTTAACTTTGTTGGATTCAAAAGATGCGTCAAGAAGCGATGGACTCATGACGCCCTTCTATATCTAAAAGACATACTTTCCTCATTTTTTGGGTTGCCCCTAGGGGCAAACCTTTGTTTATGGGGTTTATGGTATATCCTAGGTATATGCTAGAATATACCTAGAATATGCCGATGATCGCCCAAACCTCGCTTATTCGGCCGGAAACTCTCTACCACCGCTCACCACAAGCTCCTGATCCGTGATGCCCCTCTTCGCCTAAGCCAAATATACACGCAGAAAGAAAAGAATGGCCGTGTGGAGACATTGACCTGAGATTTGAAAGGTAAGTTGTGTGCAAAAGGAGTGCTCAATGAGGCGCTTTCCGATTGCCGAGCTTATGCAAAAACGTGGAGTACCTATATTCAGGAATGCCGTCGATGCTTTTTCATAGAAATGCACTAGAAAAAAAGATTTTCAAGTGGCGTGAGAGTGCTATCCCTAATGATCCAAAGTGGGCTTGATTTCGTTCCCATCCTAAGTTTAACTATCTCATACCAATCGCTTGCTTCCAAAGAGAAGTTTATACGACAAGAAGATTGTAAAACCAAGTTTGTATGCGTCGGGGTTCCTTAATCTCAAAGAAACTCCAATGGGAAATTGCAGGAAGCTATTAAAAATGTACCAAGAGATGCAACTATTGATGCCAAATAACTACAGCTATGTTTCATCTTGCAATGCTCAAAGCATGTGCATCAACCGGTGCTCTTACATGTGGAAGGCTTATGCATGAACAAATTCCGAGATGTGACCCGAATTGGATATTATTATTGGGGAACACCCCGATTAACACATATTCAAAATGCAAGAGCCGTAGACGAGGCTCTGAAGATGTTTGACAGCTTAGAGATTAGAGATGCCGTCTCTTGGGGTGCCTACAGCTTGTACAAAGCATGGCCGGGTAACTGCTGTTTTCAACTTTTTGGTGAGATGCAAGATGATAGTATAACACCAGATAAAGTCACATTTTTGAGCATCTCAAGGGCTTGTGCTAGCTTAGGTGGATTGGAGCAAGCCGTAATCATACATGTCAAGATCATTGAATGCAAACTTGACGGATCTAGGTGCTTGGAACTGCCTTGCTGACATGTATGCCAAATGTGGGGATCTAGAGGAGGCATACAATAATTTTTAGTAATATGAATAAACATGATTTGTTGCATGGGAGTGTAATGATTGCAAAAGATATGCTGAAAATAACGATGGAATTTCTCGCCTTAGAACTTATGAAAGAAATGGAAGGGGAGGCACAATGCCGCACAAAGTCATATTTCCGAAAGCGTTTTTAAAGGCGCGGCAAAGAATATTGAGCTATCAAGAGGGAAGGCACTTGCATGGTCGAGGATCATTAAAAGTAAACTTAACGGCGACGCTGTGTTTGGGAGCACCCTTTGTTGACATGTGTATGCAAAATGTGGAAGCCCGAAGAAGCAATCGAATGTATTTGGATGATTGCATAATGATGATTTGGTCCTTCCGGGCTTACAAATGATCGCAGGATATGCCCACAATGAACAGGGTACTCGCCCTAGAACTTTTTGATATGATGCAAAGAAAAGGGCATCGGGACAACCAAAACATGTTTAAGTGTTTTAAAGTCATGTGCTATTGCCGGGGCGCGATTAGAACAAGGCAAAGTTGATACACGACTCAAGATCATCTGAATCGAGAAGAATTAGATGTTGTCATTGGTAGTGCCTTGATTGACATGTATAAGCAAATGCCGCAGCTTAGAGGAAGCATGCATGGTTTTTTGACAAGTTAGAAGACCAGATGTGGTGGCATGGGGCAATGATTGCAGTGTTGCGCAAACATGGACAAGGGCTTTATACTGAGCATTTTGAAGAAATGCAGCAGATAGGCATCAAGCCATTGAGGACAACATTCTCAAGCCGCTCGAAAGCATGTGGCGATAAATCTCTTAAGCACTAACGGCAGTCGGGTACATGAGCAGATATTGAAAAGCGTGGTAAAATGGGACTCATTTCCGCTAATAGCCTTCTTTGATATGTATGCTAAAATGTGGGAATATGATGGAAGCGCATGTTTGACAATATGGAATATAAAGATATTATATCATGGAGTTCACTAATTGCGGATATGCTCAAGATGAGCATGTTTTGGCCTCGCTTTAGATCTTTTTGACTTAAATGCAAGGCCAAGGGTTAAAACCAGAGAAAGCAACATTTTAAGTGTCCTAAAAGCATGTAGTGTAATGGGAGCCTATAGGACAGGAAGACAGACATAATGAGAAATTAGTAAGGATGGGTCCTGGAATTGGATCTTGTCCTTGGTAGCACTCTTTGTGGATATGTATGCCAACCGAAGCCCGCAGTAGGCACGCCAAGTCTTTGACAAGTTACATTCCCAAATGTAATATCATGGAGCACAATCATTTCGTGATATGCCCAAAATGGAGATATTGATGTTGTGAGGCGTTTTGAGCACATGCAAAGAACAAGGTATCAGCCCAAACGCTAAAAGATTTACTAGTGTTCTTGCTGCATACAACCAGGCCGACTCGTGGGATGAAGGATGTCGACATTTCCAAATCTATGAGAGATAGCCATAATATTGTGCCAAATATTTGCTACTATAACTGCATCATTGATTGTCTTGGCCGTAGCAGATGGTTCAATGAGGTCAAGGATTACTTATTAAGTTTTCACCGATGTTATTGCTGGGACTACATTACTCATCGCATGTAAAACATATGGCAATGTAGAGCTAGAAGGCAATGCTTTGATTCAGCTTGTCCAATTAGATACATTAACCCCGTGCATATGTGTTGATGTCAAACATCTACACCGATGCACATATATGTGGGAAGATGCGGCCCATTTGAAGACCTTAAAATGTGCGGGGGCATGGAAAAACCCCAAGGGCTTGGATTGAGGTAAACAATAAAGTACATGAGTTTGTTGTAGGAATGAGTCACCCTTATAGCAATGAGATCTATGTCATGTTAAAGAATTTGAACAAACAAATGGAGGAAGCGGGTACACGCCAAAGCCGCAGTGTTGCCATTGTCAAAGAGCATGGAGTCACCTGGTGGGTCATAGTGAAAGACTAGCTATAGCATTTGGACTTATCAGCACACCCAATTGGGCAAGATTCTAGACTCTTGAGTCGCCGGCCCAAGTTCTCCTCAAATTGCAAAACTACTTTCAATATAGTTTGTATCTAAAATAAATGCTAGCATAGTTGTTAGAACTCGTGACTTGCATGCTTTCCTAAACACTTGATTGGGTTTTTTCAAATGTTTCATAACCATATTTATATAAAGTTGTTGCAAGGGCGTAATTAGTGTCGGTTCCAAATGATGTGAAAGAGGTCGTGGTGAAGAGAAAATGGTATAAAGGTTTAAGATTTCCTTTAAGATTCATTTCAATCCCTTTTGAGATTGCCTCAAGGTTTTTTTTTAGATTTTTAAATGTTCCATTAGGCTCTCCAGATCCCTATAGATTCTTCAAGATTCATTTAAATTTCAGAGTTGACTTTTCTCTTCAAGATTGTTTTATTAGATTCTTATATATTCCTTTAGATTTCTTACAATCCTTTAAAATTTCCTCAAGATACCTACAAGAATCTCTAGAGTTGCGCCCTAATTGGGCCATGTAACCACACATTCCTAACCTCCAATATAGTAAGTCATAAGCATTTGAATTTGGCTCGCTAAAGAAGGCAAGGTAAGTGGATCGTTGGAGAGATAAATGGATCGTTGGAGATCGAGGCAGTCTATGGAAGTCTATGGGTTGGTGGTATTGAGAGCCACAAGGTCTGTGAATGGCATGTTATGTTCCCTAGATGTTGGCGCGTCTCGAACCGGTATAGTCCTTATATCTTTATTGTTATTGAGACATAATTCATTTTTGGTCCATTCATACCATGCACCTACAAGCAAAATATGGGAAAGCCATAATAATGTGGAATTCAAATACTAAAAAAGAAGAATCAAGAGTCTATATGGAGCATAACAATATATGAGAGATCTATAATATAGAACTCTAAATACCGAGAAGAGGAATCAAGAATCTATAGAGAACACAGAATATGTATATGGTCGGAGGATGCAAGAAAATATGAGGACTGATTAAGAATGGTTCACCACTATGCCGAACCAAAATTAACTCCGACACCAACCAAGTTAAACGCATATTAGAAATGGGATTACTACATCATCAAGGCACTTAAACACACATATTCTAAAATGGGATTGTTATATTACCAACGCGACTAATTGGTCCTTTGTACCATTGGGTACTCTATTCTTAATATTTGTATATGCATTCATGTATTCATACAGTGCCCTGCATAATTTCCATTACTAATATAACTACAAAAGCATTCTTCATAAATGGCTAATATGTTTTAGACAAAGATCATAATCACAGCCAATCCCGGGTCCATGTACAATTCATAAACAAAACAAAACAACACAAACAAAACCCCACGCTCAAACCATTAATAAGCCCCCACACATAAAATGACCCAACAAGAACCATAAAACAAAAACGACAACAAGGAACATGAAAACACATTTCGGCCACCGAGGGCAACCCTCCTATGCTAAAGACCTTGTTTATTTTTCATAACCGCCGATATAGAGAATCAAATATGGCAAGATCTAAGATATTGTCAGATAGGAAAAATAATGATTGGATCTACTTATGTAATGGAAATCAATTTTAAATAAATTTTAATAATGCTTGAGGCCATAAAGGTGATCTTGATCCCACACAAGTCTTTTGTTTACTTTCACAATTTGTCATTTGGCATGCCCGACTCTTCTACTGTGTCATAAGAAGGGATATCCCACCCCAACTTTGCATATCATTCATTCAAAGATAGCTCTTGGATGACCCAAAACATCTAAATCATATTTTGCTTGCATCCCGAAAGTTCAAGTTTTCCCCGAGTAGAAAACTCCAATAAGCACTTTATATTCATGATGTTCAAAATTCTAAAAGTGATTTATGGTTTAACCAATCTTTATCTCAGGTGGTTTGATTTATCAATGCCTTTCCAATGCTAGTTCCCCATGGAACCGGTAGGTTTAAACGTTAAAAAATCTTGACTTCCAAGTTAATCATTCAATCATGTGCTAGATCGACCTTACTTGTTTGAATGTTTTTTCATGCAGAGAAAGGTTCTTTTGAAATCAGGTTTAGACATGCTGGTCTTCCCCATTTATTTTTCTATCTCCATCTGGGCGCCTATAATGTCGGGGTAAGTAAAACGTGAGATATAGCTTTTGCAAATATTTGAATATGATAAATATAAGGAAGTACCCATATAGCCATTAAGACTTTCTCAGGCCGCTATCTTATGGCCGCTCTTTTGGCTAGATGATCCACCACTTGTCTCAATGCCTATCTTTTAATCTTGAGACTCCTTCAAGTCTTGTCATTTTCTTCATTCCAGCCTATATGAGCATTCCGGGCATAACACCACATCTCTCAAGGTAATCACAAAGCTCCTCGACCGGATCTTTAGGTAGGGTATCGAGTAAACATTGGATCCGTAAGCCTCCTTCCAAACTTCCCACACTTTATCCAAGTTGTCTCTTGTATCTATAAAAATAGCTCCTATCACGCTTCAATCATATCGCTCAAAGCCTTCAGATGATGATCTAAACATTACACCATCCCTTGTAATCAACACATATATAGTGCAACAAGGATGTCATGCATCACATTGTAATAGGTTGACTTCCAACCACAAATGATGTAAAAGAGGGTATAGAGACTCTTGGACAAATTGAATAAGCCATTTGATATTCGTGGACATAGCATAATAGACACATTTTTAGAGCTATACTAAGAAACTGTGACTGACCTAACAGCTTTATTTGTGCCATCTTCATACTCTAGGCACTACAATGGCTTACAATGATGCTAAGTAGCTCAAATCCTAGACAAGTCTCCAATCTTCTATATCATTTTTTATTTATTCCCTGAGTCATCCTAAATTGGAAAATGCCTCCTCAACATGCTATAAAACAAGAGGACTTAAGTCAAGAAGTGGTTTACCTTGAAAAGCTTTTCAACCCGCTCAAAGGGAAAGGGCCATCATTCAAAGAAGAACCACCTCCAGAAAACGTAATAACATTTATGCCTACAAATTTGTGTATGAGTTCTTGGATGACCCAAAACATCTAAATTATATTTTGCTTGCATCCCGAAAGTTCAAGTTTTTCCTGGGGAGAAAACCCAATAAGGACTCGGAGACCATATCTCAAAAAATTATTAGATTCGTCTTGCTTGCAAGAAATGCCGAGGTTTTCATTTGCTTTTGAAATGCATTGCACACTTGTTTAAGAAAAAGCTAATTCCAATAATTATCGGCATGCAGGGCAAAACCACTGGTTGGAGCATCTATAAGAGAGGGAGTTGTATACGGATGGCCGAATGCCAGAGTGAGACTACGCAATTTTTAAAGCATTTAGCACACGTTGATACACGCAGGCGCCACATGTACCCAAAATTAGAATTAGGTCTGATTGATAACAAGTTTTAAGCCCCGCTGATGACTTGTGCCTCAACTAGGTATGCTTTCTCCGATTTGTTCTTTTTCTCCTGACAATCGATCCGATAATGGCCATATTCAAAGCAGCTTGCATTGCCTTCTCTTTGGCATAAACTTTCCCCGATGTGCTTTTGATCCTTCCACCTTCCCATCCGATTGTCGAGGCTTGTCTTCCCCCATGCAAGCATGGCTTGTGATGGCTTGGAATCCTCCACCTTGTCTTTCAAACGATCTTCTTTTGCAAAAGCTTCGAGAGGGCGCCATCCCCGAAAAGCCTATTTTGAGCCGCCAAAATCAACAAAGTTTTCCCATGAATTCGAGGAGAAGCATATAACCGAGCTTTGTTGCCCCTCCGAATCGTGATACTTGAATCGCTTCCCGCCAACATATCAAACATCTTCTTCATTTGATTTATATGTGTATTCGATCAGTCCTACCACATACTTGCAATTCCTAATCAGGTATACAAATGCATAATTTCACCTTATGTTTTGTGCCATACTTATCTTCAAGCCAAATCCAAAGAAAATAGTTGCCGATCCACATCTATATTTGTATGACTATGGCTCTTGAAAGACACACACATATGCAAGCCATAATTTAATATCACTACAAGTTAATCCTTTTGAAGTTGATTTGAGTAAATGCCACAACATTCTCGGTTTAGTTTCGCACTCCATCCACTATATCCCGCACATCCTCCCGCCATTAGATAGAACTTCATAGATTTCTTTTCATCCTTGAAACCCTTTGCCATCAAACATGTGTGGTTTTAATTGTTGATACAGATCCGTCTCCATGGCCTTCTCCCCGCCAGATAAGTATTCTTCCGCATTGTTCTCCCACTTCACATGTTGGAAAACGATCAGCTATGGACGGATACAAACCCAGAGTACGTGAGTGAGCCAAAGCAAAAACAAGAATGGAAGAGACACAATAGGAATAGAATAGGAACAATCTGGTGGGTTTCAAGGCCGAAGGAATCCATGAAGTTATATCTAATGGCGAGGATGTCCGGGGATATAATCGGACGAAGTCAAACTAAACCGTAGAATGTTGTGACAAATTTCGCTCAAATCAAGCTTCAAAAGGATTGGCAACGCCGGATAATAGAGCAATGGCTTATATATGTGTGTGTCTTTTCGAGAGCCATATTCATGCAAGTAGATGTGGATCGTGGTAGCTATTCTCTTTTGATTTGGCTTGAAGATAAGTATGACACCAAAATGTATAAGGTGAAGTTATATTTGTATGCACAACATTAGAATTGCAAGTATGTGGAAGGACCTAATCTGAATACACACATAAATCAAATGAAGGAGAAGTTTGATATATTGTCAACAAATGCATTCCAAGTATGCGCTCTAGAGGGGCAACAAAAAGCCCAGCTTATATGCTTCTCCGGGACCATGGGAAAAACTTTGTTAATTTCTTTGACATTTCAAAAATAGGCTTTGATGGGATGACGCCATCTCTAAGCTTTTTGCAAAAGAAGATGCGCTTTGAAAGACAAGGTGGGGGGATTCCAAGCCATCACATAAGCCATGCTTGCATGAGGGATGAAGACAAGAAGCCCCATTACAAAAAGCAATTGGATGAGATCTGGAAGGATCAAAAAGGAGGTGTCCCAAGAAAAGTTTATGCCAAGAGAGGGCAATGCAAGAATCGCTTTGAATATGGCTATTATGCAACATTGTCCCGAGGGAAAGAACAAATCGTGAGAAAGCACACCTAGTTGAGGCACAAATCATCAAAGGAGAGGCTTCTTGTTATCTAATCAGACCGAGTCTCGTAATTAAAAGGGAGGCTTCGTTGTAAAGCAAGATGTACCGGCCTCTTAAAGAAGGTTCTTTTCTGGCAAAGAAATTATTCATGTTTATGTGGGACAACCAAAGTTGTATGAAATGGCAGAGTTTACTCGTGACATCATCCTGACAAAGCACATTTCAATTCATTATCATTATCTCTCGATCCGTGGAGAAAGCAATCATTTCATTAATCTATTCGCCCATTAGTGCAATGGTTGCATATATCTTTACTAAGCCACTGGGTACACAAAGTTTGTATAGTTTAGATCAGCACTTGGTGTTATACCATTGCAGTAGCTTCCGCATTGTCCAGCCTTGAAAGGGGAGTGTTAGAATTCAAGTTGTACATTAGAGTATTATTAGATACATTGAAATACATCATGGAGTCTTCGTTTTATTGCTTTCTGCTGTTGGCCTTCAAAGGCCATTTATTCCATGTATTTATAGATTACAGACGCAATAAGGCTGTGTGGCTTCGTATCTGTTGATACGATCCGTCTCCACGACTCTCCTCGCCAGATAAGTATTCTTCTACCAGAACCTAAGTTTCTCTATTGTCGAACTTCCAGTCCACATGCCAATAGGTTCGATAATTACGGGGAGGAAAACGGGACGCCTATAGACCGGATACAAACCTCGGCAAAGACGTAGTGAACCAAAGCGAAGCAAGAATGGAAGAGACACAATGGGAATAGAAGAGGAAACAATCCGATGTTCTCGTATTGCATGTAATCTATAAATACATGGAATAAATGGCAATCAAAGGCCAACAACCGAAAACAGTATACAAAGGCCAGAGATGTACATGATGTATTTCAATATATCTAATGTACATCAATGTATCTAATGTAATTTTAATGTACGTACCTTGGATTCTAACAAAGTATGGAAGTTTTGTAAATCCATGCTAACAAAGATTTGGACGAGATAGCCTTGCCCTCGAGGAAACTTGAAGCCTCGATTGGTGCACAATGGCCAAGTTTTGCCCAGATTCTTCATCTCCGCCATACAGCTTTGGAGCAAGAAATGTGTGCCCAGCCTAAACACACGGTATATCTATTTTGAGGTCGGTGGTGCTATTACTAAGAAGCTCTCCATTGCTCAGTTCGAGAAGCCCCTGTTTGTAAAGTTGACGGATTTGCTTCTGTTTTGAGGTATGCTAGTTGTGCTTCTGTTCTGTTAGGGCTTCTTGTGATGCATTTGTGGTTTCTAATAGATTGGTTTGTTTCTTTAGGTAATGCAGAAGGCCTTTGATGTGAGAATCTTATTAGAGGTCAGTTGTCTTTTTTTTTCAAGCTGAAGAAATTTTCTAGAGAGATAATATTAGGTACAAATTCTGGAACTTCTACAGCAACTATCCTGATAGAGAAAAAGTCCCAGATCTAAAATTTGATGCTAAGCATGTCGAGCAGATATATAGTACGTTTATTATACTTTGTCAAGAATGCCCTGATCACAGAATCCCCTATAAAAAACAAAAGGGTATGGTCTAAAAGTATTTGAAGAACAGCGTGTGCTAATCAAGCACAAATCCAAAATGAACTAGATCGTGCTTTTATATTTATCTAAATCGTATAAGTAAAATTCTTCTATTAGATGTTTGGCATGGTATTATAAGGTTCTAAAAATGTGGACGAATACTTCAGTGCTGGAAGAGGAATACTTCAGTGCTGTGAGATGGCTCCAGTAAACCACTCAAGATTGATCTCAACAGTTTGGATCACTATAAACTTGAGAGGCGGTGTGTTTAGAAAGAGTTTTGGTTTTGTTGGTGGATCTTACATGTCACTTGTTGACATAGCTTCTTCACAGATCCTATTATACCTTATTTTGTTGCTGGAGATGTGAAGGGCCAGTCTTTTTGTTTAGGATTCGCATATGGTCTGTTGTTAGCATGCATCTTCTTCATTTTGCCATGATGATAGAATTGCATCTGCCAATATTCCGAAGATTGATTCTTATAATGGCTGTGAAAAGGCATATTATTCATATCTGGGTGTGAAAGAGTTGTGAGAGGACAAAGCCGGATCTGCCATATCTTTCATGCAGGGCTGTGAAAGGGCTTCTTTGCCTTATATTTGTTTACGTCCTTGCTGTGATATAGGGCAGGCGCAGATTTGCTGCCAGAGAGAGGACAAAGGTGCAGGTAAAATCTTCAGCATATGATCTGAATTCGGCAAGAAGCTTTGGAGTATTTTTTTTTTAGTTCGTGATGAGAAGATGCTGGATTCGAGTGATTACCTCCAATGTCATCTGTCGTTTCTTCAGAATGGAGCGGCCATATCCTGTAGCTTGTAGACATGGGGCAGAGAGGACGGGTTGATTTATTCATTACTTTTTTTCCTGGGTGAGGCATTGGGAAACCGCCAACAATGCAGGAGAGTTCGATTCCCGCTACTTGTAAAATCGCCCACAATGCTGGAGGGTTCGATTCCCCGTGTTCCTCCTTCCTTAGACTATTCGTAGGGCGGATTCTTCCCTGTCTTATTTTTCTTTTTCTTTGCATTTTGTTTGTTTGAGTAACGAGGTTTTAAGGCTGTTGGCTGAGAGCGATTCTTGTTTAGAACCTTCTTCACATAGTGGATTCATGTGCAAGAAGTTTTTTCCTACAACCTGGCCCCTCAAGTTTTAAGGCTGAGATCCGATCTCAGCCATTAATTGCAAGAGCCCACCAAAAGAACATTGAAAGTGCATAAACACCTAATTTGTTATGCCAAATGGCTATAAACACCTAGCCTGTTATGAAAAACCATCGCAAAACCACTATAAATCTCTCTCGCCTAAGTTGTTAAGGCAGAACATTTAGAACCTAGTGTTAGGTTCTACTATAACAAACCAGCCTTCGCCCTCGTTTGTTATAATAAGGCGTAACACCCTCGCTCCATGGTATTATCCCTCCTCATATAGCATATTCTTTTCTCATTTCTTCCGATTGAAGACTTCACCAGTGTTGGCCAAAGTCTCTATGACATTATAAACCAACCGATTGAAATTGCAAGTTTTTCTGCTAAGTTAGTGTATCATAGTCTTATAGTTTTCTATTAAGACAATGGAAAGTTCAGCTCTAAACATAAGATATCCTACCGGTCAAAAAATAATCATAGGAAATTTTTGATGGGACCTAAACGGCTTGCCCGTGACCGGACTTCACCACTTTCGCATGGGTTTCACTTGGGGCTTGCTAGCACAAGGTGTCGAGGCAGGCCGAGTATGGCATTATCATTGACTTGGAAACCATTGGTACAAAATCATATGCCGACGTGGAAATGGCAATTTGACCCAAATGACGGTCCCATCTAAAATCGAGATGAAAATTTCAACTTCTCTTTGAGGTTGATGGCCCACAACAAGCGATAATAGAGAATAAAAATTCCTCTTTAAATTGATGTTTAGTATGATGTGTGAAAATTAGAAATATTCAAAACATTATAAGTTGCCTATCGAGACATATATAATACATCAATGTGATATTGGAGCATGTGTCTAATCCAAAGAACACCGTAACACTTGGTTTTCGCTTCTGGAATGGCTCGTGAGCTTTATAAAATAAAAGGAAAAGAAAAATAAAAATAAGAAAAGGGTCCATTTGCCATTACGATGGCCGAGCCGTGGGCCTAGCGTTGGTCGTAAATGACGGGCCGAGAACCAGCATCCGAAATGATGGCCGAGAATCGATTTTGGCCATGTGAGCATCTAGAGAATCGATTCAAACAAACCATGTGAATCTAATGGAGTCCGAGAATCGGATTCAAATTTCCATGGCGCGGATGCCGTTTTTGCCTATACCTAATCTAATTGAGTCCGAGAATCGGCTTCGACAGTGGAACGATGGAACGATGCCGCTTGCTAGAATCCCACCGCCAGCTTGCATGTTTGTGAGTATAAATAAGGGACGTTGGTTTTGCTTTGGCATTTGTCATTTGGTTCGAGGTAATGCTTGGATGCCTTCGACACTTCTTTTTGTCCTTCTCGCTTTACTTTTTTACAAGGAGGATAGAAGATGATTTAGGCCGCTTGTTGTTGCTATAATGTTGCATTGTGCTTCAAGACGTAATTTTCAATGTTACCGCAATTTTGCATTGTACTTCAAGGTAGAATTTTTAGGATATAACGCCCTCTTGTAGAGAAACCCCGCTTCTAAAAGTGGCTTTCTTTGCTCCAAATCCATGACAGGATATGCGCTAAAATGCAATTGATATGCGTAAAATGCAATTTAGCTTTGTCTCATTTAGAATCTCACCAAATTTTTTAAGGATCAAGTAAATATGTGCATCATATCTCGCAACAATACATGATGCTCCAAAACTTTGAAGCACACAATGTCCATCCAAAACCTGTGGCTAGCTTTCTAGTTTCATCACTTCTTGTGAAAAGCCTACTCCTTAAGCGCAATAATTCGTTGCTCAAGAAGCTTCTTTAACAAGACACTCCAACCGCCAAGCAATTTCAATTTTTAGGATATAACCGCCCTCTTGTGGAGAAACCCGCTTTTGTTTGCTCCAAATCCATGACAGAATATGGAGTTAAAATGCAATTTAGCTTTGTCTCATCTAGAATCTCAAATTTAATTTTTTAAGTGACTCGCTAAAAATAACTCGTGCTTGATGTGCATCATGTCCGCAACAAGACATGATGCTCCAAAACTCGAAGCACACAATGTCCATCCAAAACTGTGGCTAGCTTTCTAGTTTCATCACTTTTTGTGGAAAGCCCCAAGCCTTATGAATAATTGCTGCTCAAGAAGCTTTTTAACAAGACAAATCAACAGGTAACAAATACTTTGCAATGCTAAAATATGTCACATTGCAATTAGCTTTCAAAATGAGAAAAAGCTCATTCCAACCATTTCAATCCTTTGAGTTTTAGTTTCCCTTATGCGTACTCCGGGACTCCCTATGATAATGTTCTTCCTCGCTTGAGGACAAGAGGTAAAACCAAACCAAAAGCGTAAAGGTATTTTCTTGAAGTGAACGCAGCTTCTTTAGGCTAGCATGCTTATTGGGTAGGAACACATTAAAGCTATGGAAAGTCTTAGTAACCTTAACATGTTGGCTTCAGACAACTTATAACCTGTCAAAGGCTATTCATCCCTTCAAATGCTACATCGCTCTTTAATAGATTGAGGGAGTAAGATTTTCTTGGCTGTGATTTTTAGAAATCTCTGAACTTTTTCATCCAAAATAATGAAACTGAGCAAGTCCACCTTTCTCTTTCATCTTCCACCCACCGTAAGAAATATAGGACCCTTCTGTAAGCAAAACATATCTATCTTCATCATAAAGCAGAGAGACAGACACGGGTAATTGTAAGAATATATGTCCATGAGGAACTAAAACTTCCTGATTTTGGATACTTGAAAGCTATGCTTCAGGATAATGCTGATATAATTAGTTTCATTAACCCTTTAGAATATTGACATGATTTCTATGGCATGCCAACATAGGCTCATGTTAACACATTCAATGAAAGGAATAGCGTAGAGTAGGCCATCACATAATATTCTTCAAGAAGAAGAAGAGTAGAAGAATGCCAATCCCCTGAGTATACACCTAGTATTCTATGATTATTAAGCACAACATCCGTCTATCTTACAGGCCCAAGGACATATGGCTATAATGTGGGTTCAAATCCTACTAGTCTTCAACAAAATATTTGAAGTAAACAATAACGCAAAATGTAGATGAATGTGTATGGTAGATATACAATATTTGGTTCAAACCAAATGGGCGATGTTTTCTCGTGCTCTGATTTAAAGGGTCTTAAATGCATCATCAAATATTGGACAACACCAAGTCTAGTCTAATGAGGGGTGAAGAGAAATGTTCGCGGCGGCCTTGGCCGCCGCGATAAATTTCTTGTTATGTCCAATTTAATCTTGGATTTGTAGAGGTAATGGAGTTTGTAGGGCTCTTGGATTTGTTGATGTAAATTAAAATATATAAATGAAATTGTGTTCATAGATGTAATGAAGAGCTAAGTATGAAGGGTTTAGTGTGATTGGGTAGGATGTAATGGTTTAGGGTTTTGTGGAATATTGCAAATCCAATGCATTTTTAGTATAATGTGATTGTTGCTATTATCTTAAAATATAGTGATTGTTACAAAAAAATTTATTGCAGCGGCCTTATATTTCTTTCGTTCAAAACCTACGCTGTTGGACCTTAATTAACATCAACATCCAACGTTTGATAATATAATGCTTGCATGAAGCTGGAATAATGTGAAATATGAGATTCAAAATGTACTCATGAATATACGCAGTTTATGAGCAATTTAATAGCATACATGCTAAGATTCTATTTGGACTATATATTAGTTTGAGAACATACGGGATTTGAACCCGTGCTATTGCTTATGTTCTCCTTCCCATATGATATATGTATGATGTGGTCGACGACCATAGGGTTCGCACTATATCTTCTACTTTATTACTGTGATGTTTTTGCATTCCTTCATTTACCGCGGACGGCTTGATTTACTAAATCAAGAAAGAATGGATATCTTTTTTCTTTCTTGAATCATCCCTCGTTTTTTAATCACGCTGATGATAGTCAGTGGGTTTTGACCCCGGGTGGAGGTTGTTCATAACCAATGGCTTGACACTTATGTTTTTTGTAATTTTTGAACCACATAATAATAGTCAGTGGGTTTTGAGACTGGCTGTGGTTCTCCTATAACCAATGGCTTTATCTCTAGGCCATCATCGCAATGGATATAGTTTCTATTATATTTGTCTATTTATCTATTTTTATCAGTTTGATAAAACATGAATAAGGGGAATCTCATGGTAATCGAGCAGACTATGTATCATACGACTATACGGCTATATGGTGGTACCCATAAAAGGCGGAGAGGACATACCTTATTTGAAGTCCAGTTCCTTATCATTCTCTTGCATGGGCAGAGAGGATATATCTTATTTTGAGATTCACTTCTTATAATTTTCTTGCGTGATCTGTATAGAGGAAGATTGAGCAAATGCACCTCATTGGGTAAAAGTGTGACCCGTATGAAGGATATGAAAGATGGAGAGGACATACCTTATTGTCTTCTTCTGTATTGTTGATATGAATCAAGGGATTTATAGACACAAGGACAATATTGAACCGAAAAAAAACAAAAAATACAACTCAACTATAGAAACCACCCCTCAACGGCAAAGTTCACCACCCAACCCACTATCCTTCGCAAAGAAGAGAACTTTTGAAAAAGACTGAGCTTTAGAATAGGAAAGGATAAGGGTATAAGGAAAAACAATTTAGCACTAGAGGGACTCCTCTAGCAACTTTACGAATTCAAGAAAGGGCTTAGAATTATGGTCTCACAAAAAATAATCCAGAGACCTCGAAAAGGCTTATAAGAACTTTTGGCTTTGGACAACCTGCAATGCAGAGGGTATGGCTTAAGTTCTGTATTAACGGAAATTAAGTAATGAAGAGGGCCGAATTGGTGGTGTCAGGTTGGTGCAGGATCAGAACTGGGTTGTTCAAAACTGCAGAAGTCAGATGTTGGTCGTAAAAGTGCAAAAGATCGCGCCTTTGTTAATCGTTCTTGGCTGCCGTTGTTCTTTCTGTCTGCTATAGTTTCCCTTTTATAAGAGGTGCATATGCCTTTTTGCTAGAAAGGCCCGATGACTCCCTTTCCTTAAAGGTTTTGTAACTTTAAAATAAAATAAAGGCCATACTTTTATTTAAAGGTCTTATCTACTCTTATATAATTTATATACACCAAGATTCGATGCCTTGATGCCTCTTTGATTCCCGAGTGGGGGAAAAAATCAGCGAGGGAAAAATACTTGGGGAAAAATAGCAGATGAAGCCACGTTCTTATCCTTATCTGCTTCTAGCAAAGATCTACTTCAAAGACGCGCTTAGGCGGGTAGTCGGATCTCCGAGGTTTGAAGCCCCGTGGGCGAAATCCATGAGCAAGGATTCACCGACATAGCCATAGTTTGCTGCCTATATAAGCCGAAACTTCCTTGTTTTGTTTGTTTGGAGGTTTTCGAAGGGATTCTATTTGCTGGGTTTCACGGATGGCTTTGGGACAAATGAGTTCTTCTCGCCTTAATTGCAATTCCTGTGGTGTTGGCCTTCATCCGCTGCATTGTAGCAGCGTAAAACAAAAAGGTGAGTAATTTGCAGCCCATGTGGTGGCACCGAACTCTTGTGTGCAATTTAGGTTAAAAGTTTAGACAATACTTATTGGTATGAGTTGCTTAAGCAGCCGTGATGGGTTTCCCTTTCGCTATTTCAAAAAGTGGTGTTTTGCCATTATGAAGATGGGGCCTTGACAAGAATTATGGGCAGCCTTGCCGCCGCTTTCCTTTTTAGTGTGTACAAGAATAGGATTGCAAACCATTTAGATCTGCTCAAAAGTGGCAATGTTGTATGTCGCTTAATTTTACTAGGTGTGCAAAAGACCAATCGGATGTATAAAGATCAGCCGGGTGCGTAAGGTGAATCAGTGGACTCTTTATTGAGCAAAAAGGCAGCAATTTAGCAAAAGTAAGTCTTTTCCCACCCACTACAATCGATGCCAATGGCCAAACTTTGGACTATCTAAACAAGGCAAAGAATCTCCGTAGTGGGGGGGGATGCTACCACACTTTAGCAATAAGGCCTTTAATAATTTGAGGATAGAAATGTTGAGGTCGAGATTGTTTGCAACAAAAAAAATATTGAAGAAACTTTGACCTTGAGAAATGATATCATCATGTTCTATTCAAGGCTTCTGAAATTGCAGAGGCATGGAAGATCATGTACCCATATCTCAAGTAAGGTGCACACAAGGTTCGAATTTTTAGGATCCACTGCTCAATCTATGTTTGTTTTGAATTTCACCGGGAACCTAAAGCACATAAGGGGGCTTCAGATGCAAATTAGTTTAAGTGCATGTGATGCACAATCATTGTCAACCAAGCAAAGGTATTATACATATTTGCTTATGAATCTAGCATATGGAAGGTGGTCCGAAAATTGGATGCGTGTTAATTAAACCGCATGTTTTTATGGAGCCGCGATCTTTGCATGTCCGCCGTGCATCGCTTTTTGCTTTCGTGATAGGCATAACATGGCCACCGAAAAGATAGATGAATTATCCCGAGACGATTCTCGCTCTTTGAATGCCACTATTGCAAAACAGGCATGTTAAGTTGGAGCTTGGTGATGAGATGCATGTGAGCCGCCTACTTCACACATAACATTTTGCTTCGCTTACCACGCCAAAGCATTATAGATGGTCTATAACTTCGTCTGGGATGAAGTGACAAATAGATAATGGTTTTTCCTTGTGTCAATGTCATGCGCCATCATAGGTAGGGTATATTATTGTTTGAGAACAATAATATGGTTTCAAGTTTTTGCTTCCATGCAAAGAAATTTATATTCCTAATTTTCTTTTACCAATCGGTCTTGCGTATCGTCGTGCAAGGCTTATGCAAGTTATCCGCATATTTGGCTTTAACATAATTGTTTGCATGCGATAAGGGAGTAGTGGAAGATCATTAATAATATGATGCATATCGTTGATGATCCAAATTAGTGACATGGTCGATGGTCGGGCCAAAAGGTGCCCTTTGTTCCAGCCAGTGTGACTCAATATTTTTTGAATTGACAATCCGGCATTCAATGGGGATAACGGATTGAATATGAATTCTAATTTTGAACTTAACTGCTTGCCCGGGCTGTTATTCCCCGCTATTCCGCAGAGGTTTAACTCGTCAGAACTTGAATATCTTTTTCCACTTGGACAAAAACGATAAAATGGAATGTGTTGATTTTCTATGCCACACATAGAACAAATTTTATCTTTTGCATTGTGTTCTATGTATATGAGAAATTGGATGCGGCATTTGCCAAACATTCATATCATTCTTATGAAGGCTTGAGGCATCAAGAAACCGAATTGCAAGCCTAAATTTTACTCTAAATCTTCCTATACATTATCACCAGATGAACATGTGAAGGATCATTGCCACATGCGCCCATAAGGATTGAATGGGCCATATAACTTATCTATTACACTGGCCTTGAGGTTGTGCAAACATGAAAAGACAAATCTTTATTGTGTCTATGCAAAATTTCTATTTATTTGCAACATCATCTATTTGCAGTTTGTGCGACGGGCGACATGTGCTTATATTTTGAGCCTCCGGTTGTTACTATACATGTTTATGGGTGTTCACATCAATTTCATTGGTATTTGAGTATCTATAGAAAATTCTCACCGAATATATTGAGCTTTATGTGATGCCGTTTAGTTTGCCAAGATTTGGTCGTGATTTATTTATTCTTCACCTAAATTGTACTTATTTTGAATTACGAGAAGATTGTGGTGCTAAGGATCAAAGATACGCTAGCGCTAGTAGTTTCATAACTAAAACAAGATAGAATCAAAACCAATTTTATATGCTATAGGTTCATATAAATCTAAATGTTCCCAACATTTGAAACCATGTTGTGTTGTTGACAATCTTCGAAATGCAACATGGATTTCTTTTTGCGACGTCTACTATCATGCAAAACAATGTGCAAGAAAGACATTCTCAAGGCAAGTATTTGCTTTTTAATTTTTAAAGACTACTTATCAACCCAACATAGCGCAAGTGTGTTATGACTTGCTAACAATACAAATGCTGGGCAAGCCTAGTTATAAGGGAAGTTTGGACTATATGTTTGTTTTTCATCAGCTATGATGGCATGCGTGAGGAGATGATTCTTGAATAAAACCCATGTCTTCAACCGTCCCACAGAAATTCTCCTTATTTAAGTCCAAGAATATCTTTTGCATCATTCAAAAGATATCCAAATTCGACCTTGCAAAATAAGTCAGGGAAGAGAAATGTTCGCGGCGGGCGCGATAAATTTCTTGTAGTTAATAATACAAAACATGAATTATTTGGCTTAGGTAATAGTTTGGCATATATATTTGACTTTCTTTCTCTTTCTCTTGCTTCCATAGCCATTCCCCCGAACACCACCATATCAACTCCTCCCCTTCCCAGGATTGATCGTCATCGATCACGAAATTATATGGCAAATTAACACAAGCAAGTCCTTTTTTTTTTTTTAATTGTAATGGTAATGGATATGCTGTAGCTGTAATTGTTGTCTCAAAATATACTGCAAATAAAATTATACATCTGAATTCATCTATCTCCTCGAAGGAGTTACAAACTTAACAAACAATTTAACTAAAACTTTTAACTACTTTAAATAGGCATTCCGCAACTTCGCCTTTTTTCTTTTGAACTTTGTCCTCAAATGCAACTTGCTTATTCGTCTTCGAGCTTGGTTCAGATGAAAGTTTTTCTATTTGGAACACTTGAGCCGAGGGTCCATTAGGATGAGGATTTGGTCTATATTCTATTCAGTCTTGATCCTTGCGCTCATCTCAATTGCCCCGATCATTTCGGTCTCCATTTAATTTCGGGCAATCTACTTTAATATGTGCTCCTCCACAATAGAAATGTCCTCATTTCCTTGAGGAAGATCTATCATGTTGATTTTCCCATCTTGTTTTCTGCAGTTGATCCTAATTATCTCCCATGTTTGGTCTGGGCCTCTTATTCCCTTTGTCTAAAGTCTTGCTATTGTTTGGTCATCATTGTCTTGTCATCCGGATATCCGTCCCATATGCTACAAATTATTGAATCTGGATTTAACTTTCTTTCCATTGCAATAGCTTTCTTTGTGTTCTCTTCTATGGTCTGAGGATCCACAAAAGCTTAATTCTACATATAAGGAATCTTTAGGCCTGTTATATATTTGCATAGCAGTTCAGCAATATGGGTAGACAGGTACTGAAACTTTGATGTACACTAATAAACTAATTTGTTGCCACCTTGTTTGAAGAGGTCCCATTCTTGTTTTACGTCGTTGTGGTAATTGGCGGGCAAAAGTATAACATTCGAAAGCTTTTCTAAAACTTTCCCATGTCAATATCTTTAGTTCCATTTTTTTCCTTCCTTGCCACCAAGTTCTAGCCATATCTGTCAAATATTTTCCATGGCTTGAAGTTTTTGTTTCTCTGTAGCTTTTATCAATTTGAAGTAGCTTTTCCATGTGGAGATAAATTCGAAAATTGTTGGCGAGTTTCTATTTTCACTTGAGAAAGTGGGTAGACCTATAGTTTTTTTCAACCATTTACATGAATATGTAGCACAATAATAGAGGGTTCTAGGACAATTTGATATGGATACATAAATCAATATTTCTGAGACCATAGACTATACCCTTAAAACAATTGAATTAGATTATTATTGAAAAAAAAAAGAAAAAGAAAAAGAAAATCATAGATTCAATAGAAACAAGGTGCTGCGCACGGAGGGTTGCCCTCCATGGCCGGAGGGTGAAGTGGCTTAAATCATACTTCAAAGTCATATTTTGACAGTCAATTCAAAACCATAACCCCGAACATTTAGAAACGAAATCCTCTGTAGCCAACGAACTACCTTTATCTTCCAAAATGTAGCTAAAGAGTTTAGCAACCTGTGAAATAAAGAACACACGAATTTCAGAACTATAAAATATACGGGGCTATTTGGAAAAATATTTAAAATTTAAGGGCATTTTGGGAATTTTAAAAATACGAAGGGCTTTTTGGGAATTAAGTCAAGGAAGGGAGCCCCTGAGAAATCGGTGCAACCACACGCATGTAATAGCTGTGGCAAGATCTTCTTTGGCTGTGAAATCAAAGACCAACCATAATGAGCACAGTGTCATTGAAATTCAACGAAAATACCAGCTTCTAATGCTTAATGGCAGAACTGACAGACCAGAAGGGAAAAATGTTAGCGTGCCCTTGTGGGGATAAGAGGGAAAACAACCACACTAGGTAATATTCTCTAATGGACTAAATGCAAATGTACCATAATGTTGAACCTAAATGCACACACTTTGAAACATGGAAGGCAAACTACGAATTGAGGAGATAAATGCATCTCTTAATAAAGGTTAAGCAAGGATGTCTGCCATGAACTAATAAACAAACCATCTTATTTAGAAACTCATCTAAAATAATCAGCAAAAAGTTGAGAATTGTTAAATACTTTAACTTGTCCATTTGAATATTAGTGTATGAATCAAAAGTAGCACATACTGCAAGTAGTCTTTTCAACTTGATAGAAATATGTCATATATACAAACACATACGTGCCACACCTCACTGACATTCTTCAAGATTGAATTGCATGGGTTGGAAAAATTCCAATTGATGGCACATCTAATTCTGCTGATATTTGCATTATTGAATTTGAATTTATTGAACAGGGCGGTGTAGTTAGTATATACTAATGCCAGAATGTCTTTTTCATAAAATGATTTGAATCTGGCCTCATACGTCTTGTGCATTCGAGTGAGATTGAGGCTATGCCGTCTGTCGAAGCTTTGAGAATGTTTCAAGCACATGGTCGCTTAGTTTAGATTTCAAACGACTTTCCAACAATACACAAAATTCCTCACGGTGAGCTTGGATGTGAAAATTTTGGGAAGCATAAGTTGACCAAGTGCTGCTTGTTTCTATCAATCATATTCTTTTGACACTGTCTCTTTACGTTTTGAGCTGGTTCGTTCGAAGAAATCAACTATTCTACTTTAATAAAATACTTACACCATATGAAACTGGTTCAATTACTTTACAGGAATAAGGTGCTAAAGCTTTGTTCAGCTAGTAAGCTCCTAGCTGGTAAAGTTGACGTAAGTTGCTTTCATTCTGGAAGCAAATACTTGAATTGACCAGGATCGATCGACATTTTCCAGCCCTTTGTGATTTCGGGATATCCAACAAATATGCCTCAACCTTTGAGAGAGTTTGACTTCCTTTTGAGATGCTCCATAAGTATTGTTGTTGCATAAAACAAAGAATCAAACACCTCAAAATAATGGACATCTGGCTTATGAGCATCATGTTTAGTTAGATCCACTATTGGTGCTCTATTCCAATATATGCTGCTATATGAGTATCATGTCCGCTGCTATGCAACAGGAGTACCATCGAGAGATGCCAGACGGAAGCGCCTTCATATTTTGAGAGCGAGGAGAGAATTCACGCAAGGCCAACACTATGGCAAAGACAAACCGCTATTGAGGCAAAGATATAGCACAAAACAAAGACTCACGTTTCCCATTGATTGTGTCACCTCTAACAAAGATGAATTTTGAATGATCGAACAGAGGTCCAAATATCAACAGCTAATTTGGCAATGAATCACTAACTTTAGAAATATGATTCACCGACCTCCAAATAAAAGGTTTCTATAGTAATGTTCAAAGAAGCTTATAAGAAACGTTCTTCCGGCCCCTTATAATTGCGTTTTAACCTCGCTATTATGCATTATTTTCAAGAAAGAACTAGAATGCAGCCTGTCAACTTGTGCCAAATGCTGAAGAAAGCTCAGAATATTTTTTATGCAAGGCCCAAACGAGTCAGGGCATAAAGCAGAACAAATGCAGAATAAATGCATAACAAATGATGAACATACTTGGCTGTTTTTTTCGAGTTTTCATCACGTTGTGCCCAGGTGTAATGGGACATCACAATCCCACAAAAGAATACGCTCAGGATTCGCTCAATTTACAGAGCTGTAAAATAGACGTAGAAACTATGGTTTCAATGCCTTCTACACTTAGAACCAACCTCTGGTATGGTGTATGAAAGATAAGCCAAAAGTGCCATCATGGCAATCTCACGACCCGTTGACTGCCTGATAATAAATATGTTGTCAAACAAAGATATACTATATCATCATCATGCTTGCTATCTATGTGAGAACCGCAAACAGCAGACAATGAAAGAGCAATATCATCTTCCATAATCGCTTCAATAGCCTCTCATGATAATTTAGATAGTTGTCCTTATCCGCATCCACAAAAATGAAATCAAAAGAGTTGAGATGATTTTCCTGTAAAATCAAATGGAACCATGTTAATCTCTTTATGCATCCTTTTCTCTTGTAGACATGAATGAGTATTTACATCTTCGAGCATTTTGTCAAGAGCTTCCAAAGCAGGGCCTTCGCGGAAATCTATCTTGTGATCAACCCCTGCTTCTACCATATATGGATAACCTAGTTCAAAGTTTTCCCTGTTGATATCCATGGCAATAACCTGCAGCAGACCGGTATTTAAGCTTTTACTCAAAGCAACTTAAGCCTGAGTGTTTCAAGACAAACCTTTCCATCTTCTGGCAGAGCAAGCACTGTAGTATAAACGCCAATCTCAAGAGTATTTTTTGCATTGATGATCTTAAGAAGCAATCCTAAAAATTGTCCCTCATCTGCGGAAGTTGTCATCAAATTCCTGCACAAATCTTGCATCAATTAACATCTACAGCAGATCTAAATATCAAGAAAGGCAAGCATTAGGGATTTTTTGAGATCATAAAAGGGCCTTCTAAGAACTGCTGACTAAGCTATATGAACTACCAATCAGAAAACAGAACTGGTAATCCAGTCAGCAAAACAGTTATAACTAACTCACTGGATCACATTTTCTAGCATAAATGTTGATAGAAAAGTCCAAATGAGCTCTTGTTTGGTGCAATAGATAGATCTCATTGAGATCTTTCCAACCTTAGGTGGTTTGCATATCTTTTAGCCCCGTAAGATAGTAAAAAATGGTAATAACCATATTTTTTGGAGTTTTGACAATCATAAGTGGTTAAAATATGTGCAAAGCATCTAAGGTTGGAAAGATTTCAACGAGATCTATCTATTGCACTAAACGAGAGCTCATTTGGATTTTTCTATCAACAGTTATGCTAGAAAATATGATTCAGTAAGTTAGTTATAACAGTTTTGTTGACTGGACCCGTCAGGCTCTGATTTCTGATTGGTGGTTCATTTATCTTCATTTGGCTTAGTTGGCATGTTTTGAAGGCCCTTTTTTAATCTCAAAAAAACCCTAATGCTTCTGAAGGAAGGGGAAATTACCAGGGAGATCATATTCAGTGGCAGGTTTTTCTATTTATTTTCCACAATATAAACCCTCTAAAAACATGCAATTTTTTCTTTCAGTGGCAGATCATATTCAAATACATTGATCCGGCCCAGAACATATCATGCAGAGACTCAAAGCTCGATTTACTTGGCTTGCCATGTTTTGCCCAAATGGAAAGTGCCATAGGAAATGAACTGCCGGATCCCTGGCCATTCTTTGATCAAGCATGGCTACAAACGACCACACACACTACTAAGCAATCAGAAAAGGATGAGGAAAAGCTTGAGATATTTCTACAAACTTCCATGACTGTACTTTTCCAATAAAAACAGCACAATAAAACCTATTGCTATCAATATATGCAAAATTTGCAGCCATTAACTGTGTTCAAACGAAATACATGGATTCGGATCTTAACCACTGGAAAACAATCGCCATGGCTGATAGCTCAAAATGCAAAGCCATAATAAAGATCTTGGGCTTCCCAAACTAAATAAATCTTAAGATGCTTATATCAGAGAATCAAAGCTCAGAGAATCAGAAGAAAATAGAGGAGTAAATCACCTGAATGGCCTCCAGTCCGTTCTTGAGACACGAATGCTAGAACTTCAGTCTATTCTTCGGTCTATTCTTGCCATCATCTGCTAAATCGAGTGTTTTATGACCAGGTCTGCATCACAAAAGGAGTCTGAATATTAAATTCGAACCATTTTCAATCTTTATAAAAGAATAGAAATCATTATTCAGGCTACACCTCGTGAAACTCTAACTTCTATTTTTTCCTTTGATACAGCTGCTTCCATGGCATACCTAGATCTTTCATGTATTCGTCCACCCAACCACAAAGCAAGCAAAGCATCTGAGCTCCAAGCTCGGCCACCTGCATCTCCAGAGACGAGCGAGAGAAAAGGCTGAGGTTCTATTTATTTAACTTCTAGAGTGTCCGTAATATAGAGATTGATAGCGGCATTCTCTTCTTGCGCCAACTTGCTTCTTGTGCCGGAGAACCGTAAGGACCTGGAAAATCTATGGATCTGGCTCAAAATACATGCCATCTGCCCAAGATACCTCTCCGGTTAGCCGGTTTCGAGAGTGGCTGCCCACCAACAGAAGTGACCGAGCATTTACAGCCAATCATAAGTTTTTAGCAGTCACCAGCATATCCTAGGGATATTCTAGCATATACCTAGGATATGCCAAAAGCCCACATAAACAAGGGTTTGCCCCCTAGGGGCAACCCAAAAATAAGCATGTTAGTTTGCTAGTTGCATTGGTTAAAGCATTCTTAATAGGATATTGATTGGTAGAGGCGCCCCCAGTCATAAATGACCATAATTGAAACAAGAGGCACCAACATACGATCTGGGCCATATGGATAGATCGGACGACTAAGGTAGTGCAAGCCAGGTGCACCTCTAAATGAACATAATCGAAACAAAAGGCACCTAGAGGTCCCAATATACGATCTGCGTCGTAGGATGGTCAGATCCAACGACTAAGGTAGTGCAGGGTGCACCTCGTTTAGTGGCACAATAATAAGGGGTTCCAGGGAGATTTGATATGGATGCATAAATCACTATCCCTGAGACCATAGACCATACCCCTAAAACAATTGAATATGTTATTATTTAAAAAGAAAAAAACAAAAGATAGATTCAATAGAAATAATAAGCGTAAACCTTAGGCAAGCCGAGTCCAGGTATTTCATAATTCAAAACCTGAGGTGAACCTATATTTCATATTTCAAAACCATAGGTGCCCCCAGCCATAAATGACCATAATCGAAACAAGAGGCACCCAGAGGCCCCAACACATGATCTGGAACATAGGTTGGACAGATCCGACGACTAAGGCAGTGCAGACTGTGGTGCATATTCACACGGGGGGTGACTCCGGGCAACGAGAGCTGTTGGATAGGCATAACCACCCCTTATTTCTTAATCTACACCGTACACAAAGTTCCTCGTTTGTGGGGTATGGATGTATAGAATTTGTTATACTGTATAACAAGATTTGCAAAATACTATAAGATTTCAGACAATATACTACATGGTGTTGATTTTGTACGTGCAAAACATAATTACAGGGGCTCTCGCTGCCCTACGTCACCCCCCGTGTGAATATGCACCCAAACAAAAGGGGGTTTAAGGGGGAATTTAATTTTAAACATGTCTAATGTAATGGTTTGTGTTAATTAATGTTCATAGTAGTTATGTTGGTTGTTATATTACAAAAAAATTTTGGCCCTTCGGGCCACAAAAGAAAATAAAATAAAAAATAAAAATCAAAATAAAATAAAAGTACAAAATGATTGATGTGTTATTGCAAACCATATATTTTAAATTGCATAATTTATAGGCTCCAAAATGACAACATTGTAACAATGCGCTCAAATTGTGTTGAAATCGTTATAAAATAGCATTGTTGCAACAACGCGCTCAATTTGTCTTGACTGAATAGAAACTGTAGGCATTGGTAGTTACACATAAAATAGAAATGGATCATGCCATCGTAAGCATTGCTAGAGATATCAACACCTTGCAAATTTTTTTTGAACCTGCATAGAGAATAGTACAGAGAATACTTTAGCACAAACGAGAGAGAGCACAATGCATAATGAAAAATGAAAAATAGAAGATAAGATAACGCTTAGAAGGATAAGGGGTGAAATTTCACCTGGAAGTATAGCTCATTCTTGGAAGGATGAACCTTTATAAAATAATCTGTAATCCAGCGCATTGTACCCCTTGCTTCATCAGCAATCCAGCTTTTTCAAGAATTCTCCATGCTAGAACTGTAGCTACAAAAGCCATTGCAAAACCAAACTTCACAGTGACCACTGCGTCATATAATCCTCCTGTTAGGTCCAGCTTTACATCATCTCTGTCTTAAGGGCTGAATCTCCTTGCTAGCTTATTGGGTTGTCTGGAATCAAAAGCTAAAGCTACAACTATGTGTCTGGAATCAAAAGCTAAAACTACAGATACATGGATTGGCTCACCTCCGTTAAGCCGAGACACTTTTTTCACAGCAAGCATTAACCCAAAATCAAGAATAGGTCTATACACAGTTCCAAAGCCACCAGCTCCAATTATGTTTTTCTCACTTAACTGATCAGTTGCTTGTATGATCTCGCGGTATGTGAGGTGTTTGTTTGGAAAGAGACGAATTTTGTATGATGGACTTAAGGCTATCCTTCTACTTCTTTGCCTGCAAATCCACCAGATGGTAGCCACACGAAATAGAGAAAGGAAAACGGCTGATGCCAAGATGATGGCACCAACCAAGCTTTTCTTAAATTTTGGTCCACAATCAGAATTATTGAGAGCTATATTGCTTGCAGGTGCTTGAGAAGAATGAGTGCAAGCCTTAAAAGGATGTCCACAAAGACCTTGGTTGCGTGTGAATGCTGAAATGGGCATTCTTGAGAAAGGAGCAGAATGAGGCAGAGAACCTGTTAGGTTGTTATTCGAGATGTTCAATGCCATCTCCCCAAGGGCTGGAGGAATCTGACCAGACAAGACACTGTTTGAAAGATTACGGGACTCAAGCTTGACCAACTTACCCAATTCTGGTGGTATTTCTCCTGAAAGATAATTCCAGCTAAAAGGTTCTGCAACAGACCAAGCGCCTTTGGAATAGAACCATTTAACCTGTTGAAGATACATAACATAACAGAGTATGCCTCTCATGTAAAAAAGCCTAAAATATCATCAAAATCTTTTGCCTTTCCTAAATCCTTGCTAAACACAAACCATCTGTAGCTCAAGTACTATTTTACCAGATTCGCAAGTAGCGCTAACCACCAATTCTGCATGGGTCCAAAATGATCTTGTCCAACATAACCGCACACACTGACACCCGGATGGGTCCAGAATGATTTTGTCCCGCATAAATCCGCACGCACCCTCTTCCTCGATCAACGGCAGCATAAAACATTGGTAAAACATGTGCTTACCTGAGCTCGAGCTTTGTGCAGTGGATACTTGATCCGCCGCCATCCAGTAGCTCCAAAGCACCACTTTAGTAGATTCGCATTCCAAAGATAAATCCCAAGACGAACATGTGCTTAACCGAGCTCGAAGTTTTGTGCGGTGGACACTGTATCCTCGAACTCTATACCAAAGAGATTTTTGAAATTAACAATATAATCGAGAAGAATGAAGGTTCGATAAGCCGCCCAAAGGTTGCAACCCCAAAACCGATATCGCCCGCCCAAAACTAACATCGCTTACCCAAACCGCGGTATAAAACTTGAGGTTAGGAAAAACCTCAGAATCAATAAATCATCTAACCCACCGCTCTATTCCTGTGAAAGTAGTCTAACTCCTCACGAATTTTCAGAAAGAAGCTACATACAGGAGTTGTTCAGCCAGATGTCTGATCATCACACCCTAAGAATCACACTTCCACGAATTTTTTGATCCTAGATGCACAGCCCGATGCCTGGAGACTAAAGCCTGGATCTGCACTGATTCTTAAATTCAGTATACTCAAATTCTTCCAGCAAACTCTGCAGGCAAATCCGCTGCTTCAAATATGCTGCAAATCCGCCCTAAAACGCTATCCACGAGGCTTGCATGTTCAGCCTCTAAAATAAAAAGAGGGCTTTTGTTGTGAGCCCTTGGATGTTGGACCATTGAAAAAAAAAAGGTAAATCAACGACTAAGAAATGGTGCACTCTAGATGTACGCATTAGTACATCCATTCAAATACGCCATGAAATCTTAGGAAAACCTTTGTGAAAAGCGTACAAAAACACAAAGAAAACCCCCTGTTATTATGCTACATATTGTAGGCTGCTATTGATTCTGCTGGTCATTAGGCTCGGTCAGAAATTTATAAGCTAAACACAAGTGTTCACTATAGCGTAGAGGAAAGAATAACCATTTGGTCTGTCATGTAGCTGGAAAGAATAAGGGTTTAAGGAATTAAATATTTAGCACTAGAGGGACTCCTCTAGCAACTATACGAATTCAGGAAAAGGCTTTAGAGTTAGGAATTCCACGGTCTCACACGAAATAACAGAGAGACCTCCGAAAGGCTTATAAGAACTTTTGGCTTTGGATAACCTGCAATACAGAGGTATGACTAAAGATCTGTCGAATAGGAATTAAGTAATGAAGGGAAAAATTGCTTATGTCAGTTTCGAATTACTCTATTGGTGTAGGGCCGGAATGAAATAGTTGTCCACGGCTCAATTGCTGGACCTCGGTCGAGCAATAACATGACAAAAAGAAATCAGGATCTAACAGTAAGGAAACTGCTTCTTTCTAACTAATGATGCTTCATTGTGTGCAGCGCGTAACCCTTCCGCCTCTGCGGCTTGCTGGTAAAATGGCTTTAAAAGTTTGAAGCTTCCAGTATATTTCATTACAACACAAATGCAGTAGATTAGTGAGACATTTCAGAGAGATGGAAATGCAAGCACGGTCGAGATACTATACAAATACTTTGAGATATTCCACTAGTTCAACAACTAACAAGCTACCTATACGAAATTAATGTGGAAAACACCTATATTGGAATAGGTGTTTTGCTATAATGTGAAAAATTCACAACAGAATGACAAACACTTGCCACTATATAGGACTAAATTGCATAACATGTATCAAGAACTTACATCAAAAACATCAAAAAACATCAAAAACATCAACTATTATTCATACATAGTTAGAACACTTGAAAGAACTATTATTGAAAGACTTACTCGTGGAATGAAGAGATATAAACTGTTCTTTCCACCCAATAATTAATCTATAGCTATGGGTCGAAAATAACTGCAAGAGTTAGAACAACAAAAATTGAAGGAAGACAATTGGATTTGAAATCAAATAAACAACATTCTGGAAATAAAATACCATGCTTTAGAAAACATGAATTGTAAGCAGGAACCATATCTTTGTTTGATGATGACATAACAGAAATAGATAGCAATAAGCTTCAAATTTGAAATCCTAGAGCTGGAATAGTCAAAGAGCAGCAGTCGAACTTTAAGAGAATAGAAGAGTCGAATGGAGCTCCACGAAATAGATTGCCTTCTCTGTTTTTTTACTTACGACAGACAAGAGACAAAAGGAAAAAAGTATAAATCAAAAACCCCTTTCAGACCCTCGCGACGGCAACCTAGAAGATACAATGATATTAGGCCAAAAACTTTTCAAGCCGAATGAAAACAAAGATTGCAAGGGCATAAGAAGAAATCTACTAGGGCAGAAAATATTGCTTTTAGAGTATTTTTGCCATAGGGAGGCAAGAGTCGGTTTAAACACCTGAGGAGCAGTTTCATAGAGTAATTCTCATAAACACAACATTGTTGTATCATCATGCTCATGATTATGACAGTCCTAGAAAGCTGGAGGAATTATTCAAGTTTTTTCAAACTCTGAAACACTGCTGATAAAAGGTGAAATAAAATCATTACTAGGAATAGAATAGAATAGAATAGAATAGAATAGAATAGAATAGAATAGAATAGAATAGAATAGAATAGAATAGAATAGAATAGAATAGAAGGGATGTTCTATCTTTTGTTAGGGGCTGCATCAAAGTCCTAGAAAGGGCAAGAATAAATTATAAACAAGTGCTGCGCACGCAGGGTTGCCCTCCAGCGGCCCGAGAATGTATTTTTATATTTTTTGTTTGGTCATTTCATGTTGTCTTTATGGAGTTTAACTGGCCTTGCAAATCCTACACACCTTATAAATGCCACCTACACACCTTATAAATGCCAGTGTTATTATTTCTTCGTTAATTGCATTCTGAGAAGTTTATGACAAATTTCTCCACATCTTGCCTTTTATCACAAGTATCTAGTAATATGTGCATATCATGTTAGTAATGTGCATGACCTGGTGTAACAACAATCTTGAGGTATTGATCCTGCAATTAATCAGCTATGATATCTCTATTTGTAGATACCATGGTATTGGAGGATCCTTCTCAAAAGTGCATTTCTTTCAAGCCTATGTTATGCGCAAAACTTCCAATCTTTCAAAACAGGAGCTATTTGTTTAGGGTCTAAGGTTTGTTTGAAAGTCAATGAGAGGAAAATCTAAATAACCAAAAGCTAATGAATTTAGAATTCATAAATTCATATTTGCTTTGTTGCTTCAGAGCAAAGACTATTTATCATCATGAAGGAAACATCAAGAATTATCTTTGGAGAGGCCATTGACATGCAAGAATTATCTTAAGAACCTAAATAGTGCCCATCGTAGACTTTTTATCTAGGACAAAGCACATAGCAATACATGCCATTTTCTTATGCATCATTAACTCTAAAAACTTTATGGCATTGAAACGTGGAAAATCACAGTTTGTTTGTTTCCATCTCCAATACAAATAGTCATTGTCATGCCATCCATTCTTCATGCAATTCTGGTGCCCCTGTATATAATGGCATGTCTCATTTCGCCTCTCTTCGAATCAGGTATCCAATCTCCCTTTGGGATATCACAAATTCCTGGCAAACAAGAAAGAACCAAATTCAATGACTAGACAAATGGAAGGGCAAATGCCTAAATTTGCAACTTAAGTATGCAGAAAAATTCCCAATGGTTGGCTGGCACAGTTTTAAGGAAGCTTATACTGCATAAGAATGAAAAGGCAACTATTTAATCTACTTAGACATTTACCAAATATTGATTCTAGTAATATCACAGACCAATTTAATATGCTTACCAAGAAATGAAATGAAAAGGTTGATATTATGCCTTGTTAGGCCATCAATCTATAAGACATAAATACGTCATCAGATCTCACTTCAGTATGTAAAGTAGATTCATCAGCATCTATTATCATTTTGTGCTGCAGAACTTGAGGAGAATATTGCAATCTTCAGAACTTGATTGTAAAATACATCCTTAAATCTGTCTTTTATCTGCATAGTGGTTAGAAAAACATAGAAAAGGATTATAGTGGATGGATCGCCATTGATTGTGTGAAAAGCAAGAAGAGTATGGATGGTCATTCATCATGTATAGGACAAAATGGATGGATGGTTGCTGATGTGTGAAGCAGTGGATAGCTAGCCAATGAACGCGAATAGCCATGAACGTGTGAACGCAATAAGAGGATGGATGGTCATTCATCATGTATAGATGGATTAAAAGGATGGATGGTTGCAGGAGGACCAGTTTGAAGGAGAGCAATCATTGGTGGCTGAAAAGGGAACGATGTCCTTATAGAAATCAGAGATGTACTATAGAAGCAACATCTATAGGTGAAAGCGCACATTTAGTCACATGGATAGTGATGTCTGACATATTTGGAGGAAAAAAATGCTTCCTGAATGGATCATATATAAGTAATAAAACCATGGGCAACATTGTGAGAACTTTAAGAAATCTAAAACAAAGCCCAAGCACTTGATGCAAAGAGGAATTTAGCCTAATGCAAAAGATAGGAACAGAAGGCATTCTGGCTGTACTTGGAATTTCAAAAGTTTTTAAATCTTCCAGCCAAAGAGGTGTAGATCTTCTCATCTACTAGATGATCTTGAATGATAGGACCACTTAAATTCTATCTAACTCTCAACAACCATGGGACACATCAAATAACAATCTCAATGCTATATCCAACTAAAGATTAGATCACTGCCAAAAGAAATTCGGAAAAGAGATCTCACCGACCTAATCCGCACTTTGTCCCGGCTCTCAACAATGCCTCATGTGGTTGCTCAATATCCCTCATTCCAAAACAAGTAAAATTGAATGTAACACCATGCCTACCAAACATTCTCAAAATCGAAGATACCCAGCCTTTATTCTAGTATTGTAATATCCAAAGCAAAATCAGTGGATGAGATCGGGTGCCATAATGCCGGTGGATACCAGCAACCTTTGCGATAGTCTAACCGGTGTACTTCAATGATGGTTTCTCAGAGATGCCAAAATTCTTTCACCATGATCTATTAGCATTCCGTAATGCAATTCAGAAAAAAAATGTCCATATGGTGTATTTCAACTACCATCCCTTTGAGAAACAAAGGAATCCTCTCTTGTAGGACCCAAAGATCAAATGGACTACCATGGCCCCAAAGTGGTTGTCCATCGTAACATGCAAAATAAATAAAATGACAAACAGATAAAATCAAGAAAATGAAACATGGCATATCGTTGTATCCGTTCTAATAAAAAGCTTAACAAATTACAAACTCGCAAGCATGGCATATCTACAATTTCTATTATATGGAGAGAAGGCATAAATGAATTACCTTGCCATAACACCGAAACTCTCCGATACCAAGATATCTCTATATGCCATCACGCTCGAATCCAAGATACCTCAATTCACCCGTGGCCCATGCCAATTGAACTTCCTAAGATTTCAGAACCACAAATTTCAGTCAGATAAGGAAGCATAAAGACCATACGATAAGGCATCAAATGGGAACTATGCCACTCACCACTATCGTATCACCAAGCATGTCATTGAAAGTGTCCCTAAAGCTTCTCATATAATCAAAGATAGGCCCCATTGGGGTTCTCCCTTTCAAGATAGGAAGTGTATCACATCCAAGAGACGATACTAGGAATTGCGCCCCACGAGCCCTATCGGTAGATAGAGAATATCATTGTCGTTGTGCATCTCTTCTAAGACCTGTGGAGGCAAACTACACGAAACTACATGTTCCTACAAAAATGAAGTACTATATCTACTCAAGACAGAAGGACAATAAGTATCAAAGAACAAGATTTTCTAAAAGGATTAAAAGCGCCATCTACCTGTTCGAGAACTCTCATTGCTTCGATGTATCATCTGCTGAAACTGGAACAATGCGTTGAGCTAGGATTCAACCATGGTCATACATTTCATCAACAAAATGAATAGTTGGTCTTGAAAAGCTATGCATATTGGTAAAACACATCATCTTATATAAAAGGCAGTCAAGATATCAATTAAATCCTACAAACTTTGCATATATTAGACCATCATGACGCATTACTTTCCAATCAAGAACAAATTAATAAAAGCAAAAAACCAACTATCTTTCAGCTATATCTTAGCTCAGAACTGATTTTTCTTGGACAAACTTTCAGAAAATTATAACCAATAACTCGTTTATTAAAATCAACTCCAATCAAGAAGAAAATAAGATAGAAACGTTAAACAAAAATTAAATAAGTCCCAACACCTCCGGTATGCATTGGCTCAGAACTAATTTTTCTTCACATGGATCAGGCAAACTGTGAAAATATAGTATCATAGCCAATTCCATAATTTCATTACCCATCAACAGCTTTCCAATCCAAACAAATAATATAGAAGTAATGACCAAAGGAATTCGCACTCCTTAGGCATGTTTTGGCTCAAAGATAATCTTGGATCGGGCAAACTGTGAGAATAGAGCTAGCTTTTTCCTTCACAGAAATTGATTATATGATACATTAAAAAACCAATAGGAGCCTGTCCTTGTGAGAAGATTGAGCTTCATCTGAAGTACCAGTGCAAATATAAGCCATACATTGCTCCTTTGTTCAACAAGTGATTGCAGACATCCTAGATGCCTTAGATGCTCTAGCATATGGCAATCTCAGTCATTCCAGAATGCCCAGCTTTCTCTATAACGTCCTTTTGCACCCTTGAATGCAAATGCAAAATAAGAAGCCTCATGCATCTAGCCTCTACTATCTTCTTCGGAAACGGCAGACGAAACTCTTTAACATTCACAAAGATAATTAACTCCAGAATAAAAAACTCATGGAACTTTTTATTTCCAAAAGAATGAGCCAGCATCTCCCATCTCTCTCAGGTATTTGATGAAATTTTGGAAACGGCTCTTATAACCACAAATATAACTATCAGGAATAAGGAAAAATGTCCTCAGTCTTGGGTCCAGAAGTCATATTGGTGCTTGAAATGAAATTGAAAACTAGCATATATAAATTATATGAATGGAAAACTTATGCTTACGAAGTACAATTCGCTTGCTCCCCTGCTACAATGGATTGCATTGATGATGAGACTCGATCAATCTCATCTATTCTAAACTACTCGATGCAAAATCACATGCAAGCACTCGGCATCCCAGATCAGCCTGTTGGAATACAAGATTGGAGCTTCGGTCTGCAAACTCCAGTAAAAATTTCAACAGGCGATAATGTGGACACATTCAATCAGATCAAAATGAGGCATACTTTCCCTAATGCACAGAATCGAAAGCAATCTCTGCAAAAAATGGGTTAGGCAATACCATACCTGTTTTGTTCCTTGTCAGCCCCTTCTAGTTTCTGCAAGCTCAAAGCTTCAAATTGAAGCATGAAATAGCTTAGCATCAGAAATCATGACTCATTGCGGAGATTAGAACGAAGGGCCGGAAAGAATAAGGTCGAAGTAAAGGAGAGGTCGAGGTCGAGGTGCTACACTTATTTAGGTTTTGCCGGTTAGACGGTTTTGGAGCGGCTGCCCAGCAACAGGGGCAACCGAGAATTTACAGGCTACTGGGAGTTTGGAGCAGTTTTTGGGATGTTCTTCATTGCGAGATTAGAACGAAGGGCCGAAAGAATAAGGTCGGTAAAGGAGAGGTCGAGGTCGAGGTGCTACACTTATTTAGGTTTTGCTTTGGTTAGATTAGAGGTTTTGGAGCGGCTGCCCGCTGCCCAAAGAACAAACCGAGAATTTACAAAGCTACTTGAGTTTGGAGCAGTTTTTGGGATGTTCTTGGTATATACCAACATATACTAGGAATATGCCGAAAACCCATGTAAACAAGGGATTGCCCCCCTAGGGGCAACCCAAAAAGTTCCACCATTTCAACAATAATCTCTAAGAAAAGTCTTACCAGTTCATAGGAAGAGTGAGCAAGCAACTGACGAAGGACTAACAAAATTCCGTGTTAACTTTGTTGGATTCAAAAAGATGCGTCGAAGAAGCAGATGGACTTATGACTCCTTCTATATCTAAAAGACATACTTTCCCTCATTTTTGGGTTGCCCCTAGGGGGCAAACCTTGTTTATGTGGGTTTATGGCATATCCTAGGTATATGCTAGAATATACCTAGAATATGCTGATGACTGCTCCAAACCTGCTATTCACTGTAAACTCTCGGTCACCTGCGTTCACCTGCGTTCCGGATCCAGGATGCTCCCTCTTCAGCCAAGCCAAATATACTGCTGCAGTAAAGAATGGCACAGGTGGAGACATTGACCGGAGATTTGAGTAAGTTGTGTGCAAAAGGAGTGCTCAATGAGGCGCTTCAGATTGCCGAGCTTATGCAAAAACGTGGAGTACCTATATCTAGGAATGCTGCATACAGTTTTCTGCAGGAATGCACTAGAAAAAAAGATTTTTCAAGTGGCAGGAGAGTGCTATCCCTAATGATCCAAAGTGGGCTTGATTCTGTTCCGATCCTAAGCGACTATCTCATATGACTGTTTGCTTCCAGTAGAAGTTTATACGACAGTAAGATTGTAAAACCAAGTTTGTATGCCTGGGGTTCCTTAATCTCAGCAAACTCCACAATGGGAAATTGCGAGGAAGCTATTAAAATGTACCAAGAGATGCAACTATTGATGCCAAATAACTACAGTTATGCTCATCTTGCAATGCTCAAAGCATGTGCATCAACTGGTGCTCTTACATGTGGAAGGCTTATGCATGAACAAATTCTGAGATGTGACCTGGAATTGGATATTATTATTGGGAACACCCTGATTAACACATATTCAAAATGCAAGAGCCTGCACGAGGCTCGTAAGATGTTTGACAGCTTAGAGATTAGAGATGCTGTCTCTTGGGGTGCTCACAGCTTGTACAAAGCATGGCCGTGGGCAATCTGCTCTTCAACTTTTTGGTGAGATGCAAGATGATAGTATAACACGAGATAAAGTCACATTTTTGAGCATCTCAAGGGCTTGTGCTAGCTTAGGTGGATTGGAGCAAGCCAGAATCATACATGTCAAGATCATTGAATGCAAACTTGACGTGGATCTGGTGCTTGGAACTGCTCTTGTTGACATGTATGCCAAATGTGGGGATCTAGAGGAGGCGTACACACTTTTTAGTAATATGAATAAACATGATTTGGTTGCATGGAGTGTAATGATTGCAGCATATGCTGAAAATAACGATGGAATTTCTGCCTTAGAACTTATGAAAGAAATGGAAGGGGGAGGCACAATGCCAGACAAAGTCATATTTCTGAAAGCGCGCTTAAAGGCGCAAAACAATATTGAGCTATCGAAGAGGGAAGGCACTTGCATGGTCAGATCATTAAAAGTAAACTTAACGGGCGACGTTGTGCTTGGGAGCACCCTTGTTGACATGTATGCAAAATGTGGAAGCCTGGAAGAAGCACGTAATGTATTTGACAGATTGCATAATGATGATTTGGTCCTCTGGGCGACAATGATCGCAGGATATGCCCACAATGAACAGGTACTCGCCCTAGAACTTTTGATATGATGCGCCAAAAGGGCATCGGGGACAACCAAATACATGTTTAAGTGTTTTAAAGTCATGTGCTATTGCTGGTGCATTAGAACAAGGCAAAGTTGATACATGACGGCATCATCGAACTGGAGAAGAATTAGATGTTGTCATTGGTAGTGCCTTGATTGACATGTATGCTAAATGCCGCAGCCTAGAGGAAGCATGCATGGTTTTGACAAGTTAGAAGACCCGGATGTGGTGGCATGGGGGGCAATGATTGCGGGTTATATGCTAACATGGACAAGGGCTTCTTACTGGAGCATTTTGAAGAAATGCAGCAGATAGGCATCAAGCCATTGAGGACAACATTCTCAAGCCGCTCGAAAGCATGTGGCGAGATTAAATCTCTTAAGCACGGCAGTCGGGTACATGAGCGGATATTGAAAAGGTGGTAAAATGGGACTCATTTCCGCTTAATAGCCTTCTTGATATGTATGCTAAATGTGGGAATATGATGGAAGCGTCATGGTGTTTGACAATATGGAATATAAAGATATTATATCATGGAGTTCACTAATTGCGGGATATGCTCAAGATGAGCATGTTTTGCCCGCTTTAGATCTTTTGACTAAATGCAAGGCCAAGGGTTAAAACCGAGAAAGCAACATTTTTAAGTGTCCTAAAAGCATGTAGTGTAATGGGAGCCATAGGACGGGGAAGACAGATACACAGAAAATTAGTAAGGATGGGTCCGAATTGATCTTGTCCTTGGTAGCACTCTTGTGGATATGTATGCCAAATCTGAAGCCCGGCAGAGGCACGAAGTCTTTGACAAGTTACATTCCCCAAATGTAATATCATGGAGCACAATCATTTTAGGATATGCCCAAAATGGAGATATTGATGTTGTGAGGCAAAGCCTTGAGCACATGCAAAGAACAAGGTATCAGCCCAAACGCTAAAAGATTTACTAGTGTTCTTGCCGCGATACAAATCATCTTTGGACTCGTGGATGAAGGATGTCGATACTTCAAATCTATGAGAGATAGCCATAATATTGTGCCAAATATTTGCCACTATAACTGCATCATTGATTGTCTTGGCCGTGCAGGATGGTTCAATGAGGCTGAAGGATTACTTATTAAGTTTTCACCTGATGTTATTGCTGGGACTACATTACTCACTGCATGTAAAACATATGGCAATGTAGAGCTAGGAAGGCAATGCTTTGATTCAGTTGTCCAATTAGATACACAGAACCCGGGTGCATATGTGTTGATGTCAAACATCTACACCGATGCACATATGTGGGAAGATGCTGTCCATTTGGAAGACCTCAGAAAATGTGCAGGGGCATGGAAAAAACCTGCAAGGGCTTGGATTGAGGTAAACAATAAAGTACATGAGTTTGTTGTAGGAACGAGTCACCCTTATAGCAATGAGATCTATGTCATGTTAAAGAATTTGAACAAACAAATGGAGGAAGCTGGGTACACAACAAGGTTTAAAATGAAACGCACTTATTTAAGAAGTGCGTTTGAAAGATTCCTTCTAAAAATTTACAAAATTCTAAAATACCCCTAAAAAGGACTCTTTTACTATCTTGTGTCTAAAGATTTATAAAACTGCTTATGAAAACAGACATTTTAGGAAGACTTAACATTAAGGAGAAGAACAACAAAGAAAAATATCTCATTTTAGAGGGGAAAAGGACCACTACGAAAGCCAAAGATTTATTATGGGGCAAACTCATATGATAAAATTAGACGCTTTTGTATCTTATCCCTTAAAACATTTATATTGGCTGTTATAGAAGACAAAAAAATTGTTATTTCACAACCATTTTGGCTAAACATCCTAATTGACCTTAAAAGACATTGGGAGACAGTTGAACAAGCTGCTTGAATGAAAAATTATTGTTTTTGCATCATATGGTATTACAAATGATAATACATCCATGAAATCATGCAGTTAGTTGAAGTTCCAACTGACGATGCCGTATAAATTTATACCGAGGAAAACGTGGTTGAAGTAGTGAAGCTCTGATTACTTGGCCTTTTTGTTGTTCTGAGATGTATTTATCATGTCTTTGGGCTTGCACAATACCAATCCACAATATAGTGATGTTGAGAAGATAGTCAAGCTCCTTGTCAATGTTGAGAGTCTTCAGCACAATTCCATCATCTGTAGCAGTGGGCGTCACTGCACATTTCTCCACAGAGAAGTATTTGTCTATCTTGCTTTTTTTTGTCTGTTTGCAAAGAAATAGGTAAACTTTTTTGGGGTTGCTACTCCTCGCACCCCTATGGACAAACTACGTAGTTTCCTTCTTGTTGAACACATGTGTCTCCATAACATTTTGGGGTCCTTTGCCTTTAGTAGCAGTTTTTGAGCTGCCTAAAGTGAAGTTAGCATGTGTGTAGAGAAAAAAAAGTAAAAATAACAACGGGATTCGACTAATTTATGCTCTAACATTGCATTACAAGGTCAGAGAATTTAGAACTATTTTAGAACTTTTTGAACTAAAAAACTAAGAAAACTGCATAAAATTATCCCTTAAGTGTGTTATTTCAACAGTATTAAGTTGCAAAAACCTTTGGGAGCAAGAAAGACCCCACAAGATTTTGCACGATATAAACTTATACTCCTGGACTACATATTTTATGTATATATATATTTATATACATCTTAATATATATATATATTTAATATATATACGTTCACATATTTGTATATATAAAAAAAAAGACGGTATAAATTTATACCAAGAGAAGTCTCTCTATAGATTTATACCAAGAAAACTTTTTTTTTAGGATATATATATGTAAATATATATGTTATATATATTATATATTTATATAATATACATATATATATATATCTTTGGTATAAATTTATACCGAAAACTCTTCTTGCAGATAAATTTATACCATTCGAAATCCTCTTTTAGGTATAAATTTATACCGCCGAAGTCTTCTTAGCAAAGATAAATTTATACCGTGCAAACTCTCTAGCATACTATGTCCACATATTACTATCTATTGAGGTATAAATTTATACCATCTTGAAATTTATTTGGAAGAAACTAAGGACTACAGAGAAACAAATAAATTACAAAGTTTAAAAAGTCCAGATTGATACATACGCCGCCATCGCAGATACGTAAGTCTTTAGCAAGCTGGAGGAGCAAATAAGAGCAAGTGTATAAAGCAAAGCGCAAGCATCTTCAACTTCAACTCGCGTGTGAGGCATACTTTAAGGTGACAATATTTGCTTCATTGAGGCAATATCAAAATGTGTTGCATTTTTTGCAATTTTGTTCATAATTTTGTAGTGAATTCATAAACTTTGAACTAAATACGTTTTTGGGCACTCTTAGCGCTTGTTGTTTTTTTTCAATGTCTATTTTGTTTTGTCCTTAAAAATATTATTATTTCTCAAACCAAACTAGGAATCCAAAAAATGGTACCAAACAATTTTGAATGGAAGCTGAGTTCAAATTCCCCTCCAAAAATGGTGCCTAAAATATTCAAATTGTCACACTTGTCACAAATATACCAAGAAAAGGGCATTTTTTAAGGGAATTTTAGGGAATCTTTCAAAGATTCCTTTTGAAGTGCGTTTGCAGCAAATAAGTGCGTTTCATTTTAAACTTTGTTACACGCCAAAGCTGCAGGTGTTGCCATTGTCAAAGAGCATGGAGTCACTCTGTGGTCATAGTGAAAGACTAGCTATAGCATTGGACTTATCAGCACACCCAATTGGGCAAGATTCTAGACTCTTGAGCTGTCAGTTCCAAGTTCTCCTCAAATTGCAAAACTACTTTCAATATAGTTTGTATCTAAAATAAATGCTAGCATAGTTGTTAGGAACTCAGACTTGCATGCTTTCCTAAACACTTGATTGGGTTTTTCAAATGTTTCATAACCATATTTATATAAAGTTGTTGCAAGGGCAGAATTAGTGTCGGTTCCAAATGATGTGAAAGAGGTCAGGTGGTGAAGAGAAAATGGTATAAAGGTTTAAGATTTCCTTTAAGATTCATTTCAATCCCTTGAGATTGCCTCAAGGTTTCTTTAGATTTTTTAAATGTTCCATTAGGCTCTCCAGGATCCCTATAGATTCTTCAAGATTCATTTAAATTCTGTAGTTGACTTTCTCTTCAAGATTGTTTTATTAGATTCTTATATATTCCTTTAGATTTCTTACAATCCCTTAAAATTTCCTCAAGATACCTACAAGAATCTCTAGAGTTGCGCCATAATTGGGCCATGTAACCACACATTCCTAACCTCCAATATAGTAAGTCATAAGCATTTGAATTTGGCTCTGCGAAAGAAGGCAAGGGGTAAGTGGATCGTTGGAGAGATAAATGGATCGTTGGAGATCGAGGCAGAGTCTATGGAAGTCTATGGGTTGGTGGTATTGAGAGCCACAAGGTCTGTAAATGGCATGTTATGTTCCCTAGGATGTTGGCGTGCCTGAACTGGGTATAGTCCTTATATCTTTATTGTTATTGAGACATAATTCATTTTTTGGTCCATTCATACCACGACCTACAAGCAAAATATGGGAAAGCCATAATAATGTGGAATTCGAAATACTCGAAAAGAAGAATCAAGAGTCTATATGGAGCACACAATATATGAGAGATCTATAATATAGAACTCTAAATACTCGAGAAGAGGAATCAAGAATCTATAGAGAACACAGGAATATGTATATGGTCGTGAGGATGCAAGAAAATATGAGGACTCGATTAAGAATGGTTCACCACTATGCCGAACCAAAATTAACTGACACCAACCAAGTAAAACGTGCATATTAGAAATGGGATTACTACATCATCAAGGCACTTAAACACACATATTCGAAATGGGATTGTTATATTACCAAAGCACGAATTGGTCCTTTTGTACCATTGGGTACTCTATTCTTAATATTTGTATATGCATTCATGTATTCATACAGGCCCTGTACAATTTCCATTACTAATATAACTACAAAAAGCATTCTTCATAAATGGCTAATATGTTTTAGACAAAGATCATAATCACGTCAATCCTGGTCCATGTACAATTCATAAACAAAACAAAACAACACAAAACAAAACCCCACGTTCAAACCATTAATAAGCCCCGACACATAAAATGACCCAACAAGAACCATAAAAACAAAACGACAACAAGGAACATGAAAACACATTCTCGGGCCACCGTAGGGCAACCCTCCGTGCGCAGCACCTTGTTTATTTTTCATAACCGTCGATATAGAGAAATCAAATATGGCAAGATCTAAGATATTGCTGTATAGGAAAAATACGTATTGGATCTACTTATGTAATGGAAATCGACTTTAAATAAATTTTTAATACGTTTGAGCCGACAGTGTGATCTTGATCCCACACAAGTCTTTTGTTTACTTCTCTTACAATTTGTCATTTGGCATGCCTGACTCTTCTACCAGGTCATAAGAAGGGATATCCCACCCCAACTTTGCATATCATTCATTCAGCATAGCTCTTGGATGACCCAAAACATCTAAATCATATTTTGCTTGCATCCTGGAAAGTTCAAGTTTTCCTGGAGTAGAAAACTCCAATAAGCACTTTATATTCATGATGTTCAAAATTCTAAAAGTGATTTATGGTTTAACCAATCTTTATCTGTGTGGTTTGATTTATCAATGCCTTTCCAATGCTAGTTCCCCATGGAACTGTGCTTAAACGCTAAAAATCTTGACTTCCTGTTAATCATTCAATCATGTGCTAGATCGATCTTACTTGTTTGAATGTTTTTCTTTGCGAGAGAAAGGTTCTTTTGAAATCAGAAGCGAGACATGCGTTGGTCTTCCCCATTTATTTTTCTATCTCCATCGGGGCAGTTTCCATAATGCTGGGGGGTAAGTAAAACGTGAGATATAGCTTGCAAATATTTGAATATGATAAATATAAGGAAGTACCCATATAGCCATTAAGACTTTCTGTGCTGCCATCTTGCGAGCGTTCTTTTGGCTAGATGATCCACCACTTGTCTCAATGCCTATCTTTTTAATCTTGAGACTCCTTCAAGTCTTGTCATTTTCTTCATTCCAGCTATATGAGCATTCTGGCATAACACCACATCTCTGGCAGAATCGTCAAAGCTCCTCGACTGGATCTTTAGGTAGGGTATCAGGAGTAAACATTGGATCCAGAAGCCTCTTCCAAACTTCCCACACTTTATCCAAGTTGTCTCTTGTATCTATAAAAATAGCTCCTATCACAACTTCGATCATATCGTTCAAAGCCTTCAGATGATGATCTAAACATTACACCATCCCTTGTAATCAACACATATATAGTGCAACAAGGATGTCATGCATCACATTTCTGTAATAGGTTGACTTCCAACCACAGTCAGATGTAAAAGAGGGTATCAGAGACTCTTGGACAAATTGAATAAGCCATTTGATATTCAGGACATAGCATAATAGACACATTTTTAGAGCCATACTAAGAAACTGTACTGATTCCAACAGTTTATTTGTGCCATCTTCATACTCTAGGCACTACAATGGCTTACAATGATGCTAAGTAGCTCAAATCCTAGACAAGTCTCCAATCTTCTATATCATTTTTATTTGCCTCCGGAGTCATCTGCAGAAATTGGAAAATGCCTCCTCAACATGCTATAAATACAGAGGACTTAAGTCAAGAAGTGGTTTACCTTGAAAAGCTTTTCACCCGTTCAGTGGAAAGGGCCATCATTCAAAGAAGAACCACCTCCAGGAAACAGAATAACATTTATGCCTACAAATTTGTGTGCGTAGCTCTTGGATGACCCAAAACATCTAAATTATATTTTGCTTGCATCCTGGAAAGTTCAAGTTTTTCTGGGGGGAGAAAACTCCAATAAGGACTCTGAGACCATATCTCGAAAAAATTATTGCTAGATTCGTCTTGCTTGCAAGAAATGCTGAGGTTTTCATTTGCTTTTGAAACAGACAGACACTTTGCTGAAGAAAAGCTAATTCCAATAATTATCGGCATGCAGGGCAAAAAAACCACGTTGGAGCTGCATCTATAAGAGAGGGAGTTGTATACCGGATGGCCGAATGCCAGAGTGAGACTACGCAATTTTTAAAGCATTTGGGCACACGTTGGATACACGTGTATGCCACATGTACCCAAAATTAGAATTAGGTCTGATTGGATAACAAGAGAAGCCTCTCCGTTGATGACTTGTGCCTCAACTAGGTATGCTTTCTCCGATTTGTTCTTTTTCTCCGGACAATCGACTGCATAATGGCCATATTCAAAGCAGTTCTTGCATTGCCTTCTCTTGGCATAAACTTTCCTGGGATGTGCTCCTTTTGATCCTTCCACCTTCCCATCCGATTGCTGAGGCTTCTTGTCTTGCCTCCCCCATGCAAGCATGGCTTGTGATGGCTTGGAATCCTCCACCTTGTCTTTCAAACGCATCTTCTTTTGCAAAAGCTTCGAGAGGGCGTCATCCCTGAAAGCCTATTTTGAGCTGTCAAAAATCAACAAAGTTTTCCCATGAATTCGGAGGAGAAGCATATAACTGGAGCTTTTGTTGCCCCTCTGGAACTGCATACTTGGAATCTGCTCCTGCCAACATATCAAACATCTTCTTCATTTGATTTATATGTGTATTCAGATCAGGTCCTACCACATACTTGCAATTCCTAATCTGTGTATACAAATGCATAATTTCACCTTATGTTTTGGTGCCATACTTATCTTCAAGCCAAATCCAAAGAAAATAGCTGCCCTGATCCACATCTACTTGCATGACTATGGCTCTTGAAAGACACACACATATGCAAGCCATTGCTCTAATATCACTGCGTTGCCAATCCTTTTGAAGCTTGATTTGAGCAGCTGTCACAACATTCTCTGGTTTAGTTTCAGACCCATCCACTATATCCCAGACATCCTCTGCCATTAGATAGAACTTCATAGATTTCTTTCATCCTTGAAACCCTTTGCCATCAAACACAGGTGGCTTCAGAATTGTTGATACAGATCTGGTCTCCATGGCCTTCTCCTGCTCAGATAAGTATTCTTCCAAAATTGTTCTCCCACTTCACATGTTGGAAAACGTATCAGCTATGGACGGATACAAACCTGTAGCACAGAGTGAGCCAAAGCGAAAACAAGAATGGAAGAGACACAATAGGAATAGAATAGGAACAATCTGGGTGGGTTTCAAGGCTGGAAGGAATCCATGAAGTTATATCTAATGGCAGAGGATGTCTGGGATATACTGGACGAGTCTGAAACTAAACCAGAGAATGTTGTGACAGCTGCTCAAATCAAGCTTCAAAAGGATTGGCAACGCCGTGATAATAGAGCAATGGCTTACATATGTGTGTGTCTTTCGAGAGCCATATTCATGCAAGTAGATGTGGATCAGGGTAGCTATTCTCTTTGGATTTGGCTTGAAGATAAGTATGACACCAAAACAGAAAGTGAAGTTATGTATTTGTATGCACAGATTAGGAATTGCAAGTATGTGGAAGGACCTAATCTGAATACACACATAAATCAAATGAAGGAGAAGTTTGATATATTGTCAACAACAGATTCCAAGTATGCAGTTCTAGAGGGGCAACAAAAGCTCCAGTTATATGCTTCTCTTCCGAATTCATGGGAAAACTTTGTTAATTTCTTGACAGCTCAAAATAGGCTTTGATGGGATGACGTCATCTCTAAGCTTTTGCAAAAGAAGATGCGCTTGAAAGACAAGGTGGAGGATTCCAAGCCATCACAAGCCATGCTTGCATGAGGGATGCAAGACAAGAAGCCTCATTACAAAAAGCAATTGGATGAGACGGTGGAAGGATCAAAAGGAGTGTGTCCCAAGAAAGTTTATGCCAAGAGAGGGCAATGCAAGAACTGCTTTGAATATGGCTATTATGCAGTCGATTGTCCGGAGGGAAAGAACAAATCAGAGAAAGCACACCTAGTTGAGGCACAAATCATCAAAGGAGAGGCTTCTCTTGTTATCTAATCAGACCGGAGTCTCAGAATTAAAAGGGAGGCTTCTGTTGTAAAAGCGCATGTACTGCTGCCGGAAAGAAGGTTCTTTTGTGCAGCAGGCTATTCATGTTTATGTGGACAACCAAAGTTGCATGAAAATGGCAGAGCGACCAGGACATCATCCTCGGACAAAGCACATTTCAATTCATTATCATTATCTCTGTGATCTGGTGGAGAAAGCAATCATTTCATTAATCTATTCGCCCATTAGTGCAATGGTTGCAGATATCTTTACTAAGCCACTGGGTACACAAAAGTTTGTATAGTTTAGATCAGCACTTGGTGTTATACCATTGCAGTAGCTTCAGATTGTCCAGCTTGAAAGGGGAGTGTTAGAATTCAAGTTGTACATTAGAGTACATTAGATACATTGAAATACATCATGTATATCTCTGGCCTTTGGCCTTCTGTTTTCGGCCGTTGGCCTTTCAGTGCCATTTATTCCATGTATTTATAGATTACACGCAATATACAGGTGGCTTCAGAATTGTTGATACAGATCTGGTCTCCACGACCTTCTCCTGCTCAGATAAGTATTCTTTCATAATTGTTATCCCAAGTTTCTCTATTGTCGAACTTCCATTCACATGCCAATAGGCTCGATACCATGTAGGAAAACGTATCAGCTATAGACTGATACAAACCTGCAGCACAGAGTGAGCCAAAGCGAAAGCAAGAATGGAAGAGACACAATGGGAATAGAATAGGAACAATCTGGATGTTCTCTGTATTGCATGTAATCTATAAATACATGGAATAAATGGCACTGAAAGGCCAACAACCGAAAACAGAAGGCCAAAGGCCAGAGATGTACATGATGTATTTCAATATATCTAATGTACATCAATGTATCTAATGTACTTTAATGTACAGCTTGGATTCTAACAAAGTATGGAAGTTTTGTAAACGATGCCAACAGCATTTGGACGCATAGCCTTGCCCTGAGGAAACTTGAAGCTCTGGATTGGTGCACAATGGCCAAGTTTTGCCCAGATTCTTCATCTGCCATACAGTTTTGGAGCAAGAAATGTGTGCCCGAGCCTGCGTTCACAATTCCGGAAGAGCCAGTTTGCTCTTTGCCCAAAACGATGTCCCAAATTGAATATATCCAAATTAAAGGGCTTCGGACAGAGCATAGATAAAAGATTGGCGCAAGCTAGAAGAATCATACTCAGTTATGGTGGCACTAACAGATTGCCCGATTCATCTTGCCACGTACATGGTTCTCGGATTTCAGAAACAAAATTAAATACAGTTGATTGACGACGGGGACAAACCGTATAGACAACGTAATTTGGATAACTATGCGCACAGTGGGACAGTTAATTTGTGCCAGAAACAAAATAAACTGCCATTTAGGGCTGCCCTCTAAAACGGACGGCTAGCATCCTTGCCGCGCTTTTCCCCAGCAGAGGATATCTTCTTCACGCTAGGAGGATCGCCGGACCTCCTGAAACTCTGCTGCAGATAAGCTTCGGCTCCGGCCTTTTCTCCCGTGAGTACTCTACGTTCTTTTCTCTTTTAGGGCATCCCTTTTGGTGCATTATTTATTATTTTTCTTAAGTCCATCTTTGTATGGACTTTTGTATTGTTGGGTATATTGTCTTATTATGATTATGGAAGGTTTAAGCCATCTGCATCACGAACCTCCAAATCAGCAACAGCGGCAGCGTGAAAATGTGAATGAATCCCGTCAGCAGACTTATCATCCATTTTACATGGATAATGCTGGTTTTAATTCTTATTACCGACATTCAGATGAGGAGCAGAATGGCTTGCCGGATCAGTACCAATTTTTTTCCCATCAACAGTATGATGAAGATGAGGAAGGATATGATGATTATGAAGATGAAGAAGAAGTTGAGGATGAAGAGGAAGAAGATGGTATTGAGAATGGCTATGGTAGCCAAGAGCCTAGTAATTGTAGTTCGGATGGTGCAGGTAACTTGGATAAGTTTCATGGAGATTTTTCTATGGATTATTGGCAAAGACAAATGGAGCTGTTTGGAGATTGTCAGGAGACAAGGGATGAATGTCAAATGCAAGAATGGGATGCCACAGTAGGGCAATATGAACATATAATTACAAATAGGGTTGTGAAATCTCATAAAACAATCTTTAGAGGTCTGAAGCGCGACGATTGGAGTGATGTTGCCACGTATGCTTTGTTAGATGCATGGGGGAAGAAATTTTTGAAGCTTAACAGGGGCATTCTGAAGATGAAGCATTGGGGAGATGTTGCTGAATTCGTGAAGAAACAAAGTGGATGCTCAAAGACAGATGTTCAATGCAAGAACAGAGTGGATACGCTGAAGAAGAAATATAAGTATGAAAAAAAGAAGCAATCCTTACGTTGCACTTCAGGAAGCAAATGGCAATTCTACAAGTTGCTTGATAAGCTTATGAACATGAGCACAAAGCAGACTGGGATTCCTGGGGCAGTAGATGCTGGACAAATGATTAGCTCAGACACAAGTAGCTCTCCTATAGATTGGAGAGCTGATACATCTGAAAATAGTTCTAGTTCTCCTGAGGGAAAAGAAGGGAAGCCAATAGCTCAAGAAAAAGGAAGTTTGATGGTTCTTCTGTTAAAATGTTAGCAAGAGCAATAACAAAGTTTAGTAAAATCTATGAGAAAATAGAAAATTCAAAGAACCAACAGCTGTTGGATTTAGAGAAGGCTCGTATGGAGTTCAGCAGAGATCTTGAGGTACATAGGATGCAGCTCTTAATGCAAGCCCAAATAGAACTTGCAAAATTTAAAAAGGGTGTTGATATTGATGTGCCAGCTAGAAACATGAACGGATAGAGGTCTTTCATAACAATTCTTTGCACTGTAGTCCGAAGATGGAGTTGGAAGGTTGCCAATCATTTTTGTGTAAAATGTTAAATTTGTTATTGGGTTGAAGCATTTCAAGCTGCTGTGATGGGATGCACGTTGTGTTCATATTATTCAGGTTCTTGCATGTTATCAGTCATGCATCGTTACTGTAATATCCATTTTTATTCATTAGTTATGTGCTGCAGATAGTGGTAGTATTCCAGCGGTTTGTTTATGTCTCAGAATTTCTTGCAGAATATTTTTCGGAATGTAAAGTTTTTCTATCAGCTTTTTAGCGCAGATTTTTATTTTAGGGAGGCGGAGACCATCACCAATCGTAACTAGATTCACTTCTTATAGAAACAAAACACATGCACTTTGCTTCCAGAGCTGCCAGCATAAAAAGTCACCACCTAGCGTTTAGATCCAAGCTTCCTCTTGGAGAAATGCATCGAATATTTTCCCTAATCAGTTGTTTGTCGTAACACAAAACCAGCAAGAGACAAACAAAATATATTTTAAATCCATTCAAAACAAGGTTTCTAGTTAAATGCCATCATATTTACCTCTGTAGGACAGCTTTGTTCATCGATTTAGCCACAAAATATACTCAGCGACATAGCAAAATATACCTCAGCGGCTTAGAAAACTTGAAAAACACAAAAATAAGAAGATCAAAGGCATGGTTTAAAGATGGAAACAAAGGACTTTGCAAAAAAAAAAAAAAAGCTCCGCAAGTCACGAGAATGTTGCATGAAGGCGCTTCTAAGCAAAGCAAAAACAAGAACAAAGGAGGCCGAAAAGCTCCACAAACTTAATGTTACTAAAGCTGATGTAGCTTGCTCCTAGCACATGCTCCGATCAACTTTAGCACCCTAGTCAGAGCTGGACGGACAAAAGACATTGTTGTTTCATTGTTGTTTCAGGCGATTGTGATCCTCGTTGTTATGCACTTGTATGGACCCCTATTCCTACACATTGCATCTGGAGAACCACATAGCTTATTTGTATTTCCCAAGCTTTAAGGCATTCTGGACCATGGTCATTCCGTAGGCGAAGCTTGGAGGGCATGAGTCTCCCATGCTTATCACGTTCTGACGGTATATTATGTGACATTCTAGAGCAGCTCTTTGAAGAGGTGGAAACCCGATCTCTTGCAGAAGAATTTGACATGGAACCATGGACTTGTCACTAAGTGCTCGAGTTAGAAAAGCTTTATGTCCCGTTTCTAAGTCCTCCCCAGTGTACGGTAGACACCCGCATCTAAAAGTAAGATGCGCAACATCCTTATCTGCATATGTATCTTGCATTTAAGGTTAGATGCTTTTCTGATGGCTAGTATCAGGAAATTAGAAAGAGGAGCAGGACAGATAGCATTGATTTCAATCTTCAAATCAGGACCTAAGAATGCTTCCGCAAGGGATCACATTTACTGTGACCATCTGTCTAATTCGAATTATTAACAGATAGATAGAAGAAAGCAGCCTAATTCTAATTTGATTAGGAAAACAAAAGAATTATTTAAGAAGGGGTGAAACTAGGGACCGGATGGGCGCATTGACTAGTGACTAAGGGGCTGTCGGCCATGGCTGACAGCTATTTCTTGTAGATCATTTCCTCCTTTTGATGCTGGCAAAGCTCTAAACATAGCTCCATGAACTCAGACAGGGCTTCATTGTGGTGTGTGGAGCTAGTTTCATGCCTGTAAGTTCAATGGGCTTTAAATCCTTGGAAGCCTTTGGAATGAGAAGGAACCATGTTTCTGGCAGACCCTACCTCCTTTTCAATCGATTCTGTTCGTGGATAAGCTTGGTAAGTCTTCCTCACTGATCTTTCAGTCTCTTGGTGTTAGTTAAGGTTTTATTGGAATATTTGAAGTCTGCAACATTCAGCAGCAGAATACTGGAAACCACATCAGTGTAGTCTGGCCTTGCACTCACTGCAAGGTCTTGTAGTTCTAGCTCTGTATGGTATTTGATTTTAAATATATCCAGTTAAGACTCTATTCTAGCCATATGGTTATAAGGATCCCATTTTGGTTCCAAAGCTGCACTCATTGTGGCTCTTGGTAATGTGCTCAGATTTGTAATAACAGGCTTAAGAGTTGTTTAGAGTAGACAGCTCCATACTCACGCGGCCAGAGCAAGCTCTTGAAATGATTAAATTGACATGATGTCATTCAGATTCGTGTGCTTGCTGTTGAACCCTCTATGATGTAAGTGGTGCTTCCTCAATGCGGACATAATAGAGGCTTATGTGTCGAGTGCGAGAACTTATCCAGGTAATTTTTGGACCTCAGTTGCTCATGTTAACATGCTATCAGGTGGTACTAGTTTGGGAGCATCCTATTTGATCCATATGAGGTTTTGCATAGCATCAGGTCTGTCTCCACACTTTTGTGTAGCCAGTTTCATTCCTGCTCTGTAAGGGTATGTTATCTACAGATCCGATGGGCTTTGGGTGCACACGAAGCTCTGCTTATCTTGTGACTAATGAGTCTTTGTGTGATGGTAGTTGCTATCTATATGGCAGATGTGATGAAGTTGGTGTCTATGCTAGGTCTTACTCCCGGCACGTGCCCAATGGGGCTTTGCCCTACCACAAATGCGGCGTCGACGCGAGGGTGCTAGGTCTTGAGTGGGTCATCTAAGTATGCCCACCTTTCGTGTGCTTATTATAAAGCAAGTAGTTCCAGTTAGGCCCATGATCTTCTATCCCAGCTAGAAGAAGCTTTTATACATATGGCACTGTAAACAGTGGTATGTGTAGGGCTACATGTCTTTAGGAGACGGGATGCTTCTACTGTACGCATGCTTGGCACTAGTAGGGGACAAGCCTGCTGGAGTTAGATGCAGATAGACTACACTTGGTTTTTTATTCCAACACAGGTGTTTGTGGTGGTGGCTAGGTAGTATTCTTCTATTAATCATCACCTGAGCAGCTGCAACTTGCAGAGGGAGGATCTTCCTGGGAATTTTAGCTCTGGGTGTAGTAGCGGATTGGAGTCCTTTGCATAGCATTGTTAGCATGGCAATTTACATGAGCAAGCATGAAGGTGGTTACATAAGTAGCTGATTGTAGGAAATTTAGAAGTTATCTTCTATAGTACTTGGATGTTGGGAAGAGGCTATGGCCATTGTTATATTACCTTCGGGAAAGCAGCGGTCCCCATAGTACCAATGAGCAAGGAAGAGGTTGAGAGAGCTCCAATCAAGTACTACATTAGCGGGTTGTGTATCTTACTATGCTCTTCACTAAGTGGGTGAATAAGGGCTTTGTACCATTTAACGTATTAATAAAAAAATAAAAATCTTACTCTCAAAAAAAAAGGGGGGACCCAAAGAATTGAATTGAATTGAATGTTTTTTATTGTCTACGAGAGACCGATCAGTCTATGGGTTCTAATACAAAAGCACAGCAGGCATGTTACTGTCTGGATTAAAAAATCCCTGCCCCGAAGGGTTTTTGAGGGAAAAATTGTGGCAACAATAAGATGCTGACAAGCTGTACAAATATACATGGTAAAGTATATATACACGTCAAGTGGTTGTCCAGAGGCATATCTGAGCCCTCATATCCATTATCTCCTAAATGTATGATCCTAGTAATTGCACTCTCGTGCTCAGTATCATGTGCAGCGGCTCATCGAGCCTGACCAACAGAGCGTAGTATGTCCAAATTTGATTATACGCTAGGCGGCTCTGAAAAGTTTGACATTCATCCTCAACGACCCCCATCTTGCAGCACTGACAAAGCTTGTCCTAGTGTGGCTCCCCAATCCATCTACCCATCTCAATTTAGAGATGATGGGCATGTGCGGATGGACGATGAGTCTGCACTTTTTCTGGGCAGATGTGAATCTAGCTAGTGCTGTGGGCCTCGTTCTTGCATGAGATTTATGTGTTGCTTGTAATGCGCCGTTTTGACCTGTTCCGGGGCCCTGGAATCCCAAAGCTTGCGAGGAAACAAGTGTCAAGGTAATGCCTCAGGCTATCGCGATCTGCCTCTGTTCCCACCTGTATGTACCTGTGCTTCTGCACATTCCATTTGGCTAGCCATTGAATTCTCGTCCTTCCAACTGTCTTTGAGGCGCTGTGGTCCCATTGCCACGATATAAGCCAGGTTCGAAAGACGGGCACCATTCATATTGACCACCTTGACGATCTGTCTATGAAGGCCTGCCCCCTGAAGAGGTAAGAATCCTGTCTCTTGCAGTAGGATTTGATATGGGACCGTGGATTTCACTCCCAATGGCCGTGTTAAGAAGGCTTTCTACACCTGCTCTAAGCCATTGCAAGTGGCAAGGGACACTACTGGGCCCCAGACCTTGACATAGTACAGAAGAACGAGCTCCACCAATACCCTGAACAGATGTGACTGATGGCTCCAATCATAGATTTCCACCTGTGGCTATTGTTCTGCATTGCATAGAGCGCTTTCCAACCTGCCGTCACACACAATCGAATGGAAAGAGGCTTCTCTTTTCTATAATTGCCCCCATTGTCAGCTAGATCTCTAGTTGATCAATGTAGAGTCTAAATAATGTTGGAGAGAGAGAGAGGACATAGGTAGCATTTATAAACCAATAACAATTACCAGTAAACATTCTATTGTTTGAAGGATTTCAAGTTTAATAGATTAAAACTATTGACTATGGATAGTTTCGTATGTATATTCTAAACATATATAAAGATTGTAGGAAAATTCGTTTCCTTTATTCGTATCCGTAATCAACACTTGGCAAATCTTCGTGAGCCTGATTCCATTTCTAACATAGATGTGTTCATCCAATGAAGGCCTCGGGGTCAGGGACCTTTCAAAGCAAGCAAAGAAGTTGTGCCTGATTCAACCTAGCGAACCGACCATATATTTTTTTGTTCGCTTTCTATCTCGGATTTAGGTAATTGCCAAAGCTCCTGAGCATTGCAGCCTACAAGACCTCTATTGGAGCTTGCCATAGACGAAAATTTGAAGCTTTATAGAGCTTTATGGACAGATTCAATGGTTTTTGAGGGAAGAGGAGGTCGGATCTGCAGTTGGATTTAACCTCCAATAACATATTTATAATGCTTTAAGCTCCAGTTGGAAAAATCAGATCTTAAGAGTGTAGTAGATTTTGCATATAAATTCTAATGGAATCTATTTTTTTCTTCCAACAATCAAACATGTAATATAAACCAGATAAGGAATCAAAATTGTCGGAGCTTGGCAAAACAGGCGCACCAAAAACAAAGTGAACAATCTAAATTCGTGGTGATTACTCACTCTGTGCACTATTTATGGGCATAAATCCATCGACAAAACCAATGTTTATGTTTTTCTTCTTGGAGCTCCAGAATGGACTCCAAATAGGTCTCTCTTCTCTATATTGAAAGGAGGCTTCCAGAATAACAGAATAACCATTCATGATTCCCACTTGTTATAAATTTTTTGGATTCATTTGATCGTCTCTTAGATTTGCCTGATCCAACGACATTCTCAGGTGGGCATGTCAGCTCGTGTGCAGAGCTGGGTTTCAAAGGATTGTATGCAACTTTCAACTTTGTCGAAAATATAGTGCACATAATTTTGATATCGTCCATGGCTCATGACCAAGTTTCTTCATCTACAACCATGGCTCTGGGCTCTTGAAGGATTAATTAAAAAACTCTGTTATCACATTAAAATATAAGGTGAGAATTTGTGGTTTGTCATGATGTCTCGAGAGCAAAATTCTAAATAGACATAAAGTACCATTTTCTCCAAGAAATCAAAAGAAGTAGGAAGTCACCCAAGCTTTTTTCTTAATGCTTTTGCTTTGGTGAGGTGGAGGCAATATAAGTTCCATCTATAAACAAATTGATGGTAATTGCACAAGACTGCCAAACACATGCCATCAACATCTAGCATAGAAAACAATACCGATAGGTAATATAGAGAACCTTAATTTAGATGTAACTAGATAAAGGCTTCTTTGCGCTGGCTCATTGGAATAGAGATTCAAGCATCCCCTCTGACTCACTTTTCTAAGCAAAGGAGAGTCGAGAAAAAGGCCATCGCAATAAATTGCTTGTCACTCATATATAATTCAGTCTCCTTTTCTGTTTGACACTATTTATTTGAAGCTAATTTGTTTGGAGCATCCTGGTGCTGACATGTATGTGCAAACAAAATTTTAGGGGAAGAAGAATGCTTTGGATTTGTTGAACTCCGAGACGCATTTATGATATGCACTTATCGTGCATTTATGGCGGCTAGAAGAATATAGCAACGAGCGGATTTTTCATGTCTCCAGATGGTTTCTTCAGGCAGAGCAATTAGATCTCCAAGCCTTCCAATCCGTGTCGGATATGGAGCTGACCCAATAGCTAATCTGGCATTTTGTTCCGAACTCAAAGCTTTTGCCACATCCTGTATGCTGAATCCGACATAATCCAAGGATTTGGATATATCATCCACCTTGCAGGCTATATTCCAAGGAACTAAGTATTTCTCTTGTGATTTTGATGGAGCAGGAGATGATGTAAATACTTCAATCATCTCTGCGATATTTCTCTTGTGATTTTGATGGAGCAGGAGATGATCTAAATACTTCAATCATCTCTGCGATCTCTTCTTCTTCCCATCTCCCATTTCTGTGCATTCGGCCATATCCTGAAGGTACCCACTCAGTCATTTGGGCTTGCAAGAAGACTCGGCATGCTTGAAATCGATGAAGAGATCAGATGGAGGGAAATAGATCTTCTTGCTTTTGAATCTGCTGTTCTACTAGCTCGCTCCTGAATTGTTTGTAGATTTTTTGAAGCCGAAGAAGAGGCCGAAACAGAGCCCCTGTTTTTCCCATCCCTGCAAATCGCATCCACGCTCTTTCGGCATGGCTGTAAATCAAATCTCGAAAATTCTGCAGTTTTTATTGCTGAATCTAAAGACCTCCTTGAAGATACAATAGAACTCACCGGATTGATTATGCTTCTGAACTTCTAGACAAAGCTTCCACATCATTTTCCATAGCTGTGCTCCAGCTAGGTGGGCAAGTGAGGAAAAGACAGTCTTGCAATATCCAGATGCTCAAGAAGAAACCTGAATATGAAAGCTGCGTCCTGTTCTTCGGCACAGATTCGCTCATTCCTTCGTAAAAAACTCGCGCAGATCAGGGGTTCACTTCTCATAAGCTAATGTAGTCGTGTTTTCTACTTTCACGAAGGCCGGATTCAGAGCTCTTCACAAAGTTCTATGATGCTTCACCCCCTTCACCTATAGTCTCTGTGGCTTTGGTGTTTTCTGTGACAACAGAATGAATGCTCCGGCTAGAAGAAGAGCTGCTACAAGAGGAGCATTGCCCTTGTGCGAGGCCATGGAAACAGATATAAGCCCCTACAACGCACCCATTTCGTGGATTACTCATGATTCCACTTTCTGCCTCAGAAACCCCTTTGATCTGCTGCTGTAGATGATTCCGAGAAGGGTGATTGCCCACCATAGCTGAAGATTCGAAGGCTTGTTGTGAGGAAAACGTGAGGGAATATAATTTGAAGGGATCTAGGATCGCCCAGTTGAGGAAACGAGCTGGGGCAATCGGTTGTGCAAGTCCGGCGGTGAGGAGGACCGATAGCTAAAGAATGAGAAATGAGAATATCGGAAGGAGCGTTTGGTCCCTTAGCTTTTGTAGAGCATTATAATTCAGCAAGGGGGTATAGGGTTGTAGCTTTGGGCACACAGCTAAATCGGCTATGGTTCGGATTTGGCGTTGGGGGGATTATCCCCTTTTCTGCCGTGATTACGTCAGAGTATATTAACACTGCCACACGGGGAGCTTTTCTTGCAACAGTTTTGGCCATGCAAGAAATTGGAATTCTCTCGTTGCCACAGTTTCCATAATTGTTGCAGCAGTGTTTAAAAATCGTTACTCAATTCTGACATTCAACGAAATCCGATTCTGTCTACCCCAAGGGAAAACCTGTTGGTGTCGGGAATTTGATTCATCTCAAACTTGATTGCTGTGACATGATGACTGTATTGATAAGTAAGATCTTTGTTTTGAAGTAGGTCCCAACTACCATCGGGTTGGATAGCATGGTATAAACCAGCCAACACATGTTCATCGACATTAAAAGTCTGATCCCAACTGTCATGTACAATTTTGTCAAGAATATGCCTCAGCTTAACACACTTCGCCGCATATAAGTCTGCATTCTCTTGATTGCCCTCCTCGGCTACAACTGCAAACTTGTCACCTTCCACCATGTTTTCACTAAGCCATTCCCCATTACCTTCAAAAAATGCCTCGTCAATTTTGTCATCAAGTGTTTCGCCAATAGACTTCATAGGCTTCAGTGTCACATACTTCCAATTCTTCAACCTGTGCCTATTCACACAACATGACCAGTTTCCCTTCAAATAGTTACCACAGAAATAATTTAAACCTCTATGAGCCACCCTTGTGGTCGATTTGGCCATGTATGTCCTGATGTTGTGTATTTCCTTGGTCCCTTCCACCCTGGCACAGTCCAGCCGGTCTGTCCTATCAACATCATCCTTTCCAATTAACCAGAAGTACCTGTAAAGAGACAACAACAAGTATTGCAGTTCACAGACAGCATTACTCAGTATAATACAGCATTACTCAGCACATTACAGCAGTTCACGGACGACATTACTCAGCATAATACAGCAGATAAAGCATAATACCTTTTGATGTCTCTGTTGTTGGTACCTTCATTCCAAGTGCGAATTCACAGGCATCAGCAGCACCCCTAAATCTCACCCCACCATATTTGAGCTGCTCTCTAGTGAATATCCCCTTAAGAACTGCCCCTTGTCCATCATGCTCTCCCTTACCATGGGCTATCCCAAAGAAATTCTACACTATTTCCTTCCCTAGCTCATTGTGATATCTTGGCAGGAAATAGAATGGTCGCACAGATTTGAATTGGCTAGAACAACCATCTGACCAAACTATATGCCTGGAGAATTCTACTCCATTTTATACCAGCCATGAATTGTGCTTTCTAAAGACAGTGCTGCACAAAAAGAGTGCCATGAATCTTGTCATCACTTAAGTAAAAATGGGTTTCCTTCAATAGCTTTCCGATCCAAGAGCTTTTGTCTATCCTATACGTGATGTGGACGAGAATTGTTATCTGGTCATCATGCCAGTGCTGGCTCTGAACCTCCCTTTGTATTTTTATACTGTAATTCTCTGCAAAATCAATTACAGAAACAATGGTGCCATCTTGGATATTGTCCAGGGAACTTCTGAATTGCAGAGCCTGCCATCTAGCCCTGTAATTATGTGGCACAAATACCTTCAATGTGGAATACAGATAGGAAATGAAATCCTTCACTGCCGTTCTCTTGTAAGACAATCTAAGAACTGGCTTTGGTTCTTTCTTTTTTTTCCCTTGCCAGTTGAGGTCTCGTCTTGTGCTACAGTTTCAGAATATGTCCCACCGGCTACCTTAGATTTCTTACTTTTGTTTCCCTTCTTGGTTGCATTGGATCTTTTCTTTCTGTTCCCACCTGGTACTTCCTTGGTAACACAGTCTGCAACTCCACCAGCATCTTCTGTCTCCACTAGAATCTGTAGCAAGGTCTGTAGCATAAAACAAAAGATTAGTGCAAGTTGAAAGCAGAAAAGCAAGATTCAACAGATGCCAGCACATTTTAGCATGTTGCAGCATGCAATAATAAGAGTATTATCTTTTCAAACACATGTTTATACCATTTTTCACCCTCGCTCTTGTTGCAAATCATAGCCCTCCAGAGCTCGCTGCTTGAGTCATATGTATGTTGGCTGGCCAGACACTTCTCACCAGGTCACAACAACACTTGCACTTTTCACCATGAAATCCAGTTTTCGCTGACCTTAAAGCATTCAGGCCTACTCTGGCATACTCCAACTTCATATGGTATATGCAACGGTATGCTTCTGATACTTTCTTTACATAAATAGGCTTCAACTTCTCGAAAGCCGTTAAGCAAAAGGGTTTCAGGATGTGCCTTTTTGTATTGTTGAAAAAGCCGTAGTTGAATGGTGGCCTTTGGTTGGAAATATTTATGAAAGAATTGCAAGGAGCTTTTGTATGGAAACTTATACCTGTGTGACCTCCATAAGTTGCAAGGGATAAGAAATTTGGACGCCTGAGTCTCTGCTATTTTGTTTCCAGAATTCTGTAATGCTTTGCTTGTAAGCAGGGGTGAGAGAATCGCATCTCAACCTCCTTTGGAAGCTAGACCACGGACCATATCCAAGGACGGCTTCCGATTTTCTTAATGCAGCAGTTGCAATTGTTGTCCTTTTGAAACCTATCATAAGAAATATTGCACATTATTCAATGAACCTCTCCATCCAGTAGCACTCAGCAGATACAAGCACTTAAAAGCATAAAGAAGCACAGACTTGATTTCGAGCACTCAGGAGATACAATCATTTAAAAGCATCCGGCTTCCCGTGGATGTTAAAACCCATTATGATGATGATGATGATGATGATGATGATGATGATGATGATGATGATGATGATGATGATGATGATGATGCACAGACATGAAATCAAGAATTAGATGTACCTAACAGCCCTGCCATAGTGTAATTACATCTCGATTTTGTGGATGAAGCCATCACCAGTGTCGAGATTCTGGCTCTCCAAATATCATGGCTCCTTTGCCGCTTTGTGGCTACCATTGTCTGTTTCAAGTTGTTGAGCAGCACCCCCGCTGCCTTGCACTCCTTTGGATTTGGCAAAATTCCAGGTTCTGAGATTTCCATTCGTGGTGATGAACCACCCTCTTCATCACATCGGCCTTGATTCCGGATGAATGCTTCTTGGTAAGCTTGTTGAAGTAATCAACTGTAAGCTTGGCTATTTCTTGCCTGCATCTCATGCTCAGATCTTCACGTTCAATTGCTGCTTTTTTCATCTTATTCCATAATCTGGCATCTCTCTTTCTCTACGCATCCAATTTCTTGTAAATTGCAGAGGAAACTAGATCTTCACGCGATATCTCCGGTGTTTCAGTGAGATCCAACAAATCTGGAACAGTGTATTGGAATTCATCAGGCCGAAAATCCAATGCTAAATGTGTGATTGCCTCAAGGCCGGTATCAGGGAACACCATCAATTTCTTGACAGAGGGAGAATAAGTGAATTGGATGGAGAATTTGCGGGGGCCATGAGCTCGAAGTAGTTCTGGGCTCGAATTTGCGACGTACAACCACTCACGCGAAAATCCAACCAAAATCCCACAATCATTTCCTAACGGTTCGTTGCTGAGGTGGACATGTGATACATGAAGGGCGTGGAAAAAATGACGGGCGGTTACACCCACCAGCACCAAAATTAAAGGTGCTTTAAGTGGGCTAAAACCCTACTATAGGCATACGTCCGAACGCATGCTTTTGATACCTACCAGTATACTTTTGCTCATTTCATGATTTTAGGCTCTTTCTATCTCAAGTTACAGATTCTAAAGTTGCATGTTCCAAGACTGTCAAAATTTATGATATACTCATTGAAAATTGTCTATTTCAAGTATGCTTGTCTAAGAAATCATAATAAGCAAAGGGAGCATCTAAAAATCCTGAAATTAAATTCCCAGCATCCTCTGCAATTCTTCTCTCGCTATTTCAAGTTGCAAAATGTTTCATTGCATGGATTCCAAGATATAGATATGGATATGGAAGCTTGGTAAAGCTAAAACTGCCAAAATTGTAACTTTTTGTAATTTGCTCAGTTTCAATCCATCTTTTGCTTTGAGGATTAATCACCCTAAGTGATCTAGAGGTCCTAACTACCGCTATGGTAGGCACTTTCATGAGGTTGGCTTAGTAGCCAGGATTCAAGTTAACTGTAGTTTGGGGGATTTTTAAGGAATTTTGAAGTTGAAATCCATAAGCATGCCTTCGGACCTGCACAAACAGCAAGGCCTTTGCGTTTCTAGATTATAATCTGAGTTAGGAATTATAATCTGAGTTGAAATCCATGACCTCAAGGTCCAAAAGGGGCATGATAAATACTATTATTATTATTATTATATAATATGAGTTCGACGCTTCACGAATCCCAAAATCCATATAGAGTTATTTTTGGCAAGCGATTTCCAAGTACAAAATACAACCAACCACAATAGTACCTGCCCTTCCTTTTTTATTTGCCTGCTAAGAAAATATGGAACTTACTCTCACCTTCCAAAATATCCTTAAGCTTCTAAAGCTACTACAACCTTCTGCAACATGCTTGCTTTACTATGAAGCATCTACTAATAGACATGCCAACCTTTGAAAGGCAGTATATGCCCTTCTTGCATTAGCTCCCGTAAACCATTTAGTCTTTGTGGACAATAAAAATCAATTCAATTCTTTAAAAATTTTGCACCCTTACATGTGTTAATCCTATTGTCAAATATGAACTTTTCTAGAAACACTTACATACAGTTAACCTAGCCCCTTACACTTCCTATTATAATCATATGATAGGAAGAGTACGTCCTAGATGAGGTAGCAAAATTTCATATCACTCAACATATAATGGATTTCAAAAAGTGTGGAAGTGTTAATGGATTTCAAAAAGTGTGGAAGTGTTAATGAATTGTAACCTACATGACGAATGTTCTTAATGCCATTTGCCTATTCATCCGAGGAGCTCATAATATAGTTCTACCATGTGGTACAACGGGGCTTTGGCAAGCAAGATAGTCATCGAGTGTTAACACTCTATGAAAAAATGGAAGGTTGTTGGGAGGGAATATTTCGTAGCTAGTGGGGACTGTAGACAAGTTACCGAAATGGTTAAAGCAGTTGGACGAATAGTATCAATAAAGCATCACTATTGTGTAAACATTCAAAATACTTGAACTTCATGACTCAATTCAAAGTGGGGAAGATTCAGGCTTATCCGTTTTATTGGCATAATTGGCCATAGCCAAATTGGTTTAAGGAGCCATTCCAAAGAACACAAGTATGGGTAGATAAAATGCAATTGTAGAGTAATCATCCAGCACATATGTGCAGCCTTGCTGTCTTAGACAGATTATGAACCAAATTGGCATATGCCAAAATATTTTGCCTAAGTCATAGGACCAACGCAAATAAATTCCAATATCATCCAAATAGTTGCACCACCGTAATTAACCATACGCTGGGACTTAGTGCCAACATATTATGCAAGAACATTATGCCATCAGCCAAAACACCAGACCCTCCGATTAAGTCTAACTTGTGCTTCATTACCTGATATGTGCCAGAATATCAACATGGTAAATTCAACCAGAACGAGATGTATAGAAGTAAGAGACCAAATTGTTGATGCCAAAATGGTAGCTTATTTAGGCTGCACAGAAGACTGAGTTAGATTTATGCTTTATTCATGCAAAAGCCTGATATAAGCCATATTTTCAACTGAAGTAAGTTCAAGTAAAGCTAGATGTATGTGTGCAAAAATCAGATGCAAAAGGAAGATAGATCTACTGTCAATTCAGAAGTCTTCAAGATACAATGAATCACAATTTGCGCTTGCAGATTGAACAGGCGATCTTTGTGCAATAACAGAAAAGTTATCTATCTGTTCATATAACCATCTTTGTTCACTGGATTCTGTGACACTGCTATGGCACCTTGATTATCAACAAAAATCTTCATGCTGGCCTGATCTGTGTGATCTTCAGTTCAGTAGCAAACCTATGTAGCCAAACTGCCTCATTGCATGCATGAGCAACTGAGACATATTCTGCTTCCGTGGTCGATTGTGCAACACATTTCTGTTTGTTACTACTCCAGCTAATGGCACTCCCTGCTAGAATGAAAACAAAACCAGATGTAGACTTTCTGTCATGGTGATCCCCTGCCCAGTCCGAATCACTATAGCCAATGATGGTTGAACCCCCACTTGCATCAAAATGTAAACCATATTCTCTTGAACCTGCAATGTATCTTAGGCAACGTTTCAAAGAAAGACAATGAGTGCTTTTGGGATCATGAGAAAACTGGCTTAGTTTACAGAAGGCCAGAGATAGATCAGGGCGGGTAGATGAGACAGCAAAGTTGATAGTTCCAATGATATGGCGATATTGGTCACAATATGAGGACAGATTAGATGAACAAGGAGGATCTGTAGGGAGCATAGTGAGGCCAGTTTCAAGGGGAGTGGCTGTAGGATTACATGCAAGCATGTTGGTGTAATGGATTAGGTCATGCAGGTATTTTGTTTGCGTAATGGACAGGGTCCCAAGGGTCTGGTTATACCTGATTTCTAAGCCAAGGAAAAAATGAATATGCCCGAGATCTTTCATTTTGAATGCTGCCTGAAGCTGGCCCTTTAGATCTTCAAGGTCCCCTTGATCAGCTGCTACAATAAGTAAGTCATCAACATAACAAAGTAATATCAGGGGGTATGGTTTGTGTCTAAAATAGACACTTGCATCTGCTGCACTCTGTTGGAAACTCAATTTCATTAGAACTTCATGCAATTTTTCATACCATGCTCTGGAAGCCCGTTTCAGACCATAAAGTGCCTTGTTGAGTTTGCATACGACCTTTTTTGCTGACCCTGTGCTGAAACCTTCTGGTTGTTCTAGATAAACCTCTTCTTTCAGATAACCATGCAGAAAAGCATTACTCACATCCATTTGATGCACATAAAGATGGTTCAAACAAGCATAGGCGAGAACTGTTCTTACAGACACCATTCGAGCAACTGGTGCAAAGGTCTCTTCATAGTCTATGCCTGGGATTTGTGTGAAGCCTCTTGCCACCAATCTCGCCTTGAATCTGTCGATGCTGCCATCACTTTTGAGTTTTAACTTAAAAACCCACTTTGATCCAACTACATGCCTAGTTGCAGGTCGAGGAACCAAAATCCAAGTTTCTGCCTGATGAATCGAATTCATTTCCTGTTGCATTGCTTCAATCCATTGACTTTTGAAAGGCCCTGTGACTGCATCTTGGTATGTCAGTGGTTCAGTAGGAATTTCAGAGGTCATGAAGGTATAGTCTTTGCTCCAAACAGGTGGCCTTCTATTTCTGATGGGTCTTGAAGATGCCATAGATATGTTTGTGTGGGGTTCAAGAGAATGGGTCTCATTGGTCTGAGGATCAATAGGATGCAGAGATTCAGTTTGGTCTGGAGCGACAGTAGCAGTAACAACATTTGGACTTAGTGTTGGAATAGGCACAGGTTCCTCGAGAATGACAAAAGTGGTAGGATCACTTGCTTGTTTGGGAATACAACAAGGCTCATGCTCATTGAAGTTTGCATGGCAGCTGATGACTAGCTTCTGTTTCAGGAGATCATAGAACCTATAGGCCTTTCTATTTGAGCAATAGCCAAGGAACATGCATTCAGTTGTTTTGGAATCCATTTTTGGACGGTCTGGGACATGAACAAAAGCTTTGCAACCAAAAACTTTAAGATGCTGATATGAAATTTTAGTATTGGACCAAACCTCTTCTGGTATCTTCATGTCGATTGATGTATGTGGAGTTCGGTTGATGAGATAGCACGCTGTCATGACTGCTTCCCTCCAAAAACGAACCGGAACTTCCATTGCTAAGAGCACCGTCCTAGCAGTTTCAATAAGAGTCCTGTTTGCTCGCTCAGCCCTCCCGTTCTGTTCTGGAGTTGCAGGTGCAGTGAGTTGATGTTGAATACCCTTTGAAGAACAAAAACTTTCAAACATGTTGGAGCAGAATTCTCCTCCTCCATCAATTCTCCTCCTCCATCACTTCGGATGACTATTACCCTTTCACTGGTCTGCCTTTCCATTTCTAATTGCCTTTCCATTTCTAATTGAAACTGAATCAATTGTTCACACGTCTCACTTTTCCTTCTAAGAAGATAAGTGAACATTTTCCTGCTAAAATCATCCACGATCATTAGTATATATTGGGCTCCATGAAAAGTTGGTGGCTTGATAGGCCCACACAGATCTGTGTGCAATAATTGGAGCCTTTTTTCAGCATGTGAATTGGACCTGGGAAAAGAGGCACGGGTGGCTTTTCCTTGCAGGCAAGCATTGCAGGGATCCAAAAGAGACAATGAAGACTTGAATCTTCCTTGACCTATGAGGAGATGTAAGCGAGCAGTTCCAACATGGCCAAGACGAAAATGCCAGAGGTTATGAGAGTTGGGTTTGGTCATGGCAAGATGTGCATATTCAGGCTGCATGGGGTCTGCCAGCCTGTACAAATTTCCAGATCTGATGCCAGTTTAGCAGAATATCTTGATCAGAATTGAGTATGTGGCAAAAATTTGCAAGAAAAGCAACTTGGAAACCAGCATCTGTGATTTTACTTACAGACAGTAAGTTTTTGTGCAGGCCAGGTACATGTAGCACGTCCTTCAGAATTTTGTTCACGCCAGATGGGAGCCTAATGAGTACATCTCCTTTTGCCACAGCATTTTGATAGTTGTTGTCTCCCATCCTCACGATTCTTTGAACAGATAAAAGCTCATAGGTGCTGAAGATATCCCTTTGATAAGTCATGTGACTTGTGGCTCCAGAATCAATATACCAAGATAGATCATTTTCTTTAGCAGCATCAAGAGCAGCAACATACATGTAATCTGCAATGGAGAAAAGATATTCAACATCTGGATGGTCTTCTTCAATGGCAGCAGATGCCTCTTCTTCAATGGCAGCTGATGCAGATTCGTTTTTAGGCTCAGTCTTGAACTGACTCTTGAACTGACTCTTGGGCATGGCAAAAGGTGCTGGAGCAGTACATTCCTTTGCCAAGTGCCCATTCCTTTGCCAAGTGCCCAGCCTTTTGACAACGATAGCATGTGAGTATGTGAGTTTGCTACGATCAAATTTTCCCCTTTTGGGAGGGGTGCTTTTCTTGGATGTGGTCTTCACTTCACTGAACATCAATGAGTCAGAACTATCAGATCCCTTCCCTTAATCTTGACGCATGGCTTCATTTTTCACACGTTCCATAGCAGACTCAAATGTATAGTCTTCAAGGCGTCCCTCAAGATTTATCACTAGACCTTCAAATGTCTTCGGAAGACTGTTCAGCAGAATACAGACTTTCTCATCCTCAGTGATATTTGAGCCAGTTGCACACAAATCATCTACTAGCTCCTTCATTTTACAAATGTGCTTCATGACATCACCTCCTTCTTGCAGGTGCAATTCATGCAAACGTTTGCGCAAGGCCAAACGATTTCCAGCGTTTTGAGACTCATAGTGCTTGAGTAAGGTCTGCCAGATTTCCCTTGCAAATCTTGCTCCCTTCACCAAGCATGCAGGCGTGTCATCCAACGCTGCACAAAGAATCAACCTTGCTTTTCTGTCTTTCTCCAGAAAATCAAGGTTCTCACCATCAGGAATCACTCCACGGTTGAGTGCATTATCATTGATCCCGGATACAACATCCCATAGTTGCTTGTCTTCCAGGATCATTTGCATGCGCCATTTCCACATTTGGAAATTCTTGCCATTAAATCGTGGCAGCATGCGCCAGTCATTCTGGGAAAGAGTCCCGGGAGCAGCCGCCATCTCCATGATTCAAAAGAAAAACCCCTCTTTTTTTTTTGTGGATAGATACAAGGAAACAAGAATAGCGTGCAGAAAAAGGGAAAAATAGCTGAAGGAAAAGAAAACTATTTTTAGGTTTTTGGATAAGAGACGAGCAAGGCGGAAACGGAAATAGCTGAAATTCAGAGACACTTCATGCGCAATCAGGAATGCGTTGTGGGCCCATAACCTGTGCAAAAATCAGATGCAAAAGGAAGATAGATCTACTGTTCAAGATACAATGAATCACAATTTGCGCTTGCAGATTGAACAGGCGATCTTTGTGCTCTCGTTCATCCCTTTTATAATAGAATAACAGAAAAGTTGGTAGTGGCCATAACTCATAACAAGATAATAAAAGCCACTACCTGTAACAGAAAAATAGATGTTAACTAAAAACAAAAACAATGGATCTGAATTTGTTGACTAGATCCAACATATGTGCGTCCGGAATATGCATCATGCATGCAGAATACCTGGCAGTGCCTAAGGAACACAAACAGTATGTTGTCTAGAACAATTTTGCCCTGCAAAATGAATCCTAAATTTTACATAAGAATTGTAATGATAAAACTTCCCGCGAAAAACCTGTAATATCAGTTTTGCCTGGAAGCACTCATTGCCATACTAACATTAGTTCGGCTGTAAGCTTTTCAATATGACAAAATAGTGCAAGTATACAAAGTCTTGAGTACAGAATTCAGAAATGGCTTACCATGATGGACTAACAGCTAAAAGAAAACTGTAAATGCAAATTTCAGAGCTTGTTTTAGTAGATTTAATGTTGTATAAACGTCCTTCTTGTAACAAACCAGCACTTCCAAAATCAAAAGTGTTTTTGGCGGTATGGAATAGGCTAGGTTACCTGCACCAAACAAGCCAACATTGCATGATAATTGTAAGAGGACCAGGGATGACAGGTAAGCTATTTCCATAGAGCCTTAGAATTATTCCTTTATAAGTGAAATTATTTAAAATCTAGAAATTCTGCAGCTAATAAAATTTTGTAAGAAAAACTATATTTATTAATACAAAGAACCTGGTTGGGTTGAATTCCATCAAACACTTCGGCATCATCTTCATTGTTTGCATTGCATTTCTGAATCCGAACCAGCAAGTGATGCGAGTTGCAGATGTGCCTTCACGAATGTTTGATGTAAATCCCATTTTGCAAAGTGCAGACCCAATCCGGCTCCCTTGATCAGCTCCAAGAGCTGCGCTCTGGTCAGGCCCTTGTTGGGCTTTTTAGGTTAAACAAAGGAATGTAATAAAAAACAGAAAAAAATCGTGGCAACTTTTAATTGACAACAGAAAAAAGGATCAGATAAGGGAAATTCCACGTGTCCAGATTTCATAGCATCATATGAGTTCCATCTCGGAGGGAAAGTCTGGAGCTTGTTGGATATGGCGGGTATGGCAATGCTGCTTCAATCCTCTGCCCTCATATCTCCGGCCAAGCCAATCTATTCTTCAAAAGCATCCACTCCAAAAATCTCCCATATTACATACTCATCTACGTCTGCAAACGATTATCCTTCAAAAATCGTGCAGAAAGAGCCCCAAATCTGCCAAGATGAGCACATTTCTCGCCGCCATGGCTTGGCCGCAGCAGCGGCATTAATTCTCATACCAGCAGCGGCAGCAAAGGCCGAATTCATCGAAGAATATAAGGTCGAAACTCAGGATGTAATTGATCAAGTTCGAAAGACTCTGAGCTTGGAAAAATCCGATCCTGCAAAGCCAGATGCTGTGGCCGCTCTCAGGCAAACCTCCAATTACTGGGTTGCGAAATATAGACGCGAAAAACAGGTAGCTGGAAAGCCCTCTTTTAGTAATATGTACTCTGTTTTGAATGCAATTTCAGGGCATTATATAAGCTTTGGCCCTGCTTCAAACATTCCGGCAAAGAGGCAACAGAGGATTTTGCAAGAGGTTACTGATGCTGAAAAGGCTCTGAAAAGAGGCAGATAGATCTGGCCTGCCAGATCCTATTGCTTGAATATGTCTAATTTTTCGTTATTGTGATGAGAATTCTTGAACTGTAATCCTGTGTATTCCTTCAAAGCTGGAGCATTTCTACACACTTCTAACAAAGTCTGCAGTTGATAGTTCTGTATTAGCAAAAGGCTACTATCTCAATGGCCTAAGAATAATAGAACATCACAAAATAGATTTTTTAACCAATGCTTCAATATTTTAGTATCTGGTATCTAGCTTCCATGTATGGTATGTGGCCATGTTGGAGTTAAACCTAAGCAACGATATTAAACTAAGGGAAATTCCAAATATACCCCTCACTCAAGTTTGCAAATATCCAAAAATACCCTCCAAACAAAAAGCATTTTTGTAAATGTGGTAATATAGTTTTTGGGTCTCATATTCAAAAGTTGTCTTCACAAACATTAGAGCCCAAGAAGATCAAATTCATATAAATCGGAGTTGACCTTCACAAGTTACATTCATTTTTGTAAATGTTGTAACTTCAAGATTCCAACTCCGATTTAAATGATTCTACTGCCAATGGATAAGATACGATAAGATAACATAAGATTTTTAACGTCCACATGAACTCGATCGGGTTATGGGACAAGAGTATAAAGAGGGGGCATGAGCTCTAACAGAACTCGAGAGCGATGCCCCGTGACAAATCACAACAATAATAATAACAAACAGAAGAATAGAAAACAGAACTAGAGCGAAACTAGAGAGTATAGAGCTATGCAGTAGCTGCCGATGGGTCACGTGGCCACTGACCGAATGATGGCCTGGCCTCCCCTATAAACAGCCCGCTTCCGCTGTAGGCGAGCCTCACGCACACGATATAATTCTTCTTTCTGTCTGCAAAGTTGTGCTGGGGTTCGGTCTTCCTGGAGGAAGAAGGTGGATCCTTTCAGATGGTTCCATGTCGCAGGATGTGCAACCTGGAAAGGGCATCTCGAAAACGGACCAAAAGGTGATGAGGACGGTCGGGCCGCACTGCTCCAACCAAACTGAGATAATGCCATGTGCCTGGATGTACATAACCTGAGTCAGTGTTGTCACGTACTTAGTCTACAGTACTTGTACAGTACGTCTTCCAAGGTACTGTACCTTTTATGTACTTTAGAGTTTTTTAGTACGTTATGTACGTTTGCCATGTGCTGTTCTGTTTTATGTATAGTACGTACAGTACGTTACGTACGGGAAAAATATAAAGTTCTTTATGTAAATTTTGCAAATTTGCACTTGAGGTTAGACTTTTTTGAGGATTTTCTATAAGATCTGAACTATAAGGAGTTGGTTAAGAGATCTGGCTGGTCAAATAAGAACCCACAATAAGAAGTTCATGTAAATGGATTGAAATTAGTACTAAAGCAAAGAAATATAAGCACAAAAATTTTACCTGCTCTTTGTCGAACACTACAAGAGCTAGAAACATGCAATTAGAGTTTTTTTAGCCTTGAAATTGACATTAGACATTAGGAGGTACAAAATTGTCTTGAGGATATGATTTAAACTCATAAATTTTTATTTATTTTTGTGACCCTACACTTTAGAGGTACAAGACGTACTGTACACTACCCAAGGTACTATAAGTACACAATCGTAGTGTACGGGTACTTAAACAACACTGCACAGAACCGTATTGTTTCATCTATAGCAAGCAAGTCACTTGTCTCCGCAATACCTACGATACGTAGGTTCAGGGTCGACATGTGCTCTGTGGCCCTTGTTGGCTCAGGAGTCGAGACCTCTACCTGTGCAGTGTGCAACGAATCCTAGGGTCGAATGTTTCTTACAAACTACGTCTACCAATTGCCCATGAGAGCAAGATCCGAGATTATGGGCCCTGTCTTTGCTATTGCCCAATCAAAAGCCTATGAAGGGACGCAAAGTTTGGAAAAAAAGTTGGAACTTGCAAGATCATAAAGCAACAAAACATTTTAGTGCAATCTCAAAAGACAGATACCTGGCTGTTATAGCCATTGCTCAAAATATGCTAAATTAAGCTAATCCACAAAACTGCACTTTTTTTCCTGAAATCATATAGAGTTAAAGCTTATATAAACTCATATGTTTATTTTTTTTCCAATTGGCATAAAAGCATAGAGCACACACATGGACAGTACAAAGAACTTGCTTGAGAGTAGAGATGAAATCAAAGCTGCAGTGAGATGAAATCAAACAACGAGAAGTATGTATGGATACCTGTACTCTGTGATCATCTTCGGGCATAGCATCCACATGCTCAGGCACATGCATATAAAGGCTTGATGTCCTAGATGAAGATAACTTTGTTATTGGCTTCAGGGTAATCTATGGAGAGCATACATTATGTCTGATCCTTCCTCAATACCAAAATAGATCATGCATAAGCTTTTGAAGATAATATCAAGCTCAGGGACAATGCAATTTCATTTTTGCTAGAAATTGTCCTCACATTTAAAACCACTGCATTATTGGCTTCAAGGTAATCTGTAGTTCTTTGATGCCAAAATAGATCAGTCATAGGGCACCAAACCCCTAGCCTTGCATTTGGATAGGCTTCAAAACTTGGGTACTGGCATCTCCTATAGCTGGCAGATGCGCATCATTCAAAATCCACTTTGCACAGGTGTGTTAGGGGCATAATGCCTCCTCATGTACAAAATATGTGCCATCCAGTTACACACCCAAGTCATCGCAGCCATTCTTCCAGTATATACCATGGTATATGATTTCCAAAGTAAATCCAATGCTTTAAAAAGCCAGTTCCCCTAGAAAAGATTGAAGCATTGAATTTTTATCGTTTGGATTTTGGAAGGCGAGAGGGGAGGTTGATCTAAACCATTGGGAACAACGCTAACTAATTAAGATTTAACTATTGCAAAATAATTGAGGATTGAAGCTTCAACGCTTAGAGTTGGGATGGAGGGGCTTGCTATAAACCATTGGGAACAACAATTGTCTTGAGATATTACAGTTGGTAATCTCCCTATGAAGACTTTGCAGGGACTTCGCACTTTGCAGACAACTTCGTATTTCTCTCACAAGTAGAATTAAGTCGATTGATGGCCCAAATTTATGTCTTCAAAAGCATTGTATAGCAGTTAATCTCAAACATACACAAAATATATCAACAACAAATATACCATAAAAAGTTGTTATTGAGACCTGCAAGAAACATAATCTTGCTATCTACATTATGTTTAGGGTTTGAGTTCGGGATCTCCTGTAAGACAGCCCTCGGTGAGGACCGTTGGATCAAATAGGAGAATCCGGGCTGAGTGTCATGCGGGATTTTGCAAAGGAACAGAAAAGGAAAAACAGGAAAGAAGAACAACAACCAGTGAAGATAATGATGCTTCCTTGATATCACTGAGTGTACATGAGCTCTCAGAAACGAGAGAAACACTAGAGACAAGGACTGAAACTCATCTAGAAAACTGAGTTCTAACTCTACTCATATATATAGTACAATAGCCTTGGGCCGAAAATAGGTGTTCGGCAGATTTCGCTACCAACTCCTTGATCAAAGCCTGATTTTCAGGAAATCTGGCGGTGCCTTCTTTACGTGCCTGGAATCACGCTAAGTGCTGACTGTACTTTTGCAGGTGCGTCATTTATCTGTTCTCTGTCTCTTCTTTGGCGTGGTCTTCGTCGTGGTCTTCGGCGTGGTCTTCAGAGGGGGTTTGCTACCTGATGCTTGACCTTGACCTGGCGTCTTATTTCTAGGAGCCTTGATCCATGGTGTGCATGAATAGTCCTATACCAGGACGTACAGGACCAACACTCCCCCCCACCAAACGACACTCAGTGGAGAGAAAAGGAGGAACAGATTTAGGAGGTGGGAATCCAGCAACTTCAAAATCATCTTGTCTGGTATGGGGGCGGTTGCCAGAATGGTAAGTCGTGATAAGCTCCTGCCGTTCCTTGAGAGCTTCCGGAGTATTGAGGCCGATTGCCGAATGGGCATCAATGAGAAAGCCAGACTGCACCATGTCTTCAAGGGCACGGTGAGCCTCCGCAGGGACATATTGGCACTCCATCAGAAGACAGGTCTGAAGGCCAAAGGCACGGGCGCTTGTATTAGGGTTGCAATAATAAATAGGTCTCTTCCGTGCAAGAGAACACAACAGAAGGCACTTCAGAGTAGCAAAAAACCTGCTTGACGGTGAACAGGAGGATCCAGAGAGGTGGCAGCATGCTCTAAGAACTGAGTGAGACCCCAGACAACATGAGTAGGCATCTGCCAGCCTCTTTCCTTGGGGATATAGATCCAATTGCTGGTGCGTTCTAAGGTATCTCCTTCAGGCCAGACAGAGCGGCGAACAAAGCGTGGATCCCACCTGAGATCAGTGGAAATCTGAGTGGGAGTCCAGTCAGCGTGCCCATCCATAACCTTGGTCCAAAAGGGGAGACGCCAGTCAAAGGTGAGATAGCGTCTGCGTGTTGGCGCTCCCAGGGATGCATAGGGATAAGGATCAGATTGGGACTACATCGTGGGCTTCTGAGCCTGCTCCCTGAATTCTCGTAATGTTTGACACCATTGTTCCCAATCTGAAGAAGGGAGCATACTATGTACAGGGGGAGAAACCCATTCCATGGGGACAGTCTGGCTGTCCAGATATACATGCAGAGTGTTGTAGCCACCAATATGTTGCAAATAAATTTGGGCGAATTGAATACCCTCGTCCTCAGACAAATTCTTATGGACTTGTTGCAGAGTCTCTGCACTCCAGAGAGGAAGATGAGTAGCAAGCTCTGGCACATACTCCTCTTTGAAGGTTCTGGCTTGAGTGGGATCCTGCAAAAATTTGTTCTCTGGTAACAACAACCATTGAGCCTGGTCATTGCCGTTGAAAACCCTGTTGGGTCCATCATTGAACTTGTCCATAGTATCAGCCAGATAGAAATCATGAAGGACATAAGGCATGGGCTGAACCAGGCAGAAGATGAAGAATTCTGGATCGTCGCAGGTGAGGAGGCCATATACCAATAGAGCACAGAAGAGTCCTCTATCCTCAATGGAGAGATCTGGCCATATCGTGAGAAGATCGGTGCTGGTGAGGGGCTCATGAATTTTGCCGTTTGCAGAATACCACTTGAGAAGAAAAAGATGACGGCGGGAGAGACATAATCCAAATAACTGGAGGGAGTGAAGTAATCCCTTGGAATTGTCATAGCAAGCTGCAGGTAGATCTCATGTTGACTCTGCGCTTCTTCAGCAGACTGGAGACCTTGGTTAAGCCGATGGTGGTCACGGATTTTGTTATCTTTGAGATGGGACTGATCGCAGAATCTGCGGTGTGAGTGCATGGCGTGGGAAGATGAAGGAGCCTAAGTAGCGTGGAATAATTTAAGGGCTAAACTTAGCTATTTGGCGATTTTTTAGCACATTTTCAAAAAATATTGGCTAAAGTAAATGAGAAAATTTGAGAAAATAATAATAATTTTAGCTTAACTTTTTTTGCGCCCGCATCAATGTTCGATCAATTTAGCCAAACACTAGAAAGTAATAGATAGAAATTTTGTATTGTTTAGCGAAACAATAGAAACTTTTGGAATGAATTTTGGGCTAGGTTAGCTAACATCATCCTAGTTTATAAGAACCATATGATTAGTGATTTTTTTTCTAGCATCTACAAAATAATTTGAGACCTAGACTTAGCTAGCTAACATTGTTTTAGAATGTTTCCGCAATGAAAATAACTAAAATAAATGGAAATAAATGAAAAAAATATAGTAATTTTAGCTTAATGTTTTCCGTTGACCATACCACAGAAATTTTTTGGATGAATTTTGGGTTGCTTTAGCTAAATGCTAGAAAATATGAGAGAGAAAATATTTAGAGTTTAGCTAAACCACAGAAAGTTTTGGGATTAGACTCGGGCAAGTTTAGCTAAAGCTATTTTGGCTAATAAGAAATAAGGGATTAGTAATTTATTCCCTGCTGAGTAGAGAGCTGAAGCTGAAGACTTGCAATTTCAGTGTCATCAATCAACTTCTGTTTTTGGGCTTCAACAACTTGAGCCTGTAAGGGCGTGAGCTGAGTCTGAAGTGCTGAGATTTGGCCTTCAAGAAGAGATATGCTAGCATCTCGAAGTTCAACCTGACGTAATTGACTGTTATAATCTTTGGAGAGATCTGTATACATGGTCTGGAGGTCATTGAGAAGCTTATCCTTATCCTTGAGCTGAGCAAGAAGGTCATGAATGGTGGTCTGCAACTGAGCCTGCTGATCGGCAAGCGTGGTGGTCCTTTCTTCTTCAGAAAACTCATTCTTGGACATCCTGCTGATATTGATAGAGGGCGCGTCGGGACAGTGGAGGTTGCAGGGGTTGAATTGGCAAGGACTGTTGTGGGCGGATAGAAGGAGTATTCTGAGAGACTTGCTGAGAATGGGAATGTTGGATTCTGTGGACTGAGAGGATGGAACATTGATGACGGGTTCTCTCTGTTGCTGATGGTGAGGAGAAGAAGATGGGTGTGGACGGGAAAGTTCTTCCTGGAGGTTTTTGACAGCGGAAATGATATTGGAGGGTTGATGAGTGGAGGATTGAGAAGTTGTGTCCAGATTAGTAGGAGAACCTTGACTTGGGACAGGAAGACAATGGTTGATGAGAGCTTGCATGTGAGCACCCATAGCAAATAAGCCAGAGCCAGGAGAATGACGGATTCGATCAATTCCATAACACAACCGGTGGAACAAAATTTGAGGCCAGTCAAGATGATGCGAAGAGTGAATGGCCATGATAGCAGTATGAAAGAACTGCTTGTTGATGTGAGTGTTCTTGATGGAGTACCCAAAGAACTTGCGCCACAAAAACTTCATAAAGCCTTCATGAGATTTAGCAATGTTGGTGAGCTTATGAGTGGTGGCTGCATACGGAGTTTGGCCATACTGAGTGACATCCTGAGCCCAATTTAAAGAAGGGTTGCGGATGGGCAATTGAAATACATCTGCCAGAATAGTCGGAGTGAGGAGGATGCGAGTTTGATCAACTTCTGTGAGATGGCCTGCGCTGGTTTTGACCAGATGTGCAACAAACTGCCTGAGTTGAAGTGGATTAGGCGCCGGAAGTTCTTGCCGAGAGAACTCAATTAATCCTGTGCGCTTTGCAACTGCTCGACTGGGACCTTCCAAAGGATCTCTGAGAGTGGGAGTAGAAAAAATCACCGACTCAAAGAGAGCCGGATCCCTGGGGACTATGACTTGAAGAGTGGGGAACTTGGTGAAGCAGCCATAGCGATGAGCAAAGGGAAGGAAGGAAGCCGGAGGGTGGAAGACGGAGGACGAAAGAGATGCGAAAAGGTTTAGGGCATGCGGGTGTTGCGGAAGGCTATTTGAGGAGGAGAAGTGTGAGCCGTTGATGGTGCCAGATGTCAGCAGATCGGAAAGAGACGATTGGGAGGCAAAAATTTGGCTGTGTCCCCAAACGGTAAAGGAAAAGCAAAGGAACGGTGGAGATAAGCCAGAATGAACGGTAGGATGTGACAGCTTGGTGAAGATACGAGTAGTAATGGCAGACGGGCGTAGGATGAAGGAAGAACAATTAATGCAGGCAGCTCGAGAGTTGGACATCATAAAAGTAGGTGGCAGATTATACTATGACTAGATTTGCGGGCGGATAAGGGAATCTGGAATTAGAAGGTGTAGTGCATGTTACCACGTTAGCAAAAATGTGATTGGTCTACGTCTGTAATGCTGTAGGCGGTTTGGCTATATAAAGCAAGCAGTGGGCAAGCAGAAGACATCAGTTGGTGATGATGGACAACGAGTGTACTATGCCGCGCAATTGTAACGAATGGATCACAGCGAAAATGAATGCTCTGGATCTCTGGAAGCTCCGCAACTGCGGAATTTCGATGGACGGCTGGTGTGCTGGGATAGCTGAGCATCCCGACCCTCTGACTAACCCAATGGAGGTGGTGATCCACCTTCGCTGGGATCACGAGCAGTGCCTCTACCACATCCTCCGTGTGACCTCTACTCCAAACCCGGAGTAGGGGTTCCCTTTTAATGTAGGATTTTGTAAATAGGGCTCAACCCATACCCACATTTTGTTTTTCTCGCCATATATAATATAAATATGCTTCAACTCACTGTAGTGTTCAGAGTCTGAATATGTATTTTGATCTTCTGAATGAACTGTCGTGTCATCTGTATGAAACTGTTTGAGGCGAAAGCCATTAACCAGAGTAGGTAATGGTGTGCCATCTAACTCAGCCAGTTTGAAAACGCTGGGTTGCACCACTTGAAGAATTTGATACAGACCAAGCCACCGAAATTTTAACTTGCCCGGAAAATTTTTGTATCTAGAGTCATAAAGCAGAACCAAATCACCTTCTTTAAACTTCTTGGCTTTGAGGTGTTTGTCATGCTATGATTTCCTCAACTGTTGCCTAGTAAGAACGCGAAGATAAGCATCTCTCCTAAGTTCATCCAACTGTTCTAGTTGATAAACTCGTTCTTGAAGTGCTGCAGGTGGATTATGTGCTGTAGCTAGTTGGAAACGAAGAGTCGGAAGGATATATTCAAAGGGCATGAGAGCCTCTTGGCCATATACCAGCTTGAAAGGAGTGTGGCCAGTAGCAATTTTGAAACTTGTGTTGTAAGCCCAGAGAACAGTAGGTAATTTCTCTTGCCAATCCGTGCGAGAAGCATCACATATTTTCTTCAGAGTAGTAATGACAGTCTTGTTAGTGCTTTCAGCCAAACCATTCCCTTGAGGATAGTAAGGTGTGCTTTTTCTGTGATGTATATGCAAATAGTCCGTCAGTTCCTTGATGGTGTGATTGACAAAATGAACTCCACGATCACTGACTAGTTCAACCGAAACGCGTGATGATATGGGTGTAAAGTACTTTGGCCGTACTGGCAGTAGTATTGTCCGGAAGTGTACAGACCTCCGCCCATTTTGTGGCATAATCCATGATAACCAAAATATAGCAGGCACGGGTGTGCCGCGCAGGGGGATCCATGGGCCCCACGAAGTCCATGCCCCATTTGCTGAAGGGTAGCGGAGTGGCGACCGGCGTCAAAGGTAGAGCGTCACGGGCCGTGGACCGATCCACACGCTGACAGACATCACACGTGCGGGCGTGAGCGTGGGCATCCTTGATTTGCGTGGGCCAGAAGTAGCCTGCCAGAAGAATTTTGCGTGCCGTGGTGTCACCACTGAAATGACCACCACCAAGCCCTTCATGGGCTTGTCGAACAATATCGGGCACCTCGTGAGGGAGAACACATCGACGCAGGACCATGTCTTTGCCATGTTTGTACAGATGGCCCGCAACCATGGTATAGTCACGGACCTCACGGAGAAACTGACGACGGCGTGAGTGAAACTTGGCTGGAGAGAGCGTGGGATCCTCTGATGGAAGGGCGCCAGAGAGGAGATATTGTGATAGTTATGAAACAAATGAGGCGTGGCTGTGACTAAGAACAGTTGGGCGTCTAGAAAAACATCAGAAACACCTGTGGACTGATTATCTGTGTGAATGCGTGAGAGATAATCGGGCACAACATGCTCAAAGTTCCAATTTGCATCTATCTTTCCTCTTAGCTATAGTCCTTTCTGGCTCCTCATCGTGGAAGCTTACTTTTTTCTGCTCCTCAATTGCCTTTGATATTTTGGTTATTTGCGCCACAGGCATAGGTGCCTTTAAAGTGTACTTTTAAGTAGTGTTTTTGGATTTGGATGGTTCAGCCTTCGTCCCCCTTCTCCAAAAGGGCAGTTACTAACAAAATGCTTTCCTCCACATCTAAAACAACCTTTCTTTGGCTCCTTCTTTTAGTTGTATTGATTGTTTTTCTCTTATTTCCTTTCTAACCTGTTGCTCTCTCCATTGTACTCCTTCCTTTTGAAAAATCTATCGAAGTCCTTATTCCCATTCTTCTCTTTGCTTTTCTTTTTACTATTATCGTAGAAGTATCCTCGTCACAAATATCTAACTTTCGAGTTTTGAGATCTATTTTTCTTTCCACAATAGATGCCATCTTTCTAGTCTCATCTAAATCTTTAGAATTCAAAATCTCCATTTTTGCATATATGTCATCTTTACATCCACTGGCATATTTTCATAGAAGTTCATCTCCATTCAAATTCCTTATTAATGCATGAATAAATTTGGAGGTGTAAAACTGAATTGTTTCCTTTTCCTGTTGTTTCAGGTGATCCCATGCTCTTCGTAGATCACTTTGATAGTTAGAAGGAAGTTAATGTGATTCAAACAGTTTCTTGAAACTTTTCCAAGTGTCTACCTTAGGATCACACTTTCGTCAGCCTTGCCACCATGCTTGAGCATCTTTTAGGTAGCTATCCATTGTGATGAGAGTTTTAGGCTTGGCAGTAACACCGGCTAAGGCTATGCCTTCAATGTAACGTTCCTAACCGACATGCCCTTAACCAACTGGGCAAAACCCTCTAGACGTTTATGAGTAGTCGCTTCTACCCATTTATGCCGGTGTCTCGGGAACGCCCCACAGGCACATTCAAGGTTCGAATACTCGAGCGGTCAGGGTTCTCCACCACAGGTGCAAAATATGGATCATTCTTCAATTTGCTAAGAATATCAGCATCCCATTCACACTAATAGAGGTTAAAAATGACCTCCTAGACAAAGCATCAGCAACCACATTTTCTTTGCCAGGTTGATATTCAATAATCCATCTCCTTTGCCTATTGTTCAGATATGGTTGCAAAATACTTCAAATTTTGGTGGTCATCTTCAAAAAGAAATGATGACCCAATACATAATGCCTCCATACCCTCAAGGCATGGATAATAGCCAACATTTCCAAATCATGCACTGGGTAATTTTGTTCAGCAGGGGACAACTTACGAGATATGTAAGCACAAACTCGGCCATTCTACAACAAGACTCCTCCTATAGCTTTTCCAGAAGCATCAGTAACTACATGGAAGGGTATATTCATGTCAGAAATCCTTAAAACTGATGCACTAATGAAAACATCCTTCAACTTTTGAAAACTTTCCTGACAACTATCAGTTCAATGCAAGTCATTCTTCTTACCCAACAAAGAAGTCAAAGGAGCAGCAATCTTTGCAAATTTAGGAATCAATTTGCGGTAATATGCTGCTAATCCCAAGAATGATCTTACCTTCTTCATCGTCCTTGGTGTGGGCCAATCCTTAACTGCCACAATCTTAGAAGGATTTGGCTCCAATCCCTTTTCTGAAATCACATGTCCAAGGTATACCAATCTAGTTTGTGCAAAAGAACACTTAGATAGCTTACCATACAACTTTTCTCGTCGCAAAATAGTTAATGTCTATTTTACATGTTCCACATGCTCCTCTAATGTCCTGGAATATACCAAAATATCATCAAAGAAAACCAATATAAACTTATCCAAGAAAGGTCAGAATATCTCATTCATTAGGTGCATAAAGGTGGTGGGAGCATTTGTCAATCCAAACGGCATTACAACAGACTCGTAATGTCCATAGCGTGTCCTGAATGCAGTCTTATAAATATCTGTATCCTTGATCCAGATCTGATGATATCCAGATCGTAGATCAATTTTTGTAAAATACTTAACTTGTCCCAACTGGTCAAAGAGCTCATCAACTCTAGGCAATACATATCTATTCTTAACTGTAATCTGGTTAAGCATACAATAATCCAGAAAAACGTAGATTCTTAGTCCTGTACGTGCTGGTACAGGACTATTCATGCATATGACGGACCAAGGCAAGGCCAAGGATCCACAGCCAGGCGCAGGTCAGTCGTCAAAGGCCCAGCAGAAGACCAAGCCGACCACGCAGTCAAAGCCCACGCCTGCTGTTAAGAGGAGGCGCTCGGACAAGTGACGGCCCGTCACCGCCTGCGTCAACGTCAGCGTGATTTCAGGCATTTCAAGAGGCACCGCCAGCATTCCTGCAAATCAGGCCTCCTTCCAGGAGTCGGCACCGAAATCAGTCAGAGTGTCTATATTGGGCCAAAGGCCATTGTACTATATATATGAGTAGAGCTAGCACATGAGTTTTTAGATGAGTTTTGAGTCTTGTCTCACTTCAGTTTTCTCTCGATTTCGAGAGCTCATGTATCTTCATTGACATCAAGGAAGTTGTTCTCATTATTGTGATCTCATTGTTCTCTTTTTTCTTTCTGTTCTCTTTTCCTTGTTCTTTTTGCAAATCCCGCGTGACATAGCTACCCGGATTCTCTTGTTAGATCCAAGGGTCCTCACAGAGGGCTGTCTTGCAGAAGTTCCTGAACCCAGACCCCAAACACTGTCGCCGCTGCCAGGTCTGATCTTTCTTCCATCATGTCGGCTCGAGGTTTCACTCCTGAAGAACTCCTTTGCCAAACGGCGGCTCGCCTGGAGCGCCATCAACGACGCGAGGCTGTTCGGGACATGTATGCTTATGACATTGAGGGTGGTCGTGTCCGTTCCAGAGCTCAGTCGGCACCTCCTACCCCTCGTGCTCATTCTCGACCAGGGTCTCCCCCTGTGTGTAGGCATTGTTCTCAACCTCAATCTCCCCAGCATACCCCTGTTCAGCCCACGCCTCACTATTTCCAGACTCCTGACAGCACCTATATCAATATCCCTTCAGGCCACACCCCTCAGCCGTGTTCCTCATATTCAAACTCCGGAAGTGGAAATCGTGGACATTGGCAACAATCAACCGGTCCGTTTGGCTGCTCATCTTCCATCCATATATAAAGCACGTGCTGTGACGCTGTTCAAAAAGTTCAAACACATCTTTGCTTGGAGCTACAAAGACCTTCGAGGTATCAAAAAAGAGTTGGGGGAACTCACCATTCCTACCAAACCTGATGCACGCCCTATCTAGCAACGATAGTACAGGCTCAACCCAAATTACTGTGACTGCGTCAAAGCTGAAATTGACAAACTCTTAGCTGCTGGCCTGATTTATGAGGTCAAACATTCTGAATGGGTGAGCCCCATCGTCATTGCTCTCAAACACAATGGTAAGATCCGCGTTTGCGTGGACTACAGAAAACTCAATCAAGCTACGGAGCGTGATCACTTTCCGCTTCCCTTAACTGACCAGGTTCTTGAAGAAGTTGCTGGTCATGAGATGTACTCTTTCATGGATGGTTGGGTACAATCAAATCTCTATCAAGCAAGAAGATCAACTCAAAACTACCTTCACCACCCCGTGGGGCACTTTTGCCTACAAGGTGGTCCCTTTTGGTTTGTCAAACTCTCCTTCCACCTTTCAGCGCATCATGCTTTCTGTCTTTCATGACTTTATGAAAGATAAACCTTTTCTTCAGATCTTTCAAGATGATTTTTCAGCCTACAGCTCCATGGATGATCATTTGGAAAAATTGGAGCTTGTCTTTCAAAAATGTGATGAATCTGGCATTAGTTTCAATCCCGAGAAGTGCACTTTTTGCGTCACCTCAGGTGTTCTGTTGGGTCATGTGGTCAGTAAAGAAGGCATCACCACGGATCCCGCTAAAATCAGTTGTGTACTAAAGGCTCACGCACCATCTAATATCAAAGAGACACGCTCTTTCCTGGGTAAGGTTAATTATTATTCCACCTTCCTTCCTGGACTTGCAGCTATAGCGGACCCCATTCATAAACTCACGGGTGATGAATCCACTTGGGCTTGGAATCCCCAAGCGGAAGCTGCTTTTCAGAAGTTGAAGCTGTTACTTACTCAGGCCCCGGTACTTGTTCCTCCTCAATGGGACAAGCCCTTCCACGTTCATGTTGACGTCTCTGCCTTTGCAATTGGTGTTGTTCTCTCTCAGGCCTATGATGAAACTACGGATAAACCAATCCGCTATGCCAGCCGGAAACTCAATCCTGCTGAGCGCAACTACTCTGCCACGGAACGAGAAGCTTTGGGCTTAGTTTTCTGTGTCCAACATTTCCGACATTATTTGTTGGGCAGCCAGATTAAGTTCTTTGTTGATCATCAAGCTCTTCTTTATTTGATCAACAAAGCCACGCCCACGGGTAGAATTGCTCGTTGGGTCCTTCTACTGCAAGAGTTTGCTCCCTTCGAAATTGTCCATAAGGCAGGCAAGTCTCATGTGGTGCATGATTATCTTTCACGCATCCACACGGATGATCCCTCCACGGGTGTCTCTGACGCCTTTCCTGACGCTCAATTGTTCCTGGTCACGGCCACGCCCCATTGGTTTCACAACTTTCAGCAATATCTTCTCACTGGTGCTCTTCCTCCAGAAGATCCGACGCTCTCTCCAGACAAGCTTCGCTCCCGCCGCCGTCAATTTCTCCGAGAAGTCCGTGATTATACCATGGTCGCAGGCCATCTATACAAACGCGGTAAAGACTTGGTCCTCCGTCGTTGTGTCCTCCCTCATGAGGTGCCTGATATTGTTCGAGAAGGTCATGACGGGCTTGGTGGTGGTCATTTTAGCGGTGACGCCATGGCACGCAAAATTCTTTTGGCCGGATACTTCTGGCCCACGCTCTTTAAAGATGCCCATGCTTATGCTCGCACGTGTGACGTCTGTCAGCGTGTGGGAAAACCCACGGCCCGTGACGCTCTTTTATTAACGCCGGTCGCCACGCCACTTCCCTTCAGCAAATGGGGAATGGATTTTGTGGGGCCCATGGACCCACCGGCGCGGCACACCCGTGCCCGCTATATTCTGGTCATCACGGATTATGCTACCAAATGGGCGGAAGCTTGTGCACTTCCGGACAACAACTGCTGCCGGCCAAAGACCAAAGGTTCTCTACGCGCACATCATCACGCGTTTTGGTTGTCCCACGGAACTTGTTAGTGATGGTGGCGTGCATTTTGTCAATCATACCATTAAGGAGGCGGGACTATCTTCAAATCCAACAGGAAGAGTACACCTTATTATCCTCAAGGAAATGGATTGGCTGAAAGTACCAACAAAACTCTCCTCACTATTCTAAAGAAAATTTGTGGCGCTTCTGCATGCAGTTGGCAAGACAAGTTGCCTACTGTTCTTTGGGCTTACAACACCAGTTTCAAAATTGCTACTGGCCACACTCCTTTCAAACTGGTTTATGGTCAAGAAGCTTTGATGCCCTTTGAATATATTCTTCCGACTCTCCGTTTCCAACTTGCTTTCTGACACATAATCCACTGCCGCACTCAAGGGAAGGGTTTATCAATTGGAGCGAGTTGGATGAACTTCGGTGCGATGCTTACATTAAGTGTTCTCCATGGATAACGATTCGCGAGAAATCATTGCATGACAAACCTCTTAAGACAAAAACATTCAAAGAAGGTGATTTGGTTCTTCTTTATGATTCTCGTTACAAAAAATTTCCGGGCAAGTTAAAGTTCAGGTGGCTTGGTCCTCATCAAATCATTCAAGTTGTTCAACCCAGTGTTTTCAAGCTGGCTGAGTTAGATGGCACTCCATTACCTACTACGGTTAATGGCTTTTCGCCTTAAGCAATTTCATCACCGAAACTCTGAAAAGTTCTACACAAGATGCACCTCAAAGTTACGACACCACGGATAGTGACTAAGCGAGGCATATTTATATTAATAGAGGCAAATTACAAAATGTGAGTGGTGCTCACTTACTTCCGCTATGAGCGAGCTCTATGGGCAGATGCCCTATTTACAAAATCCTAAGATTAAAACCCCTCTACTCGGGTTGGGAGGCGAGAGGTTATCTTGAGATGTGGTAGTAGTTACGCTCCGGATCCCGGCCGGATGCACCACTACCTCCATGGCATTGGTCGGGGTCGGGATGTTCAGCCATCCCCTTGCACCGGCCGTCCATCAGCGATGCCCGCGGTTATGGCATTTCCGCGTGTCGAGGCGGTTCATTTTGCAGGTTATCCATTCCTGGCAGTTGGTAGGCATGGTGCAATCCTCGTTCAATCCAGCCGCTGCCATACTCATACTCATGGTGCGCCAAGGGTGTCTCGGCGTTGCCCACGCTTTCGTCTTATATAGCCAGCCAACCGACGGGATTCACGTCGGCGTGGACCAATCGGACCACTTTCGCCCGGCGTGGTTTTGCAATGCAAGGTCGTTTCTATATTGGAATCTTTTCTCCCCGTAGCATATCTAGCCATGGTACCTTCCGACATCTTCGTTTTAATGATATCCCACCGAGTTGCCGCATTAAATGACATTCCTTCTTTTCACGCCCGTCGAACATTAATATGTGTACCTTCGCCAGCTGTCACATCCGATCGTTCAATTACATCTCATCTCCACCGTTCATTTCTTCTCCCTTAACAGTTTGGGGACTTAGCCAAATTTTTGCTCCTCAATCGTCTCCTTAGCATCTCTCGCCACCTGGCATCATCAACGGTCGCCGCTTCATGCCCCTTCCAGAAACACTTGTGCGCCCTAAACACCTTTTCGTCCATCTTCGTCTTCGTCTTCCGCTCTCCGCTCTCCGCCTTCTCAAGATAGTTCTTCCTGTTCCTTTCCGACGCTCTTTGCCATGGCTACTGCACCCAAATTTCCTCAACTTCAAGCTTCTGCTCCAAGGGATCCAGCTCTCTTTGAGTCAGTAACCTTTTCGACACCTACCCACGGGGGGTTCACCTTTATCACATGAGCATATGCCACCTGCGTGCTTAAGATGAGAAGAAACACCCTATATCGTGCATAAAAAGTGTTGGAAAAACCCCTTAAAAGTGGAAAAAACACTAGAATGTCGGTAAGAGGGATTTAAACCCCCTAGTATACGCACGTCTGCAGCGAGAAAAAACCCCCTTCCATGCACTCACTAGGTTTATACGGGTCTTCTGTGTGAATCCCCCATGCACCTACCTTTCGCGAAGCCCTCGTTGGCCCGAGTCGTGAAGTCGCGGAACGCCAGGAGCTTTATAAATTCTCACAAATGGACCTCCCGGCCCCAAATCCAGAGCAATTGAAGCAGTTCGTCGCTCATATAGTCAACAGCCCGGAAGGCTATGCTACCATGGTCGATGGCACCACCATTTTGCTTACTCAACCCCTGATTTCTGAGGTATTTCATATTCCTTTGCAAAAACCTTCTTTATCTTGGGCTGCCTTACAGGACATAGATGTCACTCAGTTTGGCGCTGTTCCTTATCAAGCCAACATGCATCGCCTCACCAATATTGCCAAGCCCCATGACACTTTTGTCAAGTTTCTGTGGCGCAAATTGCTTGGGTACTCCATCAAAAACACCCATATCAACAAACCGTTCTACAATATTGTCATTACGGCCACACGCTCCACTCACCATATTGATTGGCTCAAAGCTAGCTTTGTTCTTGGGCTTCTTCAAAGTAGATCGTGTTCATGTTGCACCTTCCTCGGCTTTGATTCCTCGGTGAAGCCCATCTTGACCATCATCCGTCATTACCTTCCTCTCACAGGGTCACCTTACGCTTCTCATGCCTCCCTTTCGGCCGGTCCTTTCATTCACTTCCTCAAAACCAACAAGGCTGCAACTTCCGCCCTTGTTCTCCACGGTTTATGATCAGCGCAATGCCACGCATGTCCGCGGTCTCTTCTTCCTCCACGGAATCCATGCCCTCCACTTCTCATCATGTCTCTCGGGCGTCCCAAACCGGCAAAGCGGGCCCCTGCACCTCCACATCCTCGCCCGACTTTTCATCAATACCGGCCGGGATGTTCAAGCTGCTGTCCTCAAGTTACAAGAATCGGGGGAAGTCCTCATGGTGGTGTTCAAAGCGTCCACAGAGGGCCTCGGGCCGGTTCCACCGAGACCTTCAGTGCAACCCACGCAAGTTCAAACTCTAGAGGACAAACTTCAAGAAAAGCATGAGGCCTTTTTACGAGGCCCGTGAGGATCTCAAAAATGCACAGGATGAGACCAGCACGCTGGCGATCAGCGAGCTCGATTATAAACCACCATTCGGGAATTCTTGGGCGGGTCAAGACAAAGGATACCCTCACGGGTGACAAGGAGAAAGACATTGCTAAGCTCGACACTCTGTATCTGAGAGCTCTCTCACAATTACAACACTCAAATCCATAACCTCCTTGCGTGATGCTTTCGAATCACCTCTTTAGAAGCTTCGGCTTTCCCACTCACCCGGTCGACTCCGCCTCTCCAAGATCACTTACGGAGGCTAAGAAGCGAAGATCATTGATGATGCAGAGATTGCCAGCGCCGACTCCATACTCTGGGCAATCCTCTTCACATGGCCCCTCTCTCATAAAGCGGGTCCGTGATCGGTCTCGTCTCCTCCTAGAAAAAGAGAACCGGATCCGTGACCTCGAACATCAGCTCCAGCAAGCTGTTCAATCCGCCGAAGAAGCCCAAAATAAGCGGGGAGGGATATAGTGATATTGCTACAAACATCCCCATGGATTTCTCTACTCCTTCCGGTTATCGGACTATGTGGTTGCCCAGCGCCACCTTTTCCTTACGAGTGGTATCGCGGCTAATGGCGGGTTCATCAACGACCACTCCAGTCTCGGATTTTCTAAGGATCTGGCCGGATCTTTCTGTAGAAAAAGGTTTATTTTGTGCCCTCCTAGTCTTTGATCAACTCAACAGTGAAGATCCGGATTGGTCATCTTCCGAGTTGTTCAGCCAATGGCCTATGTTTTTCATGACTTCTATCTGGCTGATATCCACGATAAATTCCAAGATGAGGCACATCGTGTTTTTCGAGGCAACTCCCATGCTGCTTGGTTGTTATTGCCATCCAACCCATATTTCAAGGATCATGATTAGTCTCAGGCTTTTGAATAGGCGTACATGCCTGAACTTGCTCAGCACTTACCTCTGTGGCAGGCTGAAACATTGGAACAGGTACGGCAAAATTTGGCGCATCCTGAGGATCTTGAGTTTGCCCAAATTTATATGCAACACTTGGGAGGCTACAATCAACTGCGTGGCCTTCTGGAAAGCAAGACCATACCCACGGGTTGGGTTAATCCTCCTGTCTACACTCAGCTCTCTGCTTCAGCGTGGGACCAGTGGTGCCGTGCTCTTGATCAAGACCTTGTTCGTGAATTTAGGGAAATGGCTAAGCAGCCCACGCCCACAGGTCTGGCTCACTCTCCATATGCCTCATTGGGAGTCCCTCCATGCCCACGGTTCCTCACCTCTGATTGGCGTCTTCCCTTTTGGACCAAGGTCCTGGATGGCCACGCAGGGTGGACTCCCCCTCAGATCTCGACGGATCTCCGGTGGGATCCACGATTTGTCAGACGCTCCAATTGGGAGGATGGTGCCACTTTGGACTCTACTGAAAATTGGATCTATATTGCAAATGAGCGTGGTTGGCAACGGCCCGCTGATGCTGTTCATGGCCTTGATGCCTTCTTGCAGAATGCCGCCACCTCACCAGATCCTTCTGTTCACCGTCAAGCCGGCTTCTGTGCTGCTCTCAAGTGCATCCTGGTCAGCTCCTTAAATCGGCAGCGTCCCATCTTTTATTGCAACCCCAATGCCAGCGTCAGTGCCTTTGGCCTCCAAACTTGCCTTCTCATGGAGTGCCAATTCGTTCCTTCTGAAGCAGATGCTGCTCTTGAAGACATGGTGCGCTCTAAATTCCTCATTGATGCAGATCCTGCCCTTGGGGTCAACACTCCTGACGCTCTTCAAGCACGCCAAGACCTCATCGGCAATTACCACAATGGCGCCCGTCCTCATTCACGTGAGGATCACTTTCAGACTGCTGGGTTCCCGCCCTCGGAAACACTTCCTCCTTTTCTTCACTCTGAGTGTCGTTTGGTGGGGGTGTTAGTCACATGCGTCTTTGATACAGGGACTATTCATGCCTCTGACGGACCAAGGCAAGGCCAAGGATCCTGACCCGGCCGGTCGATCGTCAAAGGCCCAGCGGAAGACCAAGCCGACCAACGGTCAAAGCCCACGCTGCCCGATTAAGAGGCCTTCGGACAAGTGGCGACCCGTCCTTTACTTGCGTCGGCGTCGGCGTGATTCGGCATTTCAAGAGGCACCGCCCGGCATTCCTGCAAATCGGGCCTCCTTCGAGAGTCGGCACCGAAATCGATCGAGTGTCTATATTGGGCCAAAGGCCATTGTACTATATATATGAGTAGAGCTAGCACATGAGTTTTTAGATGAGTTTTGAGTCTTGTCTCACCGGTTTTCTCTCGATTTGAGAGCTCATGTATCTTCATTGACATCAAGGAAGTTGTTCTCATTATTGTGATCTCATTGTTCTCTTTTTGCTTTACATTCTCTTTTCCTTGTTCTTTTTGCAAATCCCGCGTGACATAGCTACCCGGATTCTCCTGTTAGATTCAAGGGTCCTCCGGAGGGTCTGTCTTGCGGGGGGAGTTCCCGAACCGGACCCCAAACATAGATCACCCGAAAGGGTGATCCGATGATAGACTAGGAAACCAGGGCTTCCATGTCGCCCCATTCGGTGAGGTTTTGCGACAAGGAAGCAAGAGGCGAAATAATGCATAATAGAAGCTCGCTTTGAGGTGAAAAGGAGTGCGGTTAGATCTAGATCTAACTCCGGCTGGTGGATATCGGGGAAAAAAGAATGGTCAAAAGTTAAAGAAGCAAGGAACTCAGGTTTTGTTGCTTACTTGGATCAAAATGGGAAAGCTGTGGTGACAAATAGGAAGCGCAGCTAGGGAGACAGGGCCTTGAGGATTTGCATGTGGAATGCAAGAGGTTTCAATCAATCAAAGATAGCTGCTACAAAAGAATTTTGGAGTCAATGCGATTTGTTGCTTTTCACTATGACATGGGAACATCAACACTTTTTTCTACGGATATTTACGGTTTTGTCTTGACAGGGGCATGTTTGGAATGAGAAACCATCTGGTACAGGAAGAGGGTTTGGTGGAGTGGCCATTTATTGCAGACAAGAAGTAGCAGATGAGATTCAAATAGCCAAACATGATGTAAACAATCAATATGTGTGGATCAAATTCACAAGCAAGGAAGTCGCTTTACACCTAGCAGCCTACTATTTTGCACCACTCAATGCCACCATATATAGTAGGGCAGATATGGATATGGCAGACCCATTTCTTCAACTCTGCAAAGACATTTTGGAGTACCAAACACGAGGAGAAGTAATGGTTCTGGGGGATTTCAATGCTCGGACGAGCAAAAGACAAACAAAGACATATACAGACATATCAAGAGTGCAGCTAGATGAAGCCGAGGAGCCACAGTTTCAAAGAAATTCAGAAGATGCACAATCGAACCACATGGGCGAGCTGCTCTTGGAATTTGGCACAATCTGCAATCTAAAAATCATAAATGGGATATGTCGGTTTCCAGATTCACACAAATTTACATGCATGAATCATGCTGGAGCAAGTACCATTGATTATACCTTAGGCAAAAGTACAGAACTTATTCAAGATTGCTTGATAGGAGATAAAATGCCTGAATCGGACCATCTTCCTTTGTGCATTACACTGAAAACGGGCCTCAAATCCAGCTCCCAACAGCCTCCTTTCTGCCCGAAGTTGAAACTGAAATATGAATTAGCAGAATCATACCAAAAACTTGTAGAAGAGATGCTGGCAAACACACCATGGTCAGGAGAGTTAACGACAGATGCCCAGATGTTATCATACCAAATCCTGCAAGAAACAGAGTGCACTTTTGGTTACACAAGAAGGCACATGAAAGGAAGGCCATGCAATGCTTGGTGGGATGGAGAATGCAAAGAAGCACGTGCAAAATTGCCAAGCCCAAGCATTCTAAAGCCAACTTGGTATAAAAATCTGTTAAGATCCAAAAACGTATGTTTCTCAGGAAGAAACACAAGGATTTGAATATGCAATTGCTAAAATCCCCAAAAGCCTTTTGGAAGACATTGCAGGCTAAAATGACCCACCAAATTTGGGTGGACACGATTTGGTGAATCTGGTCAAAGATATTTATGAAAAGCAGGATACAAATAGCATGCCAATTTTATCTTTGGATGCAGATTTATTTATAGAGGATGAGGTAAAAGAAGCAATATCTCATATGGCCAACAATAAAGCACACGACCTCCGTGGCATGTGCATAGAATTGATAAAATGGGGCGGGCAGACCATTATCACTATTCTTACCAGATTACTCAATGATTGTGTGAAGCAAGGAATGCCAGATGAATGGAAAGTCAATCGTATCCACCCAATACATAAGCAAGGAGACAAAAAAGATATCAGAAATTACAGAACAATTCTGATAGGAAGTGTGTTTGTGAAAATCCTGGGTAGTTTGCTGGAGAACAAGCTCAGCTCATGGGTGGAGGCAAATGACAAATGCTCACAGTTTCAAGCAGGGTTTCGGAAACAACACAATACATTGGACCATGCCCTTACCCTCTGGTGGAAAAAGCCAAAGCCCCAAACTGCGCACTGTACATTGCCTTCATTGATTTCACCAAAGCATTTGACACAGTCCCAAGGAGAGAGCTTGGTGAGAGAATGGAGCAAATAGATCAGAGGTGCAATCTCTCAGTTGTATGCTGAAGTTCTTATCAAGCTCTCAAGCAGCATGCAAGATGTGATTAGAAATACCATTGGAGTGAGACAAGGTTGTCCCCTTTCTCCCACACTATTTGGCATCTACATCGAGGAACTTGATGAATGGCTTAGAGACCACTCACTATCAGGTACAAAACTTGGAGAATATTTGCTTCAATTACTTTTGTATGCAGATGATGTAGTGTTGATAGCCAGCAAGAAAGCAATACTGTAGAGCCACTTGAATTGTCTTGAGGTTTTTTGTGAGACAAAAAAAATGAGCGTGAACATCTCCAATTCCAAAGTAATGGTTTTTGGAACCAGAGAAAGGCCACTGTTTTCTACCAGGGGCAAGAACTGGAGATCGTAGAGCATTACAAATACCTCGGTATTGATTTCTCTTCCAAGTACAATTGGAAGAAGTTCATACGAAGACGGGTAACTGGAGGTAAGCAAGCACTCTATGGCATGCTCAGTAAATGTTCAAGGGCAGCATTACATGATTGGGGTTTGAAAAAAAATTCTATTCAAAACACTGGTGCAAATAGTAGTCTTGTATGGGGCGCCAATATGGGGGCCAAATCTTGCTGCAATGGAATCAGGTAGAACAAGTCCAAAAGATATTTCTGAGAGAAGAATTGGGCATCAGGAGCCAAATACCATACGCTATCATGCTGGCAGAGGCAGGGATGTTCCCATTAGAATTAGAAGCGCTTTTCCAAGCAATCAATTTTGTGAATAGAATAAGCGGGCAACCTCAAGAGCGGGTCTCTCATGTTGCCTTGGTAAAATCAGAACAAAATGGTTGGTTACAGGATCTGAGAATATGGGCGAGCAAATGGGGTAGGCCCAATAACAAGGAAGATGCTCAGGTTTTAATAGAACGACAGGGAATAGACTGTATGTGGGCAGCCCAAGGTAGTCGGATGCAGCATTATAGAGCACATGCTAATCACATGTTCGAATATAAAAGCCAGGCATATTTGAATGCCAACATACCAAGATCTCTGCGGCATATAATAGCACGCTCAGAACCAGTTCTCACAGATTGGCAATAGAGACGGGGAGATGGCATAAAATACCATTAGAAGGCCGACTTTGCAGATTATGTGACATGAATTGCATAGAAGATGAGAACCATGTATTCACAGTGTGCCCGGTATACCAAGATGTACGCAGGAAATTCTTTATTCAGACACAGAACTTCTACTCTTTTGTTCACACTATCGCCATCAGAATTGGGGCCGCACATTTTTGCTATCATTGTAATCATTGAATGTTTCAGGCTCCATGGTCTGCCCAAAGAGAGCTAGTTATTAAATAATAATAATAATAATAATAATAATAATAATCAATACACAACCTTAATGTCCCATCTTTCTTTTTCACAAACAAAACTGGCGCCCCAAATGGAGAAACACGGCCCTATGAATCCTTGTTCCAATAATTCTGCTAATTGCTTCTTCAATTCAGCCATCTCTAATGCATGAAATCTATATGGTGGCCTTGATGTAGGTTCAGCCCCTGGAACAAGTTCTATCTCATGGGAGCAATAGGTTGTTCTTGCAACTCTGCGGTACCCAAAAATGAATCTAACAATAATGCACATCCCATTCTTATGCAACCCCTCTTAATCTGTTTCTTAAAGCTTTTTCGGGAGAAAGGTGTAACCAATAACGATGAAGGCAATCCTTCCAGCACATACTTATCTTCATTAGGACTTTGGCATATAACCATTTGCTTCCCACAATCAAAGCAAGCTTTGTATGGTCTCAACTATGACATTTTTAGAATAGCATCATACTTCCCTAGGCTCAATACTTCAAAACTAGTGTGAGACTCAAGATCTCCTACTTGGAATTCAAGATTGTCTACCATAGAATAAGAAGTCTTAATTTTACCATCAACCAACTCCACATATCTAGGGTCCCTGCTAATCATGTTCAAATCTAGTTTCTTTGCTAGCCTTGAGGAAATAAAGCAATGTGTACTACCACAGTCAATAAGAAAGAGAATAGGAACTCCATGAATAATACCTGGTACTCTGATGACCACAGCTTGGTTATCTACATGGCCCTGGTCCACTGCAGCATACATGCACATTCTTTTCACAGGAGGGTCCGTGATTCGAGCAGCCCTAACTTCAACTGCAGGGTTGGCTTGTGCTACGATCCTGTTATCTCATCTAGCTTGCCCTCTGCCACCCCTGTTATCATTCCAGTAACCTCCATGACCACCCTTGTTATCTCGGCCTGGGTTTCCTCTACCTTGGCCCCGTCCATAAGCATCAGTAGAATTTGACCTGGACCATTGGTTTGTTTGCCCTCCACGTTGAGAACTTGCAGATGAGGCAGTACTATCTACCCATCTTCTCAGACAATCTCGCCAATAATGGCCAACTTCTCTGCACCTAAAACATCGATTCTCATTGATACACTTTTCCCTGGTTCCATCATTTCAAGGTTAAAAACCCCACGAAGCCATGAGTCCATATCATCCCCTGTAACATTCTCTCCAGTAAATACTTTATCCTTAAGCATCTTCTCCACTGCCTTGTCAGCTGTTGTCTTTTGTTGCGATGCACTCTGCTGCACTTGCTGGATAGCCTGCAAAATATCGGCTACATCAGGGGTTCCACTAGACCCAGCTCCACCAGCCTATCCACTCTTCCCGAGGATCCTCTTGAGGAACTCATCTCTACAAAATCTGAAACCGTAGCAATAACATCAATAATAAAAAATCTTGTAATCCACTAATCCAACTTTGCTCTGATACCAACTGTAACGTTCCTAACCGACATGCCCTTAACCAACTGGACAAAACCGTCTAGACGTTTATGAGTAGTCGCTTCTACCCATTTATGCCGGTGTCTCGGGAACGCCCCACAGGCACATTCAAGGTTCGAATACTCGAGCAGTCTACCATGGGCCCATTACATTCGGTTACAAGATGTTCCAAAGGACTTGGATCTTCAAGAGCAAATCCTTGGAAAAGAAAATCAGGTATGAAGATGGAACAGAGCCGAAATCAAAGATACTACCGTCTGATAAAATTCGGGATTGCTGATTTTAGGTAAAACTGTTTGACGCCAAAATAGGAAGTGGTCCATCTAATTTACAGCCCTGAGACACCTTTTTGTCATCTCTCTTTTGTTAATGATGTCGCCTCCCCTTTCTAGTCGATTTGCAGCATCTTTTCTTGAAATTAGCTGCCCTTTCCCTTAACATAAATGTTCTTAGATTAATAATAGGCAAAGTGCTCTTTTATTCCATGGAGGAGTTGAAATAATCTCGACCCATTCTTTTATAAGCATGACTCCATTCTTTTTATAAGCTCGACCCCATCCTTGATATTCATAGGTTGACCCTTCTGTAATAAATATCAAGGAACCTTAGAACCATGATATTTTCAATGTTTTGCTTATTATTTGTTGCCCTATGTCCCTTTATTCACTAGGGATCAACTAGGAATAATACATTCAAATAATATTTTGCCATATTTCTTAAACCCCATTCAAGTGGGCCGCTTCCCGTGGTCGCTCCATATTAGATTCAGTTTGTACTAAAACATTTCATGTCTTCTGAGCAATCACGTATGTATATCTTCTTTGTTTATCCTCGCTTAGCTGCAATGCTCATGTTGAAAACTTGAAGTTGTTACATTGTGTTTCAAACAAAGTGTTAAAGGCAACTGGTAAAACTAAGGTGCAATGTAATGGAGGTTAGTAAGGGTGGGCCAACGACAGATAGTTAGGTAGCCTAATGGGTTTAGGCCAAGCTAAAGTCCTTTGATGGCTAAAGTTCTTCTTTACTAACCCTAAACTCTCTCTGGGTAACTTTTGTATTGACCTACCCAGCTTTTTGACCATCACAACACATATAAGCACCTTCACCAAATAATTTATGTCATCATCATTTGCATCACTAATATGCTCATTATATCCTTTATATAATAGAAAACACTCATGATTTTTTGAAGGGCAATGAAGGGCTATGGAAGGGCAATGAAGGGCAGTTTGACGGGCAATGAAGGGCAGTCAGCACCTGTGCAGCACATGTGTCGCCCACATGCTTTTTTGAGTATGTGAATTAAAAAACCACCCCTCTTGTTTATTTTGCCACATGTCAGTCCGACCTCCCTCTTTATCCCTCATGAGGAGATGTGATATAGGTTGACGAATTGACTTCTTAGTCAAAGCCAACTATACACTGCCTTTACGTGTTGTTTCTGACATTTTATAGATATTAGGTTGTTTCAATTCAATTCAATTCTTTTGGACATTTTCTGAAACTTAATCTCACTAGTTATGGATGCCCAGCGTTGCCAAGCTTTAGCACCAACTTGAAAAGCGTTTTGTAACTAAAATGGCCTTGGAGAGTAAGTGCAAGCTGTGTCAAATATATGGTGATATAATGAGCACTCTGGCTTTAGCATGAAGATGAAGCACCTGTTCTTATCAAAATAGGCATTGGAGGGAAACTGCAATTTGTGTCAAATATAAGCTGTCAGAGTTATAAGATATAAAACTCTTATTCTCCATAAATAGTGTGATGAGCTCCATTTTTTTTTTCTGAGAATAGTAGTTGTTATGCATAGTATTATATAGAATATGTTTTCTAGTGGTACCTAACTATTGGAGTTTGTTATGTAATTGTTTTGTTATGGGCTAACCATAAGATTTGCAAGACTTTGCAATTTGGAGAACCTATATGATAAGGAGCCATAGCAACATTTTAAGACTTGAGTACTCGATCATACAAAACCACATGGACCCTCCATTGCTAAGGTGTGCAACTCTAATTTTAATGCAATTATATCTTTGACATATGAGATAGGAACCACATGGGCCATCGCTAAAAGAAGCGTTTGTGACAATATTGTTAATTGAGGAGTGGCAGGAAATTGCAGATATATATTCATTTAATTGCTTTTAGGTAGTGGGTAGTATCATTAAATTTGCTTACTCATAATTACTCTGCATCTGCGTAGGCCAAATTAAAAGTTCTAAGGTTTGGGGTTGAGCATTAGGGAGAGTGATTGCCAAGAGACAAAAGAGGCAATAAGCTCATAAGTGTTTGCTTGTTACACACATTTAGCATTTGTCAAAAGGAAAAGTTAGTAATTGCATTTCTTTGATACAACCGAAATTGGATTTCTTTGATACAACCGAGGGCTTTTTGGCGTTGTCCAAGTTTGGCATGTACCATGGTGATGGCAACCCCTATATGTTCCCTTGCGGTTTATTGAATAATGCCCTTTGAAACTATCTTATAGTTTGATACATGCAAATGAAAATAGTATCAAACATTGTGTGTTTCTGAAGATTCAACATTATATTTGGTACATTCACTTCTTGAGGGGATTGACACGATTCACCAAGACTTCTTTGTAGCAGATAAAAAGCTAGAGGTAGCTTTTGATTCTTTGTGTTTAATAAGCATATTGTACTTGTATCGTATGTGGATTAAACAACATTGTGCTAGCCCTAGTAATTACAAAGACGCGTATTCAAGTTTGCATCATTGTTTGTGGCCTATTATAATGGTAAAACTGCCATTTAAATAGCCATAAGAGTTGTATGATGACAATTTACCTCTAGCTCTCATACTGTCCTTTGCTATATCTTTTGTATTTATACAACTTGCAAATGACTGAATTTGTGCATTCGTCTCTCATGTTGAGAATAATCATTCCAGCTTCATGAAGCCTGCATGAATTGTTTGCTGTAGAAGACAATTGGCATGAATATATAAAAAATAAATAGGCACTTGATTAAGCAAATTTGACTTGAATGCCAGCTTTTTCTATACATGATTGGCCTAAATACATGGTTAAGCAATGTGATCAAAAATCAAACCGGTATATCTCTAGGGTAGTACCAGAACTCCTGTAAAACAAAATGAGACAGATTGAGGCTGTTGACATTAGTTATCTGGATGCTGGTTGCTCTAGCTACAGGAGCATAACTTTAATGGTTGCAAACATGGTTTGAAATTATGATGGCCATATGCAAGCTTAAACTCGTTTTTCCTTCTGTTTTGCAGTAGATTCAAAGCCTAATAAGATTGCACTTCTATGCTTTCCAGACAAAGCAAAGCAAAGCAAGTACAATAACTGCCATTTGCTTTGAAGCCGTCACCTTACAGCAGGTTTGTGAACTGTCTGCTGTCTATAGATCAAAAATGCCCAAGCTTCAATCAAATCTCCGAGACCTTCAACTTCCAAGGTCTCTTTAATCCTTTTTGTCATCTGATACCATAGACTAATTCCTTGCGCTCTCTACACCTCTTTTTTGGTCCACCTCCGATTCCTTGTGTTCTATAGCATCAGCAAAAAATAAAAAGCTGGCTATGATCATATTATGATCGTGCAGTTCAGTTCAGCGTCTGTTGTTCAACATATCACAACCACAATGTTTAGAAATGCGAACAATACATAACATAACTTTGCATTTCTTATGGCTGGGAGTTACCAGCGTCCGTGATGAGAATATACATGCAAACTTCTTCAAAATATACCTGCGCCTATGTGTCGGAGTGAACAGAGGACTCCTTATTTGATCTGCTAAAAATATTTGCTTTTACATATCTTGGGTGCAAACTTGGTCACATTAACAAATGGGCATGTTGTGATAGAGAATCAAATTCCAATGCACAGACCTCAATTAAGATCTCATTAAGAATTCCTTGTGTAGCTTTCGGAACCCATAACAACATGACTCTTTTGAAGCATGTCGATAGATTCATGTTTGAGCATTTTTCTAATTTGAGTAGATACATAGAGATCCTTGCTCTTTAAGGCATGGTATTATACTCTATTGCAGAGGCGACACAACAAAAATTCAACTTTTAAGAATAAATCCATGGGATAAACATGGGAGCCAATGTACTGTATGACTATTTCTATGGACTTCTATGGACTGCCATTTCTATAGACTGCTTGGCTACAGGTCTTCACTTGCAAGGTCTTGAGACTTGTGGCTTCTTACTTACCCAGGATTAATTATTTGTGTATGCTTCAGAGAAATGAGTATACTGGTGCGTCTTCGCTGACCACCATAAGCTCCTGCTAGCCATTGCACATGCACAATAAACACCAGTGGCTAAAAAAGTTTTCGGGATGCTAGGAAAGACAATGCATATAGTCAGATAAACCAGACAAATGCTAGAACATACCTAGAGATCTGAGCAGTGAAGATGCAACTAAAGTCACACAAATCAGACAAATGCCAGGACATACCTAGAGATCTGAGCAGTGAAGACGTACGGCTTCCTGGATTTTGTGTACGTTTTCTTTCCATATTTCAAATCTGGCCAGACGTTTTTGATTAAGCCAAATGTTGGCATCCGTTAACCCATGGCTTATAATAAGTGTTGTTATAGGCATTTAATTCCTTGATAGTACATTTAACAACAATATTTCATGAGATGTGACATGGAAATCACAATTGCCTTGTAGAATCTATTTAGTGATTTCGAAAGTTTTGGTTATATAATTCCCTAATAGCTGCAATGACGGTAGATAGTGACACTTGCCTCCTGAACAAATCCATTTTTTGCTATATACTTCCAGTTCTCAGATTATAAGTTTGTAGTTATAACAAAGAGGCAGTTTAAAACATTTGATAATAGCATCTAGAATTTATGCATTAATAGGTGGAAGAAAAAGGAGCTGTGTGCACTTTCTTATTTTCAACAAAAATGTTCAAATGGTGCATAAGCATGTAAAAAAGACCACGAGATTACAATCATGTGAAGCCTAAATGGAGAGCTCTATATTTCTATGTTTATCCGACATGCAAAAACCTGGATGCTATCTATTGAATTTCATGGCATGGAAAACAAATCATGCATCTAAGAGGCCTAAAGTCCTAGTACATGGAAAACAAATCATGCATCTAAGAGGCCTAAAGTCCTAGTACCGTTGAAGCTTCTTGAAAATAGAAATCGCAAAACCAAAGACAACTAATATTACATCTAAGCTCAAGGGTGACTTGGAGCTCTGTTTTCAATCAATATTTAAAAAAAAAAGGTCTTCAAACATTTACTCTCTAAAAAGCAGCAGATGCATACTGAAGACAGGAGGTGGATTTGAAAGACGAATTTGCATTAAACATGCGGCAAACTTGACGTCTCATTAAGGCATTGTACAGTTCTTTTGAAGCATGTAATGGTCACAATGGAAAGATTTAAAATACGTACAATTCAGCCAGTGTGATAGATCCAGAACTTCAAGGTGTTAGACCCATCACCTATTTATAAAGGCAAGTAGAAGGCAAGAAAATCGGACATGAGCAGCGGCGACCTCAAATGTAGGGAGAAGAAGAAACAAAATCTACATAGCCATATTTCAACGTAGCTCCTTGCAACATACCTTTTAGAATCTGATGACCATAGGTTTGATGGCATGGAGCTTTGAAAGATGGAGTTGCCCTGACTAGAAGAGAGACCTTGCATACAGATCCTCCACAAATAAAATTGATAAAACTTAGAATACCAAGGCTAGGAACCCATATTTATGTATCTAACATGAATTTACGTATGCGATAAATAGACTGTTGCAGCATATATGATGTAAGTTTGATGTAGCCTGCACATAACACATAAAATTATTCATCCATGCTACCTACATTCTAAACAAACTTATAAAACTCACCATTAACCATTGAGAGTGTTATCCCCACTTAAATGTTGTGCCCACTTAAATGTGGAAAGATCTATAAGTGCGCTCTATAATTTCGAGCAAAATAATGGAATTCATCATAATAGAAGGGTTTTTTTTCTATTTTTTTCTGTTCAAGTTTATAACTAAGGTCAGAAGCTAAAACTGACTCTAATATCCTCTTCCTCTTGTAGTCATGGGTCGAGGTTCTGTCATATTGTATGAATCCGGCATCCATTAATCCACTTTAACATGGGGCTTTCTTATTCCACTGGGGCCAAACTATTTACTTACCTAGATAGTTTGGTATCTATAATAGAAGCAACCTATGCTAGCCCAGAATAGATCAAATCTTTTCCTTCTTGATCTGGAGAGTTGTAGATAAAGCCAACCAAAGCTACATGATAATATTGCTTAGGATACAGGAAAAAATATTACCTCCATCAGATAAATGGTGGGTCGCGAATAAAGCTTCTTTAGAGACATCATCCTGAAACAACAATCGACAAATTTATCTCATCGTCCAATACAATAATCATAATTGATGCTCAAGAAGAAATCATAATATAATAACATTCAATGCTTGCAAAATGTTTCTGTAGTCTAAGGAATTTCTACCACCTTAGACCTCTCACGTTTAAAGGGAGAGAAATGGAGTGTTGCACTGATCTCCACTCCTACTTGTGATGATTCTCGCAAATTCCTTTTGACTGGCACAATGTTTGCTAGAATATGCTCATCTTTGCCACTACATCATAGTTGCAAGTCTCTTTAAGGAAATGCAAAACAGGCTCATTCTTTGCCACAACATCATAGTTGCAAGTCTATTTAAAGAAATGCAGAGGGGCTTACAAATCTATAAATGGACCATTGACGCCTTCGTGACGACTTCTAAAAGAGTTACCATCACTTAGCAATTTTTTATAAGAAAGACAAACCCTATTTAAATGACATTGCAGCTTAGAGGGTTGCAAAGAAAGAAGCCTCAATTGAGGATACTGAAATAAAGATTTGGATTTTGGGTGCAGAGCAGGATGAAATGAACAAATATTACATGATACATGCTGGAAGATCTATCCAGATCTTGCCCACATATCCCTAGCTACCATCTCTGCAATCACGAACAGAAGATCTGCTCAGAACAGTAAGTAGCAAGGCTCAATCGGTCCAAATCCATAAGCTCCATGCACAAAGGATAAGCTCCATCTGAGGAAGGAGCCCTTTTGCTAAAATGGCAACCAGGTTCCCAGAAGCCCGAACTCGTTTATGCAGTGCATGAATCATCTTCTGCAATGCATGTAGATGCCATTATTTGGCCGGAATACTATGGAAACCCTGCATGATATGAGCAACAATGGCAGACATGCCGCGAAGAAGACATTCATTTGCCCAATTCATAAGATGCCGAGCTCTTGAGCAATTGTGGCATGCATGCCAAATCTGGCACCGCCCATTTTAGGCATTTGTATCTGCAAAAACCCAAAGCCCAAAATATTTCCCGATTTTTGGAGTGTCAGGACCTTTTTCCGACGGCCAAAACTCTGAAAACCTTAGAAAATCAATCTTAAAAAAATTCCAAAAGCTTTTTTGGCCATACCGGATAACCCCAAATTAAAAAGGTTGATTTCCACATTTTTCCCTCCCCTCCTTCCCCCTCCCTTTTTTTTGTAGCGCATCAGCCCAACCTTTAATGTCACCTTATCTGAAAGCGTAGGCTATCTACATGTCTTAAAATTCAATGGGGACGATCACTTGGCACTTAGATCATGATCTAGGAAAAAGGACGTTTGATAAAAATAACAAATTGTGCCTGTTGGGGAATGTTGCTCTAACTCTGAAACTACTTTTCCATATTGTGCACCAACATATAGATCATTCATGCCAAGCGAATGTGTAAAGCCATGGTCAGAAGAATTGGGAGACGAAGCCAAAGCTAACTTCTCTCGAATTTTTATTCCTCTAGACTTTTGCGTTGCTTACAACTAGTTCTAATAAATTAGGCAAAATCAACTGTTGGAAAAGAAAGTTGAGTACATTAGAGCGTCTTGGTATGCCACCTTAACTTTCTGGTAGCAGTCTATTATCCACTTTACGATTTTCTTCTGGCCATAGATATTGATGCTTTTCAATACTATGCAAAAGGCATCCTATCCATTCTTCTGGACCAAGAATCAAATGTGGACGCACAGAAGTTTTCAATCATTCAATATTCGTATTATCCCATGCAATAATCTCGAGAAATATAACGATATTGATTAGCTTGGTTTTTCGTTCTTTTCCTAATTATTGTACTTGTTATGATGGACTTGCACATGCTTCCTTTGCTTCAATTCAATTCTATGCATTCAATTCCATTTCTTCCACTTTGAAACTTGGTCATAGAAACCTTGAAACTTGGCCTTGTACTTGATTGTTTATATACGTATGAAAATGTCTTTAAGTGTAAAGTGAGGCGTAAAGAGGGAATAAAGAGAAAACTGGAATTGGGTAGAAAATCGTAAGAGATGGTGCGAGATGCTTCTATCCATACAGAAAAAGACAAGTATCTTATCATTCCTATACACAACTAAGTACATTTTTATTGTTTATATAAAAGCATAAATTTTGTATTTATACTAGTGCTATGATTGAGCACACATCGAAGATTTCTTGCTGGATATATCTTGAGTGATTTGGGGCAATTTTTGACAGTGCTCTCGATGTTGGAATCATGTGTCTATAGCATCTGGTATAATTCTCCTTTTTAGAAGCCCGACCACATGCCATTTTGTTCTATCTACTACACTATTCTGAGCAGGTACATGATACCATTTCTTAGCACGGTATATAGGAGGTATGGCGGCATGGAATCTGGGAAGCGGATTCCAGGGAGTCCCGCGACCGGCGGGAGCCGGGAGCGGGTCCTGGAATCAGCGACCCAGTTCCAGGCCGCCACAACATGGTAACTGGGTCGCAGCTTCAAATTTACCTGCTCCTTACCTGCTGAGCGGAATCATCATGCCGCTTTCCACTCCGGAGGCGGAATCAGCGTCCCAGTTTCCATGTTGTTACCCGAATCTTCTTTATTTAGGCATTAGCGTCGGCATCAGTCTCAGGCTGCCATATCTCTCATCGTATAAAATTATGTAGGTGTTTTGAAATGTTATAAAATTATGTAGGTGTTTTGAAATGTGACGTGGCTTGAGGAAAAAAAGTGACGTGGAGCAAGAAAAAGATGACGTGTACAGGAGAAAAAATTCCACGTCAGCAAGTTAGATTGGGATGGAGGGCCAGGATTTCTTCAGGTTAAGCAGAAACGGGGCTTTAGCGTCCGGTGGAGCTTGGCTATGGACGCCTTGCTTTGGGCTTCAGATCAGAGAGAGAAATCTCTGCGCTTATAAAAAGCAAAAAACGCTGGCTGCAACAGAGCGTGACATTCTGGGCAGCGCTGCTAATTTCATAGCAGCACTTCAAATTTTTTAGCAGTCCCGCGTATACCCATCAGCGAAACTGCAGCAGCTGGAAGAGAAATCGATTCTGCTGCACCGCCGGTCACGCCCACCGCCCTTGCTGCTGCTATTTTAGGAGCTCATGTGAATCTTCTGGTATGAGGGCCTGGAAGGTTAGAGTTGAGACAAAGGCCGTAAGCTGTGTGCAGGTGTTTTGAAAACCCTGTCTTTTAAGATATTTAAAGTTGCCCTTTGCAGGGCCGCCGTGATTTTTCATCTAATAAACTAGATGAGCTAATTCCAAGCCCTTGAGTAGATTGACTACTCTGGTCTGCCACAGTGTTTCAGAGGTATCAGAGGTTTTAAAGAGGTGGGGGGCCTTAAAGGCACCATAGCCGAGCTTGGGTTCTCCGTTCAACAGAGAAGACATCGGTTTTATGCAGGTTCCATTTCTTCTGCTTGCTTTCTTCATTTTGGTTTGCCGTGTTAGAATGTATCTGGAAACATGGAAGCAGGAGATTTTGTAGCAAACAGGGGTTTTCATTCGGACCAGAGCATTTTGGATAGATTAGGCCAAGAAAATTTATGTGAAGATGAATTCGGCTGGCATCTGGCTACAAGCTTCACCTTAGATGCAGATATCTTTGCAGAAGACAGAAGCTGAAATGCAGACTTAAATTTCTAGCTAACCTAAAGCCAAATCCATTTGCCAAAAAAATCTGTGATTGGAAATCCGGAGCAGCAAGCTTGAAATCCGATTTGTAATTAATCTAGAAGTTATGTGACTGTTGTGCAAGAATAGACAAATACAAAATGTATAGTGGCTAAGACAGAGCCTGCTGGCCTTTATGTCTTACCCGACAATAGCTTGCCAGGTAAGAATCTCGATTTTCCAGAAATGAAATTTGAGAGGTCGTTGTTCCTGCCTTTGCTCTGAACTTTTGCAAAAAAAACAGGTTGAAAGTGTAACAATCCGTCCAACTCTTGCATTCACAGAGCATGCTCACTGGAACAAGTTGTATCAATCTTACCTTGAGAAAGAGACTGCGCTTTTCAAGACTAGTCTAACTAGTTGGGGAAAGTCCAACTCTTAGAAAAGGGCAGTGAACTGCATGTATGACATTAAATTGTACTTTGTGCAAACAAACATAATTCATATATCAGTTATCACTAACTCCCAACACCATATAAAAATACAACTCAGCTCAAAAGATATTATTTGTATCCACAATATATTAAAACCTGATCCACCAAAACCATTTAGCGTTTAACCAATGCGGCGGCATGCCTGTCTTGTAAAAATATAAAAAACAAAGGTACATTATCTTATTACATTGTGCAAGGACATGTTTGTTGTAATCAGAGTGTTGTTCTCAATCCATCATCGGCATAACGTACAATTTAATGAAATAGCAAAGAACACATATTGTATTTTGGATGGCTGCATATACAAAAAGATTTTAACTTCAGGGTCATTGTTGTGGAACTGAACAGTACTTGATATGCAAAGCTCATGTTTAGGCCTTGGTGCTTAAAATCTACTCTCGTTTTTATCTTTCCAATTTCTAAGACAAAGTATGTAAAAACAGATGGATCCAAACTCACCATATGCCTTTTAACACGCTCTGCTATCTGCAAATTGCCATGCATTTCACATGCTGAATGCTGCAAGAAATAATCTCGACATTTCACCACGTGGTGAATGAATCCTAATGCCAAAATCAAGCGCCCAGTAAGCTTAGATAACCATAAAAAGATGATGAAGCTGCATCTAAGAAAAAGGGAAAATTTCCCAGGTTATTTGCCAGGCGCAAGGCACCGTTTGGATTGTATAAAAAAATTCTTGCACAGGAACTTTCTAATCTCAGCAGCCTTAGAAAATTTGGCCACCTGGATAAACCATGCAAATTTGAAATAAACGGTCCCACTTATTCTGAAAATATAATAGGCAAGGCGTCCTAGAGGCAATCCTGGGCATGGCTTCGAACAGCAACAGCATGGATATGGTGCTAACAATTTTCACGGCCTTTAATCTGATCATTGTCGGAATTGCTGCAGCTGTTAGAGATCTTCCCAATTCTGCACGTATTTCAGTGCCAAATCTGGTGTGGGGTTATGCAATCTGTGATCGGTGCAAGGAGATGGCCGTCACTGCTAAGTCTACTTCTATTTCGGGTAAGCTTTCTAAATCTATTCCTGTGTCCTAAACCTAATCTTTTATGTGTCCAAAGTTCTCAATCTTCTATGTGTCTGAATGTTGGAAATACATTTTTCTTTATTTTCAGGTTTGAACATTGTTGTGGAATGCTTGGATGATAAGGGAGCACTAGAATTTTCAGCATCAAACAGCACAGATGAGAAAGGATCTTTTATGTTGCACTTACCGGAATCCATAGCCAGATCTCACATTTCAGTTGCTAGATGCTCTGCAAAGGTTTTCCATATCCCTTCTGAATGCAACATAAGCACTATCTATACCCCGCCATCTCTTGCCCTTCAATATGCACAAACTGGCCAGCAGTTCTATGGCATAGGTCCATTTGTCTACCAGCCAGATCAGCCACATTCTTCCTGTTTCACCCAACAGAACAATCAAAACCCTGAATCAAATGTCGCAAATCAAGCATACCAGAGTTATGGCTATCCCTATGCTGCAGCAGCCGGATCGTACCATCAAAACTTATATGCATATCCAGCAAATTATTACGCGAACCCATTGGGGCTGAATGCATATAGCCAATATGGAGCCTCTGCAGGAGATATGATGCAAGGATATGGATATGGAGCAGAAAATTATCATTACAATTACGATTATGGCTCTTTGGCACAGAATCAGAATTCGTTGAATGAGGAATTGGTGAATCAGTATGGAGCAGCATTTGGAAATCAACATGGAGCAGAATTTGAAGATCAGAAAAACGAAAAGAAGAGCAAAGACGGCAGCGACGGACCTGTGATAAATATCAAGGTGAAGGTAAAAGGTGGATGTTGTGGTGCCAAAGCTTGGTCTGCCGGAACTCCTGTCAGCATTCCTAGCATTTCCATACCTAGAATACCCAACATCAATATTCCTGGAATTAACATTGCTCCTTTACCCACTATAAACCTGCCACGTATACTCGGAATCAATATTCCTGGAATTAATATTCCTGGCTTGCCTACCATTAATTTTCCAAACATTCCTGGAATTAATATCCCTGGCTTGCCTAATTTCCAAATCCCTGCTATCACTCTATCCTATAATCGCTCTATCCTGACCATCAAAAAGGGCATATTCCCAATGATATGCCCTGTCCCTAAACCAGAACCGTCGAACCCAAGTCAAGATGGGGTCAAAACCCCATTTCCACGTCACCCTATGGTGCATCAGAAAGTATTCGATTGAAGTCAAATGCGTACATACACACAAATAACAAACAAGTAAACCTGTTTTGCAAGCGTACAGTTAAAGCACCATATGTGGTATCCAGCAATATTGTGCATAACTGTCTCACTTGCAAAGAAATTTACAAAAGGACATCCTAAATGCAAGGCCGAACCTCACTCTGTTCACAAACAGCAGAGCAAGCTGCTGCACATGCCACGGCAGCACCATTACTGCTGAACAATGGGCTGCTATGCACCCGATAAGTGAGGTTCCCTTGCAGGGTCCGTCATACTGCCCACAATTACAGAAAAACAAAGAACATAATGAAGGGGAGTTGAACCCCCTGCCCAAAAGGCAGTTCCAGAAAACCTCAAAATGAAAACCTCAAAATGCCAGGAACTCTCACTGCCACACCTGTTGAAGCGAAATACAAGCACAGGAAGAAAGAGGGCTTACAAAAAAAGCGATTAATCATGGCAACAAAATCGGATTGAAGAGGTCATTATGCCACGAACTGTCACTGCCACACAAACAAATACAGAACAAAATCCTACTTCTTGCCTATGGTGGAAATCGAAAACGCTTTTGGCTGAAGAAAAAATCCCAAATCTCACCTCCACAACAAGAAGATGGACTGATGCCATAGCCTGCCTCCAGATTCCGCATCCGTGCCCCTATGTCTGTCTGCCTGCAACTTATTGCTTCCAAAAACCCCGCTGCATCTACCATGCTTGCAAACCCCCAACACTACCATGCTTCCGAAATCCAGAAAAGCCTGCCCTGTCGACCAAGGCCATGCCGCCCTGCCCTGTCCACCAAGACCATGCCGCTCTGCCCTGCCGCAGCTCTATCGCCCCGCCCTGCGCCTAGCTCGACTGCCCTACGCCATCGCCTCCAGCTCCACGCGGACGCGAAGGCAGGCCACGACTCGCCTTCTAAAAACTAAAATTTCCAAACAAAACCCTAAAGACCTTTGAAGCATCAAAACCCATATGCTGACATCAGACATATATACCAAAATAACATACGAATACACTTAGAAACCTTAGGAAACCTTATGTAACACCAGACCAAAACAACATTTTGGAAACTTAATCCCTGGATCTCCACCAATTCAAATCCCTGGATTTCCTTTCTTTGTTCCACGTCAAGCTCCCGAATCTCCTCCTATTCAAAGCCCTGGATTTCCTAGCGTCACTTTCCCTGGAGTGCCACCCAGCTCGAGTCGAGCAAGCTCACCACCCAACCCGAGCACTCAACAGTCACCTGCTCCTCCTTCCTCTCGAGCAAGTTCACCACCCAGCCCGAGCACTCAACAGTCACCTCCTCCTCCTTCCTCTCCATGATGACCTCTTTCACTTGTGGTGGTGAGGATTTGCTCCTCTTCAATTTTGATTCATCGTGCTTTAGAGTATGGTTGATATTGACCCCGTGTGGTATTATTAGAGAAGTGGGCAAAGTGATTTGAATTTTCACAACATATATAAGCCGGTTACTTTTTTTGTTCGAGAAAATAAATTTCTAATATTTTCGTCGTGAGAAGTCCTCTCCGGTCGACACGTTATGTTTTTGAGCCATTTTTGTTTTTTCTTTTTGTCGTATTTTCTTTGTCTTACGCATGGTGAGAGCCCCCTGTTTCGCCATAGCCAGAAGCTCTGAGCATCGGGGCTAGAAAATCTCGAGAGCCAAATCCATGCATATCTTCAAGAAAGGTTTATAAAGATCCGGCATGGAGGCATAGTCATATTGCATTCAAGGATTATCTCCTAGTCCAATCCGGTATGCTTATTCTTTAGGATGGAAGCCGCCCAAGCTAAAACAAAGGATTTTCATTCTTCCAAAGCCTCAATCTACGCTAGGATCTTCAATGACGAAAGAAGGATTGATTTACGCCGATTTTAGAACCCTAAATCTTCAAGAAAGGCTCAAGCCTTTGAATTCTGCTCCATGTTTTTCAAGATTGTGCTAAATATGGAGCCAAGCAAGAATAACTCAAGAGTGACAAGAAATCTGTGGATACTACTTCCTGAGCTGACTTGCACGTCAAACCATTCACAGAGGTTCTTGTAAGTACATGTAAACAGATTCATGCATAGACAATTTAGATTAGAACTTATCAGATTTTGTTAAATGTTCTTGCCTGATACGTTCTCTCTTGCTACGCAAAAATCCTGTGATGAGTCTTCATCTCCTGCGAAGATATGAGCAGCATTGCAGAGAACGAGAATTGCGAAGACCCCAAATGCAGCTCTGGCGGGCATATTTCTGTAGAGTTAGATTTTGGAGCTTTTAATGTGCCTTTTTATAGATAGTAAGCCAAGCTAGGACTTTGTCTTTGTCTACAGTAATGTCACGTGCAAACATCATGGGCAGCACCATTTTTGGATCCATGTTGATGGGTTACATACCAAGGGTAGGGGCGACCACATGCTATTTTGCAATTGGAATATGATTCCATCTTGCAGCCGAGGCCTCCATCTGGTTGCAAAGGCCAGTTTGGATCTCGCAAGCAAGCAATATGGAGCCAAGCAAGAATAATTCAAGACTACCACATGCCAAGCAAGAATAACTCAATATCAGAATTTTAATATTCTCCAAGGATCACACATGACATGTATTTTTTGCTTTCCTACACTTTGATACCAAACATTTGCTTTGTTCCATTGCCAAGTGCCATCTTGCACTTTGAGATTAGGTATTAGTATGATCAGGAAGCACGCAATCCTTAGATAAAACCCTGAAGCTAAAAACGCAGAACTGTCTTTTCTTGTATGGTAAATATGCCGCTGCTACCTCCACAGTCCCTGCATCTAGGCTTCTCATGTATTCCTCAAGCAGAGGTATCTTCTTCCCTAGATATCTGCACCAAAATCAAAAATCTGCAACAATAACACTGTGAGCCTGTTGAATCAGAAGCGCATTTTCGTAGAACATGTATGCATGTTATATATGTGTAGGAGGCTATTTACCAGTGATGATTTTAGGGGCGAAATTTCGCAAATGAGCGAAATTTTGGGATTTCAAAAAAAAATGCCACGATGGCATAGTAGGTTCTGTTTTTTATTTTCTTGCAATTTTTAGCCCAACTTTTTTGGAAGTCGGTTCCCGCTCATGCCAACTTCGCCAAGAATCCGAGGCCGACGAATGAATGTTTTCGCCTCCATTTTCTACAATTTCTTCTTGATCCTCGTTTCTTCGCCATCCTAGCAATGGCTTAAACGTATGTCTTTTCATAGCCTAAGTTGCTTGTTGCAACACTTTTGATTTCTTCTCAAATTTTGACTCATTTCTTTTGCAATTGCTTCTAGATTTTCTGGAAATGCACTGGGCGACTGCCTTGGATAACCGGGTTTTGGTTGTAAAATCAAAGTTAGTCTTCTCCGTTTCGTTTTTCTAGTACTTCAAGGGCAAAGAATTGAGCCTGCAGAACAAATTTAAGGGAACAAGGGCTCTAAAGAATATAGACAAATCGACCCAGAACCCTGAGTAGAATGAAAAGGTCCTAAAGCAAACAGTTGAGAATTACAGATTTTCAAGCTGATAAACTGAGAATATGATCTAAAAGAACAATCCTGAGTTATTAAGGTCAGACAAGAATAGCTAAAACAGGAGTTGATCTTTGTGTAAGCATAATCATCAATAAGGAAGAACAAAGGCTTTGAACCTTGACATCTGAATTTGATCTTTTACTTCCTGTTGACACGAGAAAAGGCACGTTGTTTGGAATGTGAAAATCTGTGTAATTCAAGCTTATTTTCCAGATTTTGGAACTGAATAGAATGATTGATTTAATTCCTTGTAAGGTTCAAGATTTGTGCATGTAAGAATTGCACTTTAGATAGGAAAGGGCTGAATTATGTCAAAGACAATTGGATAAGAATGCTTAAGGATATATTAGAAAGACATAGCAACTACTAAGACCATCTTAAGAATAATCGTGCATGAATTACGTATGTTTCCAACTTCTTGAGATAATGTTGTTGTATTTTGTGGCAATCTCTTACCTCCTTAAATCTATATGTACCTCATTGTGAATCTGTATGTGACTAATTTTCTTTCTTACAAGTCCTCCGGATCTGATTTCTATTTTTCATTATTGCAGAAACAAAATAAGGAAGTGGATCTGGCAAGAAAAAACTTTCTAAATGGCCAAAATTCCTTGAAATAATTCAGGTGTGTGAAGTTTGTGGCTGTAAATGGGTTGTTATTAAATGGGTTGCATGCAAGGTTGGATTTTACAAGGTTTGTGTAGCTCCCCTTGTGCTATTGTGTGCTGCAAAAACAGGGGAGGATGTACGTTTGTGGTCATAAATCTTATGCTAGGTCTTTTGCTTAGGAGTGCATATGTTCTCTTTATGTTTAAGACTAATCCAGGGGCAGTGACAAAGTTAAAATGAAGAGATATAGCTACGTATTGATTAGGTGTATGGGTCTGATTTGTAGGCCATATGCAAAGTGGATTGCTTAATGGTTAATCAACCAGGGCTCAAAAAGCAGAGTTTCATTAAAGTTGGAATTCTGAAGACAAGTTGGAATAATTTTTATATAGTATACCTTGGAGGGTTATGTATACCTCAATACTTATAGTATGGTTATGTGTATTACATAAGGTTATGTATATATGTGTATACTAGTATACCACAATACTTATAGTACGGTTATGTGTATTACAAAAGGTTATGTATACCTGTTGTATACTAACACAACCAGATTACAATAAGATAACAAGTACTATTATTCTTCTACTATTACTCTGAATGATCAGAACTAGCAGAAGGCGCTCCAGAGATCCTTTCGATCATGAACATTTGATACTCCCTATTCCACAGGAGATGGATGATAACATCAACGGGATCAGGATAATGGCGAGGATTGAGAGCAACAGTGGTGAGCCAGTCTTCAAGCGGTATATCTCGCTCGTGGCACCGCTTGAAGTCCTCATGATTCATCTTGCAAGTGATAGAATCACGTTCAAGACCAGAATACGTCATAGCTAGACGGAGGCCAATGTTGCTGCACTCGGCAATTTGATGTATATTTATACCCACCAAAATTATTGATGGTATATACCCACCAAAATTATTGATGGTATATACATAGAAATTATTGGATCATATATATACTTGTATGGTACTCGTATAATGGCAATGAACACCAATAATTCACATCAATAATTTTACTTCACTATAAAAGCAGCTCCATCCGGTGGTAGAGCTCATTCATCTCCCATGGCTTCCTTGCCTGATCGTCCAGAGAACATCCGATCCTTTAGGTGCTACCTTAGCTATAATGATCTGTGTGAATGCTACAGAAATGGTATCAAACTTGATCCATGGCTGCAGTCCAAAGCAGATGGTCCTGCGAGTGCTTGCAAGAAGCTCACTCGTGTTAAGGTCCACCTTTATTGGCTTCCCGATCGGGGAGATCTATGAGCTGAATAGCATCCGTGCTTTTGATGTTGATGATGAGTGAATCAGTATGCGCTAAGGATATAATAATGACATGAGTACCTATGAACATGAGTGAATCATCGATGATATGTATACATTAAGGATATAATAATATAAGCACTTATGATTTGTGTATCCGTTAAGGATATATATAATATAAGCATAGTGAATATTAGTTGATGTATAGAATCGAGTACATGATAGAATCATGCATGCAGTACATGATACTTGTATACGCTCAATGATGGCGCTACAGTCCACCCCAATAATTCACATCAATAATTTTACTTCACTATAAAAACAGCTCCATTCGGGGCTAGAGGTCATTCATCTCCCATGGATTATTTGCCTTCTTCTGTTCACCACATCGAGGCGATCAAGTGCTCAATGAGCCACTCTGATCTTGTTGGTTGCCTAGACAGGCATCTTCTTCTTGATCCCTACCTGCGAAGAAAAGCTTTGGGCGCTGAGATTCATTGCCCTGCGTCAATTCGTGTTATGATCCATCTGATTTGGCTTCCTGAGCGCATGAGCTATGAGATATCAGGGATCACTACTACAGATCTTGAAGATGAATGAATCACCTGTTCAACATATAAGCACTTCTGACCATCTTATCTATGAATCATGTATGCATTTATATATGATCATCTTATCATTTAAAGATATATATCATGTAGCAGTTATATATGATCACAAATATAGTAATGTACAAGATCTTATGTATTAAGATGAAAGATATGTATTACAAGTACAAGATCTCATGTATTAAGATGAATAATGTGCTATGTCTTTCCACATGTCTACAATATATTTCGGAATTTGGACTGTTTTCGGCCTCTTGCCATTGGCATCCCAGGCATAATGAATAGCATCTAAATTTTCATACCTTGAAGGATCGGAAGGATTAGGCCGCCAAGCTTAGTCAAGCAGTCTTTGTAGTCCCCTCCAGTAGGCTTCCACCACGATACAAAAATATGGCCAAAATATGTAGATTCTCGGATCAAGAACGAAGATTCTCCTCTCTCGCATATCCTAACCAAGTGGCGGTGTTATCATCTCCGTGTCCGACTAGAACAAACATACCCTTTGTCACATGTGCGTGAGGATCAAACTCTTCAAGAGGCAACACCGGGCGGCCATCGGCGGGCCACAATAAGATGGTAAAGGTCGGTGTGACCAAAGGCGAATCGTCGACCTCTGGAACAAATCTTTGTTTGTTCTAGAGGAGCTTGTCTTGTTTGTGGCCAAAATGCATCATTTTGAGGGCGTCCCGGAGCAACATCCTCCAAAGAGATAAGAAGTGGCTCCAATACTCAACACTTGCCAGATATTGCCTTGCAAACAAGCTACTTTCTTGATTCTTACACATGTCCTTCCATAGGAAGATGTATTTGTTGATGCTATCCTTCAACCCCGAAGATCCTTCAATGTTGGTCTAGGAGGAATATTTTGTGGCACACCACTTGGTAGCATTGGCTGACCATGTTCATCCTCTTTCCACATTCTAACTCTGGAGAATCTGTTTGGAAGCCACTCTTTATGTGTAGGGACGCATTTTGTATTGCATAACAGGCCAATCTCCTGCCATCTTAAATTTGAAGAGCAATGGTTCAGTATGCCCAACCAAACGTTGGCCCTTATCAGGGATGAATCCCTTCACAAAAGCCTTCCAATTTGGAACTTCATCAATAAAGTATGGAATTGGAGATTTTGCATTGCACTTTTGAACAAGTAAAGTAGCTCTGGTAGTGTCAAAGCATCCGATGAACTCATCAAGGTTGAAAAATTTCCAAATAAAGCATCAATATTATCATGGGTGTGGCCGACCATCATAAAGCCCACTTGGATCTCATCAAAGACCTTAAGCCAAGTCAAATAAGATAAGTATGAGAAGACATACCTATTTTTGTTTTGCCCTGATGCATTATCAAGTTGCAAATAGAGATTTCGGGGAGAGGGTTGAACACCTCAGGATTCGTTGTAGTTGAAGCATTTGGCAATACTTCTGCCATAGAAGCAAGTTTGTTCTTCAAAGGATTGGTATCCTTGACTGCTTGCATCCATTTGCAATCTGCAGGCTTACTTCCACATAAGTCACCTATCTTGTCCTCTTGTACCAATTCCAAGTTATGCAATATCCTAGAAAGTGAACCAATGTGGAAGTTCGAATCATCTTTCCATAAATCAAGTGAGAAATGACCATAGGCACGACCACCATGCCCATGAGTCGAGCTCCTGTCAAACCGCTCTTCAAGCGATCACCTCTCATCTGATTTTGCTAGATGATGACTTCTAGGCACTAAAGTCTTAACCTGATCCATCTTATCATGTATTATACATAGATGATTTTCTGGAGACCGTTGTGACAATGCTCTCCAATGCCAATATTGACTTCTGCAAGAACGTTGCTCTAGCATATGAGCCCGACGTTGAATTGCAAGATTTCGTCTCTCTCTTGTATCTTTTTGTTTTTCCAAATTTTTGCTTAATCACCACGCCTGTTGCATTTAGAGAAGGCTATATTTTTTGCAATGCTAACATCACGGAAATTCCCTTTTCCATATACTATAAAAAGGAGTTCAAGGCTACGGTTGTTCTGTAAGCTCTTCAACGATTGCACCAACTTCTTTATGTATAAGCTTCTTATTAAGAATGGAAGGAAGCTTGCGTCGTTTTCTCTTACATCGTCTCTACCTCTTTTGCTCCTATGGGGAATACTTTGACATTCTCACGAATGAATCTGTCTAGCACATTCGGTGGCCCGTAGTAGTGGATCTAGGCTTCTTAGAGCCGGTATTACCATGTTCGATACCTTTGCACTTTTGCTTCAAATCTGTTTCTCCAATTGTAAAATGTTGGTGGCCCGATACCTAAAGCCATCGCCACCCGACCAGACAATTCCATCCCCTTGAGGCACTACCTGTCCTCTCTTCTCTTGTAGCCAAGTCACACTTTCGGCCGTCAAAAAAAGGTAACCCTTGCATTGTATGGTTGGGATAAAAATTCTTTTCTTAATTCCGTTACTTGATGCTTGGTAAGTTTCTTGTTGCAAGTATTTTTGCGGCGACTTGACTTCATGAACTTATTGATTGAAGTTGTGGAGCATAGCCTTTCCTCTTTGCTTTTCCCCTTGGGCTCTCTTGGAATCCTATGTGTGTAAGTATACTTCCTCTTTTAGTTTGAATTGAGCCTGAATGTTGTCCTCAAATGATTCAAGCTCTATATCCTCATTTTCTTTAGCTTCTCGAGCTTTAGGATGTTGTGAGGCAGTCCTTCCATCCATGACATCACATCCGCTATTTTCCCCACCGAACAAGTGCATTCTCACTTGGCCTTTCTGCACAAACATGACATCTCGGATCCTCTTTCATTAGTTAAGGAAGCACCTTTCCAACACAAAGGCCAACCTTTGTGTCTCCTAAAAATTCATCATCAACGGCATCACGAGGATCAACTTTGAATAGAATTATAAAACTTACGCATATTTAGTTCTAGTACAAGAATGGAGAATGTGGCACTTTGCATTTCCAAGAGTTACGTTCTTGAGTAACTAGGTGGTGGCTCATCATCATCGATGGTATTCTGCGAGCAAGCCAGAGTAGCTAAATCCAGCGATGGATCAATCTCTTCATCTGCATCGTCTTTGCCTCCGCGATTCTATGTATGAGTTGTATGAGGTAGGTGTCCCCATGCACGATCTTGGTGTCTCATCATGGGGCTCATCAATGCCATGGCGTATATATCGCCGGCCATTCGATGAATGTGCCCACGACTCCTGATATTATACGCACCCGCACATGCAATCGGAAGCACACGAGTTGGCACCCGGACCGGGTAACTTGCACAACCCACGTTACGTGCATCCACATCCTTCCCATGGATGCTACTTCTATTCAGCCAATGACCTCTGCCAACAACAACATTGTCACTGCATAAGTTCACCAAGTTCTCCGTGTTGCTCATTGGCTGAGATGAAGGAGAACTGGGTGATGACGATGTAGAGGAACTACTAGGCAGGTTGGGGGTTTCCGTCTCAGATGATGATACAGGTGAAGCATCTGGACAGATTCTCACGTCACGTCTAGGCCATTCGATAAATGTGCCTACGGCTTCAGCAATTATCCGCACTTGCACATGGAATGGGAAGCACATGGGATGGAATTATGGCTTCAGTAACCTCCACGACGACGTTCTTAAAGTAGTCAATGCTCTTTCCATTTAGGTGCCCTCTATGCGCTTCATGCCCCCTAGCAACAACCACGTCCCCACGAGGAAGTTCTCGCGAAGGTCCTTTTCCCCGCAAGCATGCAATGACACACACATTGTTAGAAACCCCGCGAAATGAGCATAAAATATTCATTAAAATACAAAAATGGCGGACAAATTGTTCAAATAGCTTAATGCCGCCATTTGTTATTAAAATAGCGGCAGCGCCATTTGAGTAAATAGCGCGGATGCGCTATTTAGAGACAAATGGCGCGGCTGCGCTATTTGATCTAATGGCGCACCAGCGCCATTTGGCTTTCTTAGGAACAAAACAGAAAACTTAGGACAAAGAGATTAAATAAGATGACATTACCGCAGATTACTACATATAACTACTGATACAACAGACATCAAGATTACATGATACACATTAGTAGAGATTACTACGTATCACAAGATTATTACGCATTGTTACAGACATCGAAAATTACAACACACTACGATTATTTCCTGATTGTTACAGTTACTACAGACATTACGCTGTGGTAGAAACATTATTCTCGCACTTATAGGAGAAATTGCCGATAGCTAAACTAAAAACGTAATAAAATTACTAACCTTTGGGATCATTGTAGATCGAGAATCGCCATTGAAAGAAGGGAAGAGCCTTGAATCAAGTAGGCTTACTAACCAAGTGAAGCTACCGCTATGAAATGAAGAAGCCGCTAACCAAGTGAAGCGCCGCTATGAAATGAAGAAGCCCGCTATGAAATGAAGAAGCCACCGCTAACCAAGTGAAGCACTTGCAACCAACTAAACCGCCTACAACCGGCGGTAGGTAGCCCAAAGAAGCGCCCTAACCAATGCCTAAGGCGGAATAGACGCCCGACTTGGCGGCCAAGTCCTCTAAAGCGGCAAAGTACTGCGGATGTTGAAGCGAGGGATCGGAGCGTAAAATCGCGAACCCGCGAGAAAGGACGAAAGCGCCTTCGCTTTTACCATATCCGCACTGCAGATTTTATAAACGGCTTTGAGACGTGGACCGCACAATATATCTGCGAAAAGTGGCGGGAATTCAAATTTTAAAATTCTAGTGGCGGACGGGCGGGGAATTCAAATTTTAGAATTCAACTGGCGGATGGGCGGGAAATTCAAATTCAAAATTTAGAATTCAAGTGACTGGACCGGCCAAGGGTCATTTGGGCGAGACGGTGGCGGGCCAAATCTCGTCAGCCATTAATTTCGACGGGTTTATTTTCTCTCATTTCATTTCTTTCATTTCATTTCATCCGCCCATATCGCCTATCGCCCGCCCGCCAAATACCAAATTCGCCTTCTCTCTCTAGCGCCTTAGCTTTCTCTCTCTACCTTCGAGTAGCGCCTGTTGATCCGGGAGCTCGAGGAAAAAGGGTGGAGTAGAATTTCTCACGGTCCTGTGACGTTCCCTCTGATGGCCGCATATCGATGGCCTCGGGTTCAGGGTTAGTTAAATCTTGCTTTTTAGTTATTTTTTGGTCATGGGTATTGAAATAAGCGCCGCATGGCCGCTTCATGTAGCCGTGGGTCTAGGATAGTTAGTTTCTACGTAGTTCCGCCCCGAAAGAAATAGCCGCGTCCGCTACCGTTTCATGTAGCCGTGTCTAGGATAGTGAGTTTTGTGGTTCCGTCTCGAAGAAATATCGCTGGACGCCATTTTTTGGGACGTGTTACTTTTGTAGTTTGTTTAGATCGGATGCGATTAATGTAATGTAAATGGGCGCCATCTTCGCGCCATTTCCATGCAAATGGCGCAATTTTCTCCAACGCCGGCCGCCGCCTCTCCTTGACTTGCCAACAATCTAGAAAGTACAGGCCTTATTATCGACTTCGTGGCGTCGAGAATGCCTCGACTTCATGGCGAAATAGGGAGTGTACACTGGATTGTTGGCGGGCTAAGGATACAGGCTTCGCCCGTCAAGAAATGGCGCGGTGGCGCCATTTGCATGGAAATGGCGCCGCGGTTTATTTGTGTCGAAATAAACCTTCCGCCCATTTGCCGATCGAAATGGCGCGGCGCCATAGTGGCGCCATTTCCATGCAAATGGCGCCGCCAAGCCATTTCGATCGGTAATGAGCGGCAAATGGCGCTTTATTTCGGCCAAATGGCGCCAACTCGCGCCATTTCCATGCAAATGGCGTAGTGGGTTGGGTTTGGGTTTCATGACTTGATTGTTGATTTGTTGTTTTCTTGTGCAGCTTCGTTGTCCAAGGCCCAAAACGTTGTGACGGAGAAGACCGTGGTCATGGCTGGAAGGCCATGGTGCATGGAAATTGTCAGGGCAATTCCCTTAGAGGAAGGGGTCGACCCCACAAAGGGGACAAGAGGAGAGAACTTTGCCTCCTCACAACGCCAAGAAGTGGTGAACAAGACGCTGTGATGCGCCTTTGGCATCATTGTCAACATGCGAGAGGTGAAAAAAGCGGGGAAGATTAGACTTCCTTTGGTTGCACGCTGGAGGATCCCGTGAATTGCAAAGATTGATCTGTCTTTGCATGCATGGATCGGCGCGTTTTACGATCCATAGATGATGGAATCCAAAGATCAAGGACCGACCGATCTACCGCCAAAAGAAAAGGTCGGGCCGTTGCCTTCATACGAAAAGCGAGAGGCAACCGGTATTAATGGCACCTGGCCGAGCTACTTAGAGGATTTGGCATTCTCCGCTCAGCTATGGACGGATCAAAGAACTTTCGTGGTCACATATTGTCGAGCTAAGACCTCTTGTAATATGCCTTTGCCAAATGGACAAAGACTTGGCTTCGACAGGAGATTTCAAGGAAAAAGCCAAACCTTAGGCAAGCCAAGCCAAGGGAAGAAAAAGCCAAACCAAAGGAAGTCCAAATGGAAGGGACAGAGCATGAGGAAGAGAATCAAAAGAAAGACGAGGAAAGTGCCAGGTCTCCTCCCAAGTCAGCTCCCAAGTCTCCTCCTATCAGGATCGGTTCTCCTATCAAGTCCCCGGCCAAACAGGATTCAGAGAGAACCATTAGTGACACTAAATCCTCCCCACATCGGAGAGGTAAAGGCACTGCATCGACGGCTGAAAGCATTCCGCAGAAAAGGAGGAGGGAAACAAAAAAGGAGATGAGGGTCAGAAAGCAGAGGAAAATGGAAAGTCTGGAGGTGCCCTCGGAGTTGAAGATGGACCGTGATGCCGAGGAGGAGTTGGCAGAAGAAACACTAAAAAAAATACAGCAGCACGGTCACATGTTTCCTCTAGGTGTGACATATCTAAGAAAAATATCCATCTGGGATATGGAAGAGGCACCTCCTAACATGACAGCACGAGTTGTAAATCTTGAACATGTTAGGAAACTGTGCAAGTCATTTGCTGAAGATCCCCATCCGCCTTCACGCCGCAGATGTGGTGCCCTTTGATCCGTCTGGCGGCTAGTACCCTGGTCGCAAGAATCTGACCTGGCTGGTTTGAGGTTCTACATTATCAATGGCAACCATTCTGTCTCAGCCGCACAACTCATGTGTCAGAAGTTGGGGACAGAAGATGCCAGATTAGAACTCAGAAAGATTTACACTTTTAGAATGTGCAGAGTTCTTTCTGGAGCATTGAGTGACTTGGACCTTCTTCACCATTTCGGTGGGATGTCAATGACATCGTAGCCGTGACAAGATGTTTAAGGAACCCTACGCAGATCAAATACACCACCCGCGTAGGGCAATACCGTGAGTGCGGCAAGCCGGCCGGCCAGAAAAAAAGGCCAATCAAGAAGCGACGAATACAAGGTATGTACCATCGTATGAGCGCCGCTGAGGTCAAATGGCTCCGCTGCGCCATTTGACCTCAAATGGCGCAGCGGCGCCATTTGACACTGCTTTGCTGCATTCAAGCTCTAACATATTTGGTTTGCCTTTCAGCATTACCTTGAAATGGTTGACAAGATTCTCAGGGGAAAGCATGCCAAGGATGTCAACAGTTCGCTTTCATGCCGGGCGACATTTACGCTCTCTTTAAGCCAAATGTGGAATAAATGGAAAAAGGGGAGCTGAAAGATAACAAGGGCCAACAAATAGCAAATAATTGGGCAAAGGATAAGGATTATTTTAGCGAGAACTACCTCAGATGCATGAGAGGCCTAGATTATGAAGATTGCAGAACTGTCCTCCAAGAAGCCATCAGAGGGGACATTTATGTTAAGGTCACATCGGATTATAAGGGTGATAATTTTTTCAAGACGAGAGCACAGAACTTGAGGATTCTTGCCTACATGAAGAAGGAGATTCTCAACTACATCCATGATGAACTTGGAATCAAGTACAGAAAGTTCGAGGACTTGAGAAAGGTGTCCGACGGATTCCCAGACTCAACCCTCCTATCTTGGGGTGTGGTGCATAATAAGTGGGTCTCGTGACGAATATCGAAAAGAGGGCGTCCATGGTAATGTGCCCTTCTCATTAGGCAGATCCATCCGTAAGATTCTAAAGCCCGAGGCCGAGGACGAGTTCAAAAGATTTGTTGTGGAGTCGTTTCCGGTGGTGGGATTGTCCAGATCGGATCGTGTTGCCCTCGCCAAAGATGATCCGCTTGGATGCGAGGCAAATTACTCCGATTTGGGATCCCGCCACTCGCCAAATTCTTTGATGCTTTTTTTAAGATGACAGATGTTGAGACATACTGGGTAATATGTTTTGCTAAGCCGGAACATACGAGTCTCTTCTGCACTGCCCTGGAGAGACTAGAATCCAGATCTAGAGTTTACTTAGGCATGTACGAAGAGGAAAGTGGGTGGGCACCGGTGGTGGCATAAAAGAGCCAACAAAAATGTGGTTCTAGCCACCAGGATCTCAGCCCAAACACAGACTGATGAACAATTTGGATCTCGTGTTTTATGGTGAACATCCCCTAAAGCACCAAGTTCCTAAGACCCATAAAGATGCAAGTTGGTGCGAGCGGAGAATCGGCTAACAAGCTCCCGAGGGACGGTTCAAATACGCTTGGCAAGGTATGGAAGGGGAATACTTGGTTCACAAGCGTGTTGGTCCTGCTACAACAAAGATACCTTGTCGATAAGCTCGCCCTCGTAACTTTGTTCGACTTTTTTCCGGTGGGGCTTTTACTAGGGCATCATTGCGCTTAAAAGGAGTAGTGTGGCCTATGAGCATGATGGAAAAAAAGATCCAATGTATGCTAGGGATTCTTGGAAGAATTGACAACGCCATTAATCCCTTGCTTGATCCAAAGGCAGACCATGGACTCTCGTAGGTTTTTGCACTCACTGGACCTACTCCGGAGAGAGACATCACATGGTGGTGGAGGAGAGGGGTCACAGGCTGGTGCGAGGGAGATGCCACAGATCCGGGGAACAAGTGGTACAAGACACCTGATTCGCAGATTGACCGGGTAAGATTAACCCGGATGATATTGATAAAGCGGATGATACTTTTTTTTGGTCAGGAATATTGAAAACTGATTTGCATATCATACTTGTATATAAGATTTACCTCTGTGGTATTGATGATTACTGTACTGAATAATCTTTTGAATACTGATGACACATACGATCTTAATGTATTTGCCCCTTTTGTATATCTTACTTGTAAAAATAAATAGCCATGCCTTGCGGCGCCATTTGCAATATGAATATATTGTAATGATCATACCAAGGCTTATTTGTTTGCTTTTTCCCGTGTATTGTCCTTATGATTCACTTCAAATGCAGCGACTTTATTGCTTTTTTTCCACAATTTTTATTCAAATGGCGCAACCAGGTTGTTTCGCCCGTCGATTTCCGCCCCATTTCGTGTCAAATAGAGCGGTTTTCAGGCTAATCCTTGTGCATTTTTAAGTAAATAGCGCAGATTTGATTGCTGAATGTGTGAAAAAACAACGAACAATTTCATTTCGAGCGAAAATGGAATCACGAAATTTCCAACTTTAATGAAACTCTGCTTCAAAGTGTTGTTTCAAGCTAGATTTCTGATGTAATCTTATAGCAGCAGAGGTTTTAGGGCATTTTTAGCATGGTTAATGTCAAAATTTGCAAGAGTCTTACCTAACATGAAAGTTCGTTCTCTTGAAGTTCTTTCCAAAGATGTCTTCAATTAAATAAAGGGAGTTGTATGAAGAAAGATATGGCCAATTTAGTATGACTGTAATTTCTAGACAGCAGAAGTTTTTGGTACTTTTAGCATAGCTAGCCTCAAAATTTGCAGAAATTGTACCTAACATAAAAGCTAGATATTTGAAAGTTCTTTCCAACGGTGTATTAATATTGGCAAATAGAGCTGTAGTAAGAAAGTTACGGCCAATTTAGTGCGTCTGCAATTTTATGATAGCAGAAGTGTGTGGTATTTTAGCTAAGTACTATTTATGGTTTGTCTTGCATAATAGATGTGAAAAATGGTAGAAGTTCTGATCTGAAAGTAAAGGATACTAACCTTGTATTGTCATTTGGCTGTGGTAAGCAGCCAGTGTTGGTTTAATATCATTACTGCAGTAATGAAGAATATTCGGGCTTATTTTGCTTCTCAACAAGCTAACATTCCAAGTACAAGTGCCTCAAGTGTCTCATTGGATGACGTTCAGCAAACCTTTGCCTCCGGAACAAGTTCTGGTATGCAGATTTCTAGTTTGGGCTTAGTAGAAAGTGTTGGAGATGGAGACACAGCTGTAGGAGGAGATAATGTTCAGGGCAGTAGTATTAGTTCTAAAGGGGATGTTAATGGTGCAGAGGAGAGAAAGGGAAGGAAGAGAAAGAGTGGAGATTGGGATGCAGGTCGAAAGTTTAAGATCAATTGGGCAGAGAAATACTTGTACATTGAAGAGGAATCTGACCCTGAAGGTGGCCCAGGAAAAAGAGCTCGTTGTGTACCTTGTTCTTGGAAGGATAGAAAGCCTTGTTTGCTGCAATTGAAAGTGGACACCATCGAGAAACATATGGGTAAGATGTATGTGAAGAAAAACATAGATGGTAAGGAAGTTAGTGTGGTTGAATGGAATGAGAATTGCAAGCATAAGAGGTATGTTAAAGAATATCAGGAACATCTAAGGAATGAAGAGATTCGAAGTAGAGTGCCATCAATTCCAAGTATGTGGCAGAAAATGTTGGATAGAGATCTTAGAGAGAAACTCGTACAGTTTCAAACTGTTTATCATATTTTGCAGCTTGGTCGTCCTATGACAGATTATGAAAAGCATAAACAGTTCGTGAAACTCCAAGGCAATCCAAACTTCCCTCATTCACATTGGTCAAGAACAAGTGCTTGGGAATATGCAGAGGCAATAAACGAAGTGATAAAACAAGATCTGAATGAGATTGTAAGAAAATGTGACTATTTTGCACTTTCATTAGATGAAGGCAGTTCCAAAGATAACATTACATGGATTTGCATGACCATTTACCATGTCAAAGGCCATACCCGTCATGCAGAGTTTGCTGGAATCATAGAGATGAAGAAGAATGCAACGGCAGAAAATGTATTTAACATTGTGAAGGAAAATCTGCTTACAACGTTTCAATTGACTCCAAGTGAGATTGCCTCAAAACTCGTGTGTGTAGGAGTAGATGGCGCCTCAGTTATGCACGGAAGTAGAACAGGATTGTGCATACGGATGCAAACTGCTTTGGCACCTTATATGATCGGAATTCATTGCATGGCGCACCGGGATAATTTGGCATTTCAGATTGTTGATGATTTTCAATGCATTCAAAAAGTGGAAACTCTTATATCAGATGCATGTGCATTCTTCAGTCATAGTTCAAAGCGGTAGGTATTGCATTTTTTGATTTGGTTATGATTCTATTATTTGATTCAAAGATTTGATTTCATTGTTTTCATAACGTTATGTGTTTCGCTTGTAGACTTAAAAAGTTTAAGGAGATGGCCGTGGGGCTGACCAAAGGAAACAGAATGCTAAAAAATGGATTTCACTAAGTTCCCCAGCAAAGCGGCTTTTTAATGAGTATGAGACTCTTATTGCTCTAGTAGACAAGTTAGCATCTACAAACAAAGAAGGAGAGAAGGCCTTACAATTGCTAGAGGAACTCACAGACGTGGAGGCTTTGTTGACATTAGCAGGTTAGCAGATTACTATTTGTTTTTCTACTACATGCTGCTATTAGTACTACTAACTACCATAAATTTTAGGATTGTTACCAATGTTGAAAGAAATGAGCATCTTATCGAAGTTGGCGCAATCTAGAACTCTATACATTTCTGAATATTCTAGAGTTAGAAAGCTGGTACCTCAAGTGTGTCATACAACAAGGATAAATTTCCAGCTTGGTACAAGTTGATTAATATAGAAGGGGAAAACAGTACAAGCTTTCTCACGTACAACAACAGAGGACTACTTTGTGTTAAAGCACATTCAAGATTGGTGCAGGTATAAAGATTGCTATTTTGCTTTTCTAAGTATTTCAAGATTCTGATGTTTATTTTTTGCAAGCAGATGTATACAACTAAACCTAGAAAAAGAGGGCTTCTTCCACGTAGAATGGGTGTCAAGAGATCGGACTTTGAAGCCATCACGTTAAAGGTACGAAAGAATTTAGCTAAAGTTGCAAAAGCACTAGCAAAGCAGATCCGAGAGCGTTTCCCAAACAATGAGCTACTAGAAGCAATGTCAATTGTGTATCCGCAGTTTTGGATGAACTCCCAAAGAATTGAGAAGGTTCAATCTGAGTTTAAACGAAGATTGCATATTCTGATAGCTCATTTTGCACATACCAGGACGCTAAATGGTATCCAGGTACAAGGCATATTGGACGAGGATAAATTGTTGGCACAATCACAAACCTTTGGCACAACCATGTGGGAACATGCTGGTCATTTTACTGATAAGGAGATCACTAAATTTGGATGCATCACAAAACTTTGGGACTTGCTTGGTTACAGTCAAGTTCTTCGTGAGCACATGTCTGAATATTTTAAACTTGTAGATTTATGTCAAACAATGATTCTAGGGTCCGTGGAAGACGAGAGAACTTTCAGCATCATGGGGATTTTGAAAAATAAGGTGCGCAATAAATTGACTAAGCATCTGGACCTTTGCCTGCGTGGATATGGATGCAAGTATAACATTGCAGAATTTCCATATGGACGTGCGTTGGCAATTTGGAGTTCTAAAAAAGAACGAAGGAGCCGTGAGGAGGAAGATGCAGTACCAGAACTGCCAAAAGCCATTGGCTGGAAAGCATAATGTGAGTTTCTCCTTTCATATTCTTTCTGTTGTAAACTGGTTATGAATGCTCAGATGGTGTGTTTCAGACGGAATGGCTAGATCTTCAGTAAGTCTTTAGATTTCCAAGTGTATATAGGATTCAATTTATAAGAAACCGATAAATGATAGAAAGTACTGTTCAAATGACATTGCATGAAACACTGTTCATTTGGTTCTATGATGAAAACACCGTAGCTAGTTATTTTGAAAGTCCTGACACTTTCATCTTGATTAATCTATCACATGACAAAGGTTATCTACCGAATCATTCAGATTCAACTTCCGAATCATTCAGATTCAACAGAGGAAGTGTCGGCCGTTTTCTATCAGGCATAGGATCGAGTGTTTCCAAAGCGGCACCGTTCATGAGTTTTAGCTTATTTTCAATTAGCTAAGGTTGCAAACATCATTATGATACATATAATAACTAACATTCGTCTTACAAAAACTAGCAAACGTTTGAAGTGTATTTTATTAGCATATCAATTTGTAAGATGACTCAATGTGAAAGTCGACAATTTTAAATATCATTCTGGAATGGCTAACCATTAAGTCCCATCATGGCAATTAGACGTTGACTCTTGTTTTCAAATTTAAATTTATAGCATATGGAGGAGAGATGTTGCAACCTTTAGCCAAATTTGGCCCTAAGTTTTATACTTCTGAGGACATATTTACCTCTGAATGAAATAAAGTTTCCCACATCTAATGGGCTACATCAAGTAATATAAACCATTAGCAACATCCCACAATTTTATTGAAATCAAAATGCATTTGACTTACACATGGTGCAATAGGGCAGGCTTGGGCAAAAGATAAGGTAGAGTATGTATGCTCTATGTACTTAATATGTATTTTGTTGAAAGTGCAATTAAGTGAATATATTCTATACTACTCGTATGTATTTGATTGAAACTACCACTAGGTTGTGTGTTCTTATGACTTTGTGAAGCCATTCATGTTGTATACAAATATTACCATTAACATTTATTTCAATGGTCTTTGCCCCTTATAGGTTCCATAGTTAGGTTGCTAGTTAGAGACTATTTGAAAAATAGTTTTTCTAGGTAATAAGCAAGGTGCACCTTCTAAATTTGTATTCTATGGTACATTAAACGTTAGATGTCTACATATAATAACCTTTGCTTAAAAAAAGTCGCCTTTCAACATTATATAAGTTCATTCATGATAGAAAAATATCGCCATCTATAATATATAAACACTGCAATGGGCAAATTTTATCGCCAGGTAAAAATTCGTTAGTCCTAAAATAATCGCCAAAATAAATATTACCAAAAGTCTATACAAGGTCACTAAAATCATCACTGCTATTTACTCCCCCTTGTCAATAAGCAAGCAAAAAAAGGACGACCGTATATAGAGTCCGGAATGTGGTATTTCCGGACTTTTTTTGTGGTATTTCCGGCCACCCGATATCAGCCAAATGATATTTCCTGCAAAAAAGTGGTGTTTCTGGCCAAAAATATGGTATTTCTGGCCAAAAACCAAGGACGAAACCGCACGGCGGGGCCGAAGTCTTTAGCCAGATCCTTCTTATAGCTCCCTGAATGGCTTGAAACGCTTTAAAAACCCTTCCAATCGCTTTGTCTTCCTCTTTAACACTAGTTTGATGAAGAGAGAAAGCGATTTGAGCTCAGATAGGGCCGGATCAAGCAAAAAATGACCCAAAACAGTTGGTTCTAGGCTTGAAACTGCGAAGTGCACAGTGGCTGAGAAGGGTGGCCAGAAACACCACAAAAAAAGTCCGAAAATACCACATCCCGGACTCTAAATACGGCGTTCCGCAAAAAAAGGCATGTTAATTTTTTTAGCTTGAAATGTCTGGTTTGCCATCAAGGCCTTTTCCTCCTGTAATAAACAGAATGTGAAAGAAATGTATCATCCGGATTATCACGTAAAGGAAGAAATTTTCCTTAGCCAGGCTTAAAAACCAGTATGGCAAGCATAAAAACATAGCATGATAAAAAGCTGAGCAAATCGACAACTTACGGGACTTGAACCCATTATATCCTAGTTTCTGTATGCTATGTTGGTTAACTGGATAGTTGGTATTTGCCCATTTACATCAAGAATGTAATTACATCCGAATCAACTGCATGTGCTTGGTATATCAACCCCTTAAATATTCAGATTAGAAAACAAAGATAAGCTTAAGATACCATTTTCCGTTTGAGCTCCAAATGTTGCTTAAGGTATTTGTTTATCCCATTATAAGATTTATTGCAGAGATGCCCTGTTTCATCTGGGCACAATGAATGCTTCGTTATGAAGATCTACTCAAGCCCAGATTAGAGAGCAACTAGCCAGATTGTGTAAAAAAACTCCCAAGCCAATATTTTGGTAAAGTTATCTCTGGAGTTGGCGGCTTAATAGGTTGTTCAGGTGTGCTTTTTGATACAACAAAGGAAATCTCTACTATTTAAACTACAGAAACCAATCAAACGAAGTTGCCCTTCAATCTTTAGAAGATTTGTATCCACCCAACCAAGCTCGGTCTATCAGCAAGAAACCGTTATCTTGCTCAAAGCACTGCAATCGGGATTTCAATCTCAGATCACAAATTCAAACAATGATTACTATGACAGGCAGAGGATTCTCTCAAGTTCTCAGCCGGACTTCTACTCTAGATTGAAAGGAAACAGTTGGTTATATAGGCTGAAACGACCTATTCCCGGAATGCCCTTTTCTGATCCAAAAATATCTAATAAAAAGGTGGATGGTCATTATGATCAGCGAATCGGCCAGAAATATCTGTATTCCGACCTTTTGCAGGGCCGGATCAGCCCCTTTTCCTAGATTCCGGGAGCTTCCTTAAGCTCTGATGCGTTTGTGAACAGAATTGGCTGAAGGGTCCGCGACCCGTTATCAGCCACGTCTTTGATATTTTAATTAAAATCCAATGGTTTTTGACTTAGCCAATAACTAGCCCTAAATATCATATCATATTTTAAGACTAACCCTTAACAAGCTTTAAAAGAAAAATATTAATTCCCGAAGCGTGGACCCGAACCGCTCCCCCAAGCCGGCATTAAGCCGTAACAATCCTTCCCTTCCCGAGGTTTAACGTCCGCGTTAACCTTGAGGGAAAATTTGTTTATCCTATTTCTTTTAAGGATATTTAACTCTATAGCCCCAGTTCCTTTAGAGGTTATAGATTTCTGATTTCAGTTCAGTTAGAAATGGCCTCAATTCCATTAGAGGGCTTTCGTCCCCTTTTCAGTTAGGGATGGCCTCAGGTCAGTTAGAGGACTTAATATCTTTACAATCGTTAGTAAAGAATTTAATAATTCTTATGCATATCAATATCTAGATATTTTTATCAATAAAGCAATTGCAATTTTTAATGGTGTGAAATTCCGAATATAAAGTTTGAAGGTCTTTGAACTTTGCCCACTACTCTTGCAAAGTTCTTTCGTATTCGTCCACCAAGGAGCCGTATTCTTTTAATTGAATCTTAGAATACCATACCGCATCAGTGGACGGATGAAATTTAAATTTCACGAGATACCTTCGATAGGAGGAACTCCTAGTCTCCTTATCTTGGTGTGTCAATATTTTCTCCGGTTCCAGCACTTCTTCGTCACCCTTGATATTGGGAGGTTCAAGGCATGCTTCGACATACCTTTTTACATCTCTTTCAAGCTTTGGCCAGAAAAAACGTCGTTTAACAGTGGCCAAAGTAGCTTGAATTCCTCTATGACCGGAGTATGGAGGTTCATGACATTCCTGTATTACCTTCAACCTATATGCTTGTGTGACGCAAGTACGATTTCGGTAGAATAATAACCCATTATTGATTCTGTATTCTGCCAAAGGGTCTCTTCCACCCTTTTCTACCTGCACATACGGAGCGGCAAAGGAGGGGTCGTTGACATATTCTTCTTTCATTGGTTCCAAGTCAACAATTTCTGCTACAGATATAGCTTGAATATTTATTCGGCTTAATGCATCTGCAACCCGGTTCTCCTTCCCAGGCTTATGTTCAAGCTGCATCCCTTCAAAATCCTTTATAGTGTCAATGAGCTTTAATTGCCGCGCATTGATAATATCCTGCGTTTGTATATGTTTCAAGCTTTGCTGATCAAAACGAGCCACGAATTTGGATCCCATAAGATAATGCCTCCACTTCTTGCGTGCATGAACTAAGGCAATCAATTCCTTTTCATGGGTACTATACTTTTGCTCCAAGGGTTTGAGCATTCGGCTGACATATGCTAATGGATGTCCATCTTGCATAAGTACTGCACCAATAGCATTTCCACTGGCGTCGGAATGACTGTAAAAGGCTTATTCCAGTCAGGCAGCACTAATACCAGTTCAGTTGCCATGTTCTCCTTCAAAGTTCGGAAAGCTTCCTCGGCTTCCGGATTCCAGATAAAGGGTGTATCCTTTTTTAAAAACTTACTAAGAGGAAGAATTACTTTTGCAAAATCCTTCACAAATCTTTGATAGTAACTGCATAACTGCACAAAAGAACGTAAATCCTTGAGATAAAATCATGTGTTGATCCATCGTCAAGTAAAACAGTCACATCTTGACCTTTTACTGAACCTTTCATTTTAAACAACCACGCTTCTGGAGGCCCTATGTCGCCTTCCGACAGATTCTTTAGGTATGCAATTTGTAGTCTCCCTTTTTCTTGTTCAATAGCTACAAGCTTTCCTTTATTCCTTTCTTCCCCTTCCCTGGACGTTTCTGGTCGGTCTTCCACATGGTGTGATTGAGCAACTTGCCTTTCCTTAGGCTGCGGCTCTTTGAACTGCATTTTCTTTGTATTTTTGTCTGCCGGGGTTGTATTCTTTGAGCAGTTGGATTAGTAATGCGGTCCTCCACAATTATAACATCCAGTCTTTGGCCCTTTACTCTGTTCCTGTTTGGCCTTTTGTCCATTACTAGAACGTTTCCCATTCTTTCCATTGCTACGCTCTTCACGACCCCTTTTATTTTCTTGTCTCTTCTGTTTTCAAATTTTTCTCGCTTCGGTCTTTTCTGTTCACGAGAAGGCACTCCTTCCCAAATAACCAACTTACGAGTCTTAGGGTTTAATCTTCGTTCTGCAGCTCCTGCTTTCTTAATTGCATCTTCCATACTGACTGGTTCAATGAGATCTAGCTCCGCAAATATTTCCTCTCTTAACCCATTCACAAACTTTCTTAAGAGTTCATTTTCTCCCAAGTTCCTAACTTGTGAACCCAGATGGCTAAATTTCATGTAATATTCGGACACCGTTTCTCCATCATCCTGCTTAACAAGGTCCCACTCTTTTTGCAATATCCTGTAATAATTTGCAGGCAAGTAATGGGCTTCGAATGCACTACGAAAAGCTGTCCATGAGTTAACCTCAGGCTGCATCAATCTACGACCTTGCCACCAAACTTGAGCTTGTTCATCCAAATAGGTGTCCATGGCTTGCTTGTTCATTCGCATTAACTCTCTCAAAGAACTTTTCCCAAATCCCCAGGAAACTTATTACTTGCATTGGCTTAACAGCTACTCCGCCAGTGAAGTATGGCAGATCAACTTTTTCCAACCATTTAGGAGCCTTATCCTTTTTGGTTGAAGTATCAGTTTCCGTTGCAATCAGAGGCTCTGGATTGGCATTAACTGGTGGCGGATTTTCAGGTGGTGGTGGATGAGCAGATGGAGGGTCCCTGGGTAAGGGAGGTGGTTGAACGTTACTAGGTAGGAAGCCATAGAGTAGAGCAATCTGCTCTAATTTGTACTGGTAATCTTCTGGGGATGTAGGCTGTGGCAGTGCTATCTGGGTAGCGATAAAATCAGCAGTTCTTAACGCCTGCTGATATTGTTCTTCAGAGATACTGTAACGGTGTGCCATCGTCACAGGTTCAAGAGCGATCTGGCTCTGATACCAAATTTGATACAACAAAGGAAATCTCTACTATTTAAACTACAGAAATCAATCAAATGAAGTTGCACTTCAATCTTTAGAAGATTTGTATCCACCCAACGGGGCTCGGGCTATCAGCAAGAAACCGTTATCTTGCTCAAAGCACTGCAATCGGGATTTCAATCTTAGATCACAAATTCAAACAATGATTACTATGACATGTAGAGGATTCTCTCAAGTTCTCAGCCCGACTTCTACTCCAGATTGAAAGGAAACAGTTGGTTATATAGGCTGAAACTCCCGGAATGCCCTTTTCTGATCCAAAAATATCTAACAAAAAGGTGGATGGTCATTATTATCAGCGAATCAGCCAGAAATATCTGGATTCTGACCTTTTGCAGGGCCGGGTCAGCCCCTTTTCCTAGGTTCCGGGAGCTTCCTTAAGCCTTGATGCGTTTGTGAACAGAATCGGCTGAAGGGTCCGCGACCCGTTATCAGCCACGTCTTTGATATTTTAATTAAAATCCAATGGTTCTTGACTTAGCAAATAACTAGCCCCAAATATCATATCATATTTTAAAACTAATCCTTAACAAGTTTTAAAAGAAAAATATTAATTCCCGAAGCGTGGACCCGAACCGCTCCCCCAAGCCAGCATTAAGCCGTAACACTTTTTAATTCAAGCCTTGCTTGTTCCAACTCTTGTCAAATGGCGTCTATCACATCCATCCCAACTGGTTTACTAGAAACATCAGTTACGTAAAACACATTCTTGCTTTGTTACCAAGTGTGGCCACATCTTCTCTCGTTATAGAGAGGCCTCTTTCGCGAAAAACTCGAGTAACATGAGACAGCAATCCAATTTTGTAATTTATATATCTCAAGCCTAAAGCCCTATGTAAGTTACATCATATTTAATCTTGATATCAAGTTCAGAAAACACAAGGAGCAGGTCTGAGTTGATGGCATGCACTACTTACTGGGAAACACGTCGTTCAATTGCTACCTCTAAACATCGGACAATGTGTTCCTCTTCTTGTGCACTTAATACCAAATCCTTCTTGTCCCATATATAGTAATCCTGAAAACATTAAGCACAAATCAACATAAACAAGAAAAAACTTGTATCACCAAATGTCAAAAGCAAAACTATTATACCTCTGTGATATGACGTTAAAATTACTAACTAACTAACTAAAAGGGATAGTAACATTTACATGCGTAGAAAACATAAATGTACCTGAAATGCATTACAAGCATGTGAGTACACGGCCGCATGGAAGAATACATATTGCAAATCAAAGTTTAGGCCGATCTTTACACTTGAGGGTAACAACTGTATATTATCTTTTTGGATATTGATCAACAAGAATTGATGGTCTTTCTACTTCTGTTGAGCCTGAAGTGGAAGGCTCGTAATCTCCATCAGCAAGCATCATTTGATGAAGTCTTCATTCTGTAAAATCGAGCCACTCGAAAGAGAAGCTCTGCTATCACCTACTACATTCAAGATGAATGTAAGTTGTTCCATCATCCTCTGAAGCTTTTTCACATCTTTAACAGGGCCACCATTGTTTCCATCTGTGATATAAACAAGATAACCCGTTCTTCTGTTATGTCTCCAAACCTCAGCAGATGATACATTGCATTCTAAATCTTTAAGAACTCGAGTAATCACATAAAGAAGCCCTGGAGTCTCCTCCTGTCAACTCTAGAACTGTATGCTCGTCTGTAGACTGCACATTCACAACTCTGCCTAAACATGTTTCTACTTGTATAATGGTTTGTTCCCTTTCAGCTTCAAGCTGTGCTCCTAAGGCCTGTGAAAAGAAAGGCATCCCAGAACAAAACTTTGCACAACAAATACAAATAACCCATTCTTCTGTTATGTGTCCAAACCTCAGCAGATGATACACTGCATTCTAAGTCTTTAAGAACTCGAGTAATCGCATAAAGAAGCCCTGGATGGTCTCCTCCTGTAAACTCTAGAACTGTATGTTCGTCTGTAGACTGCACATTCACAACTCTGCCTAAACATGTTTCTACTTGTATACTGGTTTGTTCCCTTTCAGCTCCTAAGGCCTGTGAAAAGAAAGGCATCCCAGAACAAAACTTTGCACTATAATCCTAAACCGAACCCTAAACCCCACTATAAAAAAATACTATGTTTACCTTTCTGATACAGCCTATAATTTCCTCGTTTGTCAGCTTTTGCCCTAGCCGATCAGTAACATGAAATACTGCACATCCACGAGAAAAAAATTAAGAAAAAATGAAAACATTTAAATGCTAGAATATTCTCCTAGATGATCCTCACTACCATTAGTATAAATTCAATTACAAAAGACAAATATTCATTTATGTTTACCTTTAATCTAAGAACTCCACATGAAAGAACTCCACAGCTTGCACATTTGCAGAATACTCAAATTCTTTAATGTCTTGTCAAACAAACTCGATGCAAAATCACATGCAAGCACTCGGCATCCCAAGTTCCTGTGGTAACAAAAAATGCTAGAATGCCATTTATGATCAACATCTCGAAATGCATTTTTCCCTTAAAATGTGACCACATCCTTAAGCATAACACCAACGGAAGCAGAAGACTCACCTATTGTAGGTGGGGAAACGTTACACAACCTAACAGTATAATCATCCCGGAATGAGCTATAGCAAGAAAAAAAAAAAAAAAAAAAAAAGACAAGAGTATCTTGCCGATGGCCTTCATGCATCCTTCCTTCTTCCGGTTAGCCGGTTTGCACAACGCGGCCCAGCAACATGGGCGACCGACAGTTTACAACTTATAGCAAATTTGGAGCAGTTTTTGGCATCTTCTAGGGATATGCTGGCACATACCAGGAATATGCCCAAAACCCACAATAAGCAAGGGATTGCCCCTCTAGGGGCAACCCAAAAATAATCACATTAGCTCACAGGGTATTGATTAAAGTAGTCTTATTAGGACATTGAGTTATTTTGGTAGAGGTTCAAGCCTCCATATTTCATATTCTAAAATCTTAGGCAAAGCCGTATGGAGGTTCGATATTCCCTCAAAACCTTCTGCGAAATCGTATTTCATATTTCAAAATCATATGCGCCTCCAATCATAAATGACTATAAGCGAAAAGAGAGGTGCCCAGAGGCCCCAACATACAATCTGGGCCGTAGGATCGACGAAGCCGACGACTGTGGTAGTCCGGGTGCCTCTCCTTTAGAATATGTAGCAAAACAAAAGCCCAACAACATGCTTACAATATTATACATGATAAACAAAAGCTAAAGCTCCACATCTCATCCGGAGATTTTTTTTACTTGATGAAAACTTCTTATTTGATTTTAGAGAGCCAACATTTGCTGGTAGCCCAAGCGAAAATAATAGCAAGCACAAAAACAATATGAAATTAACAAGTAGAGTGACAAAATTCAAAAAGAATATTATAAAAATTGGCCAAATGCAGATGATGAAATTGAATAGAGAAAGACATCTTTCACATCAAAAGCTGTCGCACCTGCAAGAAAACACATGATCCTTCAGATAACATAATGACAAAATACGAGATCTTACCATCTAAGCAAGGGATTCAACCAGTCTAATTTCCTTCTTTATCATAGGTCAGTTGGCCTCCGTGGACGTTAAAATATACTTCCTTCCTTCCTTCCTTTATCAATAATATTTAAAAATGCATAGCACATCTCAAAAATGCTTTCAAATGCTCAAAACTGCGACTTACTTCGTGAGCAAGCCGCTCTGTGCTTGGTAGCGGAAGCTGCTTTGTGGTTATCTCTGCTAGCAGATGCCAACAATCCCCAATGCTCATATCTTCCAGAAAATATTGTGTCACTCTACCAAAAGTTGTCAGTTTCTGGCTGGGGCAGCAGATATCTAGCTCTGGGTATGGCGCAGCGGATTGTTAAAATAAATGAGAGAAGAATCAAATTTGTTAACTTCGATCTGAGCTCTCCCCTCTCCTAACGGCACTCTCAGTAAATTTTAGCCTGACCTAAACCTAAAAAAAAAAATCCTATAAGTACTCGTAGAAAAACCGGGAAACTTTTTGAGACGACGTCAAATTTTCGTCACTTTATGTTGTGTCAATCACTTTTCCTAAAATGTCAAGATTTTTTACGGGGCCATATCCGTCAAACTTTTTCTTAACACCAGTTTTTTGGACTTGAACCGGTAGTTTACAAGACTTCCGGGGAATTTCCCGAACCAAGCTGCCATGAGTGCTCGCCATAGCCAAGGGAATGCCCATAGCAAAAGGAAATTATAAACGGTGATTCCACCGCGTAGGATATTCTTATTCGGATATTTCATCGAGCAGGAAATTCCAGATGGTGACTGTATCCGGTAAGATAAAAAATGGCGTGATTCTTTCTGGCAGTATACGTGCTAGGTAACCGGCCGGATTGAGGGATTTGCGGCCGGTAAACCGGGGCGGCGCCGCCGCCTGCTAGTTTAGGCCAGAAACCCCGAAATCCGGCCGACTACCAAACGTAAACCTGCGGTTGGGGGAAATTCCGGACTTGTTTTTGGAAAGACGCCATGGCTGTCGGAATAGAGCTTGCTCCGTTGCCTGTTGTTGAAATTTTAAGAATAGATTATACTTCTTTGGCTGGAAGCATCCACGACAAAGCTAAAAACCTTGATCTTTCTTATGGACCCAAAACAGAGTCTCCTAATCTTTCTGCATCAAAATCATATGTTCAAATCTTGAAAAATGCAAGAAGCCGCGGTTCAAAAATTCTATCTTGAAAAATGCAAAAAGCCACTATTCTTTTACTGATTCTTTCATTTCTTGGAAACATTCTACATCGCATGCAAAAGCAATGAACAACAACGGTGCCATTGCCCAATCCCTGTTTCACTCAAAGAAATGATCAAATTAACGCAAAGAAAAACACATCGACCTTCTTTTCTTTCGCCTTGGTGGATCTGGAACAGGAACATGGGATCTGGCATGCCTCAAGAACAGGGGATCTGGCCGGCAGCTGCAAACGCGAACAGGGGATCTTCTCTCGCTCTTGCTCTTGTATATAGGAATGTTTGGGTGGTAAGGATTCCGGCCTAGAAAATTGGCCGATGCGCGTCCGACGCAGCCAATTTTCTGGCCGGAATCTTAACACCCGAACATTCGCGTGACGTGAAATTTGTGGTGGGCCATTTTCTGCACTGTTCACTGTTCATTTTGGCTGGCCGAGCTCCGGCTATGGCGTCGGCTATGGCGCCAGTCTCTAGGCGTGTTGCATGCACCGGTTCTTCCCCTTTTCTTACACGGCTTGGCCTGCTCGTTCCTTTGATCCCATTTTCATATACAGCACCATAGATTTGGAGAGTTTTTGGTGGATCTTGCATCTTCTATGGCGCCAGGCCTCTAGGCATGTTGCATGTGCCGGTTCTTCCCCTTTTCTTACACGGCTTGGCCTACTCGTTCCTTTGATCCCATTTTCATACAGAGCGCCACAGAGTTCTTGGTGGATCTTGCACTTCCTTGTGTGTTTCTGGAATTTTCTGGACCTTTTTCGACTGGAGCGCCTCCTTTCAGTAAGAATGTTTGATTCTTGCTTGATTCTTGTCTGGCGTCTTATTGTTTCTTTGTTTTAGCAACTGCACCTTCAACTCGGAGATTGAGACTGCTTGGACGACTCAGACTACCTCTAAGAACTCGGATTTTGATATAGGTAAGCATTTTTGCTGCATTTTCTTTTAGAATATATATATTTTTAGTGCCTAATGCCTTTTTTTTTTTTTGCGTGCAGACTCTGAAGTATGTTCAGAATGTCTAGTGGTAGTATTTTTGTCCTTTTTGTTTTATTGTATCAAAATATGATTGGAAGTCTCGAGTTTTTAGGAATGGCAGATCTGCCCAGATTCAATGTTTTGTGTGATATTACCAATGGCCAGAATAAGGATGGAGATGACTCTGGCAGTTTGGCAAAGAAGGCAAATGTGGATTTTGAGGCAGAGATTAGCAAAGAGTTTTCAAAATCGGTTATATCTGATTACATCACCAATGCACAAGTTTCCGGAATGTTTGACCGTCCGGTTCTGCCCAAAAACCCTAGCATAACTGGTTTGAATGGTGAGAGAATACCATTTATAGATATTGATGACAAGCTCTGTAATCTCTGGAATCTGGATCAGAAATCTCTGTAATCTCTTTAATTGAATGAAAAACTGAATGTTCTGAAAAACTGGAGTGTTCTCGAATTGAATGAAAAACTGAATGTTCTGATTTTATAACTGTAATGATATAACTGTGTTTTAATATAACTGGTATAACTGTGTTTGGAAAACATATCTTTGAGTTAAAAACGTACCAGAGAAAATTTGGAGAATCAGTGATTCTGAAAAAATAGACTCGAAGAATCACTGTTTCTGGGAAAGAATGTGTGCCACGTGGCACACAGGGATTGGCGGATGGGGCAGAAAATGCCCCACCCAAATTTTACGGCTGCAAACGTGAACAGATGGCTGGCCGAATGCTCTTGAACAGGGGAGTTGCCCTGAATGCTCTTGAACAGGGAATGCCGAATGATATGCCAAATGATCTGCTGGCCGAATGTCGGCCGAATAATCTGCTCTGGTCGAATGATCTGCCGGCAATGCCCTGCCTGCACTGCCCTGCGCTGCCAGCCGCTCAAATGAAACGGGAAAATAGGTCCTCGAGCTATGGCGGCGCCACCAGAGACAAATAAACCAAAAATTACCTAAATAAATAAACGGGGAATATTCGAGGAACTTGCCCTAAACGGCGGTTTACGATGGTTGTGAGGTTTGAACGGCCAGGGTCGTCCTAACGGATGGACGGCTGGGATCTACCAGAAAGTGACCGACCCCGTTTAACAGCCCGAGTCAAATTTGAGCCCATACTCTGTCGCACACTGGTTTAGGGTTTTAGGATCTAGGCAAAACGGCACCTCCACGACGCATGTCTAAAGATCTGACGATTAGCATTCGATTTTTCTTCACATTTCTCCACCGATTAATTCAGGTTAGGACTTGTCTTCCTCTCAAATTGTAATACTTGATCTACCGGGTTCAGCCGCAGTTAATTTTATCAAATGACCTCATCAAGCTCTTCCTGCCGCATAATGTATTGGATCATTCTCATCATAGTCTGCAAAGGTGCTAATTCTGCCACTTGGAAAGCCTAAAGTTGAATTACATGCATTGTAATAATGGCATTCTTAGTACCTATGAAAACTTTTACCTGCATTGATGTTTATCTGTTTATCTGTAGGATCTCCCTTCTCTTATTTGAATTTATTTTGGCTCATACGACTTAAGGATTTAATGTAATGAATTTCAATATGGTATTGCCATGCTGGTTTAGAATGATATCATCATAATCAAATCCAATATCTGCCGCCTTCATTCTGCTTCGTCAAGGCTTTGAAGAACAGCCTGAATGTTGTTAATGGAGGGGTATTTCGAATTGAAGAAGGAAATAGCAACAGGTCAATGTTCATCTCCATCATAGATAAACTACTTCCGCAACTATTGTCAGGGAAAGCGAGCTGCACATACTGTCATTTATTTGGTTTCAGGTTGCATATTTTCCAAGAAAGTGATATTTTAGGCCACAGAATTCTTGTTCTATAATGCCACAATGTATAATTGAAATGTAGTACAGATTGGAACTTCTCTACCAGGTCTTTTCACTTCCTCATTAATTCTTCATCACAGGGCATATGAAACTCTTTGCACCAAAACCTCTTTTCTCCTTGCATAAGACATGTTTAGTCAGTTTTTGTTGAGCACAACCTTTTTTATGCCAGGCAATGCTTTGCCATGTCTATTCAAGAATTATGGCACATTCTATTAACTTATTTGATAATATTTTTGGATCTGGGCTGATTATAAGACAATAATTTCGAGGAACATAGCATACGAAATGGAAAAGAAGATGCCTTGTAAAACAAATCATTAACGTATAATTGGCTGTTAACTGCAGAAGTATAATTTGCACAAGTATAAATAGTGACACAGATCAAAAAAAAAGAAAAAAAAAATAGTGACACAGACTGTTACTAGGAGACACATCTTTTGTATAGGAATATTATGATAAAAAGCATACAACTTGGCTGTAGTAAATATCTTGTGTTTCTTAGATCAAAATAATGGCGGTATAAACAAGGGGGTGTCTGTTATCGTTGATAGCTCATTTTTCACAATTGACAAAACAAGATGAAGACTATCAGGAAGCAGTTTACACATTCCATCAAGGATGGGACATGATATAACATGACATGACTTCAAAATAGACACAAGCTGCAGGGTTGATTTTACTGGAAAGATTCCAAACAAAAAAACAGAATGGAAACAAAAAATATGGCAAGCAAGCAAGGCCAGAATGATCCTCCAAAGAGCAGGAAAAGGCAAAGGCAACTTAATGAGGCAAAGGCCGCGAGTCAGAAATTCTCATAAGGGTTCTCAAACACAGTAGAGGGGATAAAGTTGTTCCAAGGGACCTCATCAGGGTAGAGGTAGTTATGATCCCAGTATAGGGTGTCCATGTAAGATGTACCATGCACTAGGCAGTGAGTCTCAGGGGCAGGGGGAGGGGGTTCAGCAGGAGGGGCAGCAGGCTGCTCTGGAGGAGGCTGTTCTGCAGGGGGCTGGTCAGGAGGAGGCTGATCAGGAGGAGGTGCACCTTCACCTTCTGCAGGTGGAGGGGGCGCCTCGCCTCCACCTTCAGCAGGTGGTGCTTCCCCTTCAGCAGGCGGAGGCGGTGCTGCGTCTCCGCCACCGCCTCCGCCTTCAGCAGGTGGTGCATCAGCTGGTGGAGGATCAGCAGGAGCTGGCTCCTCATCCCACCATATCTTCAGCCCAATTTGGCCCTTCACTTGACTCAGCAAACTCCTCCTCTCCAGCTTATACATCACCATCTCTTCCTTGCCTTTCCTCACAAATGTCTTTGATGATACCCTTACCCTGCCTAGAAAGGATGGCTGCTTTTGCTTTGGCCTCTTCTCACTCAGAATGTTTACCTCCAACATCTCCCCCTCCATTAAGTCTGCAAACATTATGAAATCCACTGTTGCATTCCACACTGGATTTAAATCCTTGTGCTTTGTCTCTGTTCTCCTGCGCTGACCGTCGTAATCGATCACACAATATGGACTTGATGATCCTGTTCCATCCTTTGGCATCAGATCTGTTGCATTGCATATCTCCACATATAACTTCTTCTCCATCTTGTTTCAATACTGCACAGTACCAATTTCTATGTTTTCATGCTGTTAATTAGAGAAAAAAACTTTGATGATGAATTGGATACCGAAATATGATAGCCTTATGGATAGCACTCCTGATCAGATCAGGAGATAATTAGCCTGCTATCTGATCACTGGTATGATGAATAGCAGGAATGATTTATGATGGTCAAGAAGATACTAGCCTGATCTAGAATCTGATACTTGAACAATATGAATAGCTGTAGAAAGAAGAGTGCATGAACGAGAAGTTTGATGCTTTGGCGCCCCCTTGGCAAGCTTAAAATACTGCATATCCCGTTCTAGAACCATCATATACGTGAATGGAGCTCTCAGATCTTGCCACGTGCAACTAACTTTCCTCTAGATTTCGGAGGCTAGACTAAATGTCAATATCTATCTATTTGCAATCATTATCATCATGATCAATCTCCCCAATTCCCAATCTTGCTTCTAGAAATCTCAGTTGAATATAGCTATTAAGGGGTTGATCGTATAAGACAAATACACCATAATTTCTACTTCTAGATTCGTGGTTGCCATGATAAAGCAAGCTAAATAGGAGACAGAGCATATACGGTAACCACATAAAAATTCTTAAGGGACCAGATAAAAATTCTTAAGAGAGAGAGAGAGTCAGCCTTCTGAACTGAGTGCATAAAAAACTTGTAATGTGGAAAGGTGTAGAGACTAATGGGATCCCACCTATGGCTAGATAATGACATATCCATAACCTGGCAAATATCTTATGTCAGTTAAGTGCAACTTAAGAGAGCTGGACCGTACTACACAAAAAATGTTCCCATTTCAATGTGATGCCCACTTCCAAAGTTCATACAATTTTGTAGCATCTACCGAGGAGCCCGCATATAATAGTTGTCCTAGTATTCTTCCCCACAATATATTTGGTAAAGGTTATGCCTTTGATGTCTTCCATACACATAAAAGATATGGACCCACATGTAAAGTTATGTCAAAATAATACTAAGGAAAGCATCTTAATCTCCCACTAGTCAAACTTTCCACCGTCATTGCATTGAAACGTGCATATGCACACATCTGGTCTCATTTCCATGTCTATAATATGTAGACAGAATTATTTCTTTCCAGCATTTTCGGCCTCAGAATCATAGTCCAGTGCATGGTTCTCGAGAACATCTCCCTTCAATGGTGAGATGGAGAGATTTTCTCATCATTGTACCACTTTAGTTAGTATCTCGTCGTGTAGCATATTATAGGTCGGCTACAAGTTTTCTGTGTGTGGGGGAGGGGCGGCATGAGTGGACTATCCAATGTGGGCACACATATTTCATTGCCTTCCTTTTGATTGTTGAACGTGACAACCTCTAGTATACAAACAAAATTTAGAGTAACCATTACAATTATCGCCTCTGAGATGCTTTTGAATAATTTGACACACTAAAGGACTTTTATAGTCTTTATGTTGTTGTGGACAAATTCAGCATAAAGCTTTCAAATGCAGCGTTCATGATAAATTATGTATTGGCATTGAGGATGCACGTAACTTATTATGTATTCCAAATCTAACTTTGACTGTATATGAAACGTAGTTGAGGATCTTCATATGTCGACTTGGGTGCTAATAATGGTATTGCTTTTCATCAAAGACGCTTTTCAAAAAGACAACGGGGGAGTATGTTCTTAATAAGGCTATTGATACAAACAATACGAAAACGACTGGTTTACAGAAAATTTGGTTCTAAATGTCATTTTATGAATGTCCTCTTTTTTTATACAAGTGAATTTTGCAGAATATCTTAACATCTTGCAGTTGGTTGAATAAATCTGTATTGGAAAAGGGTATTTGTTCTTGAATGTGCCCTATTCAATCTCAAAGATCCATATTTCTCTTTGACAAGCAAATTGGTACTGCCTTATAATTTCTACATCAAGCATTTCCTTTAGTTTGAGTTGGAACTCTCGATTTGCAAGTCTATATGGTGCTTTTACCATTGGTTTAACATCTAACATAAGTTTCATATCTCTTTCTGACTGACTATGAGGTATCTTCTAAAAGTTTTCTTATTTAGACTTTTGCATCCATATCTTTTAGAGGATACCACCATTATCTCATGACCTTTGCCTATAGAATAGAATAGAATAGAATTATATAAAACAGAATAGAAGAGGATACTATAGAATAGAAAATTTTAACATTCGCAGAGATCAAATATGACCATGAGATGATACAAAGCATGGGCAAAAGCCCAAATGAAGCTAGAACATGGAATAGGAGCAAGCAACTATTCCATGCATGTTAATGAAACTTGTGGAGTTGAGTGTTTATTTCTTGGCCCAGGTTACGAGCATCCGCTGCCAAGGGGGAGCTGCACGACTAATCCGAGGCAGATCTTCTGCCATGGGAGCATGGAGGCACTGGCTACCCAACCTGCCAGGCTACCAACATTACTCAATCTTCAATAATTGCACAAAGTAGTGGGGACACGGGAAGGGGGGGAGGGGGTGCCTGCTACTACGGGACAGCTTTGGCATAGTCATTCTCCCTATACAAGACAGACAGACACAACCGGCACCTGTGGGTATGAGTGCAGAATTGCAGTGGCAACCCTCTCTTTGTGGCAGCTTGCTACTTCCCGCATGCAGAAAGCAACTTCTATCACACCCATTCGGTTGTGGATATAGACCTCTATGTCGATCTATATGATTACATGCAGCAATACAAGCAGTTGGGCAGTGGCGTACTCCTTGGAGACTTCAATGCATGCATGAGGGTGGAAGAGCCCATGAAATTTCACCTCTTGGCGAACGATGTGTTACAGCTGTGCCCTGCAGAAGTGGCTGATAACCAGGTCACGTGCTATGGTAGGTAATTGCTTTTGCTCTATAGTATCTTTGACTTGGTAATTTGCAATAGACTGGCACAGTGGCCATCCTTCCGTAGGTACACTTGCAGGCAGGAGAACCAGGAGGGGGGGAGAATCCAGTGTGGTGGACTATATGTTAATAGCTGAGCAGGATATGCATGTGGTCATTAATTTTTGAGTGGGCATAGATAGTAGAGATGAAGTGGTCGACTCAGACCACCTAGCACTTTTACCTGCAGTTGGCTTGGCAAGCTGCTCGAAACCCCTATACTGTAGCGCCTCACATGCCTCGGCTGCGCTTGAATTACGAACGTGCAGAGGCTTATGCCCGGATACTCATATATGACCTGGCAGGAATTTTGTTGTTCCCTACGCTAGAGCAACAGACAAGCTAGTTGATTGACATGATTGCGACTATTGCAAAAAGATTCTTTGGGAGAAGTTGCCCGCGATAGGTCTTGGAGACCATTTCCACGTAACCAGTGGTTTGGTACTGGCTCTGCCCACAGGTTACCAAACTACTGCCCACAGGTGACCAAACTACTGCGCATTCCTCGAGGATAAGAAAGCCACATATATTGCGAGACATCAAAGGAAAATGTTTTCTCCTGGATCGTCATCCCAGAACCTTCTGGAGAAAGGTGCTCAGAAAGCCAATATAGCCTATATGGAACATCACTCCCGAGCAGTGGGGGCAATACTTACATCAGCTCTATGATCTTCAAGGTGCTCGAGTAGCAATACCCCTGTAAAAAGGCCCGGCGTAGGAAATCACAGAGGAGATGTCATCTAGGGCTTACAGTGTCTTGCCAATGGGAAAACGCAAACTTGCACTGATCCTGTCAATGCATTATAGAAAGGCGTTGCCCCTCCAGTGGACCACTAGCAGGGTTGTTCTTATCTACAAGGCAAGTAACCCACACTGCCGGGCCAATTATCAAACATTCATGGTTAGTTTGGTGCTAGCAGGCATTCTTGAGTAGCAATTGACACAATGGGGCAGAGGTAGCAGAGGTGTGATGTGACGCTCCCTAAATTTATTCTATGCTCCCATGTATAAATACGGGAAATCCCCTCTTCCATGGCGACTACTCCACCATAGAAAGGCCCTCCGTCTGACTCGGACCACTTGTGATGGGCAAGTGTCTGGGTGAAGGACACGGAGGTGTCATTCGTCCCACGCCTTCTATGGGAATCCTATATAGCAGAAGCGTACATACATGTTAGCACCTAGCAACAATACAAATAAATAATATACCACCGTGAAGGGTGGCCCATCATCATCAATACGAATACAACAGAATACCACATAACAAAAGAAATGCATCATAAATAAGGGCTCTACCCCGGCATACTCATGGGAATCAACTGACAGTCAAGGCCTCCAGATAACAACAGCCGAAATTATAACAATGGCGTTGGCTGGCATAGAACAATGGCTAGGGTAGTCCACTCCATCTGCCCCTCCTATGCACACTTTGCAGATAGGCTGGAACATGCTATGGCGTGATTGTTGCCTTCCAGAGACGCAATCCCATGGAATCACCCTATGGAACTACTCCGGGTTACATCTTCCCGATCCGATGAGGCAGGTCGGAGAGGCGTCCCCTCCCCGAGCATGATGGATCCCTGGGTGTGCTAGAGAATGCGTGCCCCCCTTAGTGAACCCCGCGTTCGTACCCGACTTACTCCCCTAAATCTAAAGGCCGGCTCACCTGCCCGTTCGAGCCCAGGGCGCCCAATCATATTGGCTCGACACCTGCGACCCAGGAAGTATTAGACCCATATATAGCTATTGCTACTTGAATCGCAGTATGATTCGCAGAAAGGTAGAGAATAATGGCGTATGAGGATGCGGATCCATAAACTACGGATTATAAAATTACGCATACATTGTGTTTCGTAAGGATATTGATGTTCCTGACATGTGCAACAAAGGTGCAAGGGTGTGCATGAATAAGACGACCACATAGCCATGTGGATACGCTTATCTTGCTATCAGAAGGTGCAACCGTCTGAAAGCTACAAGGTATTGGTGAAGCTAGACTATGAAGGAAAGTTGAACTTCAACTAATGATACATTAGGAAGGCAAGTAATGTACCCGCAAGACTTGTGGGAGACAAGAGGTGCTTGAAAGTTGTTGTAAACAACATTTCAAATAGAGAAAATTTGAAGGGACGCTTTGAATAGTCCAAAGTCCAGAGTATATACAAGGTAGGTGCCCAATGAACATCTTACCAAGGAGAATGTGCTCTGGACTTGGTATCGTGTGAGTATCCTGAGAAGTGGCTCCGCGTTGGTATATGCGTAGTAGGACCATTTAAGGCCATAGCAAGAAAAAGAAAGGGTGTGTAATAGAACTTGTAATGCACCGTCCATATAAATACGGAAACAATGAAGATAAGACTTCCTAGAGTAGACGTTAAGCATGTTCACTAGGAACTTAGGGTGGCATCTCTCACTGTGGTATTTGTGATTATCAAGTCGAACTAGGTTCTTTTTCTATGTATGAATCAGAGATTATGGAAAGTGTGGTGTTAAAACCACAATATGTATAGTACAATATAACACGAAGTTGAAGTATAGTGGATAATATCATCCACTAGACTAGATAGTTATATGGGTGCAGATTATAAATATAGGCTACGACAAGAGTATACATGGAAGGACACATGTATTAAACATGTGGGTAGTGAGGATTGTACAACACGGTAGGTAGGCAAATATGAGCACCGCGATGTGGTTATGTGAAAGAATGACATATGATTCTAGACTTAGGATTGGTTCACACATGTTACTATATCATATAATAACAAGGTAGCGGTCATGAATGTTGGAATGTAGTACCAAATACTGCATTATTGATGAGATTAAGGATGTTGACCGTGACATTCAGATTTATGTCGTACAGGAAAATAGTAGAATATTCGTGCAACGAATGGAATGTTTTATTATAATGTTAGAAATAAGTGTAATGGTACGCTTGTACCTGGAGGTATTTAATGAGATATGAAGTACCAGAGATAAGCGTTGAAGTTATCTCGATTGTTTGGGGTTGACTGACGTCGGTAAGTACAACATGCTAAGGGACATGAAAGGTGTTCAAGTCAGGGAATTAGGTAGAGTAAGTCTAGGATATATGGCGACATTACATTCAAAAATATCCCTATGATGGTTGGAACGAAATGGAAATATCAGATAATAGGAGTTAACTACTCAAAGGTTCTAGAGGCCAATGAATTGATTCAGTGTTATAAGCTGAGAGTCTCAAGTGGGTGTGGAAATAGCAGGATGGATGAAATATCCCTTCCAATAATGGAAGAAGATTAAGATGGTGGCTTTGCCAATTATATCCTTAGGGATAACTGACATGAGGGCAATACATACCAGTTCCACGTCCCAGTAAGGAGCGAGACGAGGTGTATAGAGGAGATGGGATAGATTATATGAATCAGTAGTCTATATATTCTGAGAATTTTCTTACTCTCGGGGGAGCAATGCTAAATCCTGAGGTAGGGGAACGAAGATCCCTGGTTCTGAAGTACACATCTCCGATGGATTATGACTTTAAGACCCTTAAGACGATAAAGAATTGGATATCGCTATGGCAGTTGCTAACGAAGGTTCGGTCATAGGGGGGTTTTATTATGAGATCAAGAGGGTTTAATGCCTCCGTCTCATTATGAGGGAGCCAAAGAGGACAACATTTGAAACCCATCAAAAGTTGAAGGTGACATGATAACTTAAGAAAATAGGTTAATTATGGCAAAGCATGGTTGATATTGGGGACACAAAGGATATTTAGCTGAAGGAGCCTTTAAAAAAAGCTCCTCATCTAGGGTAGTAAACCTTCGGAATTATGGTATAATCCCGTGGGTGGTATCATAGTTTATGTACATGAGTGAAGTACCATAAGGCACTAAAGGAATACTTGAAATAGCTGGGGACTCTATCAAAATGTAGGCAGTAGATAGAATTTGAACATGGAGTTGGGCCACTGTCCAGTTGGGGAGTCGGTGGCTCAGCCACATGATGAAGGTACATAGGCAATAGGTTTTGTGTCAAGGAACTACCAAGCTTATACCTTAGCTAAGTTAGAACAGGGCTCTAGTATTGTGGGATGAGAAGATATGTTTATCACGTACGTACTATGGACCATTGGATAAACATCTTGGAGAGGTAATCTATACAGTGATATGGGGAGAGAAGGACGAGTTTGCCCCAAAGTTACCACTGAAGGGTCTGGAGTATATTTGGAATGTACAACCAACAGTCAATCTGGTGCATGCTAAGGTAGGATGCTGTAGTTGGCACTTGAAATAAATGTCAACGGCCAATAGAACAAAGGTCAAAATGATGGGGTTGAATAGTACGTTAGTACAATTCTTGGTTGGATGACGAATGACATTTATCTGGTGTAAATCAGATATGGTTATGGAAACATGAAAGGATAGATTCCAACATGATGCCTACTTGGATAAGGAAGAGTCGAAGTCAATGGGTTATGCAGAGTTATAATTTAATTGTCTAGGGCTAGAACATGAATGCAAGCCGGGGTGGCAGGGAATTAACTATCTGGCGAATAGAAAACGTAAGGGAGGTGCCGTGATGGCTCTAGGTAACTTACAAATTTCATAAAGGCTCACTCCCTAAATCATAACATGACTATGGCTTATGAAGGTATGCCAAGTCATTTGTAATGCCGGCATAGCGACATGACGGCAACACAGAGGGACGTAACGTCTAATAGTTCTAGGCTGGATAACGATGGTAAATGATAACCCCCAATGATATGCGGGTTAAATAGATACAATGAAATTTAAAGACATAGCTGCAGCCTTTAAGGCAGAGACTATTGTATCATATGACATATAATAGTAGGTTAAAAGCCAACAAGAGAGTTAAAAGATATCTGAAGGAATAAATGGGTCGGTAACCCTACGGAGGACGACTCATAACCAAAGGGGGTATAGAGAACATATTAAAGATGAAGATGAAAATAAAGGAGTATGATTCATGATGGGTAGGCCACCTGGTTGGGAGGGTTACTACCTGCACAACTTTGGGGATGAGTTAGATGACGTAAGGGTAACAGCGACACTTAAGAGGTTCACTCTTGAAAATAGGGCATGAGTGTGGCGTATATGCGGATGCCAAGTTACATGTGATGGCACAACAATAGCATGACATCGGCATAGAAGAACGTAAGAAATAACAATTCAAGGGTCTATGAGGATGCTAAAGCATAGGGTTCTAATGATATGCAGGGTAAAAGTCATAGAGAAATTTGAGCGTTTAACTGTAACCTTGGAACATAGACTTATGGATCATACAACATATGGCGGTAATTTAGAAGATAACAAGAGGATGAAAGAAGATCTAAAAGGTTAGATTATTTAGTGATCCTAGGGACGAAGAATTTGTATATGTTATATCAAGCACACAGGTAATGAGCAGCATTGGGAGTAAAAAGCAACACGTTTCAAGGCCAGGGTGAAGGAGATCGATAATAGTCCCGAGAAGGCAGCAAAGAAGAAGACGAAATTAATGGACTATTATTCATTACGTGGGGCTACCGGGTGGAAAGGCAGCAGGGGATTTTGAGAAACCATTGAAGACATTATAGGGGCTTCAGAGATAAAAAGGATTTCAATTTCTGGGATAACATGGCGAACAATAATTTTACAAGGAACCTAAGAGTAGAGGGAGTCGCTGGAGAAGGGTGCCGGATTGGTACTAACATTTGCGACTAGTGTTCTAATTCCCTAAGATAGGTAGATTATTCATAAAACTTAGTGACCCGGTGACACTAAAGTAATGGCTGGAAAGAGTTTGCCCTAATCAAATTTAGGTATTCTTGAAGGTGTTGACGAGTCAAGAATAGTGGCATGCCTTCAAATGTTAGGGTACTTGAAAAGAGGTTTGGCCATTGCAAGTTGACAGGCATGTGACGCAGGTATATAATCACTGTGATATAGGCGGTGAAGAGTGGGACAACTAATACCAAAGCTTATGCTCGAGATAGATTCGAGTGAGGTGTGGACATGGCTATGGGAGTTCAAACTCAAACAATTACTATGTATTACAGAGTATGTGTCATGACATAAAGTGGGTAATGAAGGGTGATGGTACAATTTACAAACCCAAGCCCTAGAGGGTTGCTGCATGGCAGTGTCTAGTTGGTTGGGTCAAGAGAAGTATATTCTCTGAGAAGTAAGGCAGTCAAGGCTTTGAGACTAAAAGAAACAGCATTAGGTATGGTTGATTCATAGTGCTACTTAGTTCCTGACATGTGCAGTCGAATGAAATAGCATTTAAAGCAGATGAAGGTACTAGAGATTAAATGAAGGCAGGGTTGAAAGAATTTTTGCTACCAAGGCATCTACTAGAGAAAACTATTTAAACATCAGTACTGGAGAATTTCGTACTGCTAGTGTATTGCTGCGAGCAAACATTTATCAAAGGGGAGAGCAGATGAGGATCCAAGTAGAAAATTCTATCTCGCTCAGAAGAATCACCATCCATCTCGCATTGAGAAAGTGCGATACTATGGTCGGGGAACCCATTGGTCGAGGCCAATAATGTCCCTTGAGGTGAGGGCACCTTGTGATGGTTGCACAAGTCCGGCGGAGTTGTTGCCATCACAACATGGGTTTACGGAAGGCGGTCTTCTAATTTAAATAGAAAATCAAGCCACTATAAATAAAACGAGAACTATTACATTTCTTAATAAAGAAACTTAGCCTATTGGTAAAAGGATTGGCTTGGTTGCAGGAGGTTCGGGGTTCAATCCCACTATATGCCTCTTTCTTTTAAAAAGACTTGTGGTCTAGAAATAGAAAACGAATATATAAAATGTAAACATCATATAAAAAGAAAGTTGGTATGTTGGTAAGGATGTAAAGTTGGAATTAGGAGGTCACAGGTTCAAAACACGACCAGAAAAAAAATCTTTTTTTTCTTTTAAAAGTCAACGCTCGGTCAAAACCGGCGCACTCTACATTTTGAGTGCTTAGAATCGAAAAATAAATGCCTATTTTGCAAAGTCTGCCGGTTTAGGGTTTTGGGCTGTTTTTTGATGATGGGGACTTGGCCAAAGGGTGTTCTAGACTAATTAGGGTGTTCAGGACGCAATGGAACGAAAATCGCCGCAATCCGAGTTTCCTGAGAAAGTTATGGCCTCCGGAAGAAAGGGACTACATTCTGCCGAAAACTCAACATAACTTAATCTTAGTATTTTAAATTTTTCTTCTTAACTAGCTCAATCCTCGCATACTTAGGCCAAAACTCATCCTGCTTATGGATTTGGTGTACTTTTCCTACATTGGAGGTCCCCTACTATCTAAACGGTCTAACGAGTTAGACATGGCCAGTACTATGATCTGGTCTACCAAGATCATGCTCTGATACCATTGTGATACTCCCATCGTATAAATACGGGAAATCCCCTCTTCCATGGCGACTACTCCACCATAGAAAAGCCATCCGTCTGACTCGGACCACTTGTGATGGGCCCGTCATCCGTCCCACGCCTTCTATGGGAATCCTATATAGCGGACGCATAGCACCTAGCAACAATACAAATAAATAATATACCACGGTGAAGGGTGGCCCATCATCATCAATACGAATACAACAGAATACCACATAACAAAGGAAATGCATCATAAATAAGGGCTCTAGCCCGGCTCAGAATCATGGGAATCAACTGACAGTCAAGGCCTCCAGATAACAACAGACGGAATTATAACAATGGCGTTGGCTGGCATAGAACAATGGCTAGGGTAGTCCACTCCATCCGCCCCTCCTGTGCACACTTTGCAGATAGGCTGGAACATGCTGTGGCGTGATTGTAGCCTTCCGGAGATGCAATCCCATTGAATCACCCTATGGAACTACTCCGGGTTACATCTCCCCGGTCCGATGAGGCAGGTCGGAGAGGCGTCCCCTCCCCGAGCATGATGGATCCCTGGGTGTGCTAGAGAACGCGTGCCCCCCGTAGTGACCCCCGCGTTCGTACCTGACTTACTCCCCTAAATCTAAAGGTCGGCTCACCTGCCCCTTCGAGCCCAGGGCGCCCAATCATATTGGCTCGACACCTGCGACCCAGGAAGTGTCAGACCCATACCCGGCCCTCTCCGTGACTGGCTATAAGCCTAGCACACTGTAGGAGTCCTGTAGCTGCGCTAGGCAAGATCCCACCCTCGATATCTGGTGGGGTCTTGCCTAGCATCATAGCATAGCATCCACACCCTCGTTATCTGGTGCTGAATCACATCATAGCATCCATAGCCAGGTGGGCTCTTGTGCACAGGCCGCATTTAATGGGATTTAAGAGGTTCTAGGAGCATCACTAAATCTAGATAGCCTTTAGGTCTCTACCCCCCCTTAATCCAATAAAATACAGGAGGAACAGAAAGAGAAAACAGAATCAGATACAAACATCCATCATCATCGTAAATAGATCATAGAATAGAATCTAATCATCCATCTACTCAAACAAGGGTCAGAAGAATACAAGCTATGCTAAAACTAACCGGTATCATAGCTATCTCTCTAGTTCTCCATTGTTCGGGGTGGAACCAAGGTGAGCAACAACTCCTCCTCCACCGATTTCCCCCAAATCGATTTGGGGCAAATTGGGGTGGAAGCCCCAATTTGGGTGTCCCAGGCCAACATGTCTATCTTGCCCAATCAATTTGGGCCAGGTGGCAGCTGTAGATTAGTTATCCCTAACTAATTGATATTTAGGCCTTTTTAATATTAGGTTAAGCCCTAAATTCGAATTAGGGTTAGGTTTCCACCTTAATAATTAATGATGTGCATTAATTATTCATAGTGACGTGTCATGTATTTATACCCAAAAGGGCGTATAAATACGTGGAACGTCACATGTAAGCCCACATGCAAGCAGGATTCAAGCCCGACACTCAACCATTAATAATATCTTTACACTGCAGACTTTGGTTGAAGCCAACAGAAACCATAAGCAAGATCTGTATTGTTGCTTCATCGACTTTATCAAAGATTTTGACATTGTGCTTTGGGAAAAGCTGTGGGCAAGATTGTGATAGCTGGGGTCCTTGTGGATCTGCAAAATGCAGTATATAAGCTATATGAGACATGCTCAGGCTTGCTGGAACCAACAAGCCAACTATTCAATTGCAATATTGGGATCTGCGGGGATGCCCTTTTTCTCCAACCTTGTTTGGGCTTCACATTGATCAATTGGAAAGTTAGCTTACTGATAATGGGGACGGAAGAGCTCAACTTTTGCACTAGATCACCAGGCCGTTCATATATGTTGCTGATGTGGATCTCCTGTCTTATACTCTGGAAGACATGCATTGCCATCTAGATGCGTTGGACACATTCTGCCAGGTTACTAACATGTGCATCAATCTGGCTAAGAGTAAGGTGGTCATCATCTCATCCTCGTGTCAGCCACGGACTCCCTCATTCACTTACGAGAACAAAATATGGAGGTGATACCCACCTATAAGTATTTGGAAGTGGAGTTTTTCTCTACCATGTACTGGGACACTTCCATCCCGTTAGGAGTGACAACGGGATGGAAGGCACTGTATACAATGCAGAACAATAATAACAAACCAGAGCTACCAAAGTACCTGCATTAGAACTTTAGGGATGCGTATTGTTTTTTGAAGTAGTTCTAGAACAAATATATCTCGAGTTCGAGGCTGCTCAGAGTCGCATTAGATATAAGGCGGTTGAGAGCAAGGGAAGCAAATAAAGGATGTACAAGTTCTGTAAGCCCATTTATTGCGTCTGATCTATTTCTTTTCCTTATTCAGAAATATAGCTTGCATGGAAACTTCAATATCCATTATTGGGAGCCCAAAATTGCTACTTTGAGAATTGCGAGATCATCGACAGTTGTTATACATTATTGAAGCAGTTGCAGAAAGCAACAGTTAAAAAATAAAACATATTCAAAAAGTTTTGTAGTTGCTCAAAAATAAGATAAATGTGCTAAGCATTGAGGAGTTAATTTACAGCGTACATCACATGTTCTGTGAGTATTGGAAAAAAAAAACTCATGTCCTTTAGGGGCTACCTACATATCAGCTTTGGCTTCTATGGGCAAAAGAAGTTATAGTTTGATTGGGAAGATGATAGCACCAGTTTTAAATGAAGCATGCCCATTCCAGTATTTTTATTATGCTGTTGTGATTTTCTTAAGGTGAAATATTGGATTAACAGTAATACACTCCAGGTAGAAATTGCAGGCATAGCAACGACCTACAACATATTAGATCGAATAGAGTATATCATTTGATTGTTATAATCAAAGTGGATTATCAGAAAGATGGCAGAGCCTGTGAGGCAAACCAATTCGATCAGGAGCTGCCAGAATCTAGAATTTATTCTTTGACGTATACATTCTTCAACAAGCTACAATTATCCTCAGGTTAATGGTTTTTTTGCCATATCTACCTTGTTAATTTGATTTTCAGACTTGGCAAAAAATGTTTTTGATATTTATTTTACATGATTTCCCTAAGATTTTAGAGGTTTTGGCGGCCGGAAAGAAATTCCAATTCTCCAAAAATTGAGAAAGAGTTTTGGCTCCAATTCATTTCCTACATTTCCCTTTTCATTCCACGAATCTATCTATACTATGCATGCACGAATCCGGATAGCATGCACAGACGCACCGCCTCCGGTGCTCAAAAGTCAGGATGAGCTTTCAGACATTTTTTTTGTGGGCATGGCTTAATCCAATCCTTCAAGACCCTGCCTCTGTTCTTAAAGATCCTGCACTAGGGTATCAAAATCCCGTCCTAGATTGTGCTGCGAACATGTATTTTCTCTTTTCTTATTCTTCTAAGCAACCGATTCAGAGGTCCAATAAAGCCTTCAGAATTTGTTGGGAGTCATGAATCGGGTGTTTAATCTATTTGTATTGAAAGTTGCTTTGTCGTAGGAACTTTTTGCTCCGCCAATGTTTGATTCTTCACGGATTTTTGGGATGCTTGCATATCTCAGAATTGTGGTGAGGATGATAATGGTCTGGGTACGGATATTACATGTTATCACATTAAGAGTCAAAAGTTCAGTGTATGGATCTTCTGGCTCTCAAAATCACGATTTATATTCTTCTGTTTACATGTTTTGTCATAGATACACATAACAAGGTTTTATTTGATGCATGCGTGCATTTTTTTCCTTCATAGGATTTGAATTTGTATTGTTTTGGGCAACCTCTGTAATTGGATTTCTTTGTGGAATCAATTTGTTGGACGGCTTTTTATAGTATGTACTTTGGAATGGCAAAAAAATGGAAGGCCTAAATTCGTAGCAACATTTTGATGCGACCCAAATCATTTGTTCTACTCTGAAATAGGCAAGTAGATTTGATTTGAGATTCAAGGACTTCCACCGGTCTTTTATGCTATGCACATGCAATTTCAGCTCCGTCTATATTTTGATAGCATGAACTACCACCTAGAGGCCATTGCATCACAAGAGATTTCACAGATTCGATGGAACCTTGGCACCAGAGAGTTTTGTGCATGCTAACTGTTATAATCAATTCTGGGAATTAGCAGGTTAATCTTTTCTTCTTGGCTATGATGAAATGTTTATGTTAATAAAATAAGTTCGCACATTTATGCCATGCTTAAAAGTATACTCGCCATACTTTCAGGTTTACATGCTTTTGAAAAATAGTTAGAATCACATTTTCTGTTCTGCTCTGCATTAAGCATGGTGAAATGTGTGTTAGGTTATGAAGTTTGTTCTATAAATCATTGTTGTTGGCAAGCCCTTAAGACAATGTAATTGTAATGCATTGGTGCTGAAGCAAAGGTTTATTGCCATTTTTCACCACATCGGTTAAGTGTTGTAGCTTTTATGGTTGTTACTTATGTTCTCTCAATTTCTATTCTCTGTCCGTTGATGTTTCTTCAAGAGTTTATAACTTGCCTGTGTATGTATCTTCTGCAGATTGTCCTTGGAATGTTCGATAACATCGCCATAAGTCTTCGGGTTGGTGATTATCTTTTGGGTCCACTTGGGGATTCTATTTTGTCTGATCTCTAATCATGGGCAAAGGCAAGTTATTACATCCCTTTCATTTCTTCATGGTCCTTTGCATCTAATTCAGGCATAGATTCAGGCTTCAAGCATCTTTGATTTCACCCTTGCATTGCTTGCATCCAATGACATTTGTAGTCTGTAATCAATTAAAAGCTTTTTTCCCAGCTAGACACATGACATTGCATGAAGTTTTTTCTATCATTTTTGGGTTGCCCCTAGGGGGGCAAACCCTCGTTTGTATGGGGTTGTGGCATATCCTGAGTATATGCTAGAATATACTCAGAATATGTTGTTGACTGCTAAAAACGGATTGTACCCTGTAAACTGGCGGTCGTTTGTGTTCTAAATCCAGGATGGTCCAACCGGTTAACCGGCATGGCAGAGAGAATCTGTCTCAGGCTGTAGCTGGTTCTGGGTTCTTGTCGGACTTCTAGGAATTTTTTGCTCTAAAATTTGATCAAGTAGGCTCGAAAGGTATTCCGGCGAATGGGGTCATGAAATCTTGAAGAAATCCTTAAGCTCCATGGATCCCCGATTGAAGTAAACGGACTCAATAACAGAGTTCAGCTTGAAGTTAGCAGCATCAGAGATGGTCATCAGAAGGAAAACAACGGTTTGCTCAGCTAAACAGGGTATTTAAAAAAAAAGGATCTGCAGGCAGAAATCTTCAGATTAAAATCATTCAAAGGAAATAACCAAAGGATCAAGAGCATAAAATTACAGAGATACATTAATTGCTGAGTCCAAGGTGATCATGCTTTAGATTGGGCTTCCGATGCTTGACTTACAGGAAAAGCTCTGAACTTCTCTGAAAACGATAGCAGGAATGATTCAATGCTCTTCAACAAGGTCCTGTTCAGCCTGTGCGAAACAATCCAGAGTATGTTCAGCTGCAAAAGGTTGATTACCTGTTTTATAAAGAGCTGTAGTCAGAGATCTTCATACGATATGATTAATAGAAGAGTGTTTTTACCTTTTATGCAAGCGCCGAACTCCATCGCCCGCAGTTGGTGATATCCAAGCCAAATTGGAAATCTATGATTTATAGGAAAGCAGGCATGCATTGGCACATGCAAAAAGCCGGAATAAGCATGCGGAGCTCGAAGGCATGCAGTCTGGATGGAGCGGATTGGTGGTTGGAAGCAGCGTCATAGCTGAAGCTCCAGTTCTGCATCACCGGAGCAGAAGTGGTTGCCATGGCCATGGCGTTTCAGATAAGGTCAATGAATTTTCGTAAGGCCCCTAGCTCGAACCTTACCTAGACTGTAGGATTCAGACAGTGTCAGTTTCGTACTGCCAGCTCGTCCTCCCTTTCTTTTCGTATCGCAAGTATGAGGTAAGTGGAGACTGACATCTCAATGCCACACGTGCCTACCTACCTGCAATTTTCCCGTTGAAGCTTTATCTCAGCCGTTTATTGTGGTGATAACTTTTAAAGTAAGGTTTCCTATATATTCAAGGTTAGGTTTCTACATGAAGTTGCTTTTTTGGCCCTAGGGGGTGTTGACATGTATTTGTGGCCAAGGTGGATGTATAAGTCCCCCCTAGCCATTTTTTCCTTTTTATCTCCCTAGTGGTTGACATTTTTCACTACAATTTCTCCTTGACTTAATGGATCAAGGGCTCTAATCCCAATGTCATGGTCCATCAGGTTGTGGGTTCAATTTCGTTCTTGGTATTTGGCCCTCCCCTTGGTTCTTGGTTTTGTAATGAATGTGAAGGTTGCGATTGGATTGTCTTGAATGCTACAATTGGTCATGTAATATGTTATTTGATTGCAAAGGCTCAAGTGGCGTGTACACAAGTTCCTACTTCTTGCTGTATAGGATACAACAATGGCATTATATTGTAACAATGGCATTTGGCATGTTTACAACTTATCGTAACAATGGCATTATATTGTAACAATGGCATTTGGCATGTTGTTAAATTTCCTGATGTTTTGTACCCAAAATTAATTGACAACAACCAACTTAAACGCACATATTAGAAATGGGATTAATACATTAGCAAAGCACTTAAACGCGCATATTTGAAACGGGATTGTTATATTACCAAAGCATGAATTGGTTCTTTTTTACCATTGGGTATTCTATTCTTAATATTTTTGTGCATTCACTAAGAAAAAAGAAGTATGTATTCATACAGGCCGTGTACAATTTTATTACTAATATAAAGCATTATTCATGAATGGCTAATATGTTTTAGACGTAACATAATCTTGTCAATCACAATTGGTCTAGGCACTGAGCTTTGCAAGCCTCTTCTTGATCCATGTACAATTCATAATAAAATTCCCTGTTCAAACCATTAATAAGCCCCGACATAAGAAATAACCGAACAAGAACCATGAAAACGAAAACACAACAAGAAACATGAAAACACACTCTCGGGCCACCGGAGGGCAACCCTTCGTGCACAGCACCTTGTTTCCTTTGTACAGTTTGCTCTTTCTTGCCTTTGACTTTGGCATTGGCTTTGCACAAGATTGCTATGTTCTAGAAAAGCTCCAAAGCAGCAGCTTGGCTTGCCACATAATATATTTTCCAATATGTAATTTATGTTTCAAAGGGTTTCCTCCTTGCCATTTCAAAGGTTTCTTATTTGGCAGTTGCATAGCCTCCACTCATTTGGGTAGACATGGTTAAAAGTATTTTTCAAGCAATGTGAACTCTTCTATGTGCTTCATCCTAATATCTCGATATGCCATGTACAGTTAAAGGTGGTCCTTATTTTCTTTAGCTTAGGTGCTCAGCCATGCTTTGAAGATGCATAGTGTCACTATAGACGATTTTTTATCCTTCAAAGATGAGAGTTCAGTTTCTCCATTTTTCCAGATCCGATAGGAACATTGGTTGGGCAAATCTTCCTTCAAACATGTAATAAATGTCTTCTTTATTTTCGTTTATCCCTATGGCTAAGAAGTCTGTTAAAATAGTAATGACTTATAACAAAGAGGACGTGTTGTGCAGAGAATCATGGAGGCTTAATCGTCAAGGTTTTGTCAGGCATGGAAACAATGTATCAGATCATCACAGTGGTAATGCAAATAATTCAGTAAAATAGTTTAAAGAATTGGTTTTTCTCAGCAACTATGTTCATCCCAAGCTAGAAAAATGATAAAAACATTAATCTATTTGGCATCCCTTCAAAAGAGTCATGTTGTTATGGGTTCTGAGATGTGAATGCATAACAATACCCATATACAATTGAGGTCAAGGTCCATATTCTACACATTGAAGATCAAGGCTGTTGGATGTATTGTTACAGATGATGTACAACAAATAAAGCTATCGATCTTGAATGCCATTCTATGCCAAAAAGGTCTTGAATGCCATTCTATGCCAAAAAGGTAAGAAACTCTAAAATAGAGTAGCCTTTGAATTGGATTCTGGATCACTTCTCTTTTAATATAACATGGCCTTTTATATGAAACAAGGTGACATGTATACCTTTGGAGTTAGTCTTAGAGGAGTCATATGGTATCTCAAGTTTGTATGCTGAAAATTGATGCTAAAAGACTTGACAAAGTTTGCACCAAGATATGCCAAAATAAATTTTTCTAGCAAGACATCAACTATGCTTCAATCTAGCGTCCACCTTTTTTTTATGCATTCATTAATGACATATTTATCTTTTGAAGCTGCAGCATTCTCAACCATGCCGACGCTATAGTTGTAATTGAATAACATTGCAAGGACCATTGTTATATTACTTGATTTGTGAATATGGAATGAGAAACTACAAAATAGATTTTAGTTGTTGATGATGAGTCCAATGTTGGTGCCTTGATGTCAATGTCCCATTGAGTTTCACTATGGTGAGACTATTTTCAGGTGCATAGGTGCAAGTTGTTAATAATTGCCATTTCTCACTTGGATCATAATCCAAAGATGTTACATCCTTTGTGACACATGGTGTCTGCCAGCAAAAGTATGGCCAATTCTAGAAAACTCCGTTCCATATTTGAACAATAGATGTTTGGGTCTTTAATACTTATGTCCAATGTTTCGAATGACAGCCATTGTTGACATTATGTGCGCGTAACGGACCTAGGCCCTTGGCCTAGGCCGTTGTTATAACACGTTAACATCAAAGTTAAATATTCATAAGACTTATATACTTGCCAATAAATTATACTCTCGCTAGACCATAAATTTACATGCGAGACAAAGCTCGTCACATTCTTGGTGCTCCAATAACTTCCACTAGGGCCTCGAGAGAAAACGTCCCTCCATAGCAACCTCATCCCCGGACGATCCATTTGAATACAGCATTCTCATTTCGGGGCACCCTCTTAAACATACACAAACAATTCAAGGGGGTTAGTCCACAAGGACTAAGTGGGGAGGAAACATTCGGGAGCATCCACAACATCAACCACAAAGCAATCTAGTGTATAACATCACTCACAAAGTAATCTAGCATATCCATCAAAGATAAGAACAACAACAATTTTACCTGCTCCACTACGCCCCTGCATTAGTTAGAACTCGGACTACAAGCAGGTTTACATTCACATCAACCTTCTGTATGTATGCACATATGCCAAAATCCTTGGGTTGCGACCCCAAGGAGACCACTCTCTCCATCTGTACGTACAGGGCTAAACTCATCCAATAGGCTCTCTGGCCGGATGCGGAGTCTACACGGCCACCCCACCCCTCCGAAGGTGGGCCGCAAATGCAATATGCCATCCAACAGGCCATCTGGCCGGATGCGGAGTCTCACGGCCATTCCACCCCTCCGAAGGTGGTCCGTTTGCAATGCAAGATGCAACATCATCCATCATGACTTTACAATACATCTTACTTCCAAGAACAACCACAAAACAATGCAATACAATAGAATGAGGTTCATACCAAGATATTTCATATCCAAGTGACAACACATCATTGCACATCTCAAAGCAAGAACAGGAACTCCCTTAACATATAAGCAGCCATAACTTTCAGGGAATATCTTAAAAAGGTTCATAAGAGTCTTCATACTCAATGCATATACTAGCTATCTAGGCGCACAAATAAACACATGCCACAATGGCCAGCATACAGGTCAAGACAGATAGATAGGTTATCAACAATGGCATGGAGATACATATACAATGAGCCATTATACTAACCCAAGGCATGCCATTATAGTTAGGGCAACCACCTAACTATCTACTCTTATATAATCGATATAAGCCAAGATTCGATTCCCATATTCCTTGGATTCCCGTCCGGGAAAAAAATAGGGTGGAAAAAATAATTCGGAGAAAATTTTGAAGGATGCCACGTTGATGATCTTATCGGCTTCTGGAAGACTCCGCTCCGTCCATGGTCTTCCCCAGGCTCGGCCGATGCTCCGTCGATGCTCTTCCCAGGGGCTCGCCGATGCTCTAGTTCGTCACTCAGTGCAGGGGACCTCTGCTTTTACTCACCATAACCCAGGTAATAGTAAAAAAATTTGTGTTTTGTCTGCGTCTCTCCCGGCTATGGCGTTGTTAGCAGTAAAGGTTCTTTCTGGCATTAGATTAGAATCATCTCACTGGAAAAATTCCAAAACAGAGCAAATTGAAGAGACATGAGGACATGAGCAACCCTGGAACCGCATGCAGCGCCATATATTGGTATTTTCGGATTTGCCCCATAGCAGCATAGGACAAGATCCCATGATTCTATTTTTGCAACGGAAGTTACGGAACCAATTCGATCCGACACCAAATTCCTGAAGATTTAATGAAGTAACTCATACAGAGTCTACAGTATTCAATGCAAATTTGACGAAATGCTCAAGAACATGGGAGAGTGTATAGAGATTAGGGAAGGATTGGGTGTTAATTCTTAAAGCCTGGCCAAAAACTTCAGAGGGTCCTGTTTGTGTTTGATTATTTGGCATGCAGCGCATAGGCAGATAAGCACAAATGGGCGTCTGTGATCCTTGAGTAAAATAGGAAGCGCCCAACCTGGTCGAACAAAAACACAAGATAAGTGATATGCAGAGACTATGTAAATGGTCACAGAGGCATGGCAGCAAACAAAAAGCCAAAGCCCAAATTGCTACTCATCACATCGGGCTATCTGGGGCCGGATCATTAGTCCTGAATCTTTTGCAGATGCCCGTTACAGAGCGGACCATTAGCCCCTGGAATCTTTTGCCTTTTTATTTGCATCAGAATCACAGTTGTGTGTGTTGGCCCTGTGCCATGCCACTTTTGGGGAAAGAGCAGAAAATCTAGACATGGTAACTTTGTATGCATAGAATAAGCATCCCTGAAAGCCAAAGAATTATCCTAAGAGATCCACGAATTCGGCTTAGGAATTCACAAATTGCACCAATTGGGCTGGAAAAATTCGTTCGATTGAATTGGTAAGGCAGATCTGGGCGGAGGAATCCAAGACTCGCTTAAAAAGATATGGATTCGGCTATAAAAATCCAGAATTTGGCTGAAAAATGCACCAATTGGAGTTGGTATCCATGGGTTTATTCAAAAGGCCCACAAATTATCTGGCAAAACGAGCCCCCCACAAATTTATCTTCGAAATTGATTGATTAGGCTGTGGAATGAAGGTCGGAAAAGGAAAAAAACTGCAGTGGCGAGCCTCTAATTTCAAGTTGCACCTCCAAATTCACGCACTCGAATCTCCCAAACTCCCTCGACCGGAATTACTTCTATAGCTTCATGCTAACGTGGCAAGTCATACACCCTGGCTCCCCTGCCCCCTGCTCGATTCTGATTCATGGTGCAAAGACCCAATTTATAGGTGCTCACCTTTTAGCAATGGTTTAAATAAACTATTGTTTTATTGCCTCAACATATTTTCATAAAGAAAAAGGGAAACATGCTGGTGCCCATGGTATATAGAACAAGGGAAACATACTTTACTACGAAAATTCGGTTGGCTATTCCCACGTCGTGTGCAAGAATTTTGTTTTGGCGGGTGTTGTCTCTTCAAGAAGTTGGAAGGAGGGCAACATATGCTGGTTTTCAAAAACTATAAGATTGTTTATCTTTCTTGCTTGGGTTCTCAATGGGCAAACCTTCAATTTAACGAACCACAAAACTTCATATGTCAAACATATGGCTTGCGACAGAAGGAAAATGCGATTCTCAATGGGGCAATTTGAATTGTGAGCATAATGTCGAGACTATGACTTGAAATAGGAAGCTCCATATTTTAACCAAATAGATCCAATCTAAATAATAGGCGATTCTCATTGATATTCCTATGTAATATGGCCCCATCCAAGCCATAATTTCCTCGGAAGAATAATACCCTTCGTACAATTTCTTAAGGGAACATCATACAAGGAAATTTCGGCTCTCCACATGGTTAATGGGAAACTCAATATAGTGCAAGCGTTTCCACAATAATTCCATCTAGGGGGAAATATGATGGCAATATGTAGGCCATAAGGTAATTTACAAATCATGTCAAATATGCAAATATGTAGCCATACATCCAAAGGCCGAATTCTAACATCAAATCGGCCCTAACCATATGTATTCTTCTATATCTTATGCAAAGTTGAGTGGGATCCCCAACTTAGTCTCAAAATTTTCCAAGGTCTAATCACCATGCTATAATTTATAGTGCAGCTTAACGTGTCGGCCTTTAGACATAGAACAACTAAGTTAAATAGATTTCAGTGTTGAGTCCCGCGTTAAGCAATGCCAGATGTGCCTAGAAAATGGAAGTGGCTATAAGTTAATGTATTGTTAGCATTACTAGGTCCAATACTTAACTGTTAAAATGGCATTTTCCCTTGGTTAATGAGGTTTTATTTAAATGTTTGCTTTTAAACACACTTCTAACTAATGCGAGCAAATTGAATCACAAAATTTGAACCTCATTTTGAGAGCCTTGAAATAACATTATTATCTTCAATATTCGTTACGAAAGATGTTTTGCATTAAATCAAAAGAATCTAAGTTCCGAACATACAAAAATTGAACTGTGTTTGAGCATGGGGAATTCTAACCTCTGTAGTTTAAGGAGCCCTACTCCATGGCCGCGAACACAAGGCAACAAAATGGGGTTCAAATTACATGTTCTAGCATGTATAGACGAGTTGGGGAAGAGAAACGTTCGCGGCGGCCTTGGCCGCCGCGATAAGTTTCTTGTAATCCTAAGCCATGTTCCATAGTTTAGAATATATCAACATATCTTATTATGGTTTATTCCATTCGTTAGCTCAACTTGTTTACTTTGCTAGACACATGCTTTCGACTAAGCTTATAAGGTCCCATGGCTGCACTATGCCCAGGAGTTCCCCTACCTGTCAAGACTTCTCTTCCTTCAACATCACATATTTGCTACTTATATCCACATATTCCCTGAACTGTACAAGTATTCTATTCAATTTACTAATTCTCTCTCTTAGATTATGGTGCCCCCTTGACTCCATACCAGGACTATGCCCATACCCCATAAATTCCCTCAGGCCCTTCTTCCTCTAGGAGAAGTGGCGTCCAACATTATTAGGTAAGATACTTCAGCTTTGGTTCCTCACAAGTTCAAGCATAACGGATTTACTCTTAGGCCGAGTTCATAAAAGATTCCCTACAATACCACAACCCTGACACTATCTCGGTCTCTATGGTTCCACATAACATGATTTCGTACAAAGGCCTCTATAACTTAGAAATAGGAAGCAATATTCAAGTGGTCAAAACCTTAAGTTAATACTTTAATATAAATATATGGGAATACCAGACCCTGGTATCCCCCTCTAAATAAATAACACTGTAACAGACTACGGCGGCCAACAACGGCCGCTTCTGGGTTTTCTATTCCCTGCACTGGCGTGCATCCGAAGCTATAACGCAGGCTTTCCCATAAGATTGGATTGGCGACCTCTATGTCTTGTATTCTATCTGGAGGAACAAAGCGGAAAGCTCGGAATTACAGCAGCAAACAGGCCACGCTTTTCATAAATCGGAGGTGCTGGGTTCCAGGGCTTGGCCCAATCATGATTCCGCTATTCACCAATGAGGCTAAGCTCTAACACAAGGAAAACGACTTGACAGAAGCAAAGGCAGTTACAAAACATAAGCATTCACAGGGAAATAGGAAGAGGCAAAGTTCGAATCAGGACCCGAATCCTCCCGCTGTTTGCAGAGAAAGATCACACAATCCAAATCGGATTATACCATGAGGCCTGGGTTTTCCATAGAATCGGAATTGGGTTTAAGAATGAGCCCAAAAACCAGTTTCTTATCACCACCGGTTTATTCTGCATGATTTCCAATACATACACAAGCAATTCCCAAGCATGCATCAAATCTCCACGCACGAATTAGATCCCCACCTTAGTTTTTAAGATATGCCTCTGCTCCAAAATCGGTCTGCGCCTCCTTTTGTCCTCTTATATACCTTTATATCCAGCACCTGGCAAGCTATCTTGCTGCCAGAAGATCCTGCCAGGTGTAAATCCGGCATGCTACAAGTCAAATCCTGCAAGATCGGGCTTTATTTGGCCTAATTTGCCTGCCTGATACCTCTCAAACACAGACACGATTTTGTTCCCCTATTTTTATGGTGCTCACCCATTTGGACATCATAAATTAAGGTTTTTTTAAATAACCTTAGCTACTATATTTTTATACTTTAATAAGTGCTACCCATGGACACATACCAACAAGGCCTTTAGAGGATCTGCACAACAAGGTAAGCCACTAGGTTCGTTACATTATGGAAAAAAGAGGCAAGTAATGCCATCTTTGTAAATAATATTTGTGCAAACCCATAGCATGGTCTACTAAAGTCTACTTAATACAACATCAATGAGTGTCTAGGACATTCTTTTTGTAGCACATCAAGCATGTCTTTTTATCAAAGTTAGAATGCTCTCATTTTGTGCCCTCACGTTTAACCAAACAAAGAGCCAAGTACTAACAACTTTACATTGAAATGGTCTAATGAAATAACTAAAAGACCATGATAGAACCCAACAAAAAATCATGAGTGTAGGCCTTTAGCAAAGGCATTACCCCACACATGCAATCTCAAATGACAAACCATTCTTTCTGGAACATAGTTTATGACTATGACCAAATCGTTAATGCTCCCTCAAGTTTGTAATGCAAAGAATATAACCGCACTTATAAAGATCTCATGGCTACTTAGTTTAATCCCCAATTTCATAATCAAGGGCTAATTATTTAGCATGTTCAAAGTAAAAAAAATAAAGCTCCACATACATTGCAATCTTATGGATTCATAAATTTGGCAAGCTTTCTAAATCGAGGCCTATCCATTTTCAGTTGCCTATCCACAACTTGGATGAAAAGTTGTGCAATGCAATTATATCAAGGGGCTATCGATAAAAACAAAACCCACATAAATTACCTACCAAAAGGATCCTCTATTATACATAAACCCTCATCACACAGCACCCACATATTAAAATTCCACGAATACAACCTCTTCAAATTACAGACACATCCATCATTACTAAGTGTTATCTAGATGCAACGATAGGCAACATCATCTACAAATGCAAGAAATTAAGTTCGACTCCTACAATGAAACCATATTTATGCCCGACAATGCTGGTCATCCCTTACTAGTTTTAGTTATGCTCCACAGTTTTTAGGCCAGATTTTAATCAACAAACGTGTGATATAAGATAAAAAAGGTCAAGCACTTTGGAAGGTTGGATTTTGGGAGATCGCGTTGCCCCAATAGGCACAAATTACAACACTTTTTTCTCTCGATTACAAATAATATTTTCTCTGATAACCCTAGACCATCATGCCCTATTGGTATTACTCCAACATTTGTCAATGTCTCAATTGCATTGACAATGCCTTTTAACATCACCATTAATAGTTCCTTCAACTCATGAATTAATAAATTGAGGAACTGTTGCGTAAACTCTGTCGTCTCACTTGTGGCATCCTCAAAAGACTGACCTCCTACAAATGTAGATATTCTACAATATCTCTATTGTATCTACAATAAGCTCCTATACTATATTTTCCGTGCATTACAGTAATACATCATGGCTTGAGGATGAAATACAACCACCTATGGTGCAAAATTTCTTGTGCTACCAGATTTTGAAAATGATGGATGTTTTACAATACTGAAAGGAAAGGGCAACCTAAGCATGACTTGACCTCGTGAAAGTGAAGATGTGAATAATGCCATTGTGATTTAAAACAAAACCTTCTTATAAATCTATATGTTTTCCTTTTGGATGTGTTGAAAGGAGTAAAGACCTAGGTATTGTGTAGAATTTAATCTTTGTTGTGGACTTGCTTTAATTCAATTCATTTCAATTTACTAGTTGGAAAAATACAATAGTTTAGTTGTCTTTTTCCTATTACAACTACCGACTTTTTGGTTCATGTCTCAAGTTTTTAAGTTTTTTTTTTAAGAATGCCCGACTCTAAGGAGATCCGGGGCAAAATTCATACTTTTTAGGGGTTAAATTAGCTTCCAAAGATCAAGAGACTAGGGATGCTTTTGGCCACCCTTCAAACCCGGGATGTCCCTACCCTCTTACGACTAAGTGCATCCCACTGGGTTTTGAATTTGATCTATTTGTATAATAGGTGGCCCTTTATAAAAAGATAAAAGGACTTCCCGAAAAAAGCTATAGGTGTCCTTTGAAGTTGATATTTAGAAAAGTATCTATTAATATTCCTTTATTATATTATTAGGCAACATTGAAGAAATAATATTTTGCATAGCTTTACTATGCAGCTCTTGGAGTCTAGTTCAGTGGGATTAACTCACTCATAATTTCACGGTTTAGGAGGTATTGCATAAAACGTGGACAGGAGGGGTCAAAATAGGCTGCGTGGAGATCTCAAAAGAGAGGTCACAATTCCTATAGAAGATCAAGACCATTATTCTTTTTACCGATTCTTGTAGAAATTCCCATTGATCTGAGGTCGTAGAATAGAAGAGTTGATCATAGCCGGTCCGGTTGCCTTAAGCCAAAGTTTGTAGCTTTGCTTATAGCCCTTCTGAGGTGGATCGGTTGGTGGAAAACTACATGTGCCATATCAATTTCTTCCTAATAAGACCAATTTCTCTTGCTTTTTACCTTAAGCTTGATTTTAGTTTCTTTTTAGAGTCTATTTTTCTTCATTCATATCATTTTATGAGTAATTCCTTATCATTGGAGCCGCCAAAGAGAAGATATGTGGCACAATGATCTACAAAAAGGAATACAACAAGTAAACATAAAAATGAATATCCAATGACATGCAAGGTAACGGAAAATATCGGAAGGAATGGGTATCGAATAATGCCCTTAGGCTGGGTTCATGCACCTTCGTGACCCTCACCAATCACGTAAAAAGGGCTCCGCATTTTACGCCCACCGCCGCATCATCATCGCCAATTTGCACTGGGCTTTGAAACAGGCCCTCTTTCGGCGATGGTTGCATGTGAACCGGCCTAGCAGCTCAAATATTACAAAAGAATATACCATAAGATTCCAAAACCGCCAGGTTTTGGAAGACTAATATTGGAAATTTCCATGAAAAGACTGCAGTGGGTCCCCACCCAGCCAGAATGGAAGAACTAAAATGTACTACAAAAAGATTGCCTTGTTTCTCGGTTCAGCTTTCACGTGGAATACAAATCTATAAAGGATATTCCTCGAGAAAAGAAGCGCAACATTTTCATATAATCCCAGGCAAATCCGGCACTTTTCTATGGAGATGGATAGCCATACTAGCAACTCAGCTCAGATGATACTGACAGTACCGAAAAGCGTCGGGTTAGCAGCTGGGCAGCCTCCGTTGGAGATTTGGATCCATGGACCGCCTGGGCTTATAGACCACATACAGTTTCATTGCTCTTCATGGCGCTTGCATTCTTGTGTGAGTTGAATAATTTATTCCTTTTTTTGAAAATTGAAAATAAAAAAGATAATGCTCTATGAAAGGTGCAATTCTTGTTGTCTCTGCGAAGAAGCAATTCTTTAAATATTGTTCATTAGTATTGGCTTCTTGAAACTGATCAAATGTATAATTTAGTGAGTATGTACTATCTTAAAAATACTTCATAATCTTTAATTTTCTAACAGTTGGGCGAGTGGTGCATTGCAGCCTGAAGTCATGAAGACGAATACTGTTACAAACTCAAAAAGGTCTTCTGATTTCCTATTCTATCCATAAATTCATTAACATGCTACAAATGTTAGATTGGATCATTCAGTGTGTTGCACCCTAAACCTAATCATATTTTGATGGTAATTGTGTTTTCAAAGGTGTTTGGGCAATGATTACTGTCTTTCTGGGATATTGTTTCCTACAGGCCCCACCTACGTACGTTTTCTACTGTTTATCATCATTCTGTTCTTCTCTATTTTTGTTTGCTACAAAATCTTAGAATGTGTAAATTGGGTCCAAAATGGTGTCTGCAGCATTTCAATTGTTCCACGTGTTTGATGAGTATCGTGCCTTTTCACTACATGTGGATCTCTGCCTTGTTCCATTTTGATAGATAACGCATATTATGACATGCATCTTTGATTACAGAGTTTCTACCGTAGCAAATGATACTGAAATTCATCAAATTCCTTGAAAGTTTTGGAGCAGCAGTAAGAGGGAAAGGAAGAGATTTTAAATTGAGAGGATTGTCTATTTGGCATTGTTTTTTTTTCCAACTTAGCGATCTGTGATTGGATTTTTTTCTCCTGGACTGATCACGATGTTTCTTCTAATGCTACTTCTAATAGTTGAGATAAAGTTTATCCATGTTCCGTCTTAGATGTATTCCCATTTGTCCTTGGTTTTGTTTTGTTTCAGAATATTGATAAGACCTCATCCATCGTTTGGCGATTGGTCCATGTTATTGCCATGTTTACCTTGTGTTTCTCTCACCTTCTTACTATTTCAGGTAGAGCTTATGGTGGAAAGAAAAAGAAATGAGCTATTTCTTTTTGAATTTGTGTTTGTCTTGTTCCATTTATTTATTTATCTTGTTTTTCGTAGAACCGTGATGATGCCGATCAATTTTTTAAAATATGTCCATCACAGTTTAGGGATTTGATGCGTAACTGCTCCATCAATTAGTAAATCAATATTCTTTTCTCCAAGTACTAATCACTTGGAGTTTATGCACTCAGAACTTCTACAAAGAGATCTTATGGAGCTGATTGCCGTCTTTACATCCCAGAAGATCAAAGAACAGGTTTTAAGAACATCTATGTATGCATCCTATTAAACATATCCCAGTTCTTTTCATGCTGACAGTATTGTATTCTTTCATATCTTTGCTTCTGGTTTGGCTATCGAAGTGGTGGCTAGCAGGTGGGCTTTTGGAATGTTTAGGTTTCTGATTGCAAACATATATGGGTATGAAAGTTTGTGCTGTAGTTACATTTACTCCATAAACCTTAGATTAAGTGTGATTTTGAGTGGTGATTGTTTAGCTGACATGTCTTTGAGATGACCAACAGTAAAATTGTTAGAAACGTTTAGGCTTTCTGAGAGAGTAAAATAGCAGTAAGTATTTCTTAGTATTTTTACAGGTTCTGTTGGCTTGTGGGAACAGTATTTTTAGCGAATGTATGAGCTTCTCGCAGTAATAACCACCATATCGGCGTGGCCTTTTCCATTTCCGGCTGTGTTGACTTTGGAAACAAATCATGTTCATTTTTGAGAAATGTGTTTACTTAACTGCACAATTTAGTCAAATAAACATGATGATAGATATCATATTTGACATCAAGTATCTACGTTAGCTTTATTGAAGCTAAGGAACATGTTATCCATATGGAAAGAGCAGACAGTTTTGGGATTGCTAGGACTCCTCTATCTGGGCAGGTGTTCTAATTGTATTTATTAAGCAAAGCTAAATTTGGAACAATTGCAGGTCGGCAAAAGCTTATTAATCTGCCTGCGGCTGTTTTTGTAGTCTTTGGCCATGATCATGCCTCAGTCTGAAGTTGGGGCATAGATTATTCTGTATGTACATCAATAGCTTTGTCAAGTCATGCCTTTTGTTTTTTATTAGCTTTAGCTTTTCTGGACGCATTTGCTGTTCTTTACTCTGAAATGCTGTTTGATGTTTCCATTAGGATACACTGTTTTGATGAGTTTGTGATTGCTCATATACTTGGCTGGTTTGGAAAAGCCATTATGATACAGAAATAGCAATAAAGGGGTTGATCGTATAGAGACAAATACACCATAATTTCTACTTCTAGATTCGTGGTTGCCATGATAAAAGCAAGCTAAATAGGAACAGAGCATATGCGGTAACCACATAAAATTCTTAAGGGACCAGATAAAATTCTTAAAGAGAGAGAGAGACTCAGCCTTCTGAACTGAGTGCATAAAAACTTGTAATGTGGAAGGTGTAGCCAGAGACTAATAGGATCCCACCTATGGCTAGATAATGACATATCCATAACCTGTAAAATATCTTATGTCAGTTAAGTGCAACAAGAGGCTGGACCGTACTACACACAAAAATGTTCCCATTTCAATGTGATGCCCACTTCCAAAGTTCATACAATTTTGTAGCATCTACCGAGGCCCGCATATAATAGTTGTCCTAGTATTCTTCCCACAATATATTTGGTAAAGGTTATGCCTTTGATGTCTTCCATACACATAAAGATATGGACCCACATGTAAAGTTATGTCAAAATAATACTAAGGAAAGCATCTTAATCTCCCACTAGTCAAACTTTCCACCGTCATTGCATTGAAACATTGCATATGCACACATCTGGTCTCATTTCCATGTCTATAATATGTAGACAGAATTATTTCTTTCCAGCATTTTCGGCCTCAGAATCATAGTCCAGTGCATGGTTCTCGAGAACATCTCCCTTCAATGGTGAGATGGAGAGATTTTCTCATCATTGTACCACTTTAGTTAGTATCTCGTCGTGTAGCATATTATAGGTCGGCTACAAGTTTTCTGTGTGTGGGGGAGGGCGGCATGAGTGGACTATCAATGTGGGCACACATATTTCATTACCTTCCTTTTGATTTGTTGAACGTGACAACCTCTAGTATACAAACAAAATTTAGAGTAACCATTACAATTATCGCCTCTGGATGCTTTTTGAATAATTTGACACACTAAAAAAGGACTTTTATAGTCTTTATGTTGTTGTGGACAAATTCAGCATAAAGCTTTCAAATGCAGCGTTCATGATAAATTATGTATTGGCATTGAGGATGCACGTAACTTATTATGTATTCCAAATCTAACTTTGACTGTATATGAAACGTAGTTGAGGATCTTCATATGTCGACTTGGGTGCTAATAATGGTATTGCTTTTTCATCAAAGACGGCTTTTCAAAAAGACAACGGGGGAGTATGTTCTTAATAAGGCTATTGGTACAAACAATCGAAAACTTGGGCTAGTTTCTGAGAAAATTTGGTTCTAAATGTCATTTTTATGAATGTCCTCTTTTTATACAAGTGAATTTTGCAGAATATCTTAACATCTTGCAGTTGGTTGAATAAATCTGTATTTGGAAAAGGGTATTTGTTCTTGGATGTGCCCTATTCAATCTCAAAGATCCATATTTCTTTGACAAACAAATTGGTACTTGCCTTATAATTTCTACATCAAGCATTTCCTTTAGTTTGAGTTGGAACTCTCGATTTGCAAGTCTATGGTGCTTTTACCATTGGTTTAACATCTAACATAAGTTTAATATCTCTTTCATTGTGACTATGAGGTATCTTCTAAAAGTTTTCTTATTTAGACTTTTGCATCCATATCTTTTAGAGGATACCACCATTATCATGACCTTTGCCTATAGAATAGAATAGAATAGAATTATATAAAAGCGAGAATAGAAGAGGATACTATAGAATGAAAATTTTAACATTCACGGAGATCAAATATGACCATGAGATGATACAAAGCATGGGCAAAAGCCCAAATAAAACTAGAACATGGAATAGGAGCAAGCAACTATTCCATGCATGTTAATGAAACTTGTGGAGTTAGTGTTTATTTCTTGACCGGGTTCTACGAGCATCTAGCGCCAAGGGGCCGCGACTAATCGGGCGGATCTTACGCCATGGGAGCATGGAGGCGGCGGCTACCCTTTTGCCGGGCTACCAACATTACTCAATCTTCAATAATTGCACAAAGTAGTGGGGATGCGGGGAGGGGGAGGGGTGCACTGCTACTCACGGAGACGGCTTTGGCATAGTCATTCTCCCTATACAAAGACGGTGAGACGGACAAGCCTTTTGTGGGTATAGTCTGTGCAGAATTGCGGTGGCAACCCTCTCTTTGTTAGCGACTTACTGCTTTACTTCGTAAAGCAACTTCTATCCCGCGGCCCGGTTGTGGATATAGACCTCTATGTCGATCTATATGATTTACATGCGACAATATACAAGCGGTTGGGCGATTGGCGTGCTCCTTGGAGACTTCAATGCATGCATGGGGTGGAAAGAGCCCGCGAAATTTCACCTCTTGGCGACGGTAATGGTACATATGCCTTTGGGAAGTGGTGATAATGGGGTCCGTGCTATGGTAGGTAATTGCTTTTGCTCTATAGTATCTTTTGACTTGGTAATTTGCAATGGACAGCCGCGGTGGCCATCCTTCCGTGGGAGTACACTTCTGACGGGGAGGAGAACGGGGGAGAATGTGGTGGACTATATGTTAATGGCCGAAGGCGGGATATGCATGTGGTCATTAATTTTTGAGTGGGCATAGATAGGTAGAGATGAAGTGGTGACTCGGACCACCTAGCACTTTACTGCGGTTGGCGGCAAAGTTTGCTTTCCGAAACCTATCTTTGTGGCGCCTCACATGCCGCATTTAGCGCGGATGGTCGAGCGTCACGAGGCTTATGCCGGATACTCATATATGACTGGCGGGGAATTTTGTTGTTCCAGCTAGAGCGAGACAAGCTAGTTGATTGACATGATTCGCGACTATTGCAAAAGATTCTTTTGGGAGAAGTTGCCCGATAGGTCTTGGGGAGACCATTTCCGTAACCCGATTGGTTTGAGCTTGGCTCGCCTGAGGTTACCAAATTCGCCCGCGAAGTGACCAAACTCTGCGCATTCCTCAAGGATAAAAGAAAGCCACATATATTGCGAGACATCAAGGGAAAATGTTTTCTCTGGATCGTCATCCGGAACCGGAGAAAGGTTAACGAAAGCCAATATAGCCTATATGGAACATCACTCCGGCAGTGGGGGCAATACTTACATCAGCTCTATGATCTTCAAGGTGCTCGGTAGCAATACCCTGTAAAAGGCGGCGTAGGAAATCCACGGAGGAGATGTCATCTAGGGCTTCTACGATTGTCTTGCCAATGGGAAAGCATGAAACTTTGCCTGATCTGTCAATGCATTATAGAAGGCGTTGCCCCTCGATTGGACCACTAGCGGGGTTGTTCTTATCTACAAGGCAAGTAACCCCCTGCTAGGACCCAATTATCAAACATTCATGGTTGGTTTGGTGCTAGCGGGCATTCTTGAGTAAGCAATTGACACAATGGGGCGGCGGTAGCGGGAGGTGTGATGTGGCTCCCTAAATTTGTTCTATGCTCCCATGTATAAATCGCGGAAATCCCTCTTCCATGGCGACTACTCCACCATAGAAAGGCCCTCCCGTCGGCACCGGGACCACTTGTGATGGGCAGAATTAATGGGGTTGAGGAGGGAGGTGTCATTAAATCCACGCCTTCTATGGGAATCCTATATAGCGAAAAGCGTGTACATACATGTTAGCACCTAGCAACAATACAAATAAATAATATACCCTTAGTGAAGGGTGGCCCATCATCATCAATACGAATACAGCGAATACCACATAACAAAGAAATGCATCATAAATGGGGCTCTACCCGGCATACTCATGGGAATCAGCCTTGATCAAGGCCTCAGATAACGGACCAAGAAATTATAACAATGGCGTTGGGGCATAGAACAATGGCTAGGGTAGTCCACTCCATCGCCCCTCCTATGCACACTGCGGATAATAAGTGGAACATGCTATGCGTGATTGTTGCCTTCGAGCGCAATCCCATGGAATCACCCTATGGAACTACTCGGGTTACATCTCCCGATCCGATGAGGCAGGTGGGAGGCGTCCCCTCCAGAGCATGATGGATCCCAGGGGTGTGCTGAGAATCGTGCCCCCTTAGTGAACCCAGCGTTCGTGCGGAGCTTACCCCTAAATCTAAAGGTAGGCTCACGCGTTCGAACCCGAGCCCAATCATATTAACCGACACACTGCGACCGGGTATTAGACCCATATATATAGCTATTGCTACTTGAATGTGATATGATTAGCGAAAGGTAGAGAATAATGGCAGTATGAGGATGCGGATCCATAAACTCACGGATTATAAAATTACGCATACATTGTGTTTTAGTAAGGATATTGATGTTCTGACATATTGCAACAAGGTGCAAGGGTGTGCATGAATAAAGGCGACCACATAGCCATGTGGATACAGCTTATCTTGCTATCGAGGAAAGTGCAACCGTCCCGAAAGCTTCTAAGAGGTATTAGTGAAGCTAGACTATGAAGGAAAGTTGAACTTCAACTAATGATACATTAAGGGAAGGCAAGTAATGTACCCATAAGACTTGTGGGAGACAAAGAGGTGCTTGAAAGTTGTTGTAAACAACATTTCAAATAGAGAAATTTGAAGGGGCGGCTTTGAATAGTCAAAGTCGAGTATATATACAAGGTAGGTGCCCAATGAACATCTTACCAAGGGAGAATGTGCTTTACGGACTTGGTATGATTAATGAGTATCACGAGAAGTGGCTCAGCGTTGGTATATGCGTAGTAGGACCATTTTAAGGCCATAGCAAAAGAAAAAGAAAGGGTGTGTAATAGAACTTGTGATGCGAATCCATATAAATCTGAAACAATGAAGATAAGACTTCCTAGAGTGGAGGCGTTAAGCATGTTCACTAGGAACTTAGATTTGGCATCTCTCCTTTGTGGTATTTGTGATTATCAAGTCGAACTAGGTTCTTTTTCTATGTATGAATCGAGATTATGGAAAGTGTGGTGTTAAAACCACAATATGTATAGTACAATATAACACAGAAGTTGAAGTATAGTGGATAATATCATCCACTAGACTAGATAGTTATATGGAGTTAGGATTATAAATATAGGCTACGACAAGGTATACATGGAAGGACACATGTATTAAACATGTGGGTAGTGAGGATTGTACAACACGGTAGGTAGGCAAAATATGAAACACATGATGTGGTTATGTGAAAGAATGACATATGATTCTAGACTTAGGATTGGTTCACACATGTTACTATATCATATAATAACAAGGTGGCGGTCATGAATGTTGGAATGTAGTACCAAATCTTGCATTATTGATGAGATTAAGGATGTTGGCAAGTGACATTCAGATTTATGTCGTCAGAGGGAAAATAGTAGAATATTAGATTACCTTGAATGGAATATTTTATTATAATGTTAGAAATAAGTGTAATGAATGCAGCTTGTACACTGGAGGTATTTAATGAGATATGAAGTACGGAGATAAGCGTTGAAGTTATCTCGATTGTTTGGGGTTGGCGTCGGTAAGTACAACATGCTAAGGGACATGAAAGGTGTTCAAGTCGGGGAATTAGGTAAGTAAGTCTAGGATATATGGTGACATTACATTCAAAAATATCCCTATGATGGTTGGAACGAAATGGAAATATCGGATAATAGGAGTTAACTACTCAAAGGTTCTAGAGGCCAATGAATTGATTGGTGTTATAGTGAGAGTCTCAAGTGGGTGTGGAAATAGCGGGATGGATGAAATATCCTTCCAATAATGGAAGAAGATTAAGATGGTGGCTTTGCCAATTATATCCTAGGGATAGCCCGACATGAGGGCAATACATACGGTTCCGTCGGTGGGGCGAGGCGAGGTGTATAGAGGAGATGGGATAGATTATATGAATCGGTAGTCTATATATTCGAGAAATTTTCTTACTCTCGGGAGCAATGCTAAATCACGAGGGTAGGGGGCGAAGATCCACAGTTTGAAGTACACATCTCCAGATGGATTATGACTTTAAGACCCTTAAGGCGATAAAAAATTGGATATCGCTATGGCGGTTGCTACTTGAAGGTTCGGTCATAGGGGTTTTATTATGAGATCAAGAGGGTTTAATGCCTCGAGTCTCATTATGAGGGAACCAAAGAGGACAACATTTGAAACCCATCAAAAGTTGAAGGTGACATGATAACTTAAGAAAATAGGTTAATTATGGCAAAGCATGGTTGATATTGGGGACACAAAGGATATTTGGCTGAAGGAGCCTTTAAAAAGCTCCTCATCTAGGGTAGTAAACCTTGAATTATGGTATAATCCAGGTGGGTGGTATCATAGTTTATGTACATGAGTGAAGTACCATAAGGCACTAAAGGAATACTTGAAATAGGCTGGGACTCTATCAAAATGTAGGCGATAGATAGAATTTGAACATGGAGTTGGGCCTTTGTCGGTTGGGGAGTTGGTGGCTCCCCACATGATAAAAGTACATAGGCAATAGGTTTTGTGTCAAAGGAACTACCAAGCTTATACCTTAGCTAAGTTAGAACAGGGCTCTAGTATTGTGGGATGAGAAGATATGTTTATCACGTACGTACTATGGACCATTGGATAAACATCTTGGAGAGGTAATCTATACAGTGATATGGGGAGAGAAGGGCGAGTTTGCCCCAAAGTTACCCTTTGAAAGTGCAGGTATATTTGGAATGTACAACCAGCGATCAATGCGGTGCATGCTAAGGTAGGATCTTTGTAGTTGGCACTTGAAATAAATATCAGCGGCCAATAGAACAAAAGGTCAAAATGATGGGGTTGAATGATGCGTTAGTACAATTCTTGGTTGGATGACGAATGACATTTATCGGTGTAAATCAGATATGGTTATGGAAACATGAAAGGATAGATTCCAACATGATGCCTACTTGGATAAGGAAGAGTCGAAGTCAATGGGTTATGCAGAGTTATAATTTAATTGTCTAGGGCTAGAACATGAATGCAAGCCGGGGTGGCAGGGAATTAACTATCTGGCGAATAGAAAACGTAAGGGAGGTGCCGTGATGGCTCTAGGTAACTTACAAATTTCATAAAGGCTCACTCCCTAAATCATAACATGACTATGGCTTATGAAGGTATGCCAAGTCATTTGTAATCTTAGACATAGCGACATGGCGGCAACAACCGAGGGAGGGGCGTAACGTCTAATAGTTCTAAATTTTGGATAGCGATGGTAAATGATAACCCCAATGATATGCGGGTTAAATAGATACAATGAAATTTAAAGACATAGCTGCAGCCTTTAAGGCAGAGACTATTGTATCATATGACATATAATAGTAGGTTAAAAGCCAACAAGAGAGTTAAAAGATATCTGAAGGAATAAATGGGTCGGTAACCCTACGGAGGACGACTCATAACCAAAGGGGGTATAGAGAACATATTAAAGATGAAGATGAAAATAAAGGAGTATGATTCATGATGGGTAGGCCACCTGGTTGGGAGGGTTACTACCTGCACAACTTTGGGGATGAGTTAGATGACGTAAGGGTAACAGCGACACTTAAGAGGTTCACTCTTGAAAATAGGGCATGAGTGTGGCGTATATGCGGATGCCAAGTTACATGTGATGGCACAACAATAGCATGACATCGGCATAGAAGAACGTAAGAAATAACAATTCAAGGGTCTATGAGGATGCTAAAGCATAGGGTTCTAATGATATGCGGGGGTAAAAGTCATAGAAATTTGGCGTTTAAGCGTAACCTTGGAACATAGACTTATGGATCATACAACATATGGCGGTAATTTAGAAGATAACAAGAGGATGAAAGAAGATCTAAAAGGTTAGATTATTTAGTGATCCTAGGGGCCCGAAGAATTTGTATATGTTATATCAAGCACCGCAGGTAATGGCGGCATTGGGAGTAAAAAAAGCAACCGTTTCAAGGCGGGGTGAAGGAGATCGATAATAGTCAGGAAGGCAGACAAAGAAGAAAGCCGAAATTAATGGACTATTATTCATTCATTGGGGCTCACAGGGTGGAAAGGCGTGAGGGGATTTTTGAGAAACCATTGAAGACATTATAGGGGCTTCGGAGATAAAAAGGATTTCAATTTCTGGGATAACATGGCGAACAATAATTTTACAAGGAACCTAAGAGTAGAGGAAGTCGCTGGAGAAGGGTGCCGGATTGGTACTAACATTTGCGACTAGTGTTCTAATTCCCTAAGATAGGTAGATTATTCATAAAACTTAGTGACCCGGTGACACTAAAGTAATGGCTGGAAAGAGTTTGCCCTAATCAAATTTAGGTATTCTTGAAGGTGTTGACGAGTCAAGAATAGTGGCATGCCTTCAAATGTTAGGGTACTTGAAAAGAGGTTTGGCCATTGCAAGTTGACGGGCATGTGACGCAGGTATATAATCACTGTGATATAGGCGGTGAAGAGTGGGACAACTAATACCAAAGCTTATGCTCGAGATAGATTCGAGTGAGGTGTGGACATGGCTATGGGAGTTCAAACTCAAACAATTACTATGTATTCACAGTATGTGTCATGACATAAAGTGGGTAATGAAGGGTGATGGTACAATTTACAAACCCAAGCCCTAGAGGGTTCTTTGCATGTGTCTAGTTGGTTGGGTCAAGAGAGAAGTATATTCTCACGAGAAGTAAAGGCAAAATGATCAAGGCTTTGAGACTAAAAGCGGACGTAGGTATGGTTGATTCATAGTGCTACTTAGTAGTTCACGACATGTGCGGTCCGAATGAAATAGCATTTAAAAGCGGATGAAGGTACTAGAGATTAAATGAAGGCCCGGGGGTTGAAAGAATTTTTTGCTACCAAGGCATCTACTAGAAAACTATTTAAACATCGATCTTTGGAGAATTTAAATGCTTTGCTAGTGTATTGCTGCGAGCAAACATTTATCAAAGGGGGAAGCGGATGAGGATCAAGTAGAAAATTCTATCTCGCTCAGAAGAATCACCATCCATCTCGCATTGAGAAAGTGCGATACTATGGTCGGGGAACCCATTGGTCGAGGGCCAATAATGTCCCTTGAGGTGAGGGCACCTTGTGATGGTTGCACAAGTCGGTGAGGTTGTTGCCATCACAACATGGGTTCTGGAAGGCGGTCTTCTAATTTAAATAGAAAATCAAGCCACTATAAATAAAGCGAGAACTATTACATTTCTTAATAAAGAAACTTAGCCTATTGGTAAAAGGATTGGCTTGGTTCGCGAGGAGGTTAGGGTTTCAATCCCACTATATGCCTCTTTCTTTTAAAAGACTTGTGGTCTAGAAATAGAAAACGAATATATAAAATGTAAACATCATATAAAAGAAAGTTGGTATGTTGGTAAGGATGTAAAGTTGGAATTAGGAGGTCGCGAGGTTCAAAAAAACGACCCGAAAAAAAAATCTTTTTTTCTTTTAAAAGTCAGCTTCGGTCAAAACCGGCGCACTCTACATTTTGAGTGCTTAGAATCGAAAAATAAATGCCTATTTTGCAAAGTCTGCCGGTTTAGGGTTTTGGGCTGTTTTTTGATGATGGGGACTTGGCCAAAGGGTGTTCTAGACTAATTAGGGTGTTCGGGGCGCAATGGAGCGAAAATCGCCATAATCAGAGTTTCTGAGAAAGTTATGGCCTCAGGGGAAGAAAGGGACTACGTACAGAAAACTCAACATAACTTAATCTTAGTATTTTAAATTTTTCTTCTTAACTAGCTCAATCCTCGCATACTTAGGCCAAAACTCATCCTGCTTATGGATTTGGTGTACTTTTCCTACATTGGAGGTCCCCTACTATCTAAACGGTCTAACGAGTTAGACATGGCCAGTACTATGATCTGGTCTACCAAGATCATGCTCTGATACCATTGTGATACTCCCATCGTATAAATACGGGAAATCCCCTCTTCCATGGCGACTACTCCACCATAGAAAAGCCATCCGTCTGACTCGGACCACTTGTGATGGGCCCGTCATCCGTCCCACGCCTTCTATGGGAATCCTATATAGCGGACGCATAGCACCTAGCAACAATACAAATAAATAATATACCACGGTGAAGGGTGGCCCATCATCATCAATACGAATACAACAGAATACCACATAACAAAGGAAATGCATCATAAATAAGGGCTCTAGCCCGGCTCAGAATCATGGGAATCAACTGACAGTCAAGGCCTCCAGATAACAACAGACGGAATTATAACAATGGCGTTGGCTGGCATAGAACAATGGCTAGGGTAGTCCACTCCATCCGCCCCTCCTGTGCACACTTTGCAGATAGGCTGGAACATGCTGTGGCGTGATTGTAGCCTTCCGGAGATGCAATCCCATTGAATCACCCTATGGAACTACTCCGGGTTACATCTCCCCGGTCCGATGAGGCAGGTCGGAGAGGCGTCCCCTCCCCGAGCATGATGGATCCCTGGGTGTGCTAGAGAACGCGTGCCCCCCGTAGTGACCCCCGCGTTCGTACCTGACTTACTCCCCTAAATCTAAAGGTCGGCTCACCTGCCCCTTCGAGCCCAGGGCGCCCAATCATATTGGCTCGACACCTGCGACCCAGGAAGTGTCAGACCCATACCCGGCCCTCTCGTGGTGGCTATAAGCCTAGCACATGCTGTAGGAGTCACAGCCAGCTGCGCTAGGCAAGATCCCACCCTCGATATCACGGTGGGGTCTTGCCTAGCATCATAACATAGCATCCACACCCTCGTTATCACAGTCTTTGAATCACATCATAGCATCCATAGCGGTGGGCTCTTGTGCCCTGAGGCCGCATTTAATGGGATTTAAGGGGTTCTAGGGCATCACTAAATCTAGATAGCCTTTAGGTCTCTACCCCCCCTTAATCCAATAAAATCTGGGGAGGAGCGAAGAAGAAAGCGAATCAGATACAAACATCCATCATCATCGTAAATAGATCATAGAATAGAATCTAATCATCCATCTACTCAAACAAGGGTCAGAAGAATACAAGCTATGCTAAAACTAGCCGGTATCATAGCTATCTCTCTAGTTCTCCATTGTTCGGGGTGGAACCAAGGTGAGCAACAACTCCTCCTCCACAGATTTCCCCAAATCGATTTGGGGCAAATTGGGGTGGAAGCTAATTTGGGTGTGTCGGGCTAACATGTCTATCTTGCCCAATCAATTTGGGCCAGGTGGCAGCTGTAGATTAGTTATCCCTAACTAATTGATATTTAGGCCTTTTTAATATTAGGTTAAGCCCTAAATTCGAATTAGGGTTAGGTTTCCACCTTAATAATTAATGATGTGCATTAATTATTCATAGTGACGTGTCATGTATTTATACCCAAAGGCGTGTAAATCGTGGAGCGTCACATGTACTTTCCACATGCAAAGCGAGGATTCAAGCGGACACTCAACCATTAATAATATCTTTTGCTGGGACTTTGGTTGAAGCCACTTGAAACCATAAGCAAGATCGTATTGTTGCTTCATCGACTTTATCAAAGATTTTGACATTGTGCTTTGGGAAAATTTTGTGGGCAAGATTGTGATATTTTGGGGTCCTTGTGGATGCAAAATGTAGTATATAAGCTATATGAGACATGCTCAGGCTTGCTGGAACCAACAAGCCAACTATTCAATTGCAATATTGGGATCTGCGGGGATGCCCTTTTTCTCCAACCTTGTTTGGGCTTCACATTGATCAATTGGAAAGTTAGCTTACTGATAATGGGGACGGAAGAGCTCAACTTTTGCACTAGATCACCAGGCCGTTCATATATGTTGCTGATGTGGATCTCCTGTCTTATACTCTGGAAGACATGCATTGCCATCTAGATGCGTTGGACACATTCTGCCAGGTTACTAACATGTGCATCAATCTGGCTAAGAGTAAGGTGGTCATCATCTCATCCTCGTGTCAGCCACGGACTCCCTCATTCACTTACGAGAACAAAATATGGAGGTGATACCCACCTATAAGTATTTGGAAGTGGAGTTTTTCTCTACCATGTACTGGGACACTTCCATCCCGTTAGGAGTGACAACGGGATGGAAGGCTTGTATACAATCTTGAGAACAATAATAACAAACCGAGCTACCAAAGTATGCATTAGAACTTTAGGGATGCGTATTGTTTTTGAACTAGTTCTAGAACAAATATATCTGGTTCGAGGCTGCTTTCAGTCGCATTAGATATAAAGGCGGTTGAGAGCAAAGGGAAGCAAATAAAGGATGTACAAGTTACGTAAGCCCATTTATTGCGTCGATCTATTTCTTTTCCTTATTGAAATATAGCTTGCATGGAAACTTCAATATCCATTATTGGAGCCCAAAATTGCTACTTTGAGAATTGCGAGATCATCGGCGGTTGTTATACATTATTGAAGCGATTCGCGAGAAAAGCAGTTAAAAAATAAAACATATTCAAAAGTTTTGTAGTTGCTCAAAAATAAGATAAATGTGCTAAGCATTGAGGGTTAATTCTACGTACATCACATGTTACGTGAGTATTGGAAAAAAAAAAACTCATGTCCTTTAGGGGCTACCTACATATCAGCTTTGGCTTCTATGGGCAAAAGAAGTTATAGTTTGATTGGGAAGATGATAGCACCGGTTTTAAATGAAGCATGCCCATTCGATATTTTTATTATCTTTGTTGTGATTTTCTTAAGGTGAAATATTGGATTAACGATAATACACTCGGTAGAAATTGCGGGCATAGCGACCTACAACATATTAGATCGAATAGAGTATATCATTTGATTATTTATAATCAAAGTGGATTATCGAGAAAGATGGCGAGCACTGTAGGGGCAAACCAATTCGATCGGGGCTTTGCAGAATCTAAATTTATTCTTTGGCGTATACATTCTTCAACAAGCTACAATTATCCTCAGGTTAATGGTTTTTTTGCCATATCTACCTTGTTAATTTGATTTTCAGACTTGGCAAAAAATGTTTTTGATATTTATTTTACATGATTTCCCTAAGATTTTAGAGGTTTTGGCGGCCGGAAAGAAATTCCAATTCTCCAAAAATTGAAAAGAGTTTTGGCTCAATTCATTTCCTACATTTCCTTTTTTCATTCCACGAATCTATCTATACTATGCATGCCGAATCCGGATAGCATGCACAGACGCACCGCCTCCGGTGCTCAAAAGTCAGGATGAGCTTTCAGACATTTTTTTTGTGGGCATGGCTTAATCCAATCCTTCAAGACCCTACCTCTGTTCTTAAAGATCCTGCACTAGGGTATCAAAATCCCGTCCTAGATTGTGCTGCGAACATGTATTTTCTCTTTTCTTATTCTTCTAAGCAATAGATTGAGGAGGTCAATAAAGCCTTGAGAATTTGTTGGGGAGTCATGAATCGGGTGTTTAATCTATTTGTATTGAAAGTTGCTTTTGTCGTAGGAACTTTTTGCTCGCCAATGTTTGATTCTTCCACGGTTTTTGGGATGCTTGCATATCTCGGAATTGTGGTGAGGATGATAATGGTGCGAATACGGATATTACATGTTATCACATTAAGAGTCAAAAAGTTCGGTGTATGGATCTTCGGCTCTCAAAATCACGATTTATATTCTTACGTTTTACATGTTTTGTCATAGATACACATAACAAGGTTTTATTTGATGCATGCGTTTTTTTTTTTCCTTCATAGGATTTGAATTTGTATTGTTTTGGGCAACCTCTGTAATTGGATTTCTTTGTGGAATCAATTTGTTGGGACGGCTTTTTTATAGTATGTACTTTGGAATGCAAAAAAAAATGGAAGGCCTAAATTATTAGCAACATTTTGATCGACCCCAAATCATTTGTTCTACTACGAAATAGGCAAGTAGATTTGATTTGAGATTCAAGGACTTCCCATAGGTCTTTTATGCTATGCACATGCAATTTCAGCTCCGTCTATATTTTGATAGCATGAACTACCACCTAGAGGCCATTGCATCACAAAGATTTCCACGGTCGATGGAACCTTGGCACCGAGAGAGTTTGTGCATGCTAAGCTGTTATAATCAATGCGGGAATTAGCGGGTTAATCTTTTCTTCTTGGCTATGATGAAATGTTTATGTTAATAAAATAAGTTAGCACATTTATGCCATGCTTAAAAAGTATACTCGCCATACTTCGAGGTTTACATGCTTTTGAAAAATAGTTAGAATCACATTTTTACATTACGCTCTGCATTAAGCATGGTGAAATGTGTGTTAGGTTATGAAGTTTGTTCTATAAATCATTGTTGTTTGGCAAGCCCTTAAGACAATGTAATTGTAATGCATTGGTGCTGAAGCAAAGGTTTATTGCCATTTTCACCACATCGGTTAAGTGTTGTAGCTTTTATGGTTGTTACTTATGTTCTCTCAATTTCTATTCTCTGTCGGTTGATGTTTCTTCAAAGAGTTTATAACTTGCTGTGTATGTATCTTGCCAGATTGTCCTTGGAATGTTCGATAACATCGCCATAAGTCTTGGGTTGGTGATTATCTTTTGGGTCCACTTAGGGATTCTATTTTGTCGATCTCTAATCATGGGCAAAGGCAAGTTATTACATCCCTTTCATTTCTTCATGGTCCTTTGCATCTAATTCGGGCATAGATTCGGGCTTCAAGCATCTTTGATTTCACCCTTGCATTGCTTGCATCCAATGACATTTGTAGTGCGTAATCAATTAAAATTTTTTTTTTCCCAGCTAGACACATGACATTGCATGAAGTTTTTTTCTATCATTTTTGGGTTGCCCCTAGGGGGCAAACCCTCGATTTATATGGGGTTGTGGCATATCCACGGTATATGCTAGAATATACTCGAGAATATGTTGTTATTGGCTAAAAGCGGTTGTACCACAATGTGGGCGGTCGTTTGTGTTCTAAATCCGGGATGGTCCAACGGGTTACCAGGCATGGCATGAGAGAATCGTGCATCGGTATGGCGGTTACGGGTTCTTGTCCGGACTTCTAGGAATTTTTGCTCTAAAATTTGATCAAGTAGGCTCGAAAGGTATTCGTGAATGGGGTCATGAAATCTTGAAGAAATCCTTAAGCTCCATGGATCCCGATTGAAATGCCGGACTCAATACTTGAGTTCACTTGAAGTTAGCGACATCGAGATGGTCATCGGAAGGAAAACAACGGTTTGCTTTCGGCTAAGCGAGGGTATTTAAAAAAGATCTGCGAGGCGAGAAATCTTGATTAAAATCATTCAAAGGAAATAACCAAAGGATCAAGAGCATAAAATTCTGAGAGATACATTAATTCTTTGGAGTCCAAGGTGATCATGCTTTAGATTGGGCTTAGATGCTTGACTTACGGGAAAAAGCTCGAACTTCTCGAAAGCGATAGCGGGAATGATTCAATGCTCTTCAACAAGGTCTGTTCAGCACATGCCGAAACAATCAGTATGTTCGGTACCAAAAGGTTGATTACTGTTTTATATAAAGCGTAGTCGAGAGATCTTCATACGATATGATTAATAGAAGAGTGTTTTACCTTTTATGCAAGCCTGTAGAACTCCATCGCCTGGTTGATTGGTGATATCAAGCCAAATTGGAAATCTATGATTTATAGGAAGCGGGCATGCATTGGCACATGCAAAAGCGGAATAAGCATCGCGGGCTCGAAGGCATCGCGATCACGGATGGAAGCGGATTGGTGGTTGGAAGCGGCGTCATATTTGAAGCTCAGTTACGCATCAGGGCGAAGTGGTTGCCATGGCCATGGCGTTTGGATAAAGGTCAATGAATTTTTCGTAAGGCCCCTAGCGAACCTTACCTAGGCTGGTAGGATTGAGGACGATTGTCGGTTTAAATGCTTGCCCATTTCGTCCTCCCTTTCTTTTAAAGTATCGCCAAAGTATGAGGTAAGTGAGGCCGACATCTCAATGCCACCGCGTGCCTACCTACGCAATTTTTCCGTTGAAGCTTTATCTCGGCCGTTTATTGTGGTGATAACTTTTAAAGTAAGGTTTCCTATATATTCAAGGTTAGGTTTCTACATGAAGTTGCTTTTTTGGCCCTAGGGGGTGTTGACATGTATTTGTGGCCAAGGTGGATGTATAAGTCCCCTAGCCATTTTTTCCTTTTATCTCCTAGTGGTTGACATTTTTTCACTACAATTTCTCCTTGACTTAATGGATCAAGGGCTCTAATCCCAATGTCATGGTCCATCGGGTTTGTGGGTTCAATTTCGTTCTTGGTATTTGGCCCTCCCTTGGTTCTTGGTTTTGTAATGAATGTGAAGGTTGCGATTGGATTGTCTTGAATGCTACAATTGGTCATGTAATATGTTATTTGATTGCAAAGGCTCAAGTGGCGTGTACACAAGTTCCTACTTCTTCTTTGTATAGGATACAACAATGGCATTATATTGTAACAATGGCATTTGGCATGTTTACAACTTATCGTAACAATGGCATTATATTGTAACAATGGCATTTGGCATGTTGTTAAATTTCACGATGTTTTGTACCCAAAATTAATTGACAACAACCAACTTAAGCGCACATATTAGAAATGGGATTAATACATTAGCAAAGCACTTAAGCAGCATATTTGAAGCGGGATTGTTATATTACCAAAGCATGAATTGGTTCTTTTTACCATTGGGTATTCTATTCTTAATATTTTTTGTGCATTCACTAAGAAAAAAAGTATGTATTCATACGGTAGGTGTACAATTTTATTACTAATATAAAGCATTATTCATGAATGGCTAATATGTTTTAGACGTAACATAATCTTGTCAATCACAATTGGTCTAGGCACTGAGCTTTGCAAGCCTCTTCTTGATCCATGTACAATTCATAATAAAATTCCCTGTTCAAACCATTAATAAGCCCAGACATAAGAAATAACAGAACAAGAACCATGAAAAGCGAAAACACAACAAAACATGAAAACACACTCTCGGACCCCGGAGGGCAACCCTTAGTGCCTGACACCTTGTTTCCTTTTATGCGGTTTGCTCTTTCTTGCCTTTGACTTTGGCATTGGCTTTGCACAAGATTGCTATGTTCTAGAAAAGCTCCAAAGCAGCAGCTTGGCTTGCCACATAATATATTTTCCAATATGTAATTTATGTTTCAAAGGGTTTCCTCCTTGCCATTTCAAAGGTTTCTTATTTGGCGGTTGCATAGCCTCCACTCATTTGGGTAGACATGGTTAAAAGTATTTTTTCAAGCAATGTGAACTCTTCTATGTGCTTCATCCTAATATCTCGATATGCCATATACAGTTAAAGGTGGTCCTTATTTTCTTTAGCTTAGGTGCTTTCGACCATGCTTTGAAGATGCATAGTGTCACTATAGGCGATTTTTATCCTTCAAAGATGAGAGTTCAGTTTCTCCATTTTTTCGGATCAGATAGGAACATTGGTTGGGCAAATCTTCCTTCAAACATGTAATAAATGTCTTCTTTATTTTCGTTTATCCCTATGGCTAAAGTACATTAAAAATAGTAATGACTTATAACAAAGAGGGGCGTTGTTGTGAGGAGAATCATGGAGGCTTAATCGTCAAGGTTTTTGTGGGGCATGGAAACAATGTATCGGATCATCACAGTGGTAATGCAAATAATTCAGTAAAATAGTTTAAAGAATTGGTTTTTCTCAGCAACTATGTTCATCCCAAGCTAGAAAAATGATAAAAACATTAATCTATTTGGCATCCCTTCAAAAGAGTCATGTTGTTATGGGTTCTGAGATGTGAATGCATAACAATACCCATATACAATTGAGGTCAAGGTCCATATTCTACACATTGAAGATCAAGGCTGTTGGATGTATTGTTACAGATGATGTACAACAAATAAAGCTATCGATCTTGAATGCCATTCTATGCCAAAAAGGTCTTGAATGCCATTCTATGCCAAAAAGGTAAGAAACTCTAAAATAGAGTAGCCTTTGAATTGGATTCTGGATCACTTCTCTTTTAATATAACATGGCCTTTTATATGAAACAAGGTGACATGTATACCTTTGGAGTTAGTCTTAGAGGAGTCATATGGTATCTCAAGTTTGTATGCTGAAAATTGATGCTAAAAGACTTGACAAAGTTTGCACCCAAGATATGCCAAAGTAAATTTTTCTAGCAAGACATCAACTATGCTTCAATCTAGCGTCCACCTTTTTTTATGCATTCATTAATGACATATTTATCTTTTGAAGCTGCAGCATTCTCAACCATGCCGACGCTATAGTTGTAATTGAATAACATTGCAAGGACCATTGTTATATTACTTGATTTGTGAATATGGAATGAGAAACTACAAAATAGATTTTAGTTGTTGATGATGAGTCCAAATGTTGGTGCCTTGATGTCAATGTCCCATTGAGTTCACTATGGTGAGACTATTTTCAGGTGCATAGGTGCAAGTTGTTAATAATTGCCATTTCTCACTTGGATCATAATCCAAAGATGTTACATCCTTTGTGACACATGGTGTCTGCCAGCAAAGTATGGCCAATTCTAGAAACTCCGTTCCATATTTGAACAATAGATGTTTGGGTCTTTAATACTTATGTCCAATGTTTCGAATGACAGCCATTGTTGACATTATGTGTAACGGACCTAGGCCCTTGGCCTAGGCCGTTGTGCCAACACGTTAACATCAAAGTTAAATATTCATAAGACTTATATACTTGCCAATAAATTATACTCTCGCTAGACCATAAATTTACATGCGAGACAAAGCTCGTCACATTCTTGGTGCTCCAATAACTTCCACTAGGGCCTCAGAAAACGTCCCTCCATAGCAACCTCATCCCCGGACGATCCATTTGAATACCGCATTCTCAGCTCAGGACGTACCCTCTTAAACATACACAAACAATTCAAGGGGGTTAGTCCACAAGGACTAAGTGGGGAGGAAACATTCGGGAGCATCCACAACATCAACCACAAAGCAATCTAGTGTATAACATCACTCACAAAGTAATCTAGCATATCCATCAAAGATAAGAACAACAACAATTTTACCTGCTCCACTACGCCCCTGCATTAGTTAGAACTCGGACTACAAGCAGGTTTACATTCACATCAACCTTCTGTATGTATGCACATATGCCAAAATCCTTGGGTTGCGACCCCAAGGAGACCACTCTCTCCATCTGTATGCGTCTGAGGGGCTAAACTCATCCAATAGGCTCTCGGTGGGATCGCGAGGTCTACGGCCACCCCACCCCTCAGAAGGTGGGCCGCAAAATGCAATATGCCATCCAACAGGCCATCGGCGGATGCGGAGTCTCCACGGCCATTCCACCCCTCGAAGGTGGTCCGTTTGCAATGCAAGATGCAACATCATCCATCATGACTTTACAATACATCTTACTTCCAAGAACAACCACAAAACAATGCAATACAATAGAATGAGGTTCATACCAAGATATTTCATATCCAAGTGACAACACATCATTGCACATCTCAAAGCAAACGGGGAACTCCCTTAACATATAAGCGACCATAACTTTCGGGGAATATCTTAAAAGGTTCATAAGAGTCTTCATACTCAATGCATATACTAGCTATCTAGGCGCACAAATAAACACATGCCACAATGGCCAGCATACAGGTCAAGACAGATAGATAGGTTATCAACAATGGCATGGAGATACATATACAATGAGCCATTATACTAACCCAAGGCATGCCATTATAGTTAGGGCAACCACCTAACTATCTACTCTTATATAATCGATATAAGCCAAGATTCGATTCCCATATTCCTTGGATTCCCGTCCGGGAAAAAAATAGGGTGGAAAAAATAATTCGGAGAAAATTTTGAAGGATGCCACGTTGATGATCTTATCGGCTTCTGGAAGACTCCGCTCCGTCCATGGTCTTCCCCAGGCTCGGCCGATGCTCCGTCGATGCTCTTCCCCAGGCTCCGTCGATGCTCTAGTTCGTCTGCTCAATTCTGGGGACCTCTGCTTTTACTCCGACCATAACCCAGGTAATAGTAAAAAAAAATTGTGTTTTTGTGCTGCGTCTCTCCGGCTATGGCGTTGTTCTGGTAAAGGTTCTTTCTGGCATTAGATTAGAATCATCTCACTGGAAAAATTCCAAAACAGAGCAAATTGAAGAGACATGAGGACATGAGCAACCCTGGAACCGCATGCAGCGCCATATATTGGTATTTTCGGATTTGCCCCATAGCAGCATAGGACAAGATCCCATGATTCTATTTTTGCAACGGAAGTTACGGAACCAATTCGATCCGACACCAAATTCCTGAAGATTTAATGAAGTAACTCATACAGAGTACAGTATTCAATGCAAATTTGACGAAATGCTCAAGAACATGGGAGAGTGTATAGAGATTAGGGAAGGATTGGGTGTTAATTCTTAAAGCCTGGCCAAAAACTTCAGAGGGTCCTGTTTGTGTTTGATTATTTGGCATGCAGCGCCATAGGCAGTAAGCACAAATGGGCGTCTATGATCCTTGAGTAAAATAGGAAGCGCCCAACTGGGTCGAACAAAAAACACAAGATAAGCTGATATGCAGAGAGACTATGTAAATGGTCACAGAGGCAGATGGCAGCAGCAAAAGCCACAGCCCAAATTGCTACTCATCACATCAGGCTATCTGGGGCCGGATCATTAGTCCTGAATCTTTTGCAGATGCCCGATTACAGAGCCGGACCATTAGCCCTGAATCTTTTGCCTTTTTTATTTGCATCAGAATCACAGTTGTGTGTGTTGGCCTCGGCTGTGCCACTTTGGGGCAGAGCAGAAAATCTAGACATGGTAACTTTGTATGCATAGAATAAGCATCCCGAGAAGCCAAAGAATTATCCTAAGAGATCCACGAATTCGGCTTAGGAATTCACAAATTGCACCAATTGGGCTGGAAAATTCGTTCGATTGAATTGGTAGGCAGATCTGGGCGGAGGAATCCAAGACTCTGCTTAAAAAGATATGGATTCGGCTATAAAAATCCAGGAATTTGGCTGAAAAATGCACCAATTGGAGTCGGTATCCATGGGTTTATTCAAAAGGCCCACAAATTTATCTGGCAAAACGAGCCCCCACAAATTTATCTTCGAAATTGATTGATTAGGCTGTGGAATGAAGGTCGGAAAAGGAAAAAACTGCAGTGGCCGAGCCTCTAATTTCAAGTTGCACCTCCAAATTCACGCATTCGAATCTCCCAAACTCCTCTGACCGGAATTACTTCTATAGCTTCATGCTAACGTGGCAAGTCATACACCCTGGCTCCCTGGCCCCCTGGCTCGATTCTGGATTCATGGTGCAGCACCCAATTTATAGGTGCTCACCTTTTAGCAATGGTTTAAATAAACTATTGTTTTATTGCCTCAACATATTTTCATAAAGAAAAAGGGAAACATGCTGGTGCCCATGGTATATAGAACAAGGGAAACATACTTTACTACGAAAATTCGGTTGGCTATTCCCACGTCGTGTGCAAGAATTTTGTTTTGGCGGGTGTTGTCTCTTCAAGAAGTTGGAAGGAGGGCAACATATGCTGGTTTTCAAAAACTATAAGATTGTTTATCTTTCTTGCTTGGGTTCTCAATGGGCAAACCTTCAATTTAACGAACCACAAAACTTCATATGTCAAACATATGGCTTGCGACAGAAGGAAAATGCGATTCTCAATGGGGCAATTTGAATTGTGAGCATAATGTCGAGACTATGACTTGAAATAGGAAGCTCCATATTTTAACCAAATAGATCCAATCTAAATAATAGGCGATTCTCATTGATATTCCTATGTAATATGGCCCCATCAAGCCATAATTTCCTCGGAAGAATAATACCCTTCGTACAATTTCTTAAGGGGAACATCATACAAGGAAATTTCGGCTCTCCACATGGTTAATGGGAAACTCAATATAGTGCAAGCGTTTCCACAATAATTCCATCTAGGGGGAAATATGATGGCAATATGTAGGCCATAAGGTAATTTACAAATCATGTCAAATATGCAAATATGTAGCCATACATCCAAAGGCCGAATTCTAACATCAAATCGGCCCTAACCATATGTATTCTTCTATATCTTATGCAAAGTTGAGTGGGATCCCCAACTTAGTCTCAAAATTTTCCAAGGTCTAATCACCATGCTATAATTTATAGTGCAGCTTAACGTGTCGGCCTTTAGACATAGAACAACTAAGTTAAATAGATTTCAATGTTGAGTCCCGCGTTAAGCAATGCCATTTGAAGTTATTGGATGTGCCTAGAAAATGGAAGTGGCTATAAGTTAATGTATTGTTAGCATTACTAGGTCCAATACTTAACTGTTAAAATGGCATTTTCCCTTGGTTAATGAGGTTTTATTTAAATGTTTGCTTTTAAACACACTTCTAACTAATGCGAGCAAATTGAATCACAAAATTTGAACCTCATTTTGAGAGCCTTGAAATAACATTATTATCTTCAATATTCGTTACGAAAGCAAAAGAATCTAAGTTCCGAACATACAAAAATTGAACTGTGTTTGAGCATGGGGAATTCTAACCTCTGTAGTTTAAGGAGCCCTACTCCATGGCCGCGAACACAAGGCAACAAAATGCAGGTTCAAATTCTGCATGTTCTAGCATGTATAGACGAGTTGGGGAAGAGAAACGTTCGCGGCGGCCTTGGCCGCCGCGATAAGTTTCTTGTAATCCTAAGCCATGTTCCATAGTTTAGAATATATCAACATATCTTATTATGGTTTATTCCATTCGTTAGCTCAACTTGTTTACTTTGCTAGACACATGCTTTCGACTAAGCTTATAAGGTCCCATGGCTGCACTATGCCCAGGAGTTCCCCTACCTGTCAAGACTTCTCTTCCTTCAACATCACATATTTGCTACTTATATCCACATATTCCCTGAACTGTACAAGTATTCTATTCAATTTACTAATTCTCTCTCTTAGATTATGGTGCCCCCTTGACTCCATACCAGGACTATGCCCATACCCCATAAATTCCCTCAGGCCCTTCTTCCTCTAGGAGAAGTGGCGTCCAACATTATTAGGTAAGATACTTCAGCTTTGGTTCCTCACAAGTTCAAGCATAACGGATTTACTCTTAGGCCGAGTTCATAAAAGATTCCCTACAATACCACAACCCTGACACTATCTCGGTCTCTATGGTTCCACATAACATGATTTCGTACAAAGGCCTCTATAACTTAGAACTAGGAAGCAATATTCAAGTGGTCAAAACCTTAAGTTAATACTTTAATATAAATATATGGGAATACCAGACCCTGGTATCCCCCTCTAAATAAATAACACTGTAACAGACTACGGCGGCCAACAACGGCCGCTTCTGGGTTTCTATTCCCTGCACTGGCGTGCATCCGAAGCTATAACGCAGGCTTTCCCATAAGATTGGATTGGCGACCTCTATGTCTTGTATTCTATCTGGAGGAACAAAGCGGAAAGCTCGGAATTACAGCAGCAAACAGGCCACGCTTTTCATAAATCGGAGGTGCTGGGTTCCAGGGCTTGGCCCAATCATGATTCCGCTATTCACCAATGAGGCTAAGCTCTAACACAAGGAAAACGACTTGACAGAAGCAAAGGCAGTTACAAAACATAAGCATTCACAGGGAAATAGGAAGAGGCAAAGTTCGAATCAGGACCCGAATCCTCCCGCTGTTTGCAGAGAAGATCACACAATCCAAATCGGATTATACCATGAGGCCTGGGTTTTCCATAGAATCGGAATTGGGTTTAAGAATGAGCCCAAAAACCAGTTTCTTATCACCACCGGTTTATTCTGCATGATTTCCAATACATACACAAGCAATTCCCAAGCATGCATCAAATCTCCACGCACGAATTAGATCCCCACCTTAGTTTTTAAGATATGCCTCTGCTCCAAAATCGGTCTGCGCCTCCTTTTGTCCTCTTATATACCTTTATATCCAGCACCTGGCAAGCTATCTTGCTGCCAGAAGATCCTGCCAGGTGTAAATCCGGCATGCTACAAGTCAAATCCTGCAAGATCGGGCTTTATTTGGCCTAATTTGCCTGCCTGATACCTCTCAAACACAGACACGATTTTGTTCCCCTATTTTTATGGTGCTCACCCATTTGGACATCATAAATTAAGGTTTTTTTAAATAACCTTAGCTACTATATTTTTATACTTTAATAAGTGCTACCCATGGACACATACCAACAAGGCCTTTAGAGGATCTGCACAACAAGGTAAGCCACTAGGTTCGTTACATTATGGAAAAAAGAGGCAAGTAATGCCATCTTTGTAAATAATATTTGTGCAAACCCATAGCATGGTCTACTAAAGTCTACTTAATACAACATCAATGAGTGTCTAGGACATTCTTTTTGTAGCACATCAAGCATGTCTTTTTATCAAAGTTAGAATGCTCTCATTTTGTGCCCTCACGTTTAACCAAACAAAGAGCCAAGTACTAACAACTTTACATTGAAATGGTCTAATGAAATAACTAAAAGACCATGATAGAACCCAACAAAAAATCATGAGTGTAGGCCTTTAGCAAAGGCATTACCCCACACATGCAATCTCAAATGACAAACCATTCTTTCTGGAACATAGTTTATGACTATGACCAAATCGTTAATGCTCCCTCAAGTTGTAATGCAGTAATATAACTGCACTTATAAGATCTCATGGCTACTTAGTTTAATCCCCAATTTCATAATCAAGGGCTAATTATTTAGCATGTTCAAAGTAAAAAAAATAAAGCTCCACATACATTGCAATCTTATGGATTCATAAATTTGGCAAGCTTTCTAAATCGAGGCCTATCCATTTTCAGTTGCCTATCCACAACTTGGATGAAAAGTTGTGCAATGCAATTATATCAAGGGGCTATCGATAAAACAAAACCCACATAAATTACCTACCAAAAGGATCCTCTATTATACATAAACCCTCATCACACAGCACCCACATATTAAAATTCCACGAATACAACCTCTTCAAATTACAGACACATCCATCATTACTAAGTGTTATCTAGATGCAACGATAGGCAACATCATCTACAAATGCAAGAAATTAAGTTCGACTCCTACAATGAAACCATATTTATGCCCGACAATGCTGGTCATCCCTTACTAGTTTTAGTTATGCTCACAGTTTTTTAGGCCAGATTTTAATCAACAAACGTGTGATATAAGATAAAAAAAGGTCAAGCACTTTGGAAGGTTGGATTTTGGGAGATCGCGTTGCCCCAATAGGCACAAGTACAACACTTTTTTCTCTCGATTACAAATAATATTTTCTCTGATAACCCTAGACCATCATGCCCTATTGGTATTACTCCAACATTTGTCAATGTCTCAATTGCATTGACAATGCCTTTTGGCATCACCATTAATAGTTCCTTCAACTCATGAATTAATAAATTGAGGAACTGTTGCGTAAACTCTGTCGTCTCACTTGTGGCATCCTCAAAAGACTGACCTCCTACAAATGTAGATATTCTACAATATCTCTATTGTATCTACAATAAGCTCCTATACTATATTTTTCCGTGCATTACAGTAATACATCATGGCTTGAGGATGAAATACAACCACCTATGGTGCAAAATTTCTTGTGCTACCAGATTTTGAAAATGATGGATGTTTTTACAATACTGAAAGGAAAGGGCAACCTAAGCATGACTTGACCTCGTGAAAGTGAAGATGTGAATAATGCCATTGTGATTTAAAACAAAACCTTCTTATAAATCTATATGTTTTTCCTTTGGATGTGTTGAAAGGAGTAAAAGACCTAGGTATTGTGTAGAATTTAATCTTTGTTGTGGACTTGCTTTAATTCAATTCATTTCAATTTACTAGTTGGAAAAATACCCAATAGTTTAGTTGTCTTTTCCTATTACAACTACCGACTTTTTTGGTTCATGTCTCAAGTTTTTAAGTTTTCTGAGAAAAGAATGCCCAGCTCTAAGGAGATCTGGGGCAAAATACATACTTTAGGGGTTAAATTAGCTTCCAAAGATCAGTAGACTAGGGATGCTTTTGGCCACCCTTCAAACCCAGATGTCCCTACCCTCTTATGACTAAGTGCATCCCCTGGGGTTTTGAATTTGATCTATTTGTATAATAGGTGGCCCTTTATAAAAAGATAAAGGACTTCCCAGAAAAAAGCTATAGGTGTCCTTTGAAGTTGATATTTAGAGAAAGTATCTATTAATATTCCTTTATTATATTATTAGGCAACATTGAAGAAATAATATTTTGCATAGCTTTGCTAGCCACCGCTCTTGGAGTCTAGTTCCAGAGTGGGATTGGCACCACTCATAATTTACGGTTTAGGAGGTATTGCATAAAACGTGGACAGGAGGGGTCAAAATAGACTGCACGTGGAGATCTGCAAACAGAGGTCACAATTCCTATAGAAGATCGAGACCATTATTCTTTTACCAGTTACTGTAGAAATTCCCATTGATCGGAGGCTGTAGAATAGAAGAGTTGATCATAGCCAGAAGTCAGTTGCCTTAAGCCAAAGTTTGTAGCTTTGCTTATAGCCCTTTCGGAGGTGGATCCAGTTGGTGGAAAACTACATGTGCCATATCAATTTCTTCTGAATAAGACCAATTTCTCTTGCTTTTCTGCTTAAGCTTGATTTTAGTTTCTTTTAAGAGTCTATTTTTCTTCATTCATATCATTTTATGAGTAATTCCTTATCGTGGAGCCGCCAAAGAGAAGATATGTGGCACAATGATCTACAAAAGGAATACAACAAGTAAACATAAAAATGAATATCCAATGACATGCAAGGTAACGGAAAATATCAGAAGGAATGGGTATCCAAATAATGCCCTTAGGCTGGGTTCACATGCACCTTCGTGACCCTCACCATCACGTAAAAGGGCTCACCATTTTACGCCCACCAACGCCCATCATCGCCAATTTGCACTGGGCAAAACAGGCCCCCTCTCCGGCGATGGTTGCATGTGAACCGGCCCTTAGCAGCTCAAATATTACAAAGAATATACCATAAGATTCCAAAACCGCCAGGTTTTGGAAGACTACCATATTGGAAATTTCCATGAAAAGATGCAGTGGGTCCCCACCCCAGCCAGAATGGAAGAACTAAAAATGTACTACAGAAAGATTGCCTTGTTTCTCGGTTCAGCTTTCACGTGGAATACAAATCTATAAAAGGATATTCCTCGAGAAAAGAAGCGCAACATTTCCTTATGTAATCCCGGGCAAATCCGGCAGCACTGGCTATGGAGATGGATAGCCATACTAGCAACTCCAGCTCAGATGATACTGACAGTACCGAAAAGCGTCGGGTTAGCAGCTGGGCAGCCTCCGTTGGAGATTTGGATCCATGGACCGCCTGGGCTTATAGACCACATACAGTTTCATTGCTCTTCATAGGCGCTTGCATTCTTGTGTGAGTTGAATAATTTATTCCTTTTTGAAAATTGAAAATAAAAAAGATAATGCTCTATGAAAGGTGCAATTCTTGTTGTCTCTGCGAAGAAGCAATTCTTTGGTAATGTTGTTCATTGGTATTGGCTTCTTGAGCTGATCAAGTAACATAATTTAGTGAGTATGTACTATCTTAAAAAAATACTTCATAATCTTTAATTTTCTAACAGTTGGGCGAGTGGTGCATTGCAGCCTGAAGTCATGAAGACGAATACTGTTACAAACTCAAAAAGGTCTTCTGATTTCCTATTCTATCCATAAATTCACTTAACATGCTACAAATGTTAGATTGGATCATTCAGTGTGTTGCACCCTATAAACCTAATCATATTTTGATGGTAATTGTGTTTCAGGGGTGTTTGGGCAATGATTGCTGTCTTTCTGGGATATTGTTTCCTACAGGCCCCACCTACGTACGTTTTCTACTGTTTATCATCATTCTGTTCTTCTCTATTTTTGTTTGCTACAAAATCTTAGAATGTGTAAATTGGGTCCAAAATGGTGTCTGCAGCATTTCAATTGTTCCACGTGTTTGATGAGTATCGTGCCTTTTCACTACATGTGGATCTCTGCCTTGTTCCATTTTGATAGATAACACATATTATGACATGCATCTTTGATTACAGAGTTTCTACCGTAGCAAATGATACTGAAATTCATCAAATTCCTTCGAAAGTTTTGGAGCAGCAGTAAGAGGGAAAGGAAGAGATTTAAATTGAGAGGATTGTCTATTTGGCATTGTTTTCCAACTTAGCGATCTGTGATTGGATTTTTTTTATCTCCTGGACTGATGCGATGTTTCTTCTAATGCTACTTCTAATAGTTGAGATAAAAGTTTATCCATGTTCCGTCTTAGATGTATTCCCATTTATCCTTGGTTTTTGTTTTGTTTCAGAATATTGATAAGACCTCATCCATCGTTTTGGCGATTGGTCCATGGTATTGCCATCGTTTACCTTGTGTTCCTCACCTTCTTACTATTTCAGGTAGAGCTTATAGTGGAAAGAAAAGAAATGAGCTATTTCTTTTTTGAATTTGTGTTTGTCTTGTTCCATTTATTTATTTATCTTGTTTTGCGCAGACACGTGATGATGCCCGTCAATTTTTAAAATATGTCCATCCTGATTTAGGGGTCGGTACGTAACTGCTCCATCCAGTTAGTAAATCAATATTCTTTTCTCCAAAGTACTAATCACTTGGAGTTTTATGCACTCCAGAGCTTCCTGAGAGATCTTATGGAGCTGATTGCCGTCTTTACATCCCAGAAGATCCAAAGAACAGGTTTAAGAACATCTATGTATGCATCCTATTCGCTTATATCCCCAGTTCTTTTCATGCTGACAGTATTGTATTCTTTCCATATCTTTGCTTCTGGTTTTGGCTATCGAAGTGGTGGCTAGCAGGTGGGCTTTTGGAATGTTTAGGTTTCTGATTGCAAACATATATGGGTATGAAAGTTTGTGCTGTAGTTACATTACTCCATAAGCCTTACGTTAAGTGTGATTTTGAGTGGTGATTGTTTAGCTGACATGTCTTTGAGATGACCAACAGTAAAAATTGTTAGAAACGTTTAGGCTTTCTGAGAGAGTAAAATAGCAGTAAGTATTTCTTAGTATTTTTACAGGTTCTGTTGACGCTTATTGGGAACAGTATTTTAGCGAATGTATAGGCTTCTGCGAAGTGTAACCATATCGACGTGGCCTTTTCCATTCCGGCTGTGTTGACTTTGAAACAAATCATGTTCATTTTGAGAAATGTGTTACTTAACTGCACAATTTAGTCAAATAAACATGATGATAGATATCATATTTGACATCAAGTATCTACATTAGCTTTATTGAAGCTAAGGAACATGTTTATCCATATGGAAAGAGCAGACAGTTTTTGGGATTGCTAGGACTCCTCTATCTGGGCAGGTGTTCTAATTGTGTTATTCGGCAAAGCTAAATTTGGAACAAGATTGCAGGTCGCTTAAAAGCTTATTAATCTGCCTGCGGCTGTTTTGTAGTCTTTGGCCATGATCATGCCTCAGTCTGAAGTTGGGGTATAGATTATTCTGTATGTACATCCAATAGCTTTTGTCAAGTCATGCCTTTTGTTTTTTATTAGCTTTAGCTTTCTGGACGCGTTGCTGTTCTTTACTCTGAAATGCTGTTTGATGTTTCCATTAGGATACACTGTTTGATGAGTTTGTGATTGCTCATATACTTGGCTGGTTTGGAAAAGCCATTATGATACGAAATCTGCCTCTCTTATGGGTGCTCTCAATTGGGTTTGAAATGATGGAGGTAGTAATCTGGACACTTTGTGCCTGCAGCTTTTCTGATGATCAAATGATTTAAACCATGCATTTGATACAGGTTACATTCAATCATATGTTACCAAATTTTAATGAGTGCTGGTGGGACAGTATCATTCTTGATATTCTGATTTGCAATTGGGTTGGTATGTTTGTCATTTATCCTTTATTTAATTTGTATTTTTCATGTTATGTGGGCTTTACAAAGGACATTCACAAATGTCAGGGATATGGGCTGGAATGAAAGCTGTCAATTATTTTGATGGAAAGACATATGAATGGGTCGGCTTGAGCCGTCAGCCTACTATCTTCGGAAAGGCATGCTCCCCTGATTATTTATCTTGTAAGCCATATTTTTTCTGAGTACTGGATTGCATGGTGTGCACTTTCAGGTGAAACGCTCTTTGGGACAATTTACACCTGCACATTGGGATAAGGACGAATGGGACCCCTTGTCGGGTCCTGTACGGTTCCTTCAGATTTTGGGTCTTGTTGCAGTAATCTTGATTGTGGAGCTTAATGCTTTTTTTCTGAAGTTTTGTCTGTGGGTACCTCCTCGCAACTTATTAAATTCTTATCGATTGGTCGTATGGTGGCTTATAGCAAACCCTGCCATACGGGAGTACAATTCATTCCTCCAAGACAGGTCTTTCAGCTTGTTACAGCACTCTTGGATTTTGTAGAACGATAGCAATTACATTTTGTAAATTTCTTTATCCACCACACTTTTGTGTTGTTTCACAGCGAAATGTATAGTGTTTGTTTGTCAATTACTTTCCAAGGCAATGGAATTTTAGTGTAATGGACTTAATTAATGTTCTTTTGTGCCATGAAAAGAATCGAATCTGCGTATTTGACTAATGGCAGGTTGGTTATTGCTTTTGCAGAAAACCAATCAAGAAACTTGGAAGCTTTTGTTGGCTCTCCATTGCAATTTGTATTATTGAGGTCCTCATTTGTGTCAAGTTTGGTCAAGGTATGCACATTATTTTCTTAGTCTATGACGTTGCACTGATTTTGTGTATTATTTATACATGCAGGTCTTTATCCCAAACCTATGCCTAGATGGATTGTGTGGTTCTGGTCTGGTGTTGCTCTTATCCTAACATTTTTTCTTGCTGGATGGGTCTCAAAGCTCTATTTGGACTCAAGGTCGAGAACGGATGCCAAAAAGCAGTCCTGAAACGGAAAACCCAGCCTCTACTCCTGTGGTCAAAATGCTCCTTTGTTTCTTCGAAGTTCGTCTTTGTAAAGGTGGAATAACTTGTTTCCTGTTGTGATCAAATGGCCTTTGTATTCCTAATTCGGAGGGGAGGATTTTATTGCATGATCATGCATACAATCAGACGCGACGTGCAAGTCTGTGGTCTTAAGAATAATTTGTTTGTTTGTTTGGCTGTTTGTAACACATGTGAGAAGCTTGTTCTTGTATATGAAAGTGTTTAAGGTACATACTATATGCTGGTGCAGATTTGATGAAGGTGTGGGGGTTTTATAATGTTCTCATGTAATCTGCATTGGTTGTTTGGGAGGATTGTTTTTCGCATAAGGGAATGCTCATTCTAGTGACAGTCCTACCATGCCAGTTCCATAGATGGATGCAGGGTTGACAGGCCAAGAATGTGACCAGAATGCAGTGTTTTCGGTTGCCTGAAGGGCAATCCCTAGGACTGGAGGTGAGGGTTGAGGCATATTCCAGGAATAATGTCATTGTGAGGCCGATATTTGAGCTCAATAAAGAATGTGTGAGGAATATGCCATATGAATGGCCAGAGATATGGAAACAAAAAATATGCCGAAACATCGCTTGTTACTAAACGCAATCAGATGGAATATGCTGAGGACTAGTGATCGCATGCAGCAAGACGTACGCATGCAGTCATCTCATGCAGCTATCTGAGTACCGCAGAGACCAAAGCGGTCATCACATTCCTCTGTTTTATTAGCTGCATTGCTTTCATCTTTCTTTTCTCCTATTTCTTTCATATTTGCTTCCAAAGGTTCTTTCGATTTCCTCAGTATTTCTCTTTCATATTTGGGGTTATTCTCGTCTCGTTTATAATTTGATTGCTCTTCCTTAAAGCATCTACCCATTTTCCTTCACCGGACCTCCATCCTTCCATTTTCTATAACCTCCATGTTTGCCACGAATTATGCTCCGCCATAGCTCAAAGCTTAAATTAGTTTGAAATTCTTAAACTTGAGTTTTTGGAACAGAAACGTGACACTTTCTAGTAGCATGTCTTTGAAGTAAAACAACAGCTTGAAATCTTTGAACAAAAGGACTACCTTGCTTTAATCAGATGACATTTTGCTTCAATCCTTCAGACAACAGAAACAATAATATATAAACTGAAATCCGGCATTCCCATAACTTCTCATGTTTTGCGCTTTGTGTTCAAAATTTGCGAACAGAATTTTTTTGTTCTTTGGCACAAGCATGTAATTACAGGGACATGTAGATGTTGCTGATGAAGAAAGAGCATAAGCCGTAGCCAACGGTTCATACTAAATTTGCATAGTCCGATAAAAACAAAAAAAACTCATCAAATGCCGCAAAAGCACATGATGATTGTGATTGTGAGTAATGATTAATGGGATGTAGAATAAGTTTTAAGAAAGCCCAAACTGAAAACATGCTGTTGGCCATAAACTTGTTTTAATACAATGCTTATTGTTTGCCATTAGGCCCTCTTATAATTAGAGAACTATGATTGGGCCACATCATCAAATAAGACACCAGGGCTTTTCCATGGTATGTTTTCAGACATGTCTCATTTGAATTCCGTACAAGGATGGTGTCGCATTTTCTTCCGGGGGAAACCCCCGCCACAAGATATGACAGCCAAGCTTGGCTAATCCCAGGCCTTCTTGGCCGCAATCTTAGGACGACCCAAAAATAAGTTGCAGATTCGCAGATTTGCAGTCCGTCCACATGATCTACTCAAAGTTTTTGGCTTTTGTAGCCAATTGGAGCCGGAATTGTGGGCTGGCCCTCCATCTCAGACTTATGAGCATCCAGAATCAAGCATTTGCAGGACGAAATTTGGCCGAAATCTGGCCGAAATCAAGCATTTGCAGGCTGTCCCTCCAAATCAGACTTGTGAGCATCCTGAATCAAGCATTTGCAGGCCGAAATCTGGCCGTAATCAAGCATTTGCAGGCTGGCTCTGTTTTCTGCTCTGTGTAGTCTGCTGTGTTTCAGTTCAAGCTCTGTGTTGCATGCCTGATGCAACAATGAAAAACAATAGTAGAAACATTGGGAATGAAGAGTCAGTGTATGAAGGAGATGCTTCCTTGTTCGATGCTTCAATCTGCTCACAAACCATTTACACCCCATTTTTTATTGATGACTTCTACTAATCCTTCTCTGTATGATGGAGCCGCGGCCATATCTGGAGTAGAAAGAACTGCCGGAGTGGTCGGATCGGGAGATACAAAAGAATCAATTTTACCAGCTCTAGCATGCATAAGGAAAGAAGAAGTATTTATTGGAGCAGAGGGAGCAAACGGAGTGGTAGGGGTAGAAGGGGGAACGAATTTTTGCTTTCTTCTAAAGGATTTGCCAGATGCTAACCTTCGATTATACCTTGAACCGCTCATAAGGCTTTCCCTGTTCGATGCTTCAATGAAGAGGCATGTGGAAAACCAAGATTATAGGCATGTCTTATTTTAATAGTACATGTTTTATTCTGAAGTAATGGAAAACTGATTTGTTTAAGACGTGTCCTATTATGACATGGCGCTGACGTGGAGCCCAAAAGGGTGTCTTAAAAAAATATGACAGCCATATAATAAGAGTGCTGTGGAAAAAGGGCCTTAGCCTAATTCTAAAATGTAGGAAAAGGCTGCTAGAACTTTGCATGCTTCATCTTGCATTTGAGTCTACCATCGTAGTTTTTACTAAAAACACAATGAGGCCAGAGCTGAGGGCTAAATTTCAGGAGTCCAAATAAAGAGCAAACTCTATCCGATTGATACGGAGGAAAAAAAGCATGATGCTTGGGATGATATTGCTGATTGATGTTGCCATGGATAGAAGAAGGGCATTTCGATAATTTTTGAGAAATTAGGGGTATTTTGATGAATACCCCAAAATAGAGGGGTATTTTTACATTTTTTCCTTCCTTTTAAAAAAAAAATCAAAATAGAAAAAGAAATGACAGCTCTGAAAAGCAAGTGTGAGACCTAATATATGCAATGGAACATAAATCATTCAAATCAGGTGCTTAGAACTAGAGTTACAGGCTTTCAAATAAGGTCATTGTTGCCCATCCATGCTCATCTCCTGCCCATCTACCGTGCCCCTCTTTTTCCAGTTCATTTTTTCTTCAGATGCACGATTGTAGGCAATCTGGATGCACGATTTCTGGGCTACTATGACTGTTATCAAATCCTCAACAGATGTCAGGCAAATGCACAGATTGAGAACACCTCTTTCCAGCAGTAGACCCTCAAGTGCGGCTTATTTGTGTGATGGAAGATATGGGAGGATTCCATTAACAGCAGTAGCAATTAATCATCGAATTCAAAACACAAATCTGGCAAAAAACAATGGCATCGGCTTCCTACTTGTGGCAGAAATCTAGTGAAATGCCGCAAAAGCACATGATGATTGTAATTGTGAGTAATGATTAATAGGATGCAGAATGAGTTTTAAGAAAGCCCAAACTGAAAACATGTTGAGGACCTCTGTTGGCCATAAACTTGTTTTAATACAATGCTTAGTGTTTGCCATTAGCCCAATTCTAGAATGTAGGAAAAGGCTGCTAGAACTTTGCATGCTTCAGCTTGCGTTTGAGTCTACCATCGTAATTTTTACTAAAAACACAATGAGGCCAGAGCTGAGGACTAAATTTCAAGAGTCCAAATAAAGAGCAAACTCTATCCGATTGATACGAAGGAAAAACAGCATGATACGTGTGATGATATTGCTGATTACTGCTGTTATAGATAGGAGAAGGGCATTTTGATAATTTTTGAGAAATTAGGGATATTTTGATAAATACCCCAAAATAGAGGGGTATTTTGTACATTTTTTTACCTGTTATCTCAATGATCTTGCCTTCCGGCGTTGTTACCTTCCATTTTCCACAATCAGTGATGGCTCCTGCTGGTCCAAGATACTCCATGCCTATTATCAAATCATATTTGCCGATGTTCATCACTTCAGCTCCCATTGCTACATTGATTCCCGGCAAGTCTATGTTGAAGTTGATTCTCTTTCCTGTTGTGTGCCTGATTGCCCCACTAGCCAGCACAACTGGCCTAGGCTTTGACTTCGACGGCTTCAGCTTCAACGCCTGTACCATTCTTGGCGATGCAAAGTTATGGGTGCTCCCTGTATCTATCAAGACTATGAAAGATTTTGCTTTGGCTTTCTCAGTTGTCGAGATGACTTGATACTGGCTTTCGGCGTTCTCAGTGTCAATGGCGGCAAAAATATGGCACTCACCCTGGATATAGTCCGGTGCATCGTCCTCGTCAGCGTCCGTGGGTGTCTCCCATCCCATCTCCGCTAATGCCGCGTTCATCACCAATGGGGCAGTTGTTTGTCCTATGCCCTGGCGGGAAACACCTAAAGCACAGCTGCTTTTCTATACACTCCCGCTTCTTCTCTTTGGGAATGGATTGCAAAAACTGTCTCACTGCCTTTGAATAGTTGGAACCCCCTCCTTGCTCTTTGAAGGTCACCTGTTTCTTATCCTGCTTGCCAAAGTTTACATTGCCCTGCTTCCCATGATTTGTGTTGTATTGTGGTCTGCTACCTGCTGGGCTTGCCGCTCTTGCACTATAGCCTCCCGTGCCCTTTTCCTTATCCTGATAGTACTGCTGCCTCGGTCCGCTCTCTTGGGGTCCCGTTCCTTGCAAGCTTACTGCCTTGGATTCTGCTTCTAACACCGTCCTAGGGTTTATTGCTCTTACTAGCTTTCGGATCTCTTCGTTCAACCCTTCTATATAACCCTCTACTGCGTGCCTTTCGCTCAACTTGGGCACATAAAGCCTTAATCTCATGAATTCCTCTGTGTAACTCTGAACTGATTTGTTGTCTTGTTGCAACCTGTAAAACTGCTGCATCATGTGACACTTGTGTTCCCTTGGTACATAATGCCGCTTGAATGCTTTGACAAACTTCTTGAATCTACAGTTGTCCCTACTCAAGCCATGGGCTTTGGCGTAGCCCTTCCACCAGATCCTAGCTACTCCCTTAAGGTTAGCTATTGCCACTCTGCCTTTGTCCTTGTCTTTCATGCTGTAGGCATTGCCATACTCTCTCATTTCGTCTAACCATGCTTCTGCCTCCATCCCGGACCTGTTATCTCCTGAAAATTGTTCCAACTTTCTTGCTTTCCATACATTACTGAGCGCTGAGTCAACCTTCTTCAGATAATCAGATGGTGTCCTGCCCCTATCATGGTTAGGGTTATCCCTATGGTCTCGTCGCCCATCCTCCTGCTCTTCCGACTCAGAGTCGGAGTCGGAACTAGAGTCGGAGGACTCCGTGCTGGTTGACCTCCTTCTCCGGCTTCTCTTCTTTGGTTTAGCTGCTCGGCCGGCTGGTGTCTCAGGCAATTGCACGTTCTGGTCTGGTCCCCCTGTTGCTGCTCCCGCCAACAGTGCTCTTATCTTATGAATGTCTGACCTTATCTGGGATATCTCCTGCTCCGGGGTTGGTGCTTCAAAGTCTTGGTACAGGTTTCTTGGTTGAAATTGCCTTGGTGGAGTGTGTTCTTGCTCATGTTGCCCTTGTTCTTCAACATTCCTAGGTACTCTAGCTGCATACACATTAGATTACACTCTGATGATTAGTTCGTTGTTTTGTCATTGCCTTGGTTTGTTTGATGATATAATTGTGGGGACAAAATATATCAAGAGAACATAATTAAGATAGTCATTTGTATTCATGGTTATAATAATTTTTATACATTCAAGATATCAGTCATGGAAGAAAAACATTTTTAATTCTATTCTTGGAATTTCTTCCTGTAATCCGGGTTGTCCTCCAAAAATTTCTTCACTTGGACTGTGCCGATCATTCGCCCTAGGTTCCTGAGGATGTTTGTGGCCGTGCCTCCTTGAAGTGCGGTCACCAAGTCTTCAATCCTCTTGTCCGACGTTTAGGCCGCGGTAACTGCCAATCTGCCCTGCCGTCTATAGGGGACTGTGAAGTCGAAGATGCTTAATGCTATCGTTCTCTTGACAAGGACGACATGATCGATGTTTGGGGCCATACGAGCATGACTTCCAAATCCTGAGAGAGCGATGAGCATGAAGACTCCTTCTTCACCCCGTGGGCTGAATTGGCGGTGTATAACCGCTATTCTTCCATCTACAAGCAATGGGAGGTAGAATCTAAGGGCTTTATCATGCCCTGCCTCTTCGCCGGATCTGAAGGCTGCTCTATGTCTTCCGGAGTACTCGTCAACTGGCACTTCCTCCATTTCTCTGAAGTCGCGGTACACGGAAGCTGTCAGGTTGATGCTGCCCTCAGCTTGTCGTGGTGCCGATGCCGATGTGCTAGGTAGGAGTGCGGACATTGATTTTCCCCTGATTCCCATGCGCTCCTGAATTGCCAAGAACTCCTCTTCCGACGGCAACTCTCGCTAAGCCATCATCTGTCCGATGCCGGTGTAGGTTTCGATATCTGTCGATGTCTGGCCGGTGTATGTTCTGGCTTCCCTTATACTGATGGGAAAGTCCTGAGTTTCTCTGTCGATCTGATTGTTGTTGTAGGAGGTGCAGAAGTTCATCTACCCTGTCCCTATCTCGGCACTCGGGGAGGTTCTTGATATCATGGAGGCTTAAATATGCCTCTCCTTGTATAATCACTGGGGTCAAGCTTGTAATTCCTTGCCCAAGTGGTGGGGCTGTTCTTATGGCTCTGAGTCCTTCCTCAAAACTTTGGAGTTGCTGCTCTGCTTGTTGCCTTTCCTGTACTAGGTCGATGTCTTCTGTGTCTGACTCGCGTCCTTCCTCTTCTTCTTCCTCTGCCTCCTCGTATGCAAGGCGCATCTGCTCCTCTTCAGCTGCTGCCATGGCCATTGGCTCGACTCTAAGGGTTGCACAGATGGTTCTCCTATCTGGGTTTGGTGTGACGTTCCAGCACAATATACGGTCCCAAGACGTATACTGTACTGCCTCGTCACACATACACGCCATCCCGATTGACATGTACGCCGACGTGTAGCTAAGCAAGTAGCACCCTAGGGGGCAACTTGCAAGTGTGTGCACATTTATTCATGTGTACACATTTACCCATGTGTACACTTTAGTCACTTAATTAATAAAGGCAAGTGGGCCATACCCATTTATCCCACATGCTCAAGGGATAATGAAAGCCCTAGCCCTAACCCTTAGTCTATATAAGGCATAGGAAACCCTAACTTTCCATTTTCGTCCACAGCCTTCTAGAACTCCGTTTTGCTTGCTCCAAGAGCCAATCTTGACTCTTGAAGTCTGTCTGAGCAGCCTAGCTCATCAGCTTCCCTTTCTAGCTTCATCTTCAAGCAGTTCTGCAGCATGGACGTGTTCAGACCAGGAGGAGCAAGCCAGGGATCAGGTATTTTGCCAATTCAATAGTCTAAACCGTCTCCCAGACATAGAGTAAGTAGGTTTAGCCTATTGATTTGCCCATAGCAGCCATCTAAGCCTCTAGATACCAAGCCATAACTAAAGAACCTAACTACGTGATTTAGATTAAATCTTATTCTTTAGTTCTTCTATGATATGTATGTGTGATCTCTGTGGACTCATTGTATTGGGAAGGGGGGTAGAGGCCTTAAAGCCTAGTAGTTGATGCTCCTAGCTAGCCCTCTTTAATGCACTATTAAATTCGGCCTGTGTATAAGAACCACATCTGGTTGTTGGTGAAGAGGCCAGACTGGTTTACAAGGAGGTTCATGTCCTAGTTCATGACCACGTCCCTCTGGTAGTAAAGCCTATCGGGGACTACAGTGCACTAGACCTAATGCTCTGGCACTGCGTGCGGGCTTTGCATGGGTTCGACACTCTTGGGGTGGTGGACACCTTCCATGGAGTTCAAGTCGAGTACGGGCAGTGGCCCTCTAGTCACCTTGAACCAACATGCTAGCCTCTGGTGGGAGTGATCCCTACCTGCCCTATCGGGACTGGGGAGATGCAACCCAGGAATAGCCCCTTTGGCTATGTACCCGGCGGGCTACAGTCAGGTCCCAACACTTTTCAACCTACTCTGCAAAGTGTGCACAGGAGGGGCGGATGGAGTGGACTACCCTAAGCCATGTTCTTATGCCAATCGAATCCATTGCCATAAATTCTGTCTGCAATGACTTCTGGAGGCCCAAGCCGTCAGTCATCCCCTTTGAATCTGAGCCTTGGGTAGGATCTCCGTATGTGATGTACTGATCCTTGTCTATGCAGACATGTGGTGAGCCATCCTTCGAGATGGTCATGTGATGTTGATGTTGTATAGTGACATGTATGTTTACGCTTCCGCAACTAGGTAGGCCCTGAGGGAGACAGGGTAAAATGACCCCTTCATTCTTCCCACTGGAACTCTTCAAGGTTGCAGTGACACGTGGAGGGCCCTTATTAGCATGGAGCTGGTATGGGAGATGAACTCCTGTTTGTATACGGTGAGTGCACCGTATATGAGTAGGGGATGTCACAGTGGTATCATGGCAATGTTCTTGGAGACCAAGAGCAAAGCACTGGCCATGCTCCCAGTAGTACTAACTTAGTAGGATTCTCAAACCTCGAAAAAGTGGGAAAAAAATTTTCTCAGTTTTTGTAGTTTATGCTAAGCTAGTAACAGTTAGAAGAATTGAAAACCAAGTAAACTAAAAAGTTGAATTAAGTTTTGACCAAATGTGGAAACTGCTCACGGTATGCGCCAGAGCACCAACCTAAATTTTAGGTTGAGCCCCAGGCGCACACCGTGAGTAACTGGTCATAAATACCTTGAAACTTGATGAATTTTAACAAGATAATATGCTAGATCGAGTTTTAAGGTAAGAGTGAGTTAGATTTATATATCACACCCCTAGGAATATGCCTAAAAATCATGTAATTTAGTCTAAAATGAAAAATTGCTCACAGTATGCGCCAGAGCCTTGATCTAAATATTATATCAGCCCTCCAGCGCACACCATGAGTAAAACTGTTTAGAAAACTCTGAAGTAAGTATATGTTTTAAGTTAATAGGTGCTTTGACACATGGAAATGAGTAACTTAGAATTTGACCTAAAATTTGCCCAAACTATAAACAGACCCAAACCCCTCTCATTTGTAGACTTCCTGTCTAGAAGTTAGCTCCGCACTTCGAGGCGATTTTTGGGCGCCCGACCTCCGATTGACGCGAAGTAAGATATGGCGTGAACCAAACAGACTGCTCGAATTCCTCGACGAGATGAAACACCCAGCGCCCAAGAAAAGAGGTGCATGCATCAGCTACTTCGAGAGCAGCTTCTCGCCAGAGGAGACCAACCCTCGTCAGCAGGGGAAAGTACTTCTGACGACTCACAGGTACAGGAGTCGAGGCAAGAATCATGACTCAGACGATGAGGATTACAATCCTAATCAAGAAGGCAGGAGCTCCTCCAAGCCCCCAGATGAGGAGCGGTCAGACCAAGATCCACAGGTACAAGCAGAGGTACATGGGACAAGGATAAGGACCCCAAGAAGCCACCCCGACCTGCCCGGGAGTCCTACGTGTTAGACCATCTCAGGGTCTACTAGAAGAAGTTGAAGTCGCACCAGGAGTTCATGAAGAAGTGGGAGGCCTACAATTCCTACTATCAGGCGAACAAGGTCACTTTTGTTGCAGGAGGACGGCCTTCAAAGAAGCAGACCCTCAAGCTCCCTCCTGAGAAACCCATTCCCCCGAAGAAGCCAATGGCAAGGAAAGCCGGATCGAAGCTGTCGCGAGCAATTCGGGAGATCAAACATTTTCAGAGGAGCTATGGCCTCCTCATCCCCTGTGCACCGTTCGCCAGGCTGGTGAAGGAAGTCGTGCAAGAGTTTGACTCCAGCAAGAGAGTAACAGGCGAGATCCTGCTAGCCTTGCAAGAAGCAGCTGAGCAGAAGCTGGTGCAGCATTTTGAAGATTCGACAGCATGCACTATACACGCCAAGAGGGTAACTCTGATGAAGAAGGACATGGACTTGGCCAGCTACATTAAAGGAGAGAGATAAACCCTTGTAAATAATAAATTTTGTTAATAAAAAGTTGTTTTGTGTAAATCATAGGTGCATAAATGTTGTTAATTAGGTTGAGTTAGCAATAATTGCCTTTTGTTCTAGTCAAATTGGACATCTTATGATCGATTAGTGAGAAATGTCTCACGGTATGCGCCAGGACCTCAACCTAAATTTTAGGTCAGCGTCCCAGCGCACACCGTGAGTCTTTCACATCAAAAGTGGTCCAAACATCTCCAAATCGACCAAGTAAGGGGTCAATCTTGCATATCTCGATGAGACCAGTCTGTTTTGACCCTTACTTCATCTTGTTTAGATAAGTCTTGACCAAATTGGGCCAAATTGCTCACGGTATGCGCCAGGACCTCAACCTAAATTTTAGGTCGGCCCCCAGCGCACACCGTGAGTACTTCCAACATTTTCTCTTTCATGCCACCTCCAATTAACCTCAAGTTTGTTCCAATAGGTTCATTAGATAGTCTTATTCATGCTCAAACCCTCAAATTAGTTTCCAATCCTCATTTTGACCTCAAAATAGGTGTGAATTGCCCAACCTCAAGATTTTTCCAAGTTATCCAAAATTAAGGTTTTTCCCCCTTGCCTATAAATAGACCCCCATTCCTCACTTAGCATCCTACAGGTTTGCTCCCGACTTTTAGGCGATTTCCCAGCTCCCTTAGGCGCTTCAATAGCTGTTTGTTAGCCCAGTTCACTAAAGATCAATGGCAATTGCAGACTTCAGGCGATGGTACAGCGCCAGTGCCCATGTAGCTGAGGCTGATGTCAATTCCATTTTCCAGATTTTCCAGAAGGAGATAGATGTCCAAGCCACTTTGCAGGCAACCCCAGCCTATATGGAAGTCATGACTGAGTTCCAAGCTAGGGTAGGACCATCCTTAGTACAGCTCCCTCCTTGTACGAGATATTTTGTTCCCAGACAATCCCTCCAAGCAGCCTTGGGTGATGTCCCCAACATTGCCAAATATCTGACCAACAAAGTTGCTAGGTTGCCAGATTACATGGTCATGTCAGCTAATAGGACCCAGTGTTTCTCCTACACCGCTGCCCTAGCCATCTTTCTTTCCGACTGCGCCCAGAACCCAATCGGGGAATCCTCTATCCCTGCCATGGATGTAGATCCCTTAGCCTCTTCAGAAGAGGGTCAGCTCCTCTTGCAGTATCAAGCGGAGCAAGAAGGAAGGGCCGAAGACGAAGCGCTCGACTCAGATGACGAAGACTACGTCGAGCTCGACCCCGACCAAGAGCGGCAACTAGCAGAGCAGGAGATAGCGGCTTTCGAACAGGACCGGCAGACCCTCAGGATCGCTCCCCCGCTTGGGCTAGATATCACAAGCCTAGCCCCCATCATCATCAATGGCCAGGAGTACCTGCTCCTGAGTCATATCCAGAACCTCCCCGAATGCAGGGACAGGGAGTACCGACTTGATGAGTTGCTGTACCTTCTGCGGCAACAACCAGACCTAGATGACTTCATCGACCGGGAGGCTTCCGACTTCCCAATCCATGTAAGAGAAGCTGACACCTATACCGGGGAGTCGACTTCAGATATCCAGGCATACAGCAGCATCCGGCAAATGATGGAAGCTCGGGATCTGCCGTCCGAAGAAGAATTCTACGCCATCCAGGAACGGATGGGGATCCGTGGCAAGACCACGAACATTTTGATGCCGAGTTCTTCGACACCAGCTCCCACGGGTGTTCAGAGAAGGGGCGAGATCGACCTGAGGCGGATCACATCAACAATCAGAGACCACAGGGATCTCACAGAGACTGACGTCGACGAATATGCAGGAAGACATAGAGCCAGTGCCCGAGCGGACGACAAATCGACAGCAACGGGCAGGGACAGGTCGCTAAGGTATTATCTTCCCCTGCTGATGGACGGGAGGATAGCGGTCATACACTGCAAATTCAGCCCAAGGGGCGAAGAAGGAGTGTTCATGCTCATCACACTCTCAGGCTTTGGTAGGCATGCTCGACTGCTCCCAACAGTTGACCATGTCATCCTAGTCAAGAGAACGATGGCACTTGACATCTTCGACTTCGCCGTACCCTACCGACGGCAAGGAAGACTAGCAATGACCGCGGCCTACACTTCCGACCGCAGGGTAGAAGACTTGGTGACAGCCTTGCAGGGCGGGACACCAACAAATATTCTCAGGAACTTGGAACGCTCGGTAGGAACGGCCCAAGTTAAGAAGTTTCTTCAGGATAACCCATCCTACCGGAGATTTCAAGAATAGTTAGACTCTTGATCCCGGAAGCATTGTAATGAAGCTATTATGTATATATAAATAAATTTTGTTTGGCATTTTAAATGTTTTGTTGATGTATTTTGCTTCCACAACTATATCAGCAAACACACATAATGCAATAAAACAAATAAAGCTAACCGTAAGGCTATGATCTACTTGTGTATGCAGCTAGAGGTCCAGGAACAGCTGAACAAGAGCGGCGAGTCCAAAGAGATGAACAGACTCCGGCCAGACAGCACCCAGCAAGGAACCTGTACGAAGAATTTGGTCCCATGACTCCCAAAGAGGAGATGTCGCAGATGAGATCAGACCTTCAAGAAATAAAGGCCTTTTTAGCAGCACAAACAGGAGTTGGCCCAGATGACAACGCCCAGTTACCACAAGCACCACCTCGAAAGGCGGGAAAGGATAAGAAGAAGAGCAAGAGAAGGAGGTCCTCCAGCACGGAATCCTCCGACACAAGCTCGGATTCGGACTCTGATTCCGAGGAAGAGGTGGAACAGGTGCAGGACCGTAGAGATGGCAGACCCAAGGACACAAAGACCTCAGACTACCAGAAGAAAGTAGATTTGGCGTTGAGTAACATATGGAAGGCAAGAAAGCTTGAACAGTTCTCAGGGGACAGTCGGTCAGGCATGGAGGCAGAGGCCTGGCTGGATGAGATGAGGGAATATGGGAATGCATACGGAATGAAGGACAAAGACAAAGGCAGGGCGGCAATAGCCAACCTCGTCAAGGGCGCACCTCGCATTTGGTGGAAGGGATACGCCAAAGCACATGGACTGAGCCGAGACAGCTACAGGTTTCGGAAATTCTCAAAGGCATTCAAGTGCCACTATGTGCCTAGGGAGCACAAATGCCAAATGATGCAGCAATTCCATCGACTACAGCAGGGCAATAAATCAGTGCAGAAATACACGGAGGAGTTCATGAGACTCAGGCTTTACGTGCCAAAGCTGAGTGAACGTCACGCAGTGGAAGGATACATAGAAGGATTGAACGAAGAAATAAGGAAGCTGGTAAGAGCAATTAATCCCCGAACAGTAGCAGAAGCTGAGTCGAAGGCCATTAGCCTGCAAGGATCCGGTCCTCAGAACAACGGGCAGAAATAGTAGTACTATCAGGATAAGAGCAAAGCAGCGGGAAGTTATAGCCCTAGAACAGCTAGTCCAGGACCAGCAAAAGCTCCATACAGTGGCAATCATGGGAAGCAGCAGGAAAAGAAACAGGTATCCTTCAAAGATAAGCAAGAAGGGTCAAACTATTCGAAAGCGGTGCGATCCTTTTTACAAGCAATGCCTAAGGAGAAGAGGCAGGAGTGCATTGAGAAACAGCTCTGCTTCAGGTGCTTCCAGCCAGGCCACAGAATAACAAACTGCCCTTTTGTCATGAATGCAGCATTAGCAGAGTTGGGTGGATGGGAGACTCCCTCTGACGACGACGGCGGAGAAGCACGCGACTTCATTCAGGGTGAGCGTCACATTTTTGCTGCCATAGATTCAGACCAAGCAGAAAATCAGTATCAGGTAATCTCCATAGTAGGGAAAGCCAAGGCCAAGTCTTTCATAGTCCTGATAGATACGGGGAGCACCCACAACTTTGCGTCTCCAAGAATGGTTGAGATATTGAAGCTCAAGCCGTTGAAGTCAAAGCCAAGACCCGTTGTGTTAGCAAGCGGGGCAGTGAGACACACGGCAGGCAAGAGGATAAATTTCGACATCGACTTGCCAGGGATCAACATTCGAATGGGGGCAGAAGTGATGAGCATCGGGAAGTATGATTTGATAATAGGAATGGAGTATCTTGGACCAGCAGGGGCCATCGTTGATTGTGGGAAGCGGAAGGTGACCCTCACGACGCCCAACGGCAAAATCATAGAAATTGCAGGTAAAGAAGTTGTCTCTATCATGTAGTGTATGTCTAGTAAGCGGCTGCTCTAGTGCATAAAGAACAAGCAGGTAGCATATATCTTCAAGCTTCAGATCGAAGAGCCCGAGTCAGAAGAAAGCAAGGAAGATAAGGTGTTCAGCAAATTGCCAAAGCAGATAGCTAAGTTGGTAAAGGAGTTCCATGATCTCTTCCCAGACGAAATCAAGCAGATTCCTCCTTACAGGGGAGTCGAGTGTGAGATAGCACTCGAACCAGGTACGAAGCCGACGAGCAAAGCTCCGTACAGGATCACGACGCAAGAGCTGACCGAGTTGAAGAAGCAATTGCAGGAATTGCTTGACCTAGGGTTCATTAGACCTAGCGTCTCACCATTTGGGGCACCCATTCTTTTTGTGAAGAAGAAGGATGGCAGCTTGAGGATGTGCATAGATTATAGGCAGCTGAACAAGCACGCCATCAAGAATAAGTATGCACTCCCCAGATCGGACGACCTGATGGATCAGCTCCAAGGGGCGAAGGTTTTCTCCAAGATAGACCTGAGGTCGGGGTACCATCAGATCAGGATCAAGGAAGAAGACGTCCACAAAACAGCATTCAGGACCAGGTATGGGCATTACGAGTTCACAGTAATGTCGTTTGGTTTGTCAAATGCCCCAGCAACGTTCATGAGGCTTATGAACGACATCTTCAGGGAGTTTTTTGACACTTTTGTGATAGTATTCTTTGACGATATTCTGGTGTACAGCAAATCCCTGGAAGAACACGTACAACACCTAAGGAAAGTGCTCGAGAAGCTAAGAAGGCACCAGTTGTACGCTAAGTTGTCGAAGTGCCACTTCGCAATAGAGAGAGTAGAGTACCTTGGTCATGTGATCTTAGCAGAGGGGATTTCGACGGATCCTGCCAAGATTGAAGCAGTCATACAGTGGCCGGCGCCGAAGAACATCCACGAGGTCAGAAGCTTTCTCGGCCTAGCAGGGTATTACAGGAAGTTCGTGAAGAACTTTGCAAAGATAGCGGCCCCGCTAACGGATTTGACGAGGGCGGAGAAAGTGAAGGATTGGGCAGAGCACTGGCACAAGAAAGCCCAAGCAGGATTCGAAATGTTGAAGGAAGCTTTGACAACTGCCCCTGTCTTGACCCTGCCAGACCCAGAAAGGACAAGCTTGTGGCGACAGATGCAAGTAAGATTGCCACAGGTGCAGTGCTGATGCAGGAAGAGCGAGTAGTGGCTTATGACTCTCGGAGGATGAACGACGCCGAAACGCGCTACCCGACTCATGATCAGGAGTTGCTTGCAGTTGTCAGAGCACTAAGAATTTGGAGGCACTACCTGTTGGGGAGGAAGTTCCAGTTGGACACAGATCATTAGAGCCTCCAATACGTGTTCATGCAACTACATCTCAACCTAAGGCAGCGAAGGTGGATGGACTTCCTCGAAGAATATGACTTTGATATAGTTTATAAGCCGGGGAAGCTCAATGTGGTAGCAGATGCGCTTTCAAGGCATCCTCTGACAACAAGAGTCCACTGCAATGCAATTTCGATGCTCACCAACGACTTCGGAAAGAAGATCGAAGAAACCTTGCTGACAGATGCAGACTTCAAGGAAGTATGGGCGAGCTTGTGCAAGGAGGCAAGAACAGATAAGGAGAGGGAGACCTTCAAGAATTTTAAGAAGGAAGGTAACCTTTTGTACCATAAGGATAAGTTGTGTGTGCCTGAATCATCAGGAGTGAGGAAGTTGATTCTCCATGACACCCACAACAGTCCAACAGCTGGCCACGCAGGATATATGAAGACATATTTCAAGGTGCGCATCAGTTATTATTGGCCAGGGATGAAGAAGCAGATAGCTCGCTACATCAAAGAATGTCAGCTGTGTCAGCAGACGAAGGCAGAACAGTTTCGAATTCCAGGAGCATTGGAACCATTAGCGGTGCCGAACGCTAAGTGGGAAGTCATCAGTATAGACTTCATAACAGGGCTGCCGAGGACAGCAAGAGGAAAGGATGCCCTGATGGTTGTGGTCGACAAGTTGTCGAAGATGGCACACTTTGTGCCTTGCAGGACCACTGACACAGCCTTGGATACAGCGGCTCTCTTCACCAAAGAAATCTTCAGACTCCATGGCATGCCGAGAGAGATCATCTCCGACCGAGACCCGAAGTTCATGAGTGCCTTTTGGCAGGACCTTTTTGCGACGATCCAGACGAAGTTGTCCATGAGCACGGCCTATCATCCTCAGACGGATGGGCAAACAGAACGGACCAACAGAATCTTGGAAGATATTCTAAGAAACTATGTCTGGAACAAGCAGAGTAAGTGGGAGGATTATATTCACTTGGTTGAGTTCGCTTACAATAGCACCAAGCAGGAATCATCCCAGATGTCGCCGTTCATGATCAACTACGGCTACCAATGTCTAACTCCAGACACTTGGCACAATCCGTCGTGTCAAAGGTAGAGGTTTCGCAGAAATGTTGGTCGTCATCAAAGAACGGTGGTAGAAGAGATCCGAGGATATCTTCTTGCAGCAAGGAGTCGACAAAAGAGCATCGCCGACAAGCATCGAACGGTTAGAGAGTTCCAGGTTGGCGACAACGTTTGGCTCAAGATCAAAGTGAAGCCGGCGAAGCTCCGCATCGGAAATTGTAAGAAGCTTGGTCCAAGGTGGGCTGGCCCTTTCAGAATAGCCAAGAGAGTAGGTAACCAATCCTACAAGTTAGAGCTGCCAAAGACACCTAAAGATTCATAAAGTCTTCCACATGAGTTTGTTGAAGAAGCATACCCAAATCAGGAAGAAGTCTTGGACATGCCAACGTTGTTGGAAATGATGTAAGAGCTACGGGGCGATAGTCCTGAATTGATTCTTGATAAAGCCTTCAAGAAAACAAGAAGATCAGAGTTTCTCCAATATTTGGTCAAGTGGAAACACTTGCCGGTGGAAGACGCGACATGGGTACTTAAGAAGGACCTAATAAGGCAGTACCCGCAGTTTATGGAGCAATGGAACGGCAAGGTCATCTCCGAAGTAATCGGCTCAGGCATGTCGATTCATGTTTAGATTAATTGATGTATAGTTAAGATTAATCTACGCATGCAACCTATGCTATGTATGGGTTGCATGCGTTGTTACCGATGATGAGACCACTACGGTGATCTCTAGGACGTGGTGTAATGTCATTGTAGGCATGACCGCGGTTTTGCTTGGATTAGTTGAAAGTAGATTAAAAAGTCTACTTCCGTCTCACGGAAGTAGATGACCTCGAGAGATAAGAGGCCATTCAGGCATGCATTGATAGGAAAACACCTCTAGTCAATGCCTACGGGAAGGACGCCACCCTTCACGCCCAAGGCAACTAAAGGTGTAGGCATGAGCGTCATCCTAGGCATTATAAGGCGCTGTCTCCACGGCCACGATGGAAGAAGCATCCTCTTCCTACGCCGGGAGATTAGTCATGCATCCATTTAGTTAATTAAATGGGTGGTTACCTTATAACCATAATTCTATTAATAATTAAAAGGGTACTAACGTAGTGTCGACCTTCAGGCCAATAGAGCGCTCCGGAGGGCAAGGAGGTCGAGCTACGAAGACTTGCAACACAAATTTTGTTGGAATGTGTTGCAAGGAATGAAGAGTACCTCGAAGGATAATTGTATATGAAATTGTTGAATTTTGATAAACTTAAATGTTGTATTAAGTAAGGCTAATAAGTACCTTGCTTTAATGTAATGTCGTAGTAATGTTTCAAAAATATTACCTTAGAATAATTCTAATAATTGTGTAAGTGTATAATAAATTGTATGCATCAAGTTGGTTGCAGGACACCCCAAGGTGGGGAGACCCACGATGCTGCGGACAGCATCATTTCAAGTTGGGGAGAATGTGACGTTCCAGCACAGTATACGGTCCCAAGACGTATACTGTACTGCCTCGTCACGCGTACACGCCATCCCGATTGACGTGTACGCCGACGTGTAGCTAAGCAAGTAGCACCCTAGGGGGCAACTTGCAAGTGTGTGCACATTTATTCATGTGTACACATTTACCCATGTGTACACTTTAGTCACTTAATTAATAAAGGCAACTGGGCCATACCCATTTATCCCACATGCTCAAGGGATAATGAAAGCCCTAGCCCTAACCCTTAGTCTATATAAGGCATAGGAAACCCTAACTTTCCATTTTCGTCCACAGCCTTCTAGAACTCCGTTTTGCTTGCTCCAAGAGCCAATCTTGACTCCCAAAGTCTGTCTGAGCAGCCTAGCTCATCAGCTTCCCTTCCTAGCTTCATCTTCAAGCAGTTCTGCAGCATGGACGCGTTCAGACCAGGAGGAGCAAGCCAGGGATCAGGTATTTTGCCAATTCAATAGTCTAAACCGAAACCTATTGATTTCCCAAAGCAGCCGTCTAGGGCTCTAGATACCAAGCCATAACTAAAGAACCTAACTCTGTGATTTAGATTAAATCTTATTCTTTAGTTCTTCTATGATATGTATGTGATGATGATCTCTGTGGACTCATTATATTGGGAAGGGAGGTAGAGGCCTTAAAGCCTAGTAGTTGATGCTCCTAGCTAGCCCTCTTTAATGCACTATTAAATTCGGGTCCCAAGGCGATATCTTGATCTTTTTCACACGTCGCATTACCGCCATCCCGATTGGCGGTAGGCGTGTAGCTAAGCAAGTAGCACCCTAGGGGGCAACTTGCAAGTGTGTGCACATTTATTCATGTGTACACATTTACCCATGTGTACACTTTAGTCACTTAATTAATAAAGGCAAGTGGGCCATACCCATTTATCCCACATGCTCAAGGGATAATGAAAGCCCTAGCCCTAACCCTTAGTCTATATAAGGCATAGGAAACCCTAACTTTCCATTTTCGTCCACAGCCTTCTAGAACTCCGTTTTGCTTGCTCCAAGAGCCAATCTTGACTCTTGAAGTCTGTCTGAGCAGCCTAGCTCATCAGCTTCCCTTTCTAGCTTCATCTTCAAGCAGTTCTGCAGCATGGACGTGTTCAGACCAGGAGGAGCAAGCCAGGGATCAGGTATTTTGCCAATTCAATAGTCTAAACCGTCTCCCAGACATAGAGTAAGTAGGTTTAGCCTATTGATTTGCCCATAGCAGCCATCTAAGCCTCTAGATACCAAGCCATAACTAAAGAACCTAACTCTGTGATTTAGATTAAATCTTATTCTTTAGTTCTTCTATGATATGTATGTGTGATCTCTGTGGACTCATTGTATTGGGAAGGGGGGTAGAGGCCTTAAAGCCTAGTAGTTGATGCTCCTAGCTAGCCCTCTTTAATGCACTATTAAATTCGGCCTGTGTATAAGAACCACATCTGGTTGTTGGTGAAGAGGCCAGACTGGTTTACAAGGAGGTTCATGTCCTAGTTCATGACCACGTCCCTCTGGTAGTAAAGCCTATCGGGGACTACAGTGCACTAGACCTAATGCTCTGGCACTGCGTGCGGGCTTTGCATGGGTTCGACACTCTTGGGGTGGTGGACACCTTCCATGGAGTTCAAGTCGAGTACGGGCAGTGGCCCTCTAGTCACCTTGAACCAACATGCTAGCCTCTGGTGGGAGTGATCCCTACCTGCCCTATCGGGACTGGGGAGATGCAACCCAGGAATAGCCCCTTTGGCTATGTGTGACCCTCTGATCCAAGTCCCAACACTTTTCAACCTACTCTGCAAAGTGTGCACAGGAGGGGCGGATGGAGTGGACTACCCTAAGCCATGTTCTTATGCCAATCGAATCCATTGCCATAAATTGCATGCGCAATGACTTACGGAGGCCCAAGCCGCCAGGTCATCCCCTTTGAATCGAGCCTTGGGTAGGATCTCAGGTATGTGATGTCTCGATCCTTGTCTATATGCAGACATGTGGTGAGCCATCCTTCGAGATGGTCATGTGATGTTGATGTTGTATAGTGACATGTATGTTTACGCTTCCGCAACTAGGTAGGCCCTGAGGGAGACAGGGTAAAATGACCCCTTCATTCTTCCCACTGGAACTCTTCAAGGTTGCAGTGACACGTGGAGGGCCCTTATTAGCATGGAGCTGGTATGGGGATGAACTCTGTTTGTATCACGGTGGAGTGCACCGTATATGAGTAGGGGATGTCACAGTGGTATCATGACAATGTTCTTGGAGACCAAGAGCAAAGCACTGGCCATGCTCCCAGTAGTACTAACTTAGTAGGATTATCAAACCTCGAAAAAGTGGGAAAAAAATTTTCTCAGTTTTTGTAGTTTATGCTAAGCTAGTAACAGTTAGAAGAATTGAAAACCAAGTAAACTAAAAAGTTGAATTAAGTTTTGACCAAATGTGGAAACTGCTCACGGTATGCGCCAGAGCACCAACCTAAATTTTAGGTTGAGCCCCAGGCGCACACCGTGAGTAACTGGTCATAAATACCTTGAAACTTGATGAATTTTAACAAGATAATATGCTAGATCGAGTTTTAAGGTAAGAGTGAGTTAGATTTATATATCACACCCCTAGGAATATGCCTAAAAATCATGTAATTTAGTCTAAAATGAAAAATTGCTCACAGTATGCGCCAGAGCCTTGATCTAAATATTATATCAGCCCTCCAGCGCACACCATGAGTAAAACTGTTTAGAAAACTCTGAAGTAAGTATATGTTTTAAGTTAATAGGTGCTTTGACACATGGAAATGAGTAACTTAGAATTTGACCTAAAATTTGCCCAAACTATAAACAGACCCAAACCCCTCTCATTTGTAGACTTCCTGTCTAGAAGTTAGCTCCGCACTTCGAGGCGATTTTGGGCCCCGACCTTGACGGCAAGTAAGATATGGCGTGAACCAAACAGACTGCTCGAATTCCTCGACGAGATGAAACACCCAGCGCCCAAGAAAAGAGGTGCATGCATCAGCTACTTCGAGAGCAGCTTCTCGCCAGAGGAGACCAACCCTCGCCGGAGGGGGAAAGTACTTTCCGACTCACTACAGTGTGAGTCGAGGCAAGAATCATTAGAGGGGCTGGCTAACACCATCGACCAGAAGTTAGACAAAGGAGCAGAGGGGGAATCAGAGGGCTCAATAGATGAGGAAACTCAAGAAGCATACGAGAAAATTGAAGAAATGGATAATCGAAACAAAGAGAGGGCGTATAAGAGCAAGCCGCCAAAGCAACGGAGGAGGAGCAGAGGGAGCCCACTCGAGCCAACCGAAGAAGAAATTGCTTTGAGGTCTGGATTGAATGCACGAGGCTTAAATCGCCACGAGAAGAAAAAGGCCGAGAAGAAGAGGAAAAGAGAAGAAAAGGAGGCAAAGGAGGCCGAAGAAAAGAAGAAAACTCAAGGGCAAGGACAAGGTGGAGCCCAAGAGGAAGACGAAGAAGACCCCGATGACAAAGATCGTCATCGAGGAACGGCCGGCCGACCAACCCCCATCCTCCGACGACTCAGACGATGAGGATTACAATCCTAATCAAGAAGGCAGGAGCTCCTCCAAGCCCCCAGATGAGGAGCGGTCAGACCAAGATCCACAGGTACAAGCAGAGGTACATGGGACAAGGATAAGGACCCCAAGAAGCCACCCCGACCTGCCCGGGAGTCCTACGTGGTAGACCATCTCAGGGTCTACTAGAAGAAGTTGAAGTCGCACCAGGAGTTCATGAAGAAGTGGGAGGCCTACAATTCCTACTATCAGGCGAACAATGTCACTTTTGTTGCAGGAGGACGGCCTTCAAAGAAGCAGACCCTCAAGCTCCCTCCTGAGAAACCCATTCCCAAGAAGAAGCCAATGGCAAAGGAAAGCCGGATCGAAGGCTGTCGCGAGCAGCAACCCGGAGATCAAACATTTTCAAGAGGAGCTATGGCCTCCTCATCCCCAGGCACCGCTTCGGGATTCGCCGGCTGGTGAAGGAAGTCGTGCAAGAGTTTGACTCCAAAAAAGAGTAGTAAAGAGATGCTGCTAGCCTTGCAAGAAGCGGTGGTGAGGCTGGTGCAGCATTTTGAAGATTCGGACAAAGATGCACTATACACGCCAAGAGGGTAACTTTCGATGAAGAAGGACATGGACTTGGCCAGCTACATTAAAGGAGAGAGATAAACCCTTGTAAATAATAAATTTTGTTAATAAAAAGTTGTTTTGTGTAAATCATAGGTGCATAAATGTTGTTAATTAGGTTGAGTTAGCAATAATTGCCTTTTGTTCTAGTCAAATTGGACATCTTATGATCGATTAGTGAGAAATGTCTCACGGTATCATGAGGACCTCAACCTAAATTTTAGGTCAGCGTCCCAGCGCACACCGTGAGTCTTTCACATCAAAAGTGGTCCAAACATCTCCAAATCGACCAAGTAAGGGGTCAATCTTGCATATCTCGATGAGACCAGTCTGTTTTGACCCTTACTTCATCTTGTTTAGATAAGTCTTGACCAAATTGGGCCAAATTGCTCACGGTATCTTGGGACCTCAACCTAAATTTTAGGTCGGCCCCCAGCGCTGCAACACCGTGAGTACTTCCAACATTTTCTCTTTCATGCCACCTCCAATTAACCTCAAGTTTGTTCCAATAGGTTCATTAGATAGTCTTATTCATGCTCAAACCCTCAAATTAGTTTCCAATCCTCATTTTGACCTCAAAATAGGTGTGAATTGCCCAACCTCAAGATTTTTCCAAGTTATCCAAAATTAAGGTTTTACCCCCTTGCCTATAAATAGACCCCCATTCCTCACTTAGCATCCTCTGGGTTTGCTCCCGACTTTTAGGCGATTTCCCAGCTCCCTTAGGTGCTTCAATAGGCTGTTTGTTAGCCCGGTTCACTAAAGATCAATGGCAATTGCGGACTTGAGGCGATGGTGCGCCCGGTGCCCATGTAGTGAGGCTGATGTCAATTCCATTTTCAGATTTTCGAGGAAGGAGATAGATGTCAAGCCACTTTGCGGGCAACCCCAGCCTATATGGAAGTCATGACCGAAGTTCCAAGCTAGGGTAGGACCATCCTTAGTACAGCTCCCACCTTGTACGAGATATTTTGTTCCCAGACAATCCCTCCAAGCAGCCTTGGGTGATGTCCCCAACATTGCCAAATATCTGACCAACAAAGTTGCTAGGTTGCCAGATTACATGGTCATGTCAGCTAATAGGACCCAGTGTTTCTCCTACATCGCTGCCCTAGCCATCTTTCTTTCCGACTGTGCCCAGAACCCAATCGGGGAATCCTCTATCCCTGCCATGGATGTAGACCCCTTAGCCTCTTCAGAAGAGGGTCAGCTCCTCTTGCAGTATCAAGCGGAGCAAGAAGGAAGGGCCCAAGGCGGCTTCGACTCGGATAGCGAAGCCCGAAGACTACGTCGAGCTCGACCCCGACCAAGAGCGGCAACTAGCAGAGCAGGAGATAGCGGCTTTCGAACAGGACCGGCAGACCCTCAGGATCGCTCCCCCGCTTGGGCTAGATATCACAAGCCTAGCCCCCATCATCATCAATGGCCAGGAGTACCTGCTCCTGAGTCATATCCAGAACCTCCCCGAATGCAGGGACAGGGAGTACCGACTTGATGAGTTGCTGTACCTTCTGCGGCAACAACCAGACCTAGATGACTTCATCGACCGGGAGGCTTTAGACTTCCCAATCCATGTAGAGAAGTCGACACCTATAGGGAGTCGACTTGGATATCGAGGCATCTGGCAGCATCAGGCAAATGATGGAAGCTCGGGATGCCGTAGAAGAAGAATTCACGCCATCCAGGGAAGCGGATGGGGATCCGTGGCAAGACCACGAACATTTTGATGCCGAGTTCTTGACACCAGCTCCACAGGGTGTTGAGAGAAGGGGCGAGATCGACTGGTGAAGGATCACATCAACAATCGAGAGACCACGGGGATCTCCGCGAGCCCACGCGTCGGCGAATATGCGAGGAAGACATAGAGCCCGGTGCGGCGGACGACAAATCGGCAAAGAAGGGGAGGGACAGTCGCTAAGGTATTATCTTCCCTGGCGATGGGCGGGAGGATAGCGGTCATACTTTACGCAAATTCAGCCCAAAAGGCGAAGAAGGAGTGTTCATGCTCATCACACTCTCGGGCTTTGGTAGGCATGCTCATTTGCTCCCAACAGTTGACCATGTCATCCTAGTCAAGAGAACGATGGCACTTGACATCTTCGACTTCGCCGTACCCTACCGACGGCAAGGAAGACTAGCAATGACCGCGGCCTACACTTCCGACCGCAGGGTAGAAGACTTGGTGACAGCCTTGCAGGGCGGGACACCAACAAATATTCTCGGGGAACTTGGGCGGCTTCGGTAGGAGCGGCCCAAGTTAAGAAGTTTCTTCGGGATAACCCATCCTACCGGAGATTTCAAGAATAGTTAGACTCTTGATCCCGGAAGCATTGTAATGAAGCTATTATGTATATATAAATAAATTTTGTTTGGCATTTTAAATGTTTTGTTGATGTATTTTGCTTCCACAACTATATCAGCAAACACACATAATGCAATAAAACAAATAAAGCTAACCGTAAGGCTATGATCTACTTGTGTATGCAGCTAGAGGTCCGAGAACAATTTGAACAAAAGGGCGAGTCCAAAGAGATGAAGCAGGACTCGGCGGCCGGCACCACAAAGGAACACATCACGAAGAATTTGGTCCCATGACTCCCAAAGAGGAGATGTCGCAGATGAGATCAGACCTTCAAGAAATAAAGGCCTTTTTAGCAGCACAAACAGGAGTTGGCCCAGATGACAACGCCCAGTTACCACAAGCACCACCTCGAAGGCCGGGAAAGGATAAGAAGAAGAGCAAGAGAAGGAGGTCCTCCAGCACGGAATCCTCCGACACAAGCTCGGATTCGGACTCTGATTCCGAGGAAGAGGTGGAACAGGTGCAGGACCGTAGAGATGGCAGACCCAAGGACACAAAGACCTCAGACTACCAGAAGAAAGTAGATTTGGCGTTGAGTAACATATGGAAGGCAAGAAAGCTTGAACAGTTCTGAGGGGACAGTCGGTCAGGCATGGAGGCAGAGGCCTGGCTGGATGAGATGAGGGAATATGGGAATGCATACGGAATGAAGGACAAAGACAAAGCGAGGCGGCAATAGCCAACCTCGGTCAGCGCACCGTGATTTGGTGGAAGGGATACGCTTAAAGCACATGGGTGAGCGAGGCATTTCTACGAGGTTTCGGAAATTCTCAAAGGCATTCAAGTGCCACTATGTGCCTAGGGAGCACAAATGCCAAATGATGCAGCAATTCCATCGACTTCTGGCGGGGCAATAAATCGGTCTTGAGAAATACGGAGGAGTTCATGAGACTTCGAGGCGGGCTTTACGTGCCAAAGGCGAGTGAAATCCTTGCTGATGGAAGGATACATAGAAGGATTGAGCGAAGAAATAAGGAAAATTTGGTAAGAGCAATTAATCCCGAGCGATGCTTGAAGCTGAGTCGAAGGCCATTAGCCCGCAAGGATCGGTCCCCGAGAACAGCGGGCGAGAAATAGTAGTACTATCGGGATAAGAGCAAAGCGGCGGAAGTTATAGCCCTAGAACGACTAGTCGGGACAAAAGCAAAAAGCTCCATACGGTGGCAATCATGGGAAGCGGCGGGGAAAAGAAAGCAGGTATCCTTCAAAGATAAGCAAGAAGGGTCAAACTATTCAAGCGGTCGCGATCCTTTTACAAGCAATGCCTAAGGAGAAGAGGCGGAGTGCATTGAGAAGCGGCTCGCTTCAGGTGCTTCCGGCCGAACCCGTAGAATAGCAAAGCGCCCTTTTGTCATGAATGCAGCATTAGCAGAGTTGGGTGGATGGGAGACTCCCTCTGACGACGACGGCGGAGAAGCACGCGACTTCATTCAGGGTGAGTGTCACATTTTTGCTGCCATAGATTCAGACCAAGCAGAAAATCAGTATCAGGTAATCTCCATAGTAGGGAAAGCCAAGGCCAAGTCTTTCATAGTCCTGATAGATACGGGGAGCACCCACAACTTTGCGTCTCCAAGAATGGTTGAGATGTTGAAGCTCAAGCCGTTGAAGTCAAAGCCAAGACCCGTTGTGTTAGCAAGCGGGGCAGTGAGACACACGGCAGGCAAGAGGATAAATTTCGACATCGACTTGCCAGGGATCAACATTCGAATGGGGGCAGAAGTGATGAGCATCGGGAAGTATGATTTGATAATAGGAATGGAGTATCTTGGACCAGCAGGGGCCATCGTTGATTGTGGGAAGCGGAAGGTGACCCTCACGACGCCCAACGGCAAAATCATAGAAATTGCAGGTAAAGAAGTTGTCTCTATCATGTAGTGTATGTCTAGTAAGCGGCTGCTCTAGTGCATAAAGAACAAGCAGGTAGCATATATCTTCAAGCTTCAGATCGAAGAGCCCGAGTCAGAAGAAAGCAAGGAAGATAAGGTGTTCAGCAAATTGCCAAAGCAGATAGCTAAGTTGGTAAAGGAGTTCCATGATCTCTTCCGGGCGAAATCAAGCAGATTCCTCCTTACGAGTCGAGTGTGAGATAGCACTTTCGAACCAGTGTGAAAGGCCGGCGAGCAAAGCTCGTCACGGGATCACGGCGCTAAAGAGGCGGCCAGGAGTTGAAGAAGCAATTGCAGGAATTTGCTTGACCTAGGGTTCATTAGACCTAAGCGTCTCACCATTTGGGGCACCCATTCTTTTGTGAAGAAGAAGGATGGCAGACTTGAGGATGTGCATAGATTATGGCGGTGAACAAGCACACCATCAAGAATAAGTATGCACTCCCTAGATCGGACGACGATGGATCAGCTCAAAGGGGCGAAGGTTTTCTCAAGATAGACACGAGGTGGGGGGTACCATCAGATCAGGATCAAGGAAGAAGGCGTCCACAAAACAAACATTGAGGACCGGTATGGGCATTACGAGTTCACAGTAATGTCGTTTGGTTTGTCAAATGCCCCAGCAACGTTCATGAGGCTTATGAACGACATCTTCAGGGAGTTTTTGGACACTTTTGTGATAGTATTCTTTGACGATATTCTGGTGTACAGCAAATCCCTGGAAGAACACGTACAACACCTAAGGAAAGTGCTCGAGAAGCTAAGAAGGCACCAGTTGTACGCTAAGTTGTCGAAGTGCCACTTCGCAATAGAGAGAGTAGAGTACCTTGGTCATGTGATCTTAGCAGAGGGGATTTCGACGGATCCTGCCAAGATTGAAGCAGTCATACAGTGGCCGGCGCCGAAGAACATCCACGAGGTCAGAAGCTTTCTCGGCCTAGCAGGGTATTACAGGAAGTTCGTGAAGAACTTTGCAAAGATAGCGGCCCCGCTAACGGATTTGACGAGGGCGGAGAAAGTGAAGGATTGGGCAGAGCACTGGCACAAGAAAGCCCAAGCAGGATTCGAAATGTTGAAGGAAGCTTTGACAACTGCCCCTGTCTTGACCCTGCCAGACCCAGAAAGGACAAGCTTGTGGCGACAGATGCAAGTAAGATTGCCACAGTGCGATCTACGTCGCGGGGAAGAGCGCAGTAGTGGCTTATGACTCTGAGGATGAACGGCCCAAACGCACTACCGACTCATGATCGGGGAGTTGCTTGCGGTTGTCAGAGCACTAAGAATTTGGAGGCACTACCTGTTGGGGAGGAAGTTCCAGTTGGACACAGATCATTAGAGCCTCCAATACGTGTTCACGCAACTACATCTCAACCTAAGGCAGCGAAGGTGGATGGACTTCCTCGAAGAATATGACTTTGATATAGTTTATAAGCCGGGGAAGCTCAATGTGGTAGCAGATGCGCTTTCAAGGCATCCTCTGACAACAAGAGTCCACTGCAATGCAATTTCGACGCTCACCAACGACTTCGGAAAGAAGATCGAAGAAACCTTTTGGCGAGATGGAGACTTCAAGGAAGTATGGGCGAGCTTGTGCAAGGAGGCAAGAACAGATAAGGAGAGGGAGACCTTCAAGAATTTTAAGAAGGAAGGTAACCTTTTGTACCATAAGGATAAGTTGTGTGTGCCTGAATCATCAGGAGTGAGGAAGTTGATTCTCCATGACACCCACAACAGTCCAATAGCTGGCCACGCAGGATATATGAAGACATATTTTCAAAGTCATCGGTTATTATTGGCCGTGGATGAAGAAGCAGATAGCTTCGCTACATCAAAGAATGTCAATTTGTGTCGTGACGAAGGCGAAACGAGTTTAATTCCGGGAGCATTGGAACCATTAGCGGTGCGAGCGCTAAGTGGGAAGTCATCGATATAGACTTCATAGCAGGGCTGCCGAGGGCGGCAAAGAAGAGGAAAGGATGCCACGATGGTTGTGGTCGACAAGTTGTCGAAGATGGCACACTTTGTGCCTTGCAGGACCACTGAACAGCCTTGGATACAGCGGCTCTCTTCACCAAAGAAATCTTCAGACTCCATGGCATGCCGAGAGAGATCATCTCCGACCGAGACCCGAAGTTCATGAGTGCCTTTTGGCAGGACCTTTTTGCGACGATCCAGACGAAGTTGTCCATGAGCACGGCCTATCATCCTCAGACGGATGGGCAAACAGAACGGACCAACAGAATCTTGGAAGATATTCTAAGAAACTATGTCTGGAACAAGCAGAGTAAGTGGGAGGATTATATTCACTTGGTTGAGTTCGCTTACAATAGCACCAAGCAGGAATCATCCCAGATGTCGCCGTTCATGATCAACTACGGCTACCAATGTCTAACTCCAGACACTTGGCACAATCCTGTGTCAAAGGTAGAGGTTTCGCAGGAAATGTTGGCCGTCATGCAGCAGCTGGTAGAAGAGATCCGAGGATATCTTCTTGCAGCAAGGAGTCGACAAAAGAGCATCGCCGACAAGCATCGAACGGTTAGAGAGTTCCAGGTTGGCGACAACGTTTGGCTCAAGATCAAAGTGAAGCCGACGAAGCTCCGCATCGGAAATTGTAAGAAGCTTGGTCCAAGGTGGGCTGGCCCTTTCAGAATAGCCAAGAGAGTAGGTAACCAATCCTACAAGTTAGAGCTGCCAGCACACCTAAAGATTCATAAAGTCTTCCACATGAGTTTGTTGAAGAAGCATACTCCAAATCCGGAAGAAGTCTTGGACATGCCAACGTTGTTGGAAATGACAGAAGAGCGGCTGGCGATAGTCCCAGAATTGATTCTTGATAAAGCCTTCAAGAAAACAAGAAGATCAGAGTTTCTCCAATATTTGGTCAAGTGGAAACACTTGCCGGTGGAAGACGCGACATGGGTACTTAAGAAGGACCTAATAAGGCAGTACCCGCAGTTTATGGAGCAATGGAACGGCAAGGTCATCTCCGAAGTAATCGGCTCAGGCATGTCGATTCATGTTTAGATTAATTGATGTATAGTTAAGATTAATCTACGCATGCAACCTATGCTATGTATGGGTTGCATGCGTTGTTACCGATGATGAGACCACTACGGTGATCTCTAGGACGTGGTGTAATGTCATTGTAGGCATGACCGCGGTTTTGCTTGGATTAGTTGAAAGTAGATTAAAAAGTCTACTTCCGTCTCACGGAAGTAGATGACCTCGAGAGATAAGAGGCCATTCAGGCATGCATTGATAGGAAAACACCTCTAGTCAATGCCTACGGGAAGGACGCCACCCTTCGCCAAGGCAACTAAAGGTGTAGGCATGGCGTCATCCTAGGCATTATATATTTGTCTCCACGACCCACGATGGAAGAAGCATCCTCTTCCTAGCCCGGAGATTAGTCATGCATCCATTTAGTTAATTAAATGGGTGGTTACCTTATAACCATAATTCTATTAATAATTAAAAGGGTACTAACGTAGTGTCGACCTTCAGGCCAATAGAAGCTCGGGAGGGCAAGGGAGGTCGAACTCACGAAGACTTACAACACAAATTTTGTTGGAATGTGTTGCAAGGAATGAAAAGTACCTCGAAGGATAATTGTATATGAAATTGTTGAATTTTGATAAACTTAAATGTTGTATTAAGTAAGGCTAATAAGTACCTTGCTTTAATGGAGTTATAAATTGATAAGTTATTGGGATAATGTAATGTCGTAGTAATGTTTCAAAAATATTACCTTAGAATAATTCTAATAATTGTGTAAGTGTATAATAAATTGTATGCATCAAGTTGGTTGCGGGACACCCCAAGGTGGGGAGACCCGCGATCTTTGGGGACGACATCATTTCAAGTTGGGGAGAATGTGGCGTTCCGGCCGAGATATCACGGTCCCAAGGCGTATCTTCATCTTTGCCTGGATCGCAGCATTACCGCCATCCCATTGGCGTGTAATGCAGGCGGACGAACTAAGCAAGTAGCACCCTAGGGGGCAACTTGCAAGTGTGTGCACATTTATTCATGTGTACACATTTACCCATGTGTACACTTTAGTCACTTAATTAATAAAGGCAACTGGGCCATACCCATTTATCCCACATGCTCAAGGGATAATGAAAGCCCTAGCCCTAACCCTTAGTCTATATAAGGCATAGGAAACCCTAGCTTTCCATTTTCGTCCACAGCCTTCTAGAACTCCGTTTTGCTTGCTCCAAGAGCCAATCTTGACTCCCAAAGTCTGTCTGAGCAGCCTAGCTCATCAGCTTCCCTTCCTAGCTTCATCTTCAAGCAGTTCTGCAGCATGGACGCGTTCAGACCAGGAGGAGCAAGCCAGGGATCAGGTATTTTGCCAATTCAATAGTCTAAACCGAAACCTATTGATTTCCCAAAGCAGCCGTCTAGGGCTCTAGATACCAAGCCATAACTAAAGAACCTAACTCTGTGATTTAGATTAAATCTTATTCTTTAGTTCTTCTATGATATGTATGTGATGATGATCTCTGTGGACTCATTATATTGGGAAGGGAGGTAGAGGCCTTAAAGCCTAGTAGTTGATGCTCCTAGCTAGCCCTCTTTAATGCACTATTAAATTCGGCCTGTGTATAAGAACCACACATGGTTGTGGGCGAAGGGGCCAGACTGGCTTACAAGGAGGTTCATGTCCTGGTTCATGACCACGTCCCTCTGGTAGTAAAGCCTATCGGGGACTACAGTGCACTAGACCTAATGCTCTGCCACTGCGTGCGGGCTTTGCATGGGTTCGACACTCTTGGGGTGGTGGACACCTTCCATGGAGTTCAAGTCGAGTACGGGGAGTGGCCCTCTAGTCACCTTGAACCAACATGCTAGCCTCTGGTGGGAGTGATCCCTACCTGCCCTATCGGGACTGGGGAGATGCAACCCAGGAATAGCCCCTTTGGCTATGCACCCGGCGGGCTACAGTCAGGTCCCAACACTTTTCAACCTACTCTGCAAAGTGTGGACAGGAGGGGCGAATGGAGTGGACTACCCTAAGCCATGTTCTTATGCCAGCCAAATCCATTGCCATAAATTCTGTCTGCAATGACTTCTGGAGGCCCAAGCCGTCAGTCATCCCCTTTGAGTCTGAGCCTTGGGTAGGATCTCCGTATGTGATGTACTGATCCTTGTCTACGCAGATATGTGGTGAGCCATCCTTCGAGATGGTCATCTGATGTTGATGTTGTATACTGACATGTATGTTTACGCTTCCGCAGCTAGGTAGGCCCTGAGGGAGACAGGGTAAAATGACCCCTTCATTCTTCCCACTGAAACTCTTCAAGGTTGCAGTGACACGTGGAGAGCCATGTATTAGCATGGAGCTGGTATGGGGGATGAACTCCTGTTTGTATACGGTGAGTGCACCGTATATGAGTAGGGGACGTCACATTTGGGCTCGAAGAGATAGGAAAATAGCTACGGCTGCGGTGTAAGAGAAGTATCTCCTCCTATTCATATTTATGGACATATAGTTAGGTAAGCGACTAGCCTTGTTTTCTAGGTACTTATCTATATTGGGGATGTCTTGCAGTGCTATCTTGAGGGCCATGCTTGGGGCAAAATATCCCATGCAAGGTGGAAGCTCTACCAGAGAAGGTCCTATCTTGGCATGGAACTCAGACATAATGTCTTGGTAGAAAGGGGTGGCATTGATGGTGGCCTCCACATCAACCTCTTCTGGAAGACGCGAAGACGGAGTTGATGTCAGCCTCGGCCACATGAGCTGTGGCGCTGTACCATCGCCTAAATGCAGAGGTTGCCATGGTCTATGAGCAGCTGGGGATATCAAACAGATGGGGAAGCGCTTTAGGGTGCTGGAAAATCGGCTTGGAGTGAGGAGCAAAGGTGTGGGGTGCAAATGAGGGTTGTGGTCTACTTATAGGCAAAACCCTAATTTTGGGAAATCTCAAAGTTGGGGAATATCTATGATTCTAAGGTCTAACTATGTAATTCACAGACTAACTATGCCGAAGAATGCATTCTAAGGATCCTATAGCAACAATTTTTATCTAATTTGGAGAAAGTTAGGACACATTAGGACAATTACGGTGTGACCACTCACACAGTGCGCTTGGCGCGGGGAGCAAATCCGATCATGGGCGGATTTGGTCTGGGCACGCTCTGTGAGGGGTGGGGCCTTGTTTGGGTGGAAGATGATGCCAAAGATGCAAACTAAGGATAGAATCCTGCATATCCCATCGAGATAGGTCAGATTGTTGCCTTACTTGCTTCATTTGGACAAGTTTTGGCCTAGTTTGGGGTTGACCACTCATAAAGGCGCAAGGATCAAATCAGAGCACGGGCGCACTCTGTGAGGGGTGGGGCTCCATTTGAGTTTAAATTGGCCAATTTCTACAATCTAAGGGTCAAATCCTACTAAACACAATGAGCTGAGTCGAATGGTGCCCTTACTTTACGCATTTGGACAAGTTTTGGCATAGATTAGTGCTTCGACCACTCACACAATGTGCGGGGATCAAATCCGAGCACAGGCGGATTTGGTGCAGGCGCTCTGTGAGGAGTGGGGCCAAAAACACTGAGTTTTGCTCCAATTTTGTTAATTTCAAATGCAGATTTTAGTAATACACCCTATTTAAACATGATTTAACACATTAATTCAACAGAATTATAAATTTGTATTTACAAAATTATTTACAAACAGACTTATTGGTTTTCTTTCTTAATGTACTTGACTAGCCTCAAGTCCTTGGGCATGCATGTCACCCTTTTGGCATGGAGTGCACATGCTACCGAGTCTTCAAAATGTTGTACTATGTGCTGCTCGGCTGCCTCCTGGAGTGCTAGTAGCATGTCGTCCATGACCCTCTTTGTGTTGTCGAATTCTTGCAAAATTTCGCGAGTTAGCCTCGCGAAAGGGGCTCTCGGAATCAGCAGGCCATAGCTCCTCTGGAAATGTCTGATTTCTCGAGCAGCTCTGGCAAAGCACGAGTCCGCCTTTCTTCTGATCGGCTTCTTTGGAGGCACTGGTCTCTCAGGGGGCGGCTTCAGGGTGTTCTTCTTTGTTGGCCGTCCTCCCTCCACGTAGGTGACCTTGTGCTCCTCGTAATATTTGGTGTACGCCTCGTACATTTTCATGTACTGAGTGTACTCCTTGACCTTCTTCTTGTACTCAAGCTCGTGCTTGAGTATGTAGGATTCCCGCTGCGGCCTTGGCTTCTTCTTGTCGGTGCTCGAGTGCTTTGGGGATGGCCACCTTGGGTACGGGGGTACCTCTGCTACCTGCTCCTCCTCTTTATTTCTTGGGTTCGAGGGTCCTGAGCCCTCAGTGGGAACAGGGACCCTTCTCTCCTCATCAGACTCAGTGTCAGATGAGGATGGCGGCTTCTCGGGATCTCGCTCCTGAATGACGACTCCTTTGGCTGGAATCGTCTTCAGCTTCCTCTTTGACTCCTTAGGCGGCTCGGGGTCTTTCCTTTGTCGACCTTCTTCTTCAAGCGCTCCTCCCTGCGCTTCCTCCTCTCCTCCTTCTTCTGCCTCCTCTCCTCCTTCCTTTTTCGGCGCTCCTTCTTTTCTTGCCGGTGCTCCTCCTTGGTCTTCTTTATTCCTGTTTCTTCGCCCTCTCTTTTTCTCTTGCACTCCTTCTTGTCTAATTTCTTGAGCTCCCTCTCTAGCTCCCTCCTCAGCTCTTCTGCAGCTTCTTCTTCTGTAACTTCTTCACCCCCTTATTCAAGGTCTTGGGGGCGTTCCTCCTCCTGGTGCTTTTGGGCTTCCTCTTGGGCATCTGGGTTGGGCTGAGCCTTACGTTCCCTTTGACTCACTCCACGAGGCAGCCCGGGCCTTACCATTGAGTTTGCTAGCTCTTGGGCGCTAGTGTGACCAGGGGCATTATGATCCGGGCGGTTTGTTTGGTGCAGGCCATGTTTTGGTTTGAAGCAATCCGAGCTCTGGCGCCTAAAAATCGTCTTCTGGGACGAGCTGTTTGCTGGAGCCGTTGAGGACAAATGAGGAACCCTAATTTTCTACTTATAGGTAGGGGTAGTTTAGGGTTTGGACCTGCAATTCCATATTAGGCCAATCTAGAAGGTATTAGTATAGATATGATAAGTACATTAGGTTGCGCGAGGATCAATTCCGAGCATGGGCGGATTTGGTCTGGGCGCACTCTGTGAGGGGTCACCTCTTTTTGGGTCTAATTTTCAATTTACAAGGGGTTTCTTAGTGTTTTAACATGCAAAACTAGCTAATCTAAGGAATAAGCTGAACTACACTATTAGATTAGCTAAATTATGCATCTAACTCGGTCAACATGGGTCCACACCACTCACGGTCTTGTGAGGGGAGCAATTCGAGAGCATGGGCGGTTTTGGTGCAGGCACTCGTGAGGGGTCACCTCTTTTTGGCCAATTTTGCTTGGGTTTTTGCTAAAACTTACTACTAACTTAGCATTAACCTATTTTCTGCACTAGAAATTGGAAAAAAATTTCCCAATTTTCGAGGTTCCTGCTTGGGTGTCTATTCCCAAGACTTGAAGTCTACTGTTAGTCCTACGGGAAATGGTCAGTGCTCGATCTTGGTCTACCAAGATCATGCTCTGATACCACTGTGACGTCCCCTACTCCTTATACGATGCACACATCATTAGAAGGCGGAGCATTCCCTTGACGACCAAAACCGGCGGGGGCCATCCCACGACACCACTCCCGGTGGAATGAGCCATTAAGGGGAAGAGTGGATGTGTCATTCACCCGTCTCCCTTGGTCGACCCTAGGCTGAAGCGTGAATAACAAACATGAGCACATACTAACAGTATATCAATACAATCACCTCGAAGGGTGAACACATTATAATCATCTCATATACAACAACATCAACATGATCAATAGCAACATGGGAAGTCCTACCCAGGTCTCAGACTCAAGGGGGTTCGACTGACGGCTTGGGCCTCCAGAAGTCATTGCAGACATAATTCATTGCAAATGGATTTGGCTGGCATAAGAACATGGCTGTTGGGTAATCCAATTCATCCGCCCCTCCTGTACACACTTTGCAGAGTGGATTGATAAGTATTGGGACCGGACCGTAGCCTGCCGGGTACATAGCCAAGAGGGCTACTACGGGGTTGCATCTCCCCAGCCCCGAAGAGGCAGGAGGAAAGTCACCTTTCCTCCAGAGGCTTCCATGCTCAACACAGGTGCCTAGAGGGCCACTGCCCTTATTCGACTTGAACCCAATGGAGAGTGACGCATCACTCCATGGGTGTCGAGCCCATGCCTTGCCCACACGCAGTGGCAAGGCATTAGACCTAGCTCACTAGAATCCCTGGTAGGCTTTACACACCAGAGGGATTGATCTGTGTTGGGACAAGTACCTTCTTGTTCTGCCGGTCTAGCCCCTCCACCTTCAACCCGGTGGGCTCTTGTGTACAGGCCGCAATAATTGGGTACTAATGATACTATTCTAGGATCATCTTGTACAAGGCTGCTAGGGTCTCTACCCCCCTTCCCAATACATGGAGGTCACAGAATGAAATACCAACATCATCACAGAACTGAAATGAAGAATATCATCTAATCTATCTACCTAAACATCCAGAGTTAGGTTCCTTTGTTAGGGCTTATGATCTCGGGATCTATAAGGCCTCTAAAGCTGAACTAACATGCTAAACCAGCTCATTGCCAAGCTAAAAGGCGGCTTTGCACAACAGAATGACCATTTACCTGGCACCTGACTTGCTCCTGATCCCCGGAATGCATCCATGCCTCTGATCCTGCTGAAGACTGCTGCTACTCCAAGATCTATTGTGCAAGGGCGGCTTTCCAGAGCCTGGCAATGCGATAGGGCACAAATACATTATAACTATACCTGCATGATGCAATACCACAATTTAACATTTGCAAATGAGAATGTGGCTTTATCCTTGTATATAAGCAACTCTATTAAAAGAGAGATCTGTAAAAAAAAAAAAATCCTCTCCAATGTATTCTTAGAAGTTTGGTTTGCACTATAACATCCACTAAAGTAGCTCTTAAAATTATCATATGTACCTGGATGGAATGGTGAATAGATCAGGTCATGAAGAAAACCCAGAATCTTAGGTGATTCCTTGAGAAATCTTATAGAAGGCGGGTGAGAAGATAAGGTGAATCCACAGTTGTGGCGCTTAGTGGATGTGGCAAATTTTCAAGCGAAGTAATATTTGCTTATAGAAAAGTTGGATAACTCTAATTTTTTCATCTATAATGGTCCCCACTAAACCATAGTGGCAAAATTTTACATTACCCTTATAAAATAGCCTTTTGGCAACTTTCGTCCTTAAGGGCTACCCTATCCCAAAGGTCTTAATATTTTCAACATTCTCAATATTTTCAAAAAGCAAAAATCGATTCACGGTTTTATTTGAGAATTTGTGGAAGCATCCTCCTCACATCGCTCAAATGCGTCGAGATCCGGATCCATTAGGTATATGCAAGTGTGGAGTGGAAGCGCAAGAGAAGGAATATGATTCAAAGATGTAGAGCATATCATACCTCATGAAATTTTTAACTGCATGTGGAACTTAAGACATAATGCGCCATCAAATAGTATAAAGCTTCATTAAAAACGTAGCCTTCGGCTGAGGCGATTACAGGAATGGATGATATAATTGAATGTAATATTGCTCTTCCAAGGAGTCATGATAATCCACATTTCATTTTGCGCCATTTTTATCGTGTAGATCGTCAAAACTTGCAGCATTCTCAATATTTTCAAAAGCAAAATCACTTATAGTTTCGTCTAAATCATACAGAGATGAATCTGCAGAAGCATCCTTCTCACATCGCTCAAATGCACAAGTTCCAGATCCATTGGATGTATGCAAGCGTGGAGTGGAAGCACAAGACATGGAAAATAATTCAAAGATGTACAACATATCATACCTCAAAAGATATTTAACTGCATATGAAAACACTTTCTATTTTCTTCCATGTGTGGAAATCCTTCCTATTTTTCAATGGCGTTGGAAAATAGAAAGGGTTTCCACACCATTGGAAAATACGAAGGGTTTCTATATGAATTTTGAATTCTAGAGTGATATGCATACTTAATGAGCGTCTTTGCCTCAATGGGAAGGCCAGATCCCGATAAAGCGTGGTTAGTTAAAGATTGAAGTGTGTGAATATTAATAATATTATAGAAACTCTTCCTATTTTCCATGGAAATCCATCTCATTTTCATAATCGGAAACCCCTCCTATTTTTTATGGGAAGCCTTCCTATTTTCTAAGCCTCGAAATTCGGAAGGGTGTTTCCCTAGAAAATAGAAAATCCTTCCTAGTTTTATTGCAAGCAGGAAGGGTTTCTCTGAAAAATAGGAAACGTTTACCTAGAAAATTGGAAGGGTTTCCAAGAAAAATAGGAAGGGTTCCATGGGAGGGGAACCACAATCAGGAGTACAAAAAACTATCAGGCAATACAAGATGCTATAAATCTATATTAACTATAGAAATTACATTACATAAATATACATTTCTACAATTGTCTTATCTGTTTCCATGCTTCTATTGCATTTAATAATGGTTGTAGTTTAAAGTAGGTTAAAATGTAAATTGTATTTAGTTCTTCATTATTGTTAAGAAGACTCTGATGCCCTCAAAGACATATTCCATTTGGATCATCATAAAAAATTTATGGTCATTTCTATCAAGAAAAGACAACGACATTTTCATTAATTTGCAAATATATAAGGGTATTTTTACAAATTGACGTAGCCTTATTTTCTTCTGATCTTGTTGATTTCCATGCCTCTTGCCAATGTCCTTAATGTTGGATTCACATGGACAAATTGCCTTGGGATGGATGAGCCCTTGCTGAACTTGGGCTGAGCCAAAAAAATAAAAAATAATAAAAAAAATCAGCCCCGTTATGGGAGTTCAACTGTCACAAGATGCTATTCGCGTGGCTAATTCCGCTGGAGGTATTTGGAGCAGCACGAAATCAGCCGTTTACATCCGTTAGCCCAAAAGACTATCATGTAAACTACCCTTAAATTTGTCGAGGGAGATGTCCTTAAATCTGTCAGGAGGGGATTGTCTCTGGGGGGCACAACATAGGATGAAGAGGTTTTACAACGCATAAAATTTATAGTAATTTATAGCAATAATATGAACCATTTGATTATTACCTACATGTAACTTGCCATGAATCGCCTTTGGTGCTAAGAAAATAGCGAGCCCTGTTTGTTTTATTCATTAAGTTAGACAATAATCTCTTGAAGATTAATAGTTTAACTTATGCGTGTTTTCGCTTAACTTCCACTTAGCAAAGCCAGATAGTGGGATCCGAGATAAAAGATAATTCATTTAATGATAATGAGGTAGGATGGGGTTGCCTCCCCTCGCTCGTGGACACTTTACCGCCCACTGTCCCTCCCTTGTAATGTATATTGCAGATCGTTAAGATAAAAAATCAATGGCTAAGATTTATTTGCACTATAACAAGCCCCAATTACCACTATTTATGGGTGCAAGTGCGCAATAAGTGGGTCCAGAGTAAGTGTCATAATTTCTCTTTCCCATCTTTGTTTAGCACATGGACACATGCATGTGAATCTATTTTGAAGGGCTTTTTTTGGGATGTAAAAATCTGCCATGTTTGCCTCCTAAATCTCCTTTGAAAAGCTTCGAAGAAGAGAATGGAGTGCCTTGTGCGATAAAAGGAGACCCTCCTCACAGAGGGGGGCATCAGACCCCCTCCTCTTCTGCCTACTCTAGTTTTTTGTAGATATGTCAAAATCAGACAAGTTTTGGGTTCATCTGAAAACACAAACAGGTCAAGTATCCAAAAAATACATTTTTATCCAATTTCAACTTTGACTGTATCTCCATTTTTATGATCTGCTCTTAACTGCGTGAAACATGGCAACCCCACCATTATAAACTCATCATTCGCTTGTCCTTCTCTGGAAGCTCTACCAGAGAAGGTCCTATCTTGGCATGGAACTCAGACATAATGTCTTGGTAGAAAGGGGTGGCATTGATGGTGGCCTCCACATCAACCTCTTCTGGAAGACGCGAAGACGGAGTTGATGTCAGCCTCGGCCACATGAGCTGTGGCGCTGTACCATCGCCTAAATGCAGAGGTTGCCATGGTCTATGAGCAGCTGGGGATATCAAACAGATGGGGAAGCGCTTTAGGGTGCTGGAAAATCGGCTTGGAGTGAGGAGCAAAGGTGTAGGGTGCAAATGAGGGTTGTGGTCTACTTATAGGCAAAACTCTAATTTTGGGAAATCTCAAAGTTGGGGAATATCTATGATTCTAAGGTCTAACTATGTAATTCACAGACTAACTATGCCGAAGAATGCATTCTAAGGATCCTATAGCAACAATTTTTATCTAATTTGGAGAAAGTTAGGACACATTAGGACAATTACGGTGTGACCACTCACACAGTGCGCGGGGAGCAAATCCGATCATGGGCGGATTTGGTCTGGGCACGCTCTGTGAGGGGTGGGGCCTTGTTTGGGTGGAAGATGATGCCAAAGATGCAAACTAAGGATAGAATCCTGCATATCCCATCGAGATAGGTCAGATTGTGCCCTTACTTGCTTCATTTGGACAAGTTTTGGCCTAGTTTAGGGGTTGACCACTCATACAGTGCGCAAGGATCAAATCCGAGCCTGGGCGCACTCTGTGAGGGGTGGGGCTCCATTTGAGTTTGGATTGGCCAATTTCTACAATCTAAGGGTCAAATCCTACTAAACACAATGAGCTGAGTCGAATGGTGCCCTTACTTTCTGCATTTGGACAAGTTTTGGCATAGATTAGTGCTCGACCACTCACACAATGTGCGGGGATCAAATCCGAGCCTGGGCGGATTTGGTCTGGGCGCACTCTGTGAGGAGTGGGGCCAAAAACACTGAGTTTTGCTCCAATTTTGTTAATTTCAAATGCAGAACTTAGTAATACACCCTATTTAAACATGATTTAACACATTAATTCAACAGAATTATAAATTTGTATTTACAAAAATTATTTACAACAGACTTATTGGTTTTCTTTCTTAATGTACTTGACTAGCCTCAAGTCCTTGGGCATGCATGTCACCCTTTTGGCATGGAGTGCACATGCTACCGAGTCTTCAAAATGTTGTACTATGTGCTGCTCGGCTGCCTCCTGGAGTGCTAGTAGCATGTCGTCCATGACCCTCTTTGTGTTGTCGAATTCTTGCAAAATTTCGCGAGTTAGCCTCGCGAAAGGGGCTCTCGGAATCAGCAGGCCATAGCTCCTCTGGAAATGTCTGATTTCTCGAGCAGCTCTGGCAAAGCACGAGTCCGCCTTTCTTCTGATCGGCTTCTTTGGAGGCACTGGTCTCTCAGGGGGCGGCTTCAGGGTGTTCTTCTTTGTTGGCCGTCCTCCCTCCACGTAGGTGACCTTGTGCTCCTCGTAATATTTGGTGTACGCCTCGTACATTTTCATGTACTGAGTGTACTCCTTGACCTTCTTCTTGTACTCAAGCTCGTGCTTGAGTATGTAGATTCGGCATTGCGGCCTTGGCTTCTTCTTGTCGGTGCTTTCGAGTGCTTTGGGGATGGCCACCTTGGGTGCGGGGGTACCTGCGCTACACTCCTCCTCCTTTCTTTATTTCTTGGCCCGAGGGTCCACGAGCCCTCGGTGGGAGCAGGGGACCCTTCTCTCCTCATCGGACTTCGATTCCGGATGAGGATGGCGGCTTCTCGGGGTCTCGCTCCTGAATGACGACTCCTTTGGCTGGAGTCGTCTTCAGCTTCCTCTTTGACTCCTTAGGCGGCTCGGGGTCTTTCCTTTGTCGACCTTCTTCTTCAAGCGCTCCTCCCTGCGCTTCCTCCTCTCCTCCTTCTTCTGCCTCCTCTCCTCCTTCCTTTTTCGGCGCTCCTTCTTTTCTTGCCGGTGCTCCTCCTTGGTCTTCTTTATTCCTGTTTCTTCGCCCTCTCTTTTTCTCTTGCACTCCTTCTTGTCTAATTTCTTGAGCTCCCTCTCTAGCTCCCTCCCGACTCTTTGCAGCTTCTTCTTTACGTAACTTCTTCACCCCTTATTCAAGGTCTTGGGGGCGTTCCTCCTCCTGGTGCTCTTGGGCTTCCTCTTGGGCATCTGGGTTGGGCTGAGCCTTCTGTTCCCGCCTGACTCACTCCTGAGCCTGACGGGCCTTCTGTTGAGCTGCTAGCTCTTGGGCGCTAGTGTGACCAGGGGCATTATGATCCGGGCGGTTTGTTTGGTGCAGGCCATGTTTTGGTTTGAAGCAATCCGAGCTCTGGCGCCCTAAAAAATCGTCTTACGGGACGAAGCCGTTTCTTTGGAGCCGTTGAGGACAAATGAGGAACCCTAATTTTCTACTTATAGGTAGGGGGTAGTTTAGGGTTTGGACCTGCAATTCCATATTAGGCCAATCTAGAAGGTATTAGTATAGATATGATAAGTACACATTAGGTTCTTGAGGATCAATTCGAGCATGGGGATTTGGTGCAGGCGCACTCGTGAGGGGTCACCTCTTTTTGGGTCTAATTTTCAATTTACAAGGGGTTTCTTAGTGTTTTAACATGCAAAACTAGCTAATCTAAGGAATAAGCTGAACTACACTATTAGATTAGCTAAATTATGCATCTAACTCGGTCAACATGGGTCCACCACTCACACAGTGCGCGGGGAGCAATTCCGAGCATGGGCGGATTTGGTCTGGGCGCACTCTGTGAGGGGTCACCTCTTTTTGGCCAATTTTGCTTGGGTTTTTGCTAAAACTTACTACTAACTTAGCATTAACCTATTTTCTGCACTAGAAATTGGAAAAAAATTTCCCAATTTTCGAGGTTCCTGCTTGGGTGGCTATTCCCAAGACTTGAAGTCTACTGTTAGTCCTACGGGAAATGGTCAGTGCTCGATCTTGGTCTACCAAGATCATGCTCTGATACCACTGTGACGTCCCCTACTCCTTATACGATGCACACATCGTATTAGAAGGCGGAGCATTCCCCCTGACAGCCAAACTGGCAGGGGCCATCCACCTGACACCACTCCCAGTGGAATGAGCCATTAAGGGAAGAGTGGATGTGTCATTCACCCGTCTCCCTTCGGGTCGACCTAGCTGCGGAAGCGTGAATAACAAACATGAGCACATACTAACAGTATATCAATACAATCACCTCGAAGGGTGAACACATTATAATCATCTCATATACAACAACATCAACATGATCAATAGCAACATGGGAAGTCCTACCCAGGTCTCAGACTCAAGGGGGTTCGACTGACGGCTTGGGCTTCTAGAAGTCATTGCAGACATAATTCATTGCAAATGGATTTGGCTGGCATAAGAACATGGCTGTTGGGTAATCCAATTCATCCGCCCCTCCTGTACACACTTTGCAGAGTGGATTGATAAGTATTGGGACCGGACCGTAGCCTGCCGGGTACATAGCCAAGAGGGCTACTACGGGGTTGCATCTCCCCAGCCCCGAAGAGGCAGGAGGAAAGTCACCTTTCCTCCAGAGGCTTCCATGCTCAACACGGCCTAGAGAGGGCCTTTGCCCTTATTCGACTTGAACCCAATGGAGAGTGACGCATCACTCCATGGGTGTCGAGCCCATGCCTTGCCCACACGCAGTGGCAAGGCATTAGACCTAGCTCACTAGAATCCCTGGTAGGCTTTACACACCAGAGGGATTGATCTGTGTTGGGACAAGTACCTCCTTGTTCTGCCGGTCTAGCCCCTCCACCTTCAACCCGGTGGGCTCTTGTGTACAGGCCGCAATAATTGGGTACTAATGATACTATTCTAGGATCATCTTGTACAAGGCTGCTAGGGTCTCTACCCCCCTTCCCAATACATGGAGGTCACAGAATGAAATACCAACATCATCACAGAACTGAAATGAAGAATATCATCTAATCTATCTACCTAAACATCCAGAGTTAGGTTCCTTTGTTAGGGCTTATGATCTCGGGATCTATAAGGCCTCTAAAGCTGAACTAACATGCTAAACCAGCTCATTGCCAAGCTAAAAGGCGGCTTTGCACAACAGAATGACCATTTACCTGGCACCTGACTTGCTCCTGATCCCCGGAATGCATCCATGCCTCTGATCCTGCTGAAGACTGCTGCTACTCCAAGATCTATTGTGCAAGGGCGGCTTTCCAGAGCCTGGCAATGCGATAGGGCACAAATACATTATAACTATACCTGCATGATGCAATACCACAATTTAACATTTGCAAATGAGAATGTGGCTTTATCCTTGTATATAAGCAACTCTATTAAAAGAGAGATCTGTAAAAAAAAAAAAAAATCCTCTCCAATGTATTCTTAGAAGTTTGGTTTGCACTATAACATCCACTAAAGTAGCTCTTAAAATTATCATATGTACCTGGATGGAATGGTGAATAGATCAGGTCATGAAGAAAACCCAGAATCTTAGGTGATTCCTTGAGAAATCTTATAGAAGGCGGGCAGAAGATAAGGTGAATCCACAGTTGTGGCGCTTAGTGGATGTGGCAAATTTTCAAGCGAAGTAATATTTGCTTATAGAAAAGTTGGATAACTCTAATTTTTTCATCTATAATGGTCCCCACTAAACCATAGTGGCAAAATTTTACATTACCCTTATAAAATAGCCTTTTGGCAACTTTCGTCCTTAAGGGCTACCCTATCCCAAAGGTCTTAATATTTTCAACATTCTCAATATTTTCAAAAAGCAAAATCAGTTACAGTTTTATTTGAGAATTTGTGGAAGCATCCTCCTCACATCGCTCAAATGCGTCGAGATCCGGATCCATTAGGTATATGCAAGTGTGGAGTGGAAGCGCAAGAGAAGGAATATGATTCAAAGATGTAGAGCATATCATACCTCATGAAATTTTTAACTGCATGTGGAACTTAAGACATAATGCGCCATCAAATAGTATAAAGCTTCATTAAAAACGTAGCCTTCGGCTGAGGCGATTACAGGAATGGATGATATAATTGAATGTAATATTGCTCTTCCAAGGAGTCATGATAATCCACATTTCATTTTGCGCCATTTTTATCGTGTAGATCGTCAAAACTTGCAGCATTCTCAATATTTTCAAAAGCAAAATCACTTATAGTTTCGTCTAAATCATACAGAGATGAATCTGCAGAAGCATCCTTCTCACATCGCTCAAATGCACAAGTTCCAGATCCATTGGATGTATGCAAGCGTGGAGTGGAAGCACAAGACATGGAAAATAATTCAAAGATGTACAACATATCATACCTCAAAAGATATTTAACCGCATATGAAAACACTTTCTATTTTCTTCCATGTGTGGAAATCCTTCCTATTTTTCAATGGCGTTGGAAAATAGAAAGGGTTTCCACACCATTGGATAATACGAAGGGTTTCTATATGAATTTTGAATTCTAGAGTGATATGCATACTTAATGAACGTGCTGCCTCAATGGAAGGCGTCCGTCCTGATAAGCGTAGTTCGTAAAGATTGAAGTGTGTGAATATTAATAATATTATAGAAACTCTTCCTATTTTCCATGGAAATCCATCTCATTTTCATAATCGGAAACCCCTCCTATTTTTTATGGGAAGCCTTCCTATTTTCTAAGCCTCGAAATTCGGAAGGGTGTTTCCCTAGAAAATAGAAAATCCTTCCTAGTTTTATTGCAAGCAGGAAGGGTTTCTCTGAAAAATAGGAAACGTTTACCTAGAAAATTGGAAGGGTTTCCAAGAAAAATAGGAAGGGTTCCATGGGAGGGGAACCACAATCAGGAGTACAAAAAACTATCAGGCAATACAAGATGCTATAAATCTATATTAACTATAGAAATTACATTACATAAATATACATTTCTACAATTGTCTTATCTGTTTCCATGCTTCTATTGCATTTAATAATGGTTGTAGTTTAAAGTAGGTTAAAATGTAAATTGTATTTAGTTCTTCATTATTGTTAAGAAGACTCTGATGCCCTCAAAGACATATTCCATTTGGATCATCATAAAAAATTTATGGTCATTTCTATCAAGAAAAGACAACGACATTTTCATTAATTTGCAAATATATAAGGGTATTTTTACAAATTGACGTAGCCTTATTTTCTTCTGATCTTGTTGATTTCCATGCCTCTTGCCAATGTCCTTAATGTTGGGTTCACATGGACAAATTGCCTTGGGATGGATGAGCCCTTGCTGAACTTGGGCTGAGCCAAAAAAAAAAAAAAAAAAAAAAAAAAAATCAGCCCCGTTATGGGAGTTCAACTGTCACAAGATGCTATTCGCGTGGCTAATTCCGCTGGAGGTATTTGGAGCAGCACGAAATCAGCCGTTTACATCCGTTAGCCCAAAAGACTATCATGTAAACTACCCTTAAATTTGTCGAGGGAGATGTCCTTAAATGTCGGGAGGGATTGTCTCGGGGGCATAACATAGGATGAAGAAGTTTTTACAACGCATAAAATTTATAGTAATTTATAGCAATAATATGAACCATTTGATTATTACCTACATGTAACTTGCCATGAATCGCCTTTGGTGCTAAGAAAATAGCGAGCCCTGTTTGTTTTATTCATTAAGTTAGACAATAATCTCTTGAAGATTAATAGTTTAACTTATGCGTGTTTTCGCTTAACTTCCACTTAGCAAAGCCAGATAGTGGGATCCGAGATAAAAGATAATTCATTTAATGATAATGAGGTAGGATGGGGTTGCCTCCCCTCGCTCATGGACACTTTACCGCCCACTGTCCCTCCCTTGTAATGTATATTGCAGATCGTTAAGATAAAAAATCAATGGCTAAGATTTATTTGCACTATAACAAGCCCCAATTACCACTATTTATGGGTGCAAGTGCGCAATAAGTGGGTCCAGAGTAAGTGTCATAATTTCTCTTTCCCATCTTTGTTTAGCACATGGACACATGCATGTGAATCTATTTTGAAGGGCTTTTTTTGGGATGTAAAAATCTGCCACGTTTGCCTCCTAAATCTCCTTTGAAAAGCTTCGAAGAAGAGAATGGAGTGCCTTGTGCGATAAAAGGAGACCCGCCTCACAGAGGGGGGCATCAGACCCCCTCCTCTTCTGCCTACTCTAGTTTTTTGTAGATATGTCAAAATCAGACAAGTTTTGGGTTCATCTGAAAACACAAACAGGTCAAGTATCCAAAAAATACATTTTTATCCAATTTCAACTTTGACTGTATCTCCATTTTTATGATCTGCTCTTAATTGCGTGAAACATGGCAACCCCACCATTATAAACTCATCATTCGCTTGTCCATTCAATGCATTCTAGGTGAGTTCTTTGAATCAGGGTTTCTTATATTCTGATTCTGAAATGCCAACCACAACAGCCCAGACCCAGCGCGTGCACTATTTCTTGTGACAAAAATAATTTCGACAATCTTTCTAGTGATGACGAACTAGGGAAGTTTCAGGTCAATTTTGCCATTGGACTTATTTATACCTATGGGCCAATGCTGGTAAGATCAACTCTACATGTCTAAGGGCCAATGGTTGTAAGATCGACTTTACATGTCTAAGCACATATGCCCTTCATATATGAGGCAGGTAGATCACCTGCCCTTGATAATATATGCGCGATCAAGAACCGTAGTTTTATAACATAAGATTTATGGAGGTGTTTTGGGGTGTTTGTATAGGAATACATATAAAAGTGACACTGGTATCTTTCCCCCCCTTTTTTTATGGCAAGGTTGTTTTTTCTATTCATTTAAAGTAAATACATATCAGAGGGTGCACATATAGTGACACCAATTGTCTCAAAACTCCTTATAAAATGGAGTGCAAAAAGAGATTCAGAGATTACAAACATCTCAGTTCAAAAATAGCAAGAACATATAATTCTCCCAAAGAAAAGATTTTTAGCTGTATACTGCATCTAAGAGATCCTGCATGGTCAAATCCTTCACGGCTGTACTTCCAAATGTATTGGGCATTTCATCAAGTTTAGCAGTGATATAACTTGTGAAGTCTAGGAGCATCAAAACTTGAGCCTCCCTTTTTTGCTGTCATTTATGGTACAAAGAGACAAAAAAAGGTTTCAGATTATCCTCCAAATTTCAGACTTGTCCAGTCACTTTTTGATGGCCGAAGAGTGGATCATCTCATGTTTAAGGAGGATAAGATGGTTTGATATATCCATATCCGAGAACCGAGATATAGGTTCTTCATCAAAGTTATCCTCCCATCGAGAAGACGCTCCCATTCTGTCAAGTCTCTTCTGCTGATCTGTGAAGCACACCGTGGACATCAGTTAGAGTCATAACACAAAAATTATATAACACAAAAGACGCTGGTATATGGGTTATGAAAAGAAGCAGTATATTTTCATTTCGAAGATGCAGCAGCGGATAAAGGAGCGCGTGCGCCTTAGGCATATGGAGATCAGCAGCCTCCATTCTAATTATGTTCTCTGCAGGTGTCGACATGCCCATGTGCTTCAAAAGGGTATCGGCCACTTCTATTACTTGTGTTTCTTCATCGGGCAAACATTTTATTCTGCAGGTCTGGCATACATAAAATTCAGCAATTATTCTTCTTAGTGTTTTGGTTTGTTGATTGTCTCAGTGATCATGTCTATGAGGAGAGCAGCCAGAAAGGGCAAGACTCCTGTTGCCCATGTACCCATCTCTGGTTCTGGTTCCATGCCTCTGGATTCAGGTTCGGTGGAGACTGGTAATTACCCTACATGCCTAATCATGCCATACCTAGCCTCGCAATGAATTGGGAGGCAATTGATGTCTCTGTGACATTGGGCCTGTCAGGCCAAGATGTTCCACTTAGTTTTTTTTATGCCCTTTTATCATTTTGTGATAGAAGGTGTATGGCTAGTGTTGTTGCTCTTGAGTGGGGGTCTTCTGCAGACCATCTTCATGTGCAAGCTGTGCTAAGAGCTCGTTATAAGACACCAAGGGCCTTGAATTTGGCTATTAAGAGGGATTTTAATTGGCCCTCCAAGCCATCCGGTGTTGTTTTAGTGTGCAAAGTGCTGAAGTATAACATGTTACACTGCTTCGAGGACATGTTGGGTATTGTATGAAAGACATAGGTAAGGTGCACTATTCTTGCCACTTCCATAGTATCTGAATCCATGATTGAGAAGGGGAAGGATCTCTATCTAAGATGGGATGCTGATGACACAAAAGGAACCTGTTGAATAAGACAGCACACTGTATTTTATCACGGTGGCTGTAGACTCACTCCTAGCCTGATGTTTACTGTTTGCAGGATGTTCAGGAGTGGAAAGTATACTTTGAGCAGCAGTTGGATCATTCCTTCCAACAGTGCTCATGTGAATGAGCACAAAGTTCGTGCTGCGTGGAGGGTTCTCTTAGACCCTGCCCACTGCATGCCATCTGATGTCAGGACTATCTTGTTTGATTTGCCTGCATGGTATGTGGCTATGGAACTGAATGGGCCTAGGCGCCGACAGTACTGGGATGATTCTGTGCATCTAATGAGATGGATTATAACTTTGAGATCTTCGTGAGCTATCCTTCAGCCCGGAACTTGAAATTCTAGATCATGGTGTGAATTACATCCCCATTCACACTGGGGACCACACCATGGTCGTTGGGTGATTCCATGTGTATTTTGGTTGTTGTACGGCTTCAGTCGTGTGTTTCTTTTGTTTTCTTTGAGGATGGTCTGTGGTAGTGACGCTTCTTGCAGGGTTGACATGGAGAGCAATGGGAATTCCACGGGGGAGACGGCCCATCCTGTCTTAAGCTTGGACCCTGATTTGATTAGTGCCAGGATTGATGCATCCCATTCGGATCCTCAGGTGTATCCTCCAGAGGGTGAACAAGCCTTCACTGCAGAGGAGTTCATAACATGTATTGTGCAGGTTGGGACCAAGGCCCACAGAATTGCCGCTTCGCTTAGGATCCTGAGGAGGCAGTTGACAAGTTTCTACATGGTTATTGATTCTGTGATTTCCTGTGTTGCTTGGGAGGAACTTGGGGCTCCAATGTCTGAGCTGCAGGCACTGAGATCACATATGAGCCTTGTTAGAGGCCCGCTGACCCAGGAAATCCGCCAGCTTGATGCCGTCATCAGGCATGTTGCATCTGGGCAGCCAATGAACTAGACCTTTGTGCTCTTGCTAGTGTATGTAATGTTTTTATTGTGCAGTTTGACGTAGGTGGCATTTGTGCCACATGTACATTTGGTAACCTCATAAATATGTGATGTTCGGAGAAGCTTGTTTGTTGCATTTGGTTACTAACACACGTGCATTTTCAGTGGGCTTCGACCCTTGGGCATAAGGGCGATCCTTTTTCCTGGGATGTCCCTGGATGAGCATTGCCATTGCGCTGGGGGTCAATTCCCCAGGCTCACGGACAGATTGCCTTTGTGGTCTTACAGATACTAGTACTTGCCATAGCAAGTGCTATGTATAGGATCATCAAATGCATGCCGCTGACAATTGCATCTTGGAGTGGCAATCAGTGGCATGTATTCGATGGTCGCTATACATGGGCTTACTATAGCTATGGGCAGGCGTGGGATGATCTTCACGTAGCATAGTTGGAACTGGAGTTCGATTCCCCAGGCTCATGTCATGTTGGCATCCTGGTGCACTGTTGGATGTTATTCGTATGACATTGTAGTGTATGGATGCTAGAATACTATATTAACCAATGGTTCCTAGTCTTCATGTGCCCCCTTTAAAATCAAGTCAACAGGGGCCAATTTGACCCCATAGGACCTGGGATGAGCGAACAGGATCTGTGGAGAGAAAATATCCTACCAATTGTGCCACTATCCGAGGCCCAGAAGCTATAATACACACTTTAGCTATAATCAACCTCATCGCAGGTGGGTAGATCACCAGCATCAAGTCCAGAGATTACCATAAAAAAACACTTAGATTGAATTCTGCCAACAAGCTACAAAGCTATTCTTCAAAATCGCCGAAAAAAACCAAGAAAAACTCCTAATTGTAGCGTGAAATTTTCCTGCTAATATTTTGCCTACATGTTAATTTCAGAAAGTAAACGAACACATGGCTTAAAACCTGGACATTTCTCGAACCAAGTTTGCCACTAGCGCCATGCCGCGTAGCAGGTTTTCTTCATGAATGTTAACAAGCATTTTCTGCGCTCACATTTTTACTTGACATTCAAATTATTTACCTGACATTCAGCCCCTAACATTCTGACGACGGAATTTAACCCAAGTGTCTTCCACGTTGCAAAAAAGACTATTTACCTTACATTCTAAACTGACATCCCACGTGATTATTGGTTTCACAGAATATACGTTGCATTCCTTCAGATGGCAAGTTAAGCCATCCATCTCAGCATTTCTGGCAAGAGGTGTCTTTGGGCATACCAAAACTGAGGAAGTTCAACAGGATAAGATTATAATGAATTGCATATCATGAGCAAATGATATAATTGTAGACATAAAATCAGTTTCGAACAAAAGAATAAATACTTTGTGGGTGGAACTCTGATATGAAAGAAAAGCCATGGCCGCGTACAACTGGTTTCAGCTACAAAAACTCCTAAACCTGTTGAAGGCAATATTTACCCTGGTATGATGGAACCTGGATCAAATTTGAACATGGAGCTGAAGTTAGCAGCAACAGCCTATCTGATACCTACATAATGCGAGTCACAGTTATGTAACTACTGCATCTTATTGTTTCAGGGAATTGTGACTCCTCACGGTATCAACACAGCAAAAATCGCCGCCAGTGCACAGTCCCCAATGAATATTTGGAGCAACAAAGTCCTTTCTTTAGCGACACAAGTTTGTCTTCTATGACTGCACAGCCAACCTCTGGAGATGCTCCATAAATACCTGGAGACTCACATCATCTGTAAATATAATATCTCCACCTGGTGGCGGGCCTGTGGCAGAATTGTATGTTGCAGAAGGATTTAATTTCGCAAGCAAGAAACGTGCCTGTGTATCCAAATAATGCGATGAATGTCTGTACATGTGAAGGAAACATAAATGCCCAGGAAGAAGAGTATTTACCTGGGAACCATGCTGGTCACAATCAACTAAACGGGGTACTGGAAATCTCTCTTTAATAATTGCTTGAGCATCATCATGTGGTGCTTGAAGCAGTTGTGCAAATTCCTATATCAAATAGAAGAAGTGTTATGAGAGAGCCCCATCTCCTGGTGATTCAATGTATATAGAGAAAATTACCTTGTAATCTGGTTGGTTTTGATATCCAGCATTGCGCCATTGGGCTATGGTGCTTCCCCGGAAAATTACAACACTGAAATATGCATCAAGTAGCAAAATGCGATCTGCTGCAATTGCAGCCACATCAAGAAGCGTTGGTTCTGGAGGGGAGTTAAATGAATATGAAATGAGTGATGGTTGGATCATGACTAAACAGTTGGTAACATTTTCCCGATTTAGAACCATACGAAAATATGCAGTTTCATCGGGACTGTTGTTAAAGACCTGAGAGAATCTAAGAGCATTAGTTGCTGAAATTCAGCATAAATTCACATTTTCAATATATACCTGAACAAATTGTGAACGCCGCAAGTTAAACATGAACTGTGGGTAAATGGCAAATTTTGGAGAAAGGCTAAAAGATGATGGCTCATCTTTCCGATAATCTCCAAATCTAGAAGCTAGACGAATAAGGGCCCTATCCAACCACCGTGTAGCATCGAAGTCATCCTGCACAATATAAGAGGATATAAGCAGGTGTCATCCTGCACAACCTACGGCATGCTACATCCAGCCCACAAAAAATACCTCCATTTCCATCTTAGACGAGGCCAATCGTGCCATAACCACAGCTGCTGCCTCTTGGTCAAATCCAGCTACAAGTTCCTGCACAGCTAGCATCTAGCATCTGAGACTCACAAACATATTGAGAAAAAGCAAAGGAAATGGCTTCACTATACTTGGAAACGTTGAATTGGCCCAGATACAAAATGGACATCCAGAATAAAAAGAACATACAAAGGACAATAAGCATATTTTATTTTCAACCTCCGTATTGTTTGCACCGTCCACCCAGCTCCTGGTTATGGTAGTAATTCGCAATCTCACTTGGCCATCGCTATGCTGATAACTGCAAATCATTTTCAACTCTTCCCATTCAGCATTTGGATACATTCCGTTGGGCATGACACAAAAAGAAGCACTGCAAAAATAGCTCACAGAAGCCATACTGGGTCAAAAATTGTATAAAAAACTGGTTGTTTGAAGATGCAACTGGAGTCCCTGTTTGTGCACTTGATGCTATTTCAAAATAGATAGCTAGAGACGTACTCCTGTCTAGTCCAGACATTTTCCAGGCTGTTGTATTCCCTTGTCCAATGGCAATATCCGAACATGCTGGCCCTTTCTGCAATATAAAATCTTCAGACATGAAATTCAAGGTAAAGAAACAATTAAAAGACGAAATAATGATACTCCTCCAATGCAACAAAAGGAATACCTTATCCAAAGAAGCACATGGACCAATAATACCTTGGATCTTAATATCTTTGGAGCACACCACCTCAAAGATACCACTGTCAACAAGAATTTAATATTGTTAAGCAGAAGGTGGTCTTATTAGCAGCACATTCTGTTAACCAGATTAGATTAACCTTGAGAGAATAACAGGAAAAGTTTCCTTTCCCAACAGAATACATGGAAACCATGAATATACTTACTTGAATGACAAACCAAGTGCAACATCACCAGACTCAAATACTCGTTTGAAAGACTCTTTAAACACCAAGTGCCCGAAACTTTCTGCCAGTACAACAAGACCACCTGTTTTTTCAACTACAACCTTCATCTCTGCCACACCAACCTGTAAACTTCACACATGATAAATTGATTCAGAACAGTCAGTAAAAGATGGGTCACCATAACAAACATATCCTTGTAATGGGCTTTTTTAGATTTAGTTAGTGCAAGGATAATTCTTATCATATTCATAATGGCTTTACCCAGGAAGTCAGGAACAAAGGTCCTGGTGTGGGTTGACTTCACTTTACTATCGTATTAAACCATCCTTTATTTATAAAAGAACAGCCAAAAATGCATTTTTATGTACAAGGAAACATGTAGAACGGAATCAAAGGAGACGCATAGGATGATTCCTGGCCTTTGAGAAATGGCAGTCTTTGGCCGGCCCAACCAGGCCATTTGGAATTGCAGAAGAACTTTGAGACAAACAATCTGGATGTTCCAAGTTCAACATGTTCTTCACAGCATATTGCTTTTAATTTTTACCAGATTTAAATTGTGGGATTACCTGACCTTCCTTAGTAAATGTGGAACTGGATGCATCACCTCTGCAACTGGCAAGCTGCATCTCTAAAATAGAGACTACACATATGGAGTTGATGAGGCTTATAGCTGCACAGAGCAGCAGGTGAAGCAGAACATTTTCGTTCTACAGCCCCCCCAACTTTTTCAAATTTAGTTACTGCAAGGATTTGATTCTTACCGTAATAATAATGGCTTTACCCAGTCAGGAACAGAGGTTCTAGTGTGGGTGGACTTCACTTTACTATTGTATAAAACCATCCTTTATTTATAAGAGGACAGCCAAAAGTGCATTTTTATGTACAAGAAAACATGTAGAATGGAACCAAAGGAGAAGCATACGATGATTCCTGGCCTTTGAGAAATGGCAGTCTTTGGCCGGCCCAACCAGGCCATTGTTGGAATTGCAGAAGAATTTTGAGGCAAACAATCTGGATGTTCCAAATTCAACATGTTCTTCACAGTATATATAACTTTTTGCTTTTAACTACCAGATTTAAATTGCGGGATTACCTGACCTCCCTTAATAAATGTGGAACTGGATGCATCACTGTGCAACTGACAAGCTCCATCTCTAAGATAGAGACTAATGAGGTTTGGAAGTTCTAGCTGCATGGAGCAGCAGGTGAAGCAGGACACCTTCGTTTTACGGCCCCCCCACTTGATGTGTCACAGATCCAGACCACACAATCTGTAAATCAGGGACTGAGATATATGCCACGTCGGATTGGGGGCTGCAAAACGAAGTCTACCTAGTGACGCACCTACAAAAGATTGTGCAATGCAATCATAACGTAATGTCAGGAAAAGCGAAGACTTAGGAGGTTGAACCCCGTTTCTGAAGGACATAGCTCCATGAGGTAAATCATGTCTACTTCTGCTCCTTCATGAAGAAGTAAAAAACCAACAAGAAACCCACTGCCCCTCAATTTGCAGTGTAAAAAGCACATGCAAATGCTATCAAGCACAAAACATGCGTTGTGCTACATATCCTCCTAAATAGTCCAGATCAACAAACCGAAATACTAATATTGACTGAAAACAAGAATTGGTCTAGACAAAAATTACCTGCAGGAAGATGTCACTCTTACACTAGACACAAGCATACCAAGTACTCCAAAATGAAGGTAATAAGTCATTTCAAAAATAGATGAGATTCACCTGATCTAGGGCACATGCAAATAGGTCTAAAACATGGCCCTGATTGACAAGCTGCTTTGCAAGTCCTTCATAGAATTTCACAGCTTTGTGGTAATGAGGAGCTGCATCCTTGTCAAGATCTTTATGGGATCTTATGGCTTCTGTCAATTCTTTTCCAACAATCTGACAATGCAACAACCAAAAAATTAGCATCAAACTCCATAAAAACCTTTGCTGCACCAAGCAGTTTCAAATTCAATTTCCTTACCATGCCTGGTCCTTCTGTACATGGACCCCCAACAAAAGCTAGAATCCGTGCACCTGTACCAGGTACACAAGCTCCAAGCAGCCCCGTAGCCACATTTAATGCAGTTCCAGTACATCGTGATGCCCTCTGATCTGATGAAACAGGGAATGCGTCTCTTTGCAACTCTTCAAGAAGCTGTAAAATTGGAAATTCAACTTGAAATCATAATTACACCAATTATTGCTATAACAATTCAGTTACATACAGTAACAAGGGTGAACTCGCACTGAGATGCAGGCAACAAGAATCGACTAATGCTGCTTGCAGTAAGTCCATCTCGCACTCCTGCGATTACTCCAACAGGTTGTCCTCCTTTCGCAAATCCTGATCCTGCTTGAGTAAGACCCAACTGATCCAAGATCTGCTCTCTGCTAACTTCCTTGGAGCCCTTAAATACATATGATTTGGGACATACAGCAAACCCAAGCTCGTGTACATGAACATGAGTACCATACGTAATCAGACCTACTAATGCATTCTCTGGCAATAACTCGATCGCCTGAGTTAATGTTGTCTTAAGGAACCCTAATTCCTCCTCGATCAGGCAAGTATCTAAAACAAACAAAAACACAGGAGCAGCTCCAACATCTCCAGGTTGTGCATACTCAACTGTGCTATACTGTGGAAAGAGTTCGGCTGGTAGATTTTCTTCTGAAATGGAATAGTAATGCTGGGGAAACTGATTTCTCTGAAAATCAAATGGACATACCCAGATCTTGGCAGAAAAATCCACTCGACAAAAAGGGTTAAGAACTGATCGGCAGCTTCGGCATCTGAGAGGGCCATAAGGCAAAACGCCGACTGGAGCATCACCGCAAGTGGGCTTCAATGGGGTAACCACGGCTGCGAAAGGAACTACGCATTTCATGCTTTCGATTTTTGTGTTGGGCCAAACGTTCCAGGACATACGCACTCCATCTCGGGCTTCGATTTCTGCAAACTCCGCCATAGCTGCCGGATCGACCCGATCTATTTCCTCTCCGGCAAGGTGTTCGAGCTACTACTGGAACTTAGTTTAGAGAGCATGAATGTGACGCGGGCCAATGACGGCTACGATTGACTGTCAACGTTGTCAATGAGCTCTCAGACGTCGATCGCCCGTGTATGCCACGCCCATTAGGAAATTTCCAGCCGTTAAAAATGGTCCATCTAAAGGGAATGTTTTAAAGGGCATGTCTCACACGCCTAATTGCCACAAAATATGATCCATCTTGCTCCTCGAGCAACCAAGTGCCAACAAACAGTTTTCAAATTTCCGCCTTCCACCCAACATTCTTATTGAATTGCTAAATCTTAAATGGTTCATAAATGGCAGGCTTTTGGATCAATGCATTCGTGACCGTTGATTCATGCCCTGTGATAGGGCATAACAGACAAGTGCAAACTCAGGACAAGGCTGAGGCGTGCATCTTTACCCTCCATTCAGCCTCGGAGGGATTTGTTTGCCCTGGATTCAGCCTCGGATGTTGATAATCTAGGCTGGGAGCTGATAGTCCAGTTTTGGACCTCTGATAATCGAGCTATAGCCTGCCTAACCTCTGATAACCGAGCTATGGATGAGGAGCCTTGCCTGCCTGGTTAAAGGGGATAAACACCCCTGCTCGCCCATTACCTTAGATAAACAGGCGCGCCCCTCCAGCGAGCTCGCCCGTTTATCTAAGGTAATGGGTTCTCAGGGGTGTTTATCCCCTTCTTATATGTCTTTATTTTGCACCTATATTTTCTTAAACATCCGGTGTCATGCAATTATTGAATCATAAACAATGCCCACCCTTGGATCAGCGTCTTGACAGCAATGGTTATTTTTTATAATCCCTTGCTCTTGAGTGATTATCAATTTCATGATTGAGATTGGGGAGGTTATCAATTCAATGGTAGCTGCCTTCACCAGCTGTTTAAGGGAGGTCAACCTTCCCCTCTCAATGATCATGGCAAATAACCCTCTCGGGATGCCAGCCTCAAAGGTTATATGCCATAATCATCTCAAGGGGAGGGTTAACCTTCTCTACCATAGGTCCTATCAAGATCTGATCATTCACAACCACTGGATCAAAAAGAGTTAAAAGGTTATAACTTCGTGATCGTAATAATCCTAAGGGGGTTGTCATGATAGTCTCTTGCATCTAGAATATTCGATCAATCTTAGATCTGGCCATTAAAAGAAGTAGATCTTTTTAGCCACAGAGCATCTCACTTTTACTTCTTTTACTGCCTCTCTTCTTCAGCTCTTGTCGCTCTTTGATTGATTACATATAGAGGGGGTGGGCGGCTATAAATTCCAACATCAAAATCTATTGAATCACCAGGGACTGCTTATGACTGCATTTCTTGGTCCTTCCTGGAGAGATCCTTAGTTCATATTGGCATTCATCCTTACCTTATTAAGCTCATTATGGGTCTTAATCAAAATGCCACCTCTTGTGTCCTCATTAATGGTTCTCCAAGTGATTTCTTCCCCATTAAAAGGGGGGTTGAGACAAGGATGTCCCCTTGCCCCTTATCTCTTCATTATTGCTGCAGAAATCCTCACTAAGATGGTGATTTTTTATCAAGGCTTCTTCAAGGTTTACAACTGCCTGATTCCAATAAACAGCTTTCTATCCTTCAATATGTAGATACCTTTGTCATGATCAAGGCTGATAATAGCAATTTCTCCAACTTTATGGACTGTATTTCTAAGTTTGGGGTGGCCTTTGGGATTCAACTCAACTTTTCCAAATGCTCTATTCTCATTGATGGTTCATATCCTGATCTAGATACACGTGGAATTAAGTATGTTCTTGATGGCCACTTTTTGACCTTTCTGGGGCTCCCCCTTGCAGTAAATATATCTCTTAAATTTGCATGGCAATCCTTGATCAATAGGATTAGAAAAAAGCTTCTCCTTCTCAAAGGTTCCTTGTCTCTCGCTGGTAGAATCCTTATTGCTAATTCTGTTTTAGCCAGCAGTCATGTTTACTTTTCCTCTGCCTTGATTGCGGATAAGGCTACATACAATAAAATTGAACAGTGTACCAGAGAGTACATTTGGCAGGGAGCTCATTTGGTCTCCTGGGAAGATTTGGCTCACAGTAGGAAGGGAAGGGGACTAGGGTGTAAGTCTTTTCTGCAAGCCCAAGTATTGGGAGCCAAGAATGTATGGAAAGCTATTTCAGGTTTTCAATCTCTAGCGACGGACTTTATCAAATTCTGGCGTAAAAAGAGTAAACCATTAGGTAGCTCTACCATGGAACACCGACTGCCAGATTCTGCTTTCTATGATTGGAAGCTAGTGGCCCCGAAGCTTAAACATGACAAGCTGACTAATTCTATTAGAGACACTTCCATCTTTTGGTCCCCTATTATGGGCTCCTCCTCCATTGCTATGGCTGCTTGTCACCCCACCTGTTATAAGAAGTGGCATAATGCTAATATCCGTTGTGTCAAAGACCTGATTGATGATAACAACCAATGGCTCCCTTGGGAAGATGTTAAAAAGAGGGTGGGAGGGAGTTCTACTCACAAATCCATTTATAAGCAAGTGATTGAGACCTACTCTTCCTACCTTGGTAAGGATGGGAATGGAGAGAGTTATTCACCTCTCAATTTGATTTTCAAAGTGAATAGGAGTTATAGGGTCTCCGAAATTTACCATGCGTGCCTTCCTGATATAGGCACCGAACATGCTTCTTTGCAAGGCCCCTCTCTAAAAAAATTTAAAAAAACTATGTGCTCTTGCTGGAAATCTTACTCCTGGTTTGTGCTCCATAATGCTCTTCTTACTAATACCAACATGATTAGGTGGAATTTTAAGTCTGTCCAAAGCTCGACCTGTTCTCTTTGTAAGAATCAGGATGAAACAGTATTGCATATCTTCTCTTGCCCAAGCATTCAATGTTTTTGGAGCTGGCTGTTACAGTTAGGTCCTAGATGAAATTGCCAGACATGGATTCGATCTCTAATACATCCCAATCCTTCCAACTCCAAGAGTCTATTGTTAATACTACTGTCCTCCAATTAGCCTTATGGATTGTCTGGAAGCATAGGAATAATTTGGCTCTGGCAAATAGGAAGTGTGATCTTACTTGAGTGAAATTCAATTTCCAATTCGGGCTCATCAGATGTGCATTAGCCCATAAGGCTGCTAAATTAGCAAAATTTGACACTGATTGGCTTCAAGTCAGCTTTTTTCTTTTTTTGCTTTGACTCGATTGACCAGAATTTGTTCGTGGATTGCAGCCTTCTTAAACACTGTGGTGCAAGTATTCAGAGGGACTCTTCTCCCGGATGATGTTCCCACTCACCACTCTGGTACCCCACGCAAGGCGTCCAAGGCAACCTTTCGGCTCAAATTTCTGCTTAAGGAAGCCTATAATGCATATCTCCTTCACAAATTTATTGGTTCCCACAATCGTTTGCTCACTGAGAACCAATTTTGCTGCCTGCGTTCCATGTATTATTATCACAAGGGGAGGTGCGAAGCCTACGCTGGTGTTCTTCTGGATATTATTCAGGTGCCTCTTAATGAATTGCTATTGCTCACTCCTACATGGGCTGAAATTAATTGGCTTGCTGCACCTTGCTATCCCATTCCTTCCCGGATCTCCCTAATGTCCCGCCCTCCTTGCTGTAATTTTCAAGGTTTTCTTGTCTTGTTGTTTCGTCCGTTGTTATCGCTCCAAGCCCCTGTGCTCCTGTTTTCCTTTGGCCGTGGTGGAATATGGCTCTGATTTTCGACTTTGTGCTTCAATTTGGTTCTTTAGAGTTCTTAACTTGTATATTAGAGAGTTTCTCTCATTTTATTTTATCGTAAAGGCTCTAATCTAAGCCTTGCTCCTATCAACCCTTTTAATTTGGGTTTTTCGGGTTTGGCCAAAAACATTTTTGGTATTTTCTTAAGGCCGATTTTCTAAGGTTTAATGGGGTTTGGCTGCCAAAAAAAAAAATCCGATCTTCCAAAAATAGGAAAAATTTCTTTTGTTATGATCTGGATTTTCATTTTTTCCTTTCCTATCTCAGCTTGCTCCCTTTCAATTTCCGGCATGCGATGATTTGTCCCCTTTAGGCATGGGCATGAGAAAAAGGATCGATAGGGTTTTTGTTGCAATAGATTTTGGCTGGAGCAACGCCAATTATGGATAATAAGCTTCCATGGCTTTTACCAGGTCAATCTCTTTGGTTTCCCTTCTGATCGATTTTGTGTCTCTAATGTTTGCCTTCTCTAACGATTTTGGTGAAGAGCTATGGGGAGGAGGAAAGATCTGATACACGTAAGAAAGGGGAGAATGCAGATGGGGAGGAGCAAGAACAAACTAACGCAGGTAAATGTCAATTTTGCTATAATCAATCCATTTGTTTGCCTTAGATTCCTTTTAATCTTGGGATATCTTTCCATCGATTCAACCAGAGATTGATATTACGGCTGCATCTGTGAAGAGCAGAGTTGGATTACTCTTAAATGCTTCAGTTGTGCCTTTAACTTCTGAGACCACCCTAGATTTGTCAGAATCGTATTAGATCTTCATCTTTCATAGCATCGTAATATGATACTAGAACAGAGTTTTTTCAGGGTTGGGCAGGTTTGTGGCCACGATTTTGTCCCAGGTAATTTGCTAGAACTTTAGGACAATTGTGGCATTGTTCCTTCTCTAACTATGTTGCATATGAATCTGCAAGCTTTTCTTATCTAGGCTATTGCACTTCTGTGCATAGTTCTTTGCTTCATTATACATTGCTATGTGCATATATTCTAGAATGGAACACTCTAATGAAAGCCCCAAATTCATACCAGTAGATGTCGTAATGTAAAAGCCTACAGCAAGGACGGCCCAAATGCAAATACTAAATTTTCTTCCTCCTTTTCGAATCTTTCAGACCCTTTGCTTTATTTGGGATGATAAAGTTTGATAAGGTCTTCTAATAATGTAACATGGCTAAACTTCTATTGTAGGTTGCTCCAGCTCATGTCCGGAGGAGCCACTTCGCATGCTTATGCATTCAACAGAGACATAGCTGTGAAATTCAAAGCCTAGAGTAATTGTGAAACTCAAACTCCTACTGAAGCAAATGGAATGCTCTTTCTGAGATGTAGTTGGAGTGTTTGCAGCTAATGTGATGCAAGCCAATGGGAATGCTCATATACCACAATGTCCTAGAAGAGTCAGCTTAATGGCAGAGGAAGCGGGTACACGCATTATTGTTGCATGTATAAATACGTAACTCAATATGTGAGCGATGAATTTTCTATTTGAACTTATTGGTCTGTTTTTTGTAGCACAGATATTTGTCTTTGTCCCGAATTGTCTTTTGATCTGTCTTTGTCCTGATCATAATATTGTAAAATATCGTTTATCTTGCATCCTTGGAGTGTATATATATGTGATTCTTTGCAATTCAACTTAAAATACCTTCTGCTTATGACAACTTCTCAACTTTGCAGGTTGGTATCTCATGGAAAACTTGAGTTATATACATCCTGTCCAGCATGGCATATCCAGGTTCTTCTAATTCCTATATGGAGACATATTGTAGATCTTTTTGAATGAGTATCTTATACAAAAGTCTCGATTTAGACCCAGCAATTGCACACAATACATCATCATGTGCCATGTTGAGTACATGTTGTAAACCAATTAGAGAGTCTCCAGATAGAGATGAAAGCCTACAAATCAGAATATAACAAGATGACAATGAAAGCTCCGACTATCAAGCTGGGAAACAGGATTATGTTTCCGAGAATGGAAAAAAGCAGTTAGCTATAGTTTCAGAGGTTGTTTATGGACCAGCAAATGAAAATGAGCAAGGTTGTCTACAGCTTCAGCTTCAGGAACACCAAAGTTTAATAGAAGAAAAGCACGAGTAAGTCGAACGCATCATTCGATCTAATAAACCTACTATTGACGGAAGAGAATAGTTACTGAAGATCTTAGTTGCTCAATAAAAATGATGTTATTCAAGAGTTAAGGAAGACAGCCTCTGAACTGGAAATGGCTCTGAACAACTCCCAACTCTTTAGATCTACAAGAAAGTGTCTCACAACTGATGGCAGAAAAGAGTGATCTTGGTGATATCATGTTCTGTAATGAAAGTAAAGCACAGAGTCTACAGCAAACAGCTGAGAAGTTGATTAGAGAAAATGGTTTACTTGAAGGTAAAAATAAATCTTCCTTTGAATAAAGAAGAAGGAGTTGAATAGTGCTCAAGAAGAGGGAGAGGCGCTTGGAAAACTGTTGCAAGCAAAATAGTGCTCAAGAGGAGGAAGAGGCGCTTGGAAAACTGTTGCAAGCAAAGACAAAACAGGTATCTGAATTGGAAAACATTATCAATGAAGTGCATGAAAATCTGCTGAAACTTTAACCAGGCCATGTTAGAACCAGTGACCATATGGGCATTTGATTGCTGCAAATGCAGTGAGGACACAAATCATGATGATGTTCCTGAAACCAGACTTTCCTCCTTTGAGCAATGGAAGTGGTGCAAAATCTAACAGGCATATTAAGAAATGTAGCAATTGTGGAGGAAAAGCTCGATCAAGTTTATGAGACAAAACAAGTGGCCTTTGGCAGTTTTTTCCAGGTGCAATTTGTGAATACTGAATAATGTACTTTTGAGATAAGATGATAAACCAAGTCTATCACCAAATGCATATATAATGTGCTAGAATGAAATAATTTGCCATGACTTTGTAAGATCAACAGTCATGAAGGAGAATTGGGCATTTTAGTGATATGACGACTTTGGAATGAACAAATATGATCCAGGCTTTGTAGTTTGCAAATACTCATTTGCTTAGATGTATTTGCAAATTTCTAGGTGTCCAACCCGTAGAAGGCAAGATATTTGAGTATTGTTCTAAGTGCTATGGTAAAAGGTGCATTGAGATGCAGAAGTACATGTGCAAGTATGGAGCAAACAATGACACTGGAATTCAGGTTCCAGGTCAGGGCAACATTGGGCAAAATAGTGTCTCTTGATTTTTACCATATGTCTGGGCTTCCACGTGGCACTCAAGAAACAGAAACGTTACTAGAAGGTTGCAAAATGAATTCATCTGAATTTGAAAGAGAAGAAAGACTTTGTATTTGGCCTTGGCTAATCTTGATACCCATCGAAAATGGTGGCAAAGTATTGAACGTTTGCATGTTTTAAGTACCATGGTTGAGTCCACCATCGGCAAGCCATATAACACAAATTATGGCATATGCTAGACAAAGAAAGTACAATGTGCCTCTCTAGATGTAGGACCATTTGAAAAACAACAAACTGTATAATGTGCATAGATTTTCTAATAGAAAATGATAATGTACAATTTGCATAAGCTTGCGGGTCTCTGTGTTCCTTTGTCACACGTGGCATGCCTGCCACTTGGTGGAGATAATTTGGATGGCATGAATTCTTTTTGGATTTGAGTTGTTCTAAGAATTATTATGATCTAAGAATTATGTTCGTTCAAGTTGTTTGATTTGCTAATGAACTGAGCTTCATATTTCATATGGTTGGCTAAAGCAATCTATATTGCATATGGTAAAGAGGAAATAATATACTACTCGGCAATAATTGTTAAAAGATTGGATACATGGATTAGACTTCATGTTTCACATGGTTAGCAAGAAATTCACATTGCAGATGGTCCAAGAGGAAATGTTCTAGAGGAAACCTCATGATGATCCAACAAAAATACACCATCAGGTTCATATTAAGTTTTGACAGTTTTAAGAACCTCTGTCTTGATCAGGTTCAAATCAGGTATAATTGCACAATTTTGAGAACCTTCTCAATCAGATACGCAAACTTTCTAAGGACATGCACTAATGCAAATTGCCAATAATTTGTATTAATGTTTTAACACATAACACAAGCTAGGTAATGCATATAATATATATATATAAATATAAAGTTATGCATGTATGGCATCATCCTAACCCCATGATGGACATTTACAGGCTTTCACAAATCTTGCAGTTTATGCTCCAATGCATTCTTTTCTAATATTGTCCCTTTCCAGATTTAATAAGGTATTGTATGTGCCTACAAAAAATTGTTGGCTACAATAGAATTGTAGTTCAAGTAGAGGGCATGGATGTGTACAAAAATACATCCTCAAAACATTTCAAACATCCAAACTCATCCATCTACATCCATGCATAATAGATGATCTTTATATGGTAAGAAATTCAACTTAAACAACGTCGATATCTAATTGGTTTCGTTCTGTATAGCATCATCTAATCAATCCAACCACATGCCTCGCATTAACTTATATTTGTACTTATGCCTTAGAGAGGAGACTTCATTAGATTTTCTTTTTCTATCAAACCTGTCTTTTAGGTCATTATATTACATCTCGATCACCATTTCAAATTGTAGTAAAGCCCGGCAACGCCGGGCACTATAACTAGTATGTTTTAAGTTATGATTAAGACAATTCTTCCTTTTCCTCAACCAAAAAAGAAAAAACACACACACACACACACACACACACACACACACACACACACACACACACACACACACACACACACACACACACACACACACACACACACACACACACACACACACACACACACACACACACACACACACACACACACACACACACACACACACATCAAAAACATCACGTAGTATAAAGGTGATACACCATGTTTGAGGAAAGAGTCAATAAAAACACGTTCGTCTACGCCTTGTCCATGGTTCTACAAACCCGTTTCCATATGGACATTGCACTAGATTGTCACAAACATCAAATTGTATAAGAGGAACTTTTTAATGGCATATTTAATTGTGTATGAGAGCTTTTGAATAATGAAATGCCGTATAAAATTGAGAGGGGCAGCAAATATGACGAAATCCAAATATCATGTGGGAGGGGTTTTAAAATCGTAATATGGCGTACAAAATCAATAGGGGCTACAAATATAAGAAATTTGAACACTGTATGGGAGGGCATTTAGCTAAAAACAGCTGGGTACTAGGGGTTTATTTACAACACTATGAACGCAAGTGGCATATCCCTTACTACATAGGTGGCTCCCCTTAGTATAGTGGAAGCATATCCCACATACGAGTTACATATTTTTTGAGTTTTTATCTATGGAACTACTAGGCCTTCTGATAAGACCAATTGAAGACTAAAAAATGGATTTTTTGTTCCTTTGGCTTGTTGAACCGTAAGTACAAGGCAATAAGAAGTTGGCAAACTTGTTGGATATATGGATCCGAAAGTTTAATTGTTGGCAGGTTAGAAATATTGAACACTGGAAGGTGTGCAGACAACTACTAGTCGCACCTATTATGATAACCAGTAGAGTTGAACATTGACCATGAACGCAGGTTGTGAATATGAAGTCTCATAGAATATTGAGTGCAATTAGTGAACTAGTTGAGTGGTGGTTTAATCTGGTTGTGACTTGAGGACTTTTTAGTTAAGGTGGATCTTCTTGATTTGGTACATTGAGCATGTAGCTATCAATGTGATGTATTGTGTGAAGCCTAGGTAGGGCAAAGATGGATTCTTAATGGGTACGCTAGAGAAGGTTGACTATCCTGTTAAAATAGATGGTTGCAAATGGTAACTCAAGGAATATGAGTTTTGAATATGAATGCCTCACTGGTGGAGGATTTCTTGGCAAATGTGGGTTGCAAAGAATAGGGTAAAAAAGAGATGTCTAGTTGCAAGGAGGTGGAAGTTTGCAACAGTTTCAAACGACGTCTTCGGGTAGCTTGGAATTGGAAGTCTGCAACAATTCTTGGTATTATAGGTTATGCTTATCAATGTGTCTTATACAAGAATATAGTGATTGTACCTGTCCATTTGCTACTTAGGTTGTATGTATAACCATATTATAAACGAGGTGCACCCTGGACTATCACAGTCGTCGGATTCGTCGATCCTACGATCCAGATCATATGTTGGGGCCTTTAGGCACCTCTCGTTTCGCTTATAGTCATTTATGATTGGAGGCGCCTATGATTTTGAAATATGAAATACGATTTCGCCTAAGGTTTTGAGGGAATATCAAACCTGTATATGACTTTGCCTTAGATTTTAGAATATGAAATATGGGGCTCGAACCTCTACCAAAATAATTCAATGTCCTAACTAAGACTACACCCCGTGAGCTAATGCGATTATTTTTTATCCTGAATTTATGTTTTTTTTTTATAACAACTTATTCGATTGTTTTAGGGATATATGATCTATCGTTTCAGAAATTCTTATTTTTACATCCATATCAAATCCCCCTGGTATCCTCTGTTATTTTGCTATATATTCTAAACGAGGTGCACCCTAGACTACCACAGTCGTCGGATTCGTCGATCCTATGACCCAGATCATATGTTGGGTCCTCTGGGCACCAATATACCCACTGAGCTAATGCGATTATTTTTTATCTTGAATCTGTGTTTTTTTTTGTAACAACTTATTTGATTGTTTTAGGGATATATGGTCTATGGTTTCAGGAAGTATTATTTTTACATCCATATCAAATCCCCCTGGAACCCCCTGTTATTTTGCTACATATTCAGCTATAAACAGGAATAATTATTCAATACATGAAATTTATCGTTGAAGCCAAGGCCGCCGCGAACATTTTTTTTGTTCCAAACCTATGAGATCGGACCCATTATTAACGTCCAATGTTTGTTATAAAATGCCTGTTTATTAATGGATTTGTGTCAGCGCAAAACTGGCCCACTAATTTGGCAATGAAATCAACTCACTAATTGGCTATCAATTTGAGAACATATGGTACTTTATTCGTCACTAAACTTGTTTTTTAATTTTGGATGTGGTTGAGAGCTGTTGGATAGGCATATTCACCCCTTATTCCTTAATCTACACCGTACGTAAAGTTCCTCGTTTGTGGGGTATGCAAGTACAAAATTTGCTATACTGTATAATAAGATTCGCAAAATACTATAAGATTTCAAGCGGAATACTATATGGTGTTGATTTCGTACATGCAAAATACAATTATGAGGGCTCTCGCTGCCCTACGTCACCCCCCGTGTGAATATGCACCCAAACCAAAGGGGGTTTAAGGGGGGATTTTAATTTAAATGTGTTGGACCCAATGATTGTGTTAATTAATGTCAATGGTAGTTATGTGTTGGTTGTTAATGTCAATGGTTGTTATGTGTTGGTTGTTATGTATTGGGGGATTTAATTTTTATATGTTGGATGTTAATGGTTTGTGTTGCAAAAAAAAAATTTTGGCCCCTTCGGGGCCTTAGGGACGTTTCCCCCCCTCCCCCCCGGTGTGACAAAAATTTTAGAATTCAAACCAGAAAAAAACTAGAATTCATTTGAGGCTTTCATCACCTGTAGCTTTTGAATTTGATCACAATAAAACAAATAGAACATAAGTAAAAGTTACCATAAAGATAGAGCAGATTGATCCCATTATTCTAAAAGTCATAAAGTTTGCAACACCCATACACAAACATTTTTCAACTGGAATTTAACAGCAGCCTTTGGCCTCCATGGATTCTTGTGGTGAGAAACCAAAGTGGGAAACTTTTATGCTTGTTAGCACAAGGATCTAGAAGCCTTGGAATTTGCTTAATAACTGCCTCAAAATCTAAAAATGCATGGTAATTTTTTGCAAGCTTCATTCGGAATGAGCCATAAAACAATATCCAATAGCGCAATCCTGTATTAATTAGCTGGTAGGATGTGAAAGCCTACCCAACCCGGCCGAAAAATTGCTGTTTCAGCATAGATAACTTAACCAAACATATCCATATCATACACTATCAAAAAGATCTCGGAGAGAGCTTTCCAACGCAATAAAAATCATCTCAAACAGAGCTCTGGATCAAAAGTTATAATAAGAAATGTGTCGCCGGCGGAGAAACTACACTACATGCGCCCTTCAAGCCCTTCATGTGCCCATTATGCACCACACACACAAAAAGAGGGCTTTTGTTGTGAGCCATTGGTTGTTGACCATTGGAAAAAAAGGCTAAAATCAATGGCCCTTCATGTGCCCATTATGCACCACATGCACAAAAAAAGGGCTTTTGTTGTGAGCCATTGGTTGTTGACCATTGAAAAAAAAAGGCTAAAATCAATGGCTCAGAAATGGTGCACTCTAGATGTACGCATTAGTACATCCATTTGAATACATCACGAAATCATAGGAAAACCTTAGTGAAAAGCGTACAAAAACACAAAGAAACCCCCCCTCCCGTTATTATGCTACATATTTAAGCCGCATGCGACGTTCCCTTCCAGTTTGCGTTCCCCCTTGCGGGATTATAGTTAGCCAAATTAATGCCCAGAAGAATTCAAATCCAAGCGCCAGCATTCAATGAGAAATCTTGAACTGAAGAGAAGAAATCTATATGGGTTGCTTCTCTACATGTGGTGGGGATTACTATCATCGACTATCAAGTAGCAAGAGATAGAAGTCATAATAAAAAGACATTTAGATAACCTCTATGAGGTTATTTGTGGCAGTTTGTTGAGTATGCCTTTTTCAGAAACTCTTTTGATGCAGCTTATTCCACAGCTCAGCTAAAAGATGTATGTAACCTAGGAATGGGTCACCATTTCTAAGTATAAGCTGGTGATGGTGAGCGTAGGAAGATTATCCACATGATTGAGCATGACGATGCTTTGTCTGGTTTAAAGGAGCTTCAGTCAAGTTGGGTTGTTGCCAAAGAAGCAAGTTTTGAGGTTCTAGAAGACAGAAATTTGATTCTTCCCCTGCTTTGCCATGGTGGAAATGCCTGCAAATGGGGAGGCTTGCATAATATAACAACCATGTGGTGATTGCATTGCTCTTGTTTTTGGATATAGCCCCTCAAAGACCATTCGTGAAATGTCATTTAAGACTATTATGTATCTTACTCGTGGCGAATAGAGTGGGATATTCAGTCCAATGCATTTTTTAGTTTGTCATAAGCCAGTTTAGAATCAGTGAGTTCCATTGTGTGGGCAGGGATTGAAGTGCCTTTTGGCATAATGACATGATCTTGGTAGACCGGATCATAGCACTGGCCATGTCCTAGTTAATTAGATCGAGTAGTTCGTAGTGAGGGCTAAGGTAGAAAATCCTCTTAGAATCTTATGTAATATGCACAAATAGCTTAAGCATGTGAAAGATGGGTTAGTTAGGAAGAGAAATGTAAGAGGAGAAAAGGGGAGCCACGTTGAGGTTGGGCCAGAAGGAGGTCACTTGCTCCCGAGGGCCATATGTAACGAGTGTCGTCTGCTAATTGAGGGTAAAAGTTTGCAGAAAATGATAAAACTGGCATATTCCCTTGGCATATTACTAGCTTAAAGGAAAAAAGCTAGCAAAAAAGGTGAAAACACGAAAAACTACCAGAAGGATACCAAAGATGGAAACCCATGCGGAAGAAAATAACCCATCTTCACATATTCTTTAACCCTCTTGTTGTTGTCTTCTAAGCCGCTATTATGTGCCATATGCTATAACAGTCTATGTTCCAAGGTTATAAATATACGGTCAAATTCCCCTATGTCTTCTACCCCGCATATCATTGGGGGTTATGATTTAATGTCGTCATAGATCTTTGAATTGTTAGTCATCAGGATGTTTGTGATGACGTCATGCCACTATTGTGGCATTACAAATGACTTGGCCTACTCATATAAACCATAGTCATGTCCTATTTTAGAGAGCTTGAGAATCATAAGTTAGGTATACCCATCAGGGCGCCTGCCTTGCATTTTATAATTCTTCCGGAATATCCACGTCTGGTATAACTCGGGCTGTTATTTTCCTACTACCCTGACTTGTATTGACGTTCTAGTCTATGTGTTTTATATTACAACTTCACGTAACCCATTCGGTTCAACTACATATGATCCAAGTGAGGATCACCCACCCAATTAGGGACCGCACTCTAGTACCATTCAGCCCCATTACTTTGAGTTCTATTCTGTTGTCTGTTGTCATTTATTTCAAATGCCAACTACAACATTCTACCTTGGCTACTCCACCAAATTGAATATCGTATGTATACAAGGTACATACATTGTAACCCTATTTTCACATCCCAAAAAAAAAAGGAGCTAGAACTTTTGCTTTGACTTAGGTAAAACGTAAGCCTTGGTGCTTTTCCTGAAACAAAATCCATTGCCTATGTACAATTATGATGCGGCTGAACCACCGACTTGCCAAATTGATAGCGTCCAACTCTATGTCGCAATTGCATAGGGTGCCTAAATTTTACTGGGGTCACAAATCAGCCATCCCTTTAGTGCCTTATGGTACTTTACTCACGTAATTAAATCGTAATACGCTAGAGATTATACCACATTTCCAATTGTTAGTCATCCAAGGAGCTTTGCAAAGGTTCTTTCCGCTAAAAATTTTCATGTTTTCGATAGCAACCATGCCCTTTCACGACTAACTTATTATTTTCTCATCTTATCATATCAACTTCAACTTTTGATTGGTTTCAAATGTTGTTATCTTTGAACAACAAATTGTCTAGATCCCATAATAGTAAACCCTTATGTTCGAGCTTTCTTTTATAAACCACTATAGGATTATCTGTTCTTGTTGCTCTCTTAAGGTTCTTGAGGTTATAATCAATAAGAGATGTATACCTCAAGCCAAGCGATCCTCGTCCCTCTACTTAGGGGTTCAGCGTTAATCCCCCGTGAGTAAAGTGATTCTAAGAATATATGCATTGCTGATTTATATAATCTCACCCTAATTCCAACAAATATGAATATGAGGACAGGGTTATGCCAGAACTTTCCAGGATCAGAAGGCCATCCATCCCTAATAATAGCTTGACCTCCTCTATAGACTGCCCATTTTCTTTGCAGGCGATCTTCGTGTACCCGACATAATTCCTCTTTTCGTTTGCATAGCTACACTGGGGTTAAATTTTCTTGGACGAAAAAAGTAATCCCTTTCAGATGATTGCCATGCCTCTATAAAGAACCGTACAATCTTGTTATATACTTATAGAAACAGATCCATTTGTATTATCTATCTGAAGCTATGATTTGAGAGTTTGGAAAAGATTGAAGGCTTACCTTCTGTAGGAATGGTAACGCACATGTAGAAGACAAATACAAGCAAGCAGAATCAAGGAAATAATATGGACAACTAGCTCTGCCTTCATCTTTAACTGAAACTTTTCTACGTTAATCAGAGCCTCTATATTTTCCCTTCATCTCCAGAATTTAGAAAAACAAGTAGGAAGAATATATTTTGCCTCTAGAGGATGCTCTAAGAGCAGCCATGTCTCATTCCACCAAGCTTGTAATGCTATAGCCGGCCCAGAAACTTGCAAAGAGCTGCCACACCATAACCTAGTGCCCATGAATGGAAGAAGCCTCTATGAATCAGCTAAGATCCATCATGATGCACACGTTGCTGGGTCTTAAAGTAGCAATCCAAGACAACAAGACATATGGCATTCAAGGGCAGAACCCTAACCTGAAGGACCTCGGGCCTTGCATGTCAGACAGGGAAAAAACATTATTTGTTAGCATAGAACTCTAAAATATTCAAAATATGTATCGAAATTGAGTGCAACCATTAAAAAATGTCATGAAAATTAAAGTGAGCACATTGCGCGCTCTAGGTATATGCATTAGTACATTTTTTTTTTTTGTTGAAGGACGTCAGACTTTATTCAATCAAAGAGTCAAATACAAGTATAAATGCAGAGACAGGAATAAAATCTCAGCGGATAAGCGGAGACCCACCGAGTGAAGCAACCTGCCTAAGCATAAGAGTGCACATCCAAAAACTCCTCAAAAATCAATCGCCTCTTGTGAGGGGCAAGTGAAGAACAATGATACGACTTTACAATGTAACCTTGAGCTTCTTGGAGAACACGATTATCTGCCACATCCAGACCTTTGAAGATTACCAATCTTCGTCTTTTCCAGATAGTCCAAAGCAACCATCCTGGCCGCTAGATGAAAAGCCCGGCCTTGTAACTCGGGTCTGTGTACTTGGGTAAATTGCCAAAAGCGGTTGTTGACTTGTTAGTGAAACCTAAAAAGGGAAAACAACCAATCCCATACCTGTCTAAGGTGTTCACACATGAAAAAGCAATGCTCAATGGTCTCGGATCCACGCTTGCATCTTTGGACAATGATTTGATATTCTAGGGTTAAACTTATGGACAAGCACATTAACCCGCCGACACCTATGAAGAATCGCCACCAAAGAAGCGCCACTTTAGGATGAAGTAGCTTGTCCCATGCCCAAGACCACACCTTACGCCATTGAAGAGGAGGAAGTTGAAGAGACCACTTATTAGGACGGAGGAAGAATATCGGTATCAAGCAACAAGCGATACATAGAGTTCACAAGTTTGCACTCCTTAATTTCTTCATGACAAACCCATACCAAAATATCTTCTTGGTGCGTGAGAATAGGTTGTAGAAAATCAGCAACTTTTTGCCAAAGAACTCTATCCCATCGCCCCAATAGAAACTTTAATCGAAAAGCCTCCCATGTCAAAGAATCGGCTCGAGTCATACCATGCTGCAATAGTTAAGATTCCAAAGCACTTTTCCAACGTCTTTGAGTCAATGGGTGCCTTTGTAAAGCAAAGTGGTTGATTGTCTACCGAGGGATCCACCAACAAGGTGCGATCAACGTACATAAGCAGTTGGACCTGATGTGAAATAAAGTTTTGACTGTGTGCCAGGAATCTAACAATCCCTTTAAGAATGGAGAAGCATTATGATAAGGCCGCAACTCATAAAATAAACTCCATGGAAGAACAGGTTTGAGTGTGACTTTACCAAAAGGGATACAGTAGGTAAGAGCCTGTGCAATAAGCCGTAACCCAAGAGAATCATCCTTACCTACGAGAAGCCGCCAAATGAATTTTGAGATCATAACCTTACTCTGCAAATGGAAATCTATCATGCCCAAACCTCCAGCAGACTTAGGTTTTATACACTTAGACCATGCAACCTTCACCACTACCCCTGCTTCATTTCCACCCCAAATAAAGTTTCTAACAACACCCACAATCTCCTGAAACTTTGAGTGGGAAGCAAGAATGGCAGAAGCCATATAGACATGTGTGTTGCTTAAGACATGCTTAGCAACTGTTACCCTTCCAGGCATAGATAGCTTAGCCGTATCCCACCAAAAAAGGTGCCTCCGCAACCCCTCGATTATAACATCCCAAGCATCAGAAGTTGAAACATGAATACCCACTGATGGGCATATTTGCCCTTTATTCCTTGATCTGGACCGTACATGGCGATCCTCGTTTGTGGGGTATAGCTGTACAAATTTTTGTATACTGTATATTGAGGTTTGCAAAAGACTATAAGGTTTGAGGGAATGTACTTAATGGTGTTAATTTTGTACATGTATTGTAAGTTTTCAGGGGCTCTCGCTGCCCTACGTAACCCCCCGTGTGAATATGCACCCAAACCAAAGGGGGTTTCAGGGGGATTTTAATTTAAATGCGTTAGATGCAATGGTTTGTGTTAATAACGTTAATGTTAGTTATGTGTTGGTTGTTATATTAAAAAAAATTTTGGCCCTTCGGGCCCTAACAAAACAAACCCCCCAAGATTTGAGCCTGGGCTAGTCTGAAGAGTAATGCACATTCAGCGCCTTAGAAAAAGTATTGGATATAAACATGCCATTTGAATTATAATGATATTATAAAAAAAATTTAGAAATAAACATATAATTTGTAGCTTAGTAACGACTTTATAATACGGGATTTCAACTCATTATGCCCATGCATCTATATCTTTGCATCTATGTCTTTTGCAGACGATAAAATCGCTGTTGGACATTCTCACAAACACATTTCGTTTTAGTCTCAGTTCCTGCACTGCATTGCATACCAAGGGCCGCTTACCACAAGTTGCATACTTTGGTAGAAAGCAAAAAGAATTAAAGACATCAAGACTTACCTACGTGATGGTAGCTATTTTATCGTTGTATAACACAATTCCACAAGAATACATTTGAGAGCATGATAGCTAGGGTATTTGAATATCCATATCTCACCTAACCTAAGGAGATTAGTCGTGGGCACATCAAAATGAGAGGCTCGCCAAGAGAAAAGCATGGCCTAACCAACTTAGAAAGAGCAACATTAAACAGAGAGTCAGCTACATCAGGGCAACTAAGGTAAACAATGTGGACCTCTTTATCTTTATGGCAGTTGGGCAGAATGAATAGAAAAAGATCTAAGGAACAGCACAACAGGATGCCCTGTTGATTTTTACATTGATGAGCTACCACAAATAATGCGTCTCCATTCTGCTCCATGCAGATATCCTCTTTCCTAGAGTGATGCAGAAGATGCTTTTTGTCACAAAACTCTTGATCATGTGCAAACACAGCTGAGATCTGGATATAATAGCATCTGGTAAAATAGTTGGATAGTGTAGCATCCGGTAAAAGCAGTTCACGTGTTCGCACCATGCGAAGAAAGCGTATTACCCTAATGAACGAATTTATTCATTCTTCGGCCGCCCCAAATTTGCCCCAAATCCAAGCGGCCAGATTCAAAGATCGGGCTGTCTAATCATTCTGCCAGTAAGCAATGATGGTACTATTGGGAATGGGCACATGCAATCTAGGTTGCCTTTCTGCAAATGTCCCCTGGCCTGCAAAATTATAACTTAACCAAAGTTCTTGCAGATCAATTGCATAAAGGATAACATTATTACCCATGTAACAATGTTTGCTATTTGGCAAAAAGTGCTCGGGACAATGAGGATCACACGCAGATATTGTTTCAAGAAGAACAATTCCAAACTATATATCGTCACTTTTCTTTGTCAATCGTTCTTTTCGCATATAATACCGCATTAAGAGAGGTCATTTGAGAATGGAGCAAGCTTACGATGTCTTGAACCAACCGAAAGTATAGGGTAGTACTTTCGGGATCAAGGTAACCAAAGGTCCCCTTCATCATCATGGAAACAGAGCTTGACCCATCTTCGATTTTTGCAGCTCAGTTCAACTTTAGGTTGGGTCCTGGTTAGCATCTTCCGATTTTTGCAGAAAAGATCCAAACACCATCAATCCATGAATCGTAAAACCAAGCAAAGCTAAACCTTATCCGCCATAGCCGAAAAACAGAAGTAAAACCCAAAGAAAATCTTTTACCTTATACGCTATAGCCGGATTTGTGCCGGGATTTCCGGCTGTAGGCTGCTCAAACAAAGTCCTGTTAACTTTTGCCTTGCCAAGCCGTGAGAGAAGAACGATCCGTGAGAGAAGAACAATTAAATAACCCTAAAATACCTTTGTTGGATAATAACCCTAAAATACCGTTGTTCGATGTTTGCATGCTTGAATTGTGATATTTATAGAAATCATAGGCATAACCATTGAATAATACCACCAAAATTAATGTGAAGGTATGTGCACTCTAGATGTACCGATTAGTACATCTCACGAAATACAGTCATCAAATCATATAAAAACCTTAGTAAAAAGTGTATAAAAATACAAAAGAAACCCCCTGTTATTATGCTACATATTCCAGGGGTAAGCAAGAACACATGGTGGGACTTCATCATCTAGAGTCCACAAAGCAGAACACTTTTGCCAACCGACCAAAACTCCAGAGGCTAAGGAAAATGTGTCAAGCAGAAGCTTTGCATTTTGGAGATTATCAGCATCTGCTTTCAAAAATAGAAAGGTATCATCTGCATACTGATTAATAATTTCTTGAGAGCCATTTTCCATAGGAAGACCCCTGATCACATCATCCTCAGCAGCACTAGAAAATAATTGTGAAAGCACCCTCGGCCACTATTTTAAAAGCAATGGAGCCAAGGGGCAACCTTGACGAACTCCTCTACCAACAGGAAAGACAATGTAAGGCTCTCCTCGAAGAGTTGTAGATCTTGCTGAAGTATGCAACTTCGGGACATCTCTTGTGAAAGGGATACCAAACCCTAAAGCCAATAAACACTTCTCTAAAAACCCCAATCCATTTGTCATATGCCTTGGCAAAGTCAAGTTTGAGATACACAATACGATGGGCCTTTAGCCTTGCCCAATACATACCTTCATAGGGCGCTGCAACATTATCAAGAATACACCTTCCGTGCAAGAACCCGGTTTGGGTGGGACGAAATTGACTCAGCAAGAACACACAACTTCTGCCGCGAGCTTTTCAAAAAAATCTTATATATTAATGTAGAAAGCAATGTTATAGGACGCCAATCGAAATGGTCTTGGGCTCTTTACACTTGGGAATGAGGGAAATAGCACCGTGTTAAGGATTTTGTCCAAACTTCAGTATCTTCTAAATTCACAAAATGCATTATATATATCATCTCCAATCCACTCCCAATATTCTTGAAAAAATTCTCTTTGGAAAACCGTCAAGACACGGACATTTTCCTTTCTCCAATAGGTGAGCATTGCGCCTTAGAGATCGTCTCTAGTGATATTTGTCTCTAAAATTGAACGTTGCTTTCTGCTGAAACAATAGAATGCACTTTAGTTAACACAACTGATTGCATGTCCTCCCGAAATGGTAAGTTTATGTCGAGCAAAGAATCTTGCAAAATGATTATGTAGGTCTTTGCTTTAGGAGCACCGGATCGTAAAACCTCTCGAGCCATCCGGGAGAGTGAGAGAGTTAATAGAAGTAGCCATCCTCCTCCGTTTTGCCACCCTAAAAAGAAATGAGAACACCTATCACCGGACTTAAACCATTGCAAACCAGCCTTCAACTTCGGCTCCAAAGAAACTCAAAGCAGTCTCTCTATATCTTTAATTTCTTGTAAGATCTGTTTCTCTCTAATGCCGGAAGAAGGAATGTGAGCTCGTGATATTTGTAACTCCCCGATATAAGGTGTCAAATGACCTCGGCCTCAACCACTTTACGATGACCCCATTCCTTAGCAAAGGATTTGACCGCCATGGCAGCTACAACCCCCGACATCCCCCGGATGAAGCGAATGCCCGTGACCACGCATCTTTACAAACTGTTTTAAAACTCTTCGTTCTTCGTAATCGGTATTGAGCTTGAAAAATGTTTTAGTGGGCCTTCTATTATTTGCCAAATGCTAAGAAAACCATTGTGGGTTGTGATCCGAAGCGGAACTATCCAATAGATTAGTCTGTGAAAAGGAAGTACCAAGCCAAAGAGCAATAACATTATAATAGCCCGCGATCATGGCGAGCATAGGCTCTACCATAACCCGCCCAACCATTACACCATGTGTATGTGATCCCCATCAATTTCTGCCCATCCACACTCCAGCAGGAAACGTCGCCACTGTTCCCTCTCAAATCCTTGGATTACTTGTGATCCCCGACCACATCTATCAATTTCTGCTTCTACCATATTAAAGTCACCAACCATAAACCAAGCAACATTACTTCCAAGTCTAAGCACCTTACTCCTCAAAGAAGCCCATAAAGAACCCCTTTGACCCGGTTGATTATGAGCATAAACATTTACAATACCCCATTCCTGACCCTTATCCTGCCATTTAACAATAATCCAGCGACCAAACTTATCAGTCTGAGTAAATGTCACATCAATAGAAGACCTCCAAGCAGTGAGAACCCCAGCTTTAGATGAGTCAGCTGCCACCACCAAAACATTGTACTCACGACCTAGAATGGAAGCCAGCTTGTGTACATCACCTCTTCGACACTTGTGTTCTTGAAGGCAACAAAAATCCATAGGAAATTTAGATAAATAAAGGGACAATCTGCTTCTTTTACTGGGGGAAGAAGCAATGCCCCGAACATTCCATGACACAATATTCATAATACTGAGTTGGGATGTTCCACTTCCATACTCACTATCTGCATGTCTACCACATCAGTCCCATGATATTCTTCTGGGAGATCTGCCCAACAAGTCCTAGAAAGTGGTAAGGGGGAGCCTCCTCTCTGTTCCACCCTTCCATTGTGCACTGCAATTCTTGGCGGAGGAGAGCCTCCTCTCTGCTCTATCCTCCCCATATTTTGTGCAGCTTCACCATGAGACTCAAGTGGTGAGGGAGAGCCTTCGCTCCGCTCAACCCTCCCATTTGCCCTCTTTACGTGGGAGTGACAACCGCTGGGAAGCAAAGTGAGCATATTTGTTCCTTGCAGCTTTTTTCAAACTCACTTTTGTCCATCCTGCTTGAACTCGTTCTTGCCGTTCTTGTTCTATTTGAATCGAATGCAATTTAGCTGTAGCAGCATCATCAAAAAGAAGAGGGGAAGGAACACCGGTCGCCACATTTACTGGATTTGCACAAGACAGGGGCTGAGAAGGAGAAGGGAGAGACACAGGCGGTGTAGAAGTATTGGGGATAGAAGTAGGAAGAGTGGCAGTAGAGGGTATGGACATGTGGGGAAGAGCAACAGGATGATCCCTCTTCGCTCGAAAGTTTGCAAACATTGCTAGTTGAGGAAATAAGAGGGCAAGCTGAGGACCATTAAGCAATTTCAAGTCAAACTTAAGAAACATGGGGCCACTTTTAATTACAACAGACTCGGGCAAAGCATGACCAAGGGGAAGAGACACACAGATCTTTGCCCCATCAACAATGGAATGGGCCAAATGAGTGCCCAAACCATTAGCAATGTTAATGAGGAACTCGGGGACCAGCAAGTCAGGAGGAAGATTGGAGATTGAGAGCCAGCAAGGCATTTTCAAAGCATTGAGCATGTTGGGATTAAAACCTGGAGAATAAGACTGGTACAATATATAATCACTCCACATAGGATCAACCCCTCGTGCCACCAACTGATCTGCTACAGCAGCATCATCAAAAACAATCAAGAAAAAGTTTTTATCTAACATTTTCAATGTGCGATAGCCAGGAAGTCCAATTCTTCGAAGATGACCTGTTAACCAGTATCCAAGCTTTTTAACATCCAAATGAACACCAGTATAACGGCCCACAACTCCAAATGACATCAAATTACCAATACACTTCTTATGAAGATCATGATCAATTTCTACCACATGATATCCAGAAGCTTTAAGGGTGTCTCTACATACCTCCGGTTCATAGAACACCTCCACTGGTGGTAAAGAAAAGTCAAGCTGTGCCTCACGTGCTAGAAGCTCGCCCAATAAGGATCCAATATCTCTTTTATTTTCATGAATCATCAAATCAATAGCTCATGAAACACGCGAAGAAGAAATAGCAGAAGACAAATCTTTCTTAATCCAATCACTAAAGCGTTCCCTAGTTACCCTAGTCACTGAATTTCCAGACCTCCATGGTAATGCAGAGGCGGAAGCCACAACTGTGGGAGCTGGGGGGATAGAAGCACTATCACTTTGAATTCTAATATCAGGAGCACCAACAGGAGACAAAGACGAACTTGGCACATCTGCTCTATTACCATTAGGGGGAACACCCTGAGATGGTAATTGGGGAAAATCAATCTGAGAGATATCCATACCTTCTTGAACCAAGCTCTCTTTCATCAGATCTTTTCCTCGTTGCGTCCCTTTAGCGGCATGAGACTTCGTCCCTATCGGGGGCTTGAAGGCCACTTGAGAAGAAGAAACAGAAGAGACTGCTTTCGTCACCATCAAGGATGAGGTGGCCGAAAGTGATCAGACCAGATCCGGCTGCCAAAAAATGATCTTCTTGCATTAGTACATGTATTTGAATACACCAAAAAATATAGCAAAACCATATTGAAATGCGTACAAAAATAGAACCCTATTGATTTGCTAAATATTTGCAAACGGTGGACAAAATTGAAGAGTATGGAGCTCATCTTCAATCACTCCCATCTGACAACCTATGTCCCAGGGGATTCAGTATTGTTTGTAGTATGAGACATGTGCATGCAATAAAGGGGTTTTTTTCTTACCTTTTCGTGTTTGTATACTTACCATTAGGGGGGTTTTTCACCATTATCTGGGGCAAAATACATACTTTAGGGGTTAAACTAGCTTCCAAAGATCGGTATACTAGGGATGTTTTGGGCCACCCTTCGAACGCAGACGTCCATACCCCCTTATGACTAAGTGCATCCCCCGGGACCTATATATCTCCCATTTTTTACGTGGCTCACGGCCCTTTTGGCCCGTTTCAGTTTCGAGATAATGTGCACCCGTGTGGATAGACCCAATTGTTTTTGGCCTCTTCATGGGTAGGCATGCTATCATGTACCCATGAATTAGTGTAGGATCATGTACCCATGAATTAGTGTAGGATTAATTTATCTTTTGTAATGTGTTGTCTTAACCATCTCCAAGGCACTAGCATCCTGAAGCTTATTGAGGAAGATTGTATGATCCAAGTCTGCATTATTGTTCACTAGTACACATATCTGCTTCTGCACATTCTACCTGGAAAGCCACCAACATGTTTCTCTTGCCAACTGGAAGGACTTCGAATCTGTCCAAAAAGCCTTTTTGGCTTGAGCACTTGGAGTCAAGTGCCACACTCTTCAAATTCACCCAGCGTGTAAGCCTATCCGGGTATGATATGCCGGGTTGGTTACACCTAACCAACTGCTCATGTATTGCACGCGCCTTCAGTACTGGCACTAGTATTATATATCCAAGAGGTTTAGACATGTGAGCTCAATAGTATTCTTTATATACACTGACATGTACAAATGTACAATTTATCAGTAAGCTTATTACTGCTAAGTTTCTTCCCTTAAAAATCCTTCAGGGTTTTTTTTTAGGGGGGGGAGGGGAGAGGGTAATCCTAGGCAGTAATAGGCATGTTGTGTTCCTTATTTGGATCCCATAGGCCTTTTGATCCCCGTGGGAAAAAAGACTTAATTCAATTCAACTCAATGCTTATCATCAGGCTTTAAGGTGCTATGGATCCATAGCCATTATGTATGCAAGGTTTGGAAGTATGTGTTCCACATTCGAATCACCTATTAACAACAGAGCATGTGGCGTTCCATTCCATCATGTTGGAAAGGAAGAAATCATGTCTTGTGCAGGAGATTAGGATATGTAACTGTGAAATTAACTCCAAGAGCTTGAGTCAAGAAGGTTTCCTAAACATGCTTCAAATCCTCCCATGTGTCAAGCAATATCAAAAGACTCCCTACTTTTACACCATAGAGAAGATCAAATAAATGTGCCTGATTGGCCCAATAATAAACTTATGTTTATAGACGCTAAGGAACTTTTTTTAGTTAAGAAACTGAAGCTGCGACTTATTTTAGTATGTGGTACAACAGTTGGATATGTGGTGATATTCTTTAGGTGCGTATGCATTTAAATGGAATAATGAAGGAAATATTTTACTAGGGCAAGCATTTTTGTCAAGCCAATGGTAGTAACATAAGCATTCCATTAGTGTAGTACGAGCTACCATGTTGCTTTCTCAGAGATAAAAGGCACTATATATACTACGTAGTAATTCTGTCAGGGCGGATCCTTCATTGAAGAACAATGTTTTCCTGGCCGTGTTATTCTTGTTTTCCCAACAGCACATTATACATTTTTGTGCTAATGGTGTGTGCTCGCCTATTGCACATTTTTCTAAATCTAGATCCTCAGGAATCGAAAAAAGAGGTATCAATAAAGTCTGCACAATTGGTTTTGTATTGTTTTAGGGTTTTTTTGCTAATGTTAAAGTTGTTGGTTTATATAGTATGTAAAATTGTATATTTTTTACGTGTTGAGATATTTGGTTTTGCCATTTTTGTCATTTTTCTCTCAAACTAGTACCACCTGATAGCATGTTAACATGAGCAACCAAGGTCCAAAAATTACCTGGATAAGTTCTCACACTCGACACATAAGCCTCTATTCTAGGGAAAGGTCCTTATGCACAAAAGACACAAGGCTTTTATAGGAGAAAGGGCCAAAGAAAGCTTGCGCTATAGCAGGCTTGTGCCAAAGAAAGCTTGGGTCTAAAAAGAGAGCTGGCGCTAAAACTGGCGTCCCTATCCCTAGAATGATGGTTCTCTTCTATATAAGAAGAGAACCATAGCATTCTAGGGAAAGGTCCTTATGCACAAATATCATCGTCCGACACAAAGAGGAACCTCCCTCAAACCCCCACGAGAGACTGTAAGGCGCAACTTGATGCCAGAAAAAAAAATGTACAATCATGAGACGAGGCAATGCCAATGCAAATAGAGGGGAAGCGGCCCAAGAAACCCGGGGATAACTAGACTGCATAAGGCAAAGAAGGCACAAAAATCGAACATAAACAACAACTATGGCCACCACCAAAGCACATGAAATCAAAACTCTAGAACCAATGTACCAACAAACTACAGAGAATACCTAATGACAAGACGCTATGGAAGTAAGAACAAAAATATCTAACCTATATCATTCATGTATAATATACTCAAGCAAATTTTCATGAAGACAATGCAAACCCCATAATAATAAATAAGAAAGATCAAAACTATGCACCGCGCAATACATAAAAATTGAAGACATGAAGACCGGACATAGTTAACAAGCTAAAAAGAGCACCTGGGACCAAAATTGAAAAATCAACATACCAGCAGCAAACTAGAGTGAATGCTATAATGAAACAACATATTCAGGACAAACAAGGACAAAAAACCTAAACATGTACCCTACATGCATAACCAGTCCAAGCAAACTTTCAAAAGTAGAAGCGACATAACCCACAGGAACAAGACGATAGGGACCCCGAGATACAAGAATAAAAAAGTTTCATAAGGTGACAAAATAATTATGCATTCGAGAACATTGGTAGACGATGCCACAAAGTCAACGAGGATGGGGTCAATGCCAAGATGAGGAATGGATGAAGAAAACTGAGTGCAACCTGAAACAAGAACAAAGACCATATAAGAAAGCAAGACAACTTACCACAGGCTCTACTACAACATGCCCGAATGTGCAATGATGCAATCACGATTTGAAATTTAAAATGCAAGCCAAAAAAGGGAATGTCATGTGAACATTATGCAGGATGGACGTATATCAAACAACTCTTTCAGTTCGTAAGGAGTCAACATAGAAAAGGCATGATGACGGGACCAACAAGGCAAGAAGAACTACGTCGAGTCAAGAGGTAGACAAAAGAGAAGTCAAGACAATAGCAGAGCAAAGATATCTCTCAAGGGATAAAATGGAAAAAAGAGGAAAGGAACACACATAGGGTGAAAAAAGACAAACATGAGATCAAAATGAAATGGATGGAAAAAGGGATCGAGAACAGAGGAACAGAACAAAATGAGACAAAGTGGCTAAGGACACAAAATGAAAATAGCCAAAGGCCATCAAAGGCACCAACGAGACACTAAGAATCTATGATAAAGAGCGAGCATAGGCCCTCATAAGACAAATATCAAGAACTAAAATTCATGAACGTATACCCACATGCATAACAGATCCAAGCGAACTTTCAAATGTAAAAACAACATATTCTAGAAAGAACAAAACGATAGGGACCCCCAAACTCAAGAATAATCTAGGGGAATGGACCAAAGAACCCATTATGGTGAGAGAAAGAACCCATTATGATAGAGATTGGAATAATGAATTCAAGGGACTTAAAGAGTACTATATGACATTTTCGAAAAAAACTCGATGAACAACTTGATGACCTATTTGGGACCACCTCCAAAGGGAAACAGAAGAACGAGCGAGAGGGCACAATGGAGGCGGCACACGTAAGAAAAAGGACTAAGATGGCAAAACAGTGAAAACGAAGTGAGCAGATAGGAAACAATTGGTCAACATAGTAAAATGGCATATGATGATGAGACACCACTAGGAAAAAAAAAACAATGATGAGTCAAGAGGCAGATAAAGGAGGGAGTCAAGATAATAGAAGAGAAAGGACAGCTCAAGGGATAAAATGAACGAATAAAGAGGAAAAAGACAAAATGCAAGATGAAAAATAGAGGAATAGGAGATTATAATGAAATGGGTGGAATAAGGGATCGGGAATAGAGGACTGAGCAAATTGGGATAATGGAGCTAAAGTCACAAATGCAAATGTCTAAAAAGCCCTCAAGGGAATTCATGAGATATTAAGAATCTATGATAAAAGGGAGAGTATAGGCCCTCATAAGGGCATCCATAAGAACCATTGAGAACATGAGCAATAACAACAACTATCAAGGACTAAAATTCATGAAAGTATACCCACATGCATAACAGATCCAAGCGAGCTTTCAAATGTAAAAACAACACAATCTAGAACAAAACGATAGGGACCCCGAAACTCAAGAATAATCTAAGGGAATGGACCAAAGAACCTATTATGGTGAGAGAAAGATGTAGATTGGAATAATGAATCCAAGGAACTTAAAGGGTACTATATGACATTTTCGAAAAAAGCAGAGTTCAGAGAACAACTCGATGTACAACTTGATGACCTATTTGGGACCACCCCCAAAGGAGAACAGAAGAACGAGCGAGAGGGCACAATGGAGGCGGCACCTGTAAGAAGGAGGTCCAAGATGGCAAAACGAGTGAAAATGAAGTGAGCAGATAGGAAACAACTGGGGTCAACATAGTAAAATGGCATGATGATGAGACACCACTAGGGCAAAAAAAGAACTATGATGAGTCAAGAGGCGGATAAGGGAGGGAGTCAAGACAATAGAAGAGCAAGAACAATTCAAGGGATAAAATGAACGAATAAAGAGGAAAAAGACAAAATGCAAGATGAAAAAGAGAGGAATAGGAGATTATGATGAAATGGATGGAATAAGGGATTGGGAATAGAGGATTGAGCAAATTGGGATAAAGGAGCTAAAGTCACAAATGCAAATGTCTAAAAAGCCCTCAAGGGCATTCACGAGATACTAAGAATCGAGTGCGAATTTTTAGAGGGTTTTTTTTTAAATGGTTTGGAGGGTTTTTATTAATTTTGCAACTTCCCTTTTATTTTTAAATGGGTTTTGATATTTTATTTGTGAACATATGTTAATGCAATAGTCTTTCATTTTTAGTTGAAGGATACTGTAGTTGGTTATGAAAATCGTGTTTTTGTTTATGCAGGATGATTAGGCTTAAGGACCCAAACTTTAAATTCAAGAAATATTAATTTTCTAGATCAAAATTGCAATGTCAGAATAAGATGCTATGCACATAACAAATTGCAAGCAAAAATGACAATATAGTTGAATCCTAATAGATAATAGTTTTGCAACCAATAGACAATAAAATCACACTCATGTTTCCTCACATTCATCATCAACAAGAATACAACGCCTTTGCTTTTTGTCTATCTTGCACTTGGGTGTAGGCATTTGAGATAATGAAATTGCCATGGTTTCTGCATACATAGGAAGAACACTGCATTAATAGAAACATGATAGCTAATAAAAAAATAATATACATAGATGTAAGTAAAAATAAACAACTCAAATACCCGTACTATGGAGGCTCTTCATCTTCGAGTGGCTCCTCATCATCAGAATCAATGTTCATGTTGTGGCATCGGTTAACTTCATATTGCCTTGTTGTGTCCTTAGAGGCATTCAATGCCTGCAAACGATAATCCTTAACATGTTCGACCAACATGGCATCACTATCAAGGCCATAGCAATAGCGTGATGCAAAGCAATATAAATATTTATCAATGCAGAAGGCACTAAATGATGAAGTGCAAAAGATAAAGCAGCAGATATTTTGTGATGGGAAAACCCGTTTGGAAGAGCAAAACATTGATTGGAACAACAGGGTAAATGGTCTGGAGAATGGGTTAGATTGGCTAAAAGACCAAACAAAAGAAGAGATACTGTCAATGAAAAAAACTTTAAACGATGAGGTTCAGAAAGTAAAATCTCAGATAACCTTTGGCAGCGACGTACGAAGAAAAGAAGCAAATGCAGAACTGAAAGAATGTTTGGAGATTTTAGGATATTTCAAAAAACATGTCGAGCCTGAAAGAAACAAAGCAAACTTTAAGAAGTTTTGATAAGGGACTACTACAGATTGCCTGTCAAGAGTCAAAAAATTACGTTGAGGCACTTGGATCCGAAATAACATCAGGTTTTAAAACATTGCGAGAGGAAGTAAGTTCAAAATTCACTGACATGGCAGCTGATGCTGAAAACTGGAGAAAATCGCAATTGCAGCCTGTTGAGATATTAATGGAAGATAGGATGCAGCGTGTTGAGGTACTAATTGAAGAACGGATTGAGAAATGGTTCAGAAATAATATAGACATGCTAGAGGAAGGGAAAGAGGAGGCTTTATCCGAAGTGAGGAATGAACTGGCAAATGTGTGGGCAGAGGTGCACGCCTTTGCCAACAATAGAGAAGACACCTGTAAGAAGATTCAAGATCTTAACCGAACTATTGAAAATACATGGAAAGAGCATGAATCCTTAGGTCGTGAAAACTATTCTTTAAAATTGGAGTTTGAAGCTGTTAAAAGGGTAGAGGCTAAAGCAGAAAGTTCAAGAAGGGAATATACAGAAAAGATTGCCGAATTGTGGCAAGTTTATACAAGTTTATAGAAGAATGACGTGAACATGAAAGATCAGATTGAGGATTTGAAAAAGTTGGCGTCTTCCTTAAACTGCAACAAACTCAGATACTGCAACAAACTGCAACAAACTCAGATACTGTTGGAGGAAACGCACATGCTGGGCTTCAAAATCAAATTACGATTATTGAAAATGAATTGAGTACTCTTACTAAAACTGTAACACAATTGAGTAGCCTTGTGTCAAGTTCGGAGGCAAGTCACGACAGTCTATTATTAGAGCAACGTAGGGCAATGAATAAGGAGATTGGCCATTTGGATTGTGAAATTGGAAAAATAACTCAAAGGTTCAATGAAGTTGCTGCTTCAAATTCACAAGCAGAGGAGAAGCTACAGACTAGGTGTAATATGATAGAAGGAAAGGGAGTTTCCTTACGTAAATTTTAATTAATGAAAGAAAGAGAATGATGTAGAAGCATACCTGTAACATACTCGACGCGAGATACACGAACATGCCACTGCTTATCAAACTGAAAAGCAGAACGTATTTCTTCCATCCAAGCCATGGTTCTATGGTTCCCGTCCCAGCACAGGAACATCTTCCCTGATAAATCATTCCATTCTTCTGAAGTTCTCAACTCATCTTCAAACTCTTCATTTACCTCATTCCAATAATCATCCCATCGTGCCTTAATAGATTCAGAGACAAGCACATCATTTCCTTTGGTTGTCTTCAAGGAGAGAATAAATTGACCCTTTTCAGGTAAATAACCATCATTTCGAAATACCTCTCGCATTTGAAGATCATTCTTATTTACTGTACGTACTGCCTCATTCCTTAATATTCGACAAAGCGGGATTCTTGGAGGCAAACTGCTTCTACTCATCCGACATTTGTTTAAAATGTGAGCAACTATTTCATGTGCAAATATCTGATCAAACTCAGGATCTATTTGATTTTCTTCTACTGTTGCACTCTCATCTTGGTTTGTCAGTTCTTTGATATCTCTAGTGTTTTTTTGCCCCTTCTTTTTTTGTGTTGTATCTTGAACATCTTGTTCAGAACTTTCATGTCCCTTGATCTTGCTTTTCACATTTTTTGCAACAGCCCTTCTTTTTTTCATTTTCTTCTGTGTGTCTACAAGCTCTTCATCACCACTGCCAGAACTCAAGTCTTCCATGTCACTAGTTCCTGCAAAATACAAATACATAACTACGTGGAAATCAAAGGCTAAGAGTAGTAGATAAAATTGTAAAACGCTTACTTTTATTATCGATCAATCTTCTTCTATATCGCTTTGTAGGGGTGAAACTGATAGGTATAAATGAGCCAGATGATTGTCCTCTAGTTGAAACCATAAAATATAAAGCCCTATATAACATCACAGAAGTCAAAACTGAATTAGTTTGTAGTCATGGAACATGCAAATGGACAGTATTCAAGAAGAGTACCTGATTTTTGAAGATAAATTACACACGCTTTTAGAGGGGTGCGCCGGCGCGCATCAGATATTGATGCACAACGAAATCTAAGAACAAGAAAAATTTACTTCTGGAAATACAAAAACAAACTAACAATACAAACGTTTAAAAATTTATGGCTGCTTCTCAGATTTGAGTTCCACATGCTTCAAGCAGTTTCATGAGCACTGAATTAAAATCCCTGACAAGTTAAAACCTCATACCTGATATTTTCTTTGATATTTTCTTTGTAAACCTTGATAGCAAAAGAAATAGAAAGCAAAATACCAAGGGCTCTGTTTCCAACAAAGTTCATGCAAAAAGGATCTGCCAAAGAAAATAAGATGGCATTAGATGGGTGTGCCGGCGCACATCCCAGTTTGAAACATTTTAAATATGCAGAAATAAAAAAATGAATAAAAATTGTATGAGAAATCGTTGCCTACAAATCGGAACTTGAGAAAGAGTTGTATGACAATGACACACTTTCTATAATGCTTTCTAAAATGCTTTCTATACTATGCAGGTAACTGAGTTCAGAACAGGGTTAACTGAGTTTAGAACAGCTTTGAAGCTCTGATTGCTAATGTATGGACAAAGGCAATGGGTGTGAAATCTGCTCAAATGGTGAAGTTTCTGTTTTCAAACAGTGGCAGATCTCAGATTCTGTCACGAAGAGGTGAAGGCAGGGCAGATTTACTGATCAAAAAACCACTCTTTTATGCCTAGATGAGCGTCTGCCTAGATGAGCGTCTGCCTAGATCATTTCGAGATCATTGCGGAACTTGAGAAAGAACTTGTTGCCCCGTCTATGCGGAACTTAAGAAAGAACTTGAAAAAGAAGTCATTACCTCCCAATTGCAACCCGAGATAGTGCTTCAAGGATGGAGTGCGCCGGCGCGCCCCCTTTTCTGCAACAGAGGTCTGCAACGGAGGCTGAGAAGCGGCAGTCTTTTGTTCAAAACTCAAGTGTTTTTTTTGCTTCAAGAGCCCGAGATGGGGTGCGCCGGCGCGCCCCCTTTTCCTCAACAGGAGAATCTGACAACAGGAGAATCGACAGAAGTCTGCAGTCCGCAATTTGTTCGTTGCTTTCCTTTGTATTCTTTGTTTCCTTTGTATTCTTTGTTTTGTTTTATTTGTTTTGCTTTTCGTTGCTTATTTCATTTCGTTGCTTTTCATATTTGTTTTGCTTTTCATTTGTTATTTCATTTCCGTTGCTTTTGCTTAAATTTTTTTGGCTATTCGTTGCCCATATTTTTTTGTCTATTTATTCCCGTTGACTATTTCTTTTTGTCCAAACCTTTTATTTTCAAACCTTATTCCACCCCTTTGCCTTTTTTTGTCCAAACACCTTCATCGCTTTTATTGCCTTATTGGTTCAAACTTTATTGCCTTTCTTCAAAAATACTATCTATCTATCTATCTATCTATCTATCTATCTATCTATCTATCTATCTATCTATCTATCTATCTATCTATCTATCTATCTATCTATCTATCTATCTATCTATCTATCTATCTATCTATCTATCTATCTATCTATCTATCTATCTATCTATCTATCTATCTATCTATCTATCTATCTATCTATCTATCTATCTATCTATTAACCAAAACTTATCTTTCATTATCCTCTTTTTGTCCCTTATCCTTAATTTCACGTCCCCTATTTATTTTTGTGTGATGGCTTTATTATGATTAAACAAATGTTACCACTATGATAAATAATAACACCATTTATTCGACCACAATGAATCCATAACAAATCGAATAACACCATTTATTCGACCACAATGAATCCATAATAACACCATTTATTCGACCGCTTGTCATGTTTATGATCCGAGGTACAACATGTCATATGGTGTAGTGTTGCATTAATTATTTCCATACTTGTAATTAACTCTATGCTTGTACTCTTGCAGTATGCGCTGTTTGCTAACTATAGCAACTTGTGAAATGAAAACAGAAGACACGGAATCACAAATTAAATTCTGGAAAAAACTGAATGGCGTCATGGTGCAGAAGGGATTTAAGCCAGCACAGTTTAGAGGATTCATGGCAGATGAAGCACAAGCCAATTGGAATGCAGTTCGTACTGTGTTTAATAATGGAGAACCAATGGAAGGGAGAGAACGTGGATGCATACAAACATTGGGAGCAATGTCTTCAAAGGCATACAAACAAGTACATATTGCAGGAGCATAGGCAAGAACATCTAAATCTATGCAGAGCATGGAGGTCTGCAAAAACTATGGAGGAAGCAGATGTGGCATTTTTAAATATAATTTCCTGGTGGTCTGGAAAGGCTAGGCCACTTGACATTCCCAACACTAGGGTCGTGGCTTGCTTGGTGGCACCAGAGAGCAAGTAGATGGGGTAATTTCATAAAGAAAGGTATAGATCTTCTTGCAGCAGCTCAAATTTCAAATACAAATCTATCTGTGTCCATGCATGCAAGTTGGTTAGCATCAAGAGGCTATGTCACTAAGATAAATTTATATGATGCTTGTTTGCAAGATCTAACAGAATCTGTCACGCAAAGTGCAAAGTGTAAATCTTTCAGAGAACATAATTTTGTTGGTACAGGTCCAGGAATGGCCACTTTGCTTCGCAGATTAAGTGTTCCTGGATCTAGCAATGTGACACCGTCAGCTAGCGTGGCCGCAATCAATTCAGCTCTCTTGCATACGGGAGTCCGACCAGTGCACCCAGGGTCAGGGGGTAACAACCAGACATTCCTCAAGTGGACAAGAGATAGCTCCGAATATAACCGCCACATTGATTCAGGTAGTCATAGACCAGATAAGAGGGCTTACACATTTTCCAGAGGCAGACAAAATGCTTCAGCTAGACGAAATGTTGTTTTTGATGATATTAGCTATGTTGTTCATGAGTATGATGTTCCAGTTGAGCAGTGGGCAATAAGGAGAACTGAGCCAGGCAGCGGAGTGAGGTGTCAAGGAAGATTGGGCCCTAATGGCAGGAAATGTTGTAGATACATTAACAAGGTCTCAACTAAATCCACTGTTGCACCAAGTTTTACAGGAAAGAGAAAAGCTAATGGGAGAGAGATCACTCAAGTACTATGGTTTTGTTCTGACAATGCACAACACACTTGGTATCCTAATGCATGCATTGTACATACTCCTGCTAGACCTGCCGATTGGCCAGTCTCTACAGGAGTTAACATCAGTAAAGAAGAATTGCAGATCTTAGAGAAAGGAAATTACAAAGATCGAGAGGGATCACTACCGCTAATCATCGCTTCTCGATACTAATCAAGAATTTGCAGGGAACACATTCACGTCTAGTAGAAGCACTGGAACTATGGAACGATTTGGAAAACACATGAATCGCCGAACCAAATTGGGAAAGGAGGCTGAAGTCAGGCTGGAGCAAGCTTTGCAATTGGATTGCCATCTGGTATCCAAGGAGGTAATCACATCTCAGTTGTATATCGCTTACTATATTCAACGTCCTACTGAGACATATAGGGTGAGCATTTGCAAACATCCAGCATGCACGTGCCCAGATTTCATGGGTAGGGCAATCATGAAACACTATATTCCATGCAAGCATTTGATGTATGTATTCGTTAAAATCCTGAGTCTTGATCCAAGGGTATTCCTAGACATCATTCAACCAGTTATTACGATGATGTGCTGCGCAACATTCTTGCACAGTAACCAAATTCATTCAAGCTTATTACATTGCTTGAACCTTCTCATACAGTAACGGATTGTACTTTGATATTGGCTCAGATCCTTTGCAATGGATATCAAGTACATTTGAGTTATTCCTTGTATTGATGATTGTTTTCACTCAAAACCATTAATTGAAAGAACTTGGAACTTAGAATTTGTATGCAGCTCCTTGTACTCATGCACTCATTTTTTATAATTGGATGGCATGAAAAAACCCTCTAAGCCAACATGAAAAAAACCCTACAATTAAAAATCCTCCTAAGGATCTATGATAAAAGAGAGTATAGGCCCTCATAAGGGCATCCATGAGAACAACTAAGAACATATGAGAAGGAAGCATGCACTTACTAAGAAACAAAGCTCAAGAAACTTAGAGCAAAAAAGGAAACAGAAGCAAATGAAATGGGTAGAGAAATGGGATTAAGACAAGAGGACCAGAGCACAACAAATCAAAAGATATCGAGGAATGAAAAACCAAATGAAGGGGACATCGTGAGATACATGGAGTAAGAACAAATAGAGCAATTGGTACCACTGATACAGCAAAGGTTGAATGGGACGAGATATTTATGCAAAAGGGAAGGAAGAAGGAGGGAAAGTTACGAGGTAAAAGAAATAGAGCAAGCATAGGAAGTATCAAATGAAACTACAGGCAGGAGACAATGGAGAGAAATGAGTCACTTCTAACTAAACCAACGAACCGTATAATTGCAGAAATAAATTAGCGATGACTAGAAACCCCATAACTTTTTTTTTGTTGAAGGACGTCAGACTTTATTCAATCAAAGATTCAAATACAAGTATAAATGCAGAGACAGGAATAAAATCTCAGCGGATAAGCGGAGACCCACCGAGTGAAGCAACCTGCCTAAGCATAAGAGTGCACATCCAAATACTCCTCAAAAATCAATCGCCTCTTGCGAGGGGCAAGTGAAGAACAATGATACGACTTTACAATGTAACCTTGAGCTTCTTGGAGAACACGATTATCTGCCACATCCAGACCTTTGAAAATTACCAATCTTCGTCTTTTCCAGATAGTCCAAAGCAACCATCCTGCTGCTAGATGAAAAGCGGCCTTGTAACTTCTGTCGGTACTTGGGTAAATTGCCAAAAGCGGTTGTTGACTTGTTAGTGAAACACGAAAAAGGGAAAACAACCAGTCCCATACGCATCTAAGGTGTTCACACATGAAAAAGCAATGCTCAATGGTCCGGATCCACGCTTGCATCTTTGGACGATTTGATATTCTAGGGTTAAACTTATGGACAAGCACATTAACCCGCTGAGACACCTATGAAGAATCTCGCCACCAAAGAGCGCCACTTTAGGATGAAGTAGCTTGTCCCATGCCCAAGACCACACCTTACGCCATTGAAGAGGAGGAAGTTGAAGAGACCACTTATTAGGCGGAGGAAGAATATCGGTATCAAGCAACAAGCGATACATAGAGTTCACAAGTTTGCACTCCTTAATTTCTTCATGACAAACCCATACCAAAATATCTTCTTGGTGTGGCGAGAATAGGCTGTAGAAAATCAGCAACTTTTGCCAAAGAACTCTATCCCATCGCCCCAATAGAAACTATAAGCGAAAAAGCCTCCCATGTGTCGACCAAGAATCGGCTTCGAGTCATACCATCTTTGCAATAGTTAAGATTCCAGCACTTTTCCAACGTCTTTGAGTCAATGGGTGCCTTTGTAAAAGCAAAGTGGTTGATTGTCTACGAGAGGGATCCACCAACAAGGTGCGATCAAGCTGTACCTGGCGGTTGGACTGATGTGAAATAAAGTTTTGATTGTGTGCCGGGAATCTAACAATCCCTTTAAGAATGGAGAAGCATTATGATAAGGCCGCGAACTCATAAAATAAACTCCATGGAAGAACAGGTTTGAGTGTGACTTTACCAAAAGGGATCTGATAGGTAAAGAGCACATTGCAATAAGCCGTAACCCGGGAGAATCATCCTTGCCTACGAAGCCGCCAAATGAATTTTGAGATCATAACCTTACTCGCAAATGGAAATCTGTCATGCCCAAACCTCCGGCCGGACTTAGGTTTTATACACTTAGACAATGCAACCTTCACCCTGCCCCTGCTTCATTTCCACCCCGGATAAAGTTTCTAACAACACCCACAATCTCCACGAAACTTTGAGTGGGAAGCAAGAATGGCAGAAGCCATATAGACATGTGTGTTGCTTAAGACATGCTTAGCAAGCTGTTACCCTTCGGGCATAGATAGCTTAGCCGTATCCCACCAAAAAGGTGCCTCCGCAACCCCTCGATTATAACATCCCAAGCATCGAAGTTGAAACATGAATACCTTTGGGATACCAAGAAGCTTGGTTGCCTTCCCATGAGGCAACACCTTCGAGGGGTAAGCAAGAACACATGGTGGGACTTCATCATCTAGAGTCCACAAAGCGAACACTTTTGCCAACCGACCAAAACTCGGAGGCTAAGGAAAATGTGTCAAGCGGAAGCTTTGCATTTTGGAGATTATCGGCATCTGCTTTCAAAAATAGAAAGGTATCATCGCATCTTGATTAATAATTTCTTGATAGCCATTTTCCATAGGAAGACCCCCGATCACATCATCCTCGTGACACTAGAAAATAATTGTGAAAGCACCTCTGCCACTATTGTAAAAGCAATGGAGCCAAGGGGCAACCTTGACGAACTCCTCTACCAAGGGGAAAGACAACAGAGGGCTCTCCACGGAAGAGTATTGTAGATCTTCTTTGAAGTATGCAACTTCATGACATCTCTTGTGAATGGGATACCAAACCCTAAAGCCAATAAACACTTCTCTAAAAAACCCCAATCCACACTGTCATATGTACACAATACGATGGGCCTTTATCCTTGCCCAATACATACCTTCATAGGCCGCTGCAACATTATCAAGAATACACCTTCCAGGCAAGAACCCAGTTTGGGTGGACGAAATTGACTCGGCAAGAACAACACACAACTTCTCTGCCAGAGCTTTCGCAAAAATCTTATACACTGTAGAAAGCAATGTTATAAGACGCCAATCCGAAATGGTCTTGGGCTCTTTACACTTGGGAATGAGGGAAATAGCACCTGTGTTAAGAATTTTGTCCAAACTTCTGTATCTTCTAAATTCACAAAATGCATTATATATATCATCTCCAATCCACTCCCAAGAGGTAAACAATGTGAAATGGACAAACAAATGAGCATCCCTCATCTAAGAAACCTATGGTGCCAAGGACGCTACCATTGACTGCAAAGATAGAAATACATGGAATAGCCAAGCAAAGAATTAGACATTCGACCGAAGTTACTTTATGCCTAAATGGATGCTCCCACCCTAAAGAATGAAAAATGTTAGTGAAAATGTTCATGTGCAAATCGAACTCACCTGTAGAAAATGCAAAAAACCAAAGAGCAAATTGAAATAATAACTGTGAAAATAGTGTATCCCAATACATCCAATCTCCAACATGTTATCCAGGACATATAAACCCCTGTCATTTACTAAACATGTCTAGGATTTGGCAACACTTGTATGAGGTGGCATATCGCAAGTACTTGATAAGTCCAAGATGAGGAAATCAATGCATGGATCGAGCAATATCAAAACGAATCATTTAGCGAATAACAAGGGGGGCAAACAGGATTTGACAAGTGCATGTACATATTTACTTTACAAATGAACTATTTTAGCCGATAAAATATAACATAGAATATGCACTTTAAAAAAAAAAATGAACCATGTAATTACCGAGATCAATGCCAAGGCGTAGCAGAAGATGCGTGTACACATGAACTATAGAGCTAACGATAGAATATGTAATCTAAAACAATCTGCCTAGATAATGACATAAAACATGGCAAAGATGAGACTATAGTGCATGCATGGACTACAATTTCGAGGGAAATTTCTGATACCAAGCCAACTTAAGAGAATACATCTTTTAAAAAACACCATATTAACAGAAAAACTATCGCATGATAAGACCAGAAAAACAAAGCTAAAAGATTGAGCCAGCATAATCCAACCTATCTTAGAACTGGGTACATGGTTATAGCACATGTATAGACGCACTAATGGAGAATAGAGAATACTCAAGGAACAAAGAAATCCGCAAGGACCTAGAGGAGGCATCCACGGAATACAATTTCAAGGAAAAGAAATATATAAACAAATATGAGCTCAATTTAGGGCATTCGATAGCAAAAAAGCTTGAACCTGTACAAGTGGTCGAGGCACCCTATGTGCTAGCCGCCGGACCGAGACTAAGATGTCAAACAACAAGGAAATCTTAAAAGTATAAAAGCTTACGAGAAATGAAGCCTAATGTAGTTGAGTCGACAATATAAGCACCAAACACTATGTAAAATATACTTGCCTAATCCAAGATGAATAAAAAGCCATATCTCTTTCTTCAAAAAAACATAGCCTGTTAATGCCTGGCCTTTAAGCAATCTCGTGTTGAAGGGACAAGCCAGAGCCAGAACAACCATATCCAGTGGAAAATAACCAAGCAAACCATTAAGAAAACCATGCAACACGTAAAAATTGGGTGGGATACCGGCATCCAAAAAAACCCTTGGAACCAACAACGCTCATGGGAATACCTCAAACCAAGCCTGCGTCAAAGTGAAACACAAGCAAACCAAAATGCTTTCCACACCAAAAAAGCCTAACCTTTATGACCTAACAACTCGACAAGATTCATGAAACCATGTCCAAACAAACCAATCTATGCAACAAACTGAAAAAATAGGAAAACATGATATAAGAACAAGGATTGACTGTTCATAAAAAATACAAAAAAGCACCTAGGCTATGTTGTACTGGACCCAGGAAGCATGACAACAGACCCTAGACTCAAAACGCCTCAAAAACCAATAAAGCCTTATAAAACCAAACCAAACAACACAATCCAAGGACACCTAAAGCATCTAAGCTATGCTTTCAATCTAGAAATATAAGACCCAAGACCTTAGAATCCAACCTTATCTAACTTAAAGGACAAACTGAAAGCAAGAACTCCTTTCCAACAGAACAAGATGACATGTTTAAAACACGAAATTAAGGGACACGCACCCCAACCTATGAAGATCCAGCAAAAACAAAGGATGGACGGAGCAAGACCCCAGGCCAACATGCCCAGCTCTACGAGCATAAAACAAGAAGAGCAACCAAAAAGCACTATGTTATAAAAGATCCATCTCTTAGCCACCAACTACAAATAAGCCTAAGCAACATATCCTCACATAACCCACGCAAGCACTAGGCATCCAAGGAATTGATGGTGTAAGACCCAAGACTGACCCTAGACTCCAAGCTCATGCACATCAACGACAACTGAACAAAGAAGAACCATCAAACAAAAAAAAAAAATTGTCATTGAAATGAATCTAATAAAAAGGGGGCACATATTCCAACATGACCAATACACGATCTCCAAAAAACAAGGGATTGATGGGCATAAACCCCGACCGACCACTCTGAGATAGAAAAGTTGAGGTGTTCGAATATTTACAACATAAAAAATAGGTACTAGAGTTGTGCAAGCATGGGTAAACACAACTATACCTAGATGGACGAAACTAAGAAGGTTCAAAAACAACCATAGACCAACAAAGCATCTAAAGACATCTCTAACAACCAAATCTGGCTCAAAGCAAGATGTACAAGCAGCAAAATGCACTCCACAAAAACAACTTGACAAAATAAACAAGGCCCAAACAGAACAACCTATGCAACAATTTGGCAGACTACAAGTGCAACAAAAATCTTGAAGGCATCTAGGCAAAGTTGCATCTGCAACAAAAAGTCATCCAAGATCCAAAAAGATTAACAAGCTTCCTCTCAATTCCAAGGTCCAAAAAAATTGTCAACGGTTCACAAATTTCTCACCCATGACTTGATGCCCACAAGAGCAACAAAATGTTTCTAAGGCAAGTGAAGTGGTGTTCCATTGAGCTGAATGAAAAAATAGTACAATGACCCATAGGGAAACAAACTGATGAATCCCAAAATGAGTGAAGAGGGGAACAAAATGATGAACCCCAAATGGGTAAAATTAGCAAACACAACCTCGGGTTAGACCATCCGATATATAAGATAATTGTATACAATAAGCATAGGCCCCCACATAGAACATCTAGAAGGCCGCTGTACGGTAATGCTCCCAAACTGCAACAAATGCAAAAACCAGGTCGCGCCACCCATCCAAGCAGTGACTCAAATCCGCCCCGCTAAGATACCGCTCCATGCGACCCACCTGGCCACTTGTATAAAAAACAGCCCCATGCACATCAGAGAGCTCCAAACTGCAAGACCAAACCACTTGTGATTGTCAACTGTGTTAGGAGCCATCTACGGGCCAAGAGTAAGCAAGCTATAAAGTGGGACTAGAAATACAAGAGCACAATATCAAAATAGAAAAGATGATCAATGAGGATCCCCGGAAACCATGAGGCTACGCCGAGATCGGAAAATATAGGCTCGACCCAGAAGCATATAAAAAGCAGCTACATGCACATGAACAAGCTCCAAACTGCAAGACCGAACCATATGTGACTATCAAATGTGTTAGAAGCCATCCACGGGTCAAGAGTCAGCAAACTATAAAGTTGGAATAGAAATACAAGAGCATAATATCGAAAATTGAAGATATGATCCATAATGATCCTCGGAAGCCACGGGGCTACGCCGAGATAAGAAAAATATAGGCCCGACCCAGGGGGGCTTCCCCTTGGTGCTCCAGAAGCGCCATGTGCTACGCTGGGAAAAATGGAAATGCCCATCGGCCAACACTGAAAAAAGTAAAACCCATATAGGATAGTAAGAGGTGGGAGGGGGGGAACTCTGTACAACAACAATTCAGCTCAGAGGAAATGCCGATGAGGAATGCAGGAAGACACAAGGCTTTTATGGGAGAAAAGGCCAAAGAAAGCATGCGCTATAGCAGACTTGTGCCAAAGAAAGCTTGGATCCAAAAGCAGAGCTGGCGCCAAAACTGGCGTCCCTATCCCTAGAATGATGGTTCTCTTCTATATAAGAAGAGAACCATTGCATTCTAGGGAAAGGTCCTTATGCACAAATATCAACATCCGACACAAAGAGGAACCTCCCTCAAACCCCATCATACATTGAAACCACGAGAGATTGTAAGGCACACTGCTAGGAAAGTGTAACGATCATGAGATGAGGTGGGATGCCACTGCAAATAGAGGGGAAGGGGCGCAAGAAACCCTAAGACAACTGGACCGCATAAGGCAAAGAAGGCATGAAAATCGAACACAAACAAGACCAATGGCCACCACTAAAGCACATGAAATCAAATTGTAGAACCAACGTACCAACCAACTACAGAGAATATCTAACGACAAGACGCTATGGAAGTAAGAACAAACATACCTAACTTATATTTTCCATGCAGAACAGACTCAAGAGACAATGCAAACTCCATAATAAGAAAGACAAAAAACTATGCACCATGGAATGCATAAAAAGAGAAGACATCGAGACCGGACATAGTCAACAAGCCAACAAAGAGCCCCTGGAACCAAAATTCAAGAATCAACGTATCATCAGTGAACTACAGTGAATACCATAATGACAAAACACTACAACAAACAAGGACTCAACAGTGGCCAAAAGACCAGCACCAAATCGACTTGACATTGCTATCAATCTCCTGTGCTCTGATACCAGATGAAAAATTTGACTACTTGTTAATATAACTCAACCAAATCTTAAACAAAGCTTCTTCCTTATCCAAGTGTCAACACCCCTTTACAAATGTTAACAACAAAATTGTAAAGGCAATTATAAGCTTATTAACCCTTTGAGATTAAACAAGCAATAGTTCGAATAATACCATCGAAATTTAATGGTCATTCAGCAAGTCACTGCAGCAAAATAAACTCGAACTTCCCTCAATTCGTATGATCTCCACGGTAACCAAATCGTCTATGAACGATCTCATCTGCTTCCCTCTGTGTCAAATATTTGATTAACCACCATTCTATATACAGAGGAACGACCGACATGGCATAATATCCGGATGGATAGACTTCACTGCTCAGAGTTTCATGCTCAGTCATTTATCCCACAGACCAACCATCGTATATGGGCTTTTTGGTCTTTTGACCATTAACTTCAATGGTTTCTACATTTTACAAAGATAAACGAAAAACATAGACCATTAGGGTTAAATCACACTTACAGAAGATCGTGTAACTTAACCTGTATGTGTCCACTCTATACAGAAGAAACAAGCACCAGGAAGGCAGTGAAGCAGAGATTATGCAATGACATCAAAATCTAACACTCCTCCTTCATTGCATAAACAATGCACCTTTAAAGATTTCTGAAACTTTGTAAATTTGTTCTCAGCAAGCCCTTTAGTGAAAATATCTGCAATTTGCCTTTCAATGCCTTGTATAAAGTTTGCAATAGCCCATGCAAAGTTTACAATGATGTTATGTTGTTCTACTTAGTGATTGAGTTGATTTTAAGCTTTCAGTAAATAGGCATTGCATGATATTCTGCAAAACCAAGCAAAAAGAAATTTGCACAGAGGGCCAGGGATGCTTCGAAGGCTTCAATATTTTGCAGCCAATGATCCTCCTTGGCAATAACATAATTAAGCATAAGGACTTGTAGTACAGGTATGTTTTTAGATCCATCCCAATTCATAGAGTACCTTGCATATCCATATGTTCATAGAGTAGGACTGTTCAAATCCTAAGTGTGGTGCTGAAAATTTTATGGCAAATCATTTTGATCGCCATTACTATTGAAAGTATGGGCTCACATACGTCTACCATAAGGCTAGAGGAAATTATCTATGGTTTTTGTATTGAGTTTTGGAATGAGAGCGCTTCTAGGAACTAACTCTTTGGTCTGTTGTAGACTGTCAACTGCCTGTGATTAGCTTGTTTATGATGAAATAGCCATGTCATTCATCTGGTTGCTACTTGTAAAAGCTTGTCTAAAGCAAATCAGGAGTGCAACAGTGTTTCAAATCCTGATCAAAAAATATGGGGTGCCATTATCAAAGCCAATTCTAAGCTTGGAAACGTTAATATGGTGGTCTCCTTGCATAAGGCAATGGAACACCAAGGAAAAAAGGCAGTGGTTTGTCTCCTGATTGCAGGTGTAAATGCAACAGGCATCACTGTGGCAAATGGCATACTTTTTGAACTATATTTTGAAAAACTTAAGGGCTTAACAGTATACTCTACCTTCTTATTGGATATCGCTATCACTGGCATGTGTAACAAGCATGAACTATGCCAGAAGGTTTGGCAAGGGAACTTTTCAGCCATTTCGCTTTGCATCACTGTGGACAGCAGTATGGTATATATGGGAAGGGTATAGGGAAAGAAGGTGAGATAATAGATCTAGGTGTGAGCTACAAACTTAGTTCAAAGTCTGGGGACTGATATTCTTATAATGGTAAACAAATAGCAAACGGCGGAGAAAAAGCAAAGGAATACCTAAAAGAGCAGGGCATATGGACCAGTTGGACAAAATTTTAAAGAAGACATTAATGGCACGGCCTGAGCGTAATGGTCTCAATTTTAAATAAGACAATGGCACAGCCTGAATGTAATGATCACGATGAAAATGAATCCGAAGAATTGGAACTTCTGGAGGAATCACATGAGGAACAAATTATGGTTGGTAGCGCTTGAATTTTTATATTGAATAGGCGGCCCTTCCTTTTTTGGGAGTGCAGATTTTTGGAGGGTTTATTTAAGGATGGTTTAGAGGGTTTTTATAGGTTGGTGCAAGACATACCTCTAACAAAACCTTCGTAGGCATATACAATTGCATGTTTTTTGGGCTTAGGTTAGGAACTGGTGACAATAGTCCGGGAATAGAATCCAAGATTACATGGTGGTGAAGCCACAAAGATTGTTGTGAGTGATTTGCTATGCAACTAAGAAAAATAATTTCTTTCTAAGAAGATTTTGCAGCGGATTTTGGAGTGAACAGGGCTTATGTGATATGCCGACCCGACTCTTTCTCGCTTGCCTTTGTTTCTTTTGATTGTGCATTTGTTTCCACTTTACAGCAGCAATTTTGTGGCTTGTGCAAAAGTGAATTTTGTGATATGGAGAGCTGTTTTATTGGAGAGGTGTTTTTTACTTTTAGATTTTTTTCCTTCTTGCACTTCGTTTGGGCCTTAACACTAGAGTTGTACCTTTTTGGGTTGATCGACCCATATGGCCCCTCGAACACCTATAGACTCTAAGGGATGAATCTATATGATGGGTTATGAAATTTTTAATAATTGAATTGTAAAGTCAACTCGGAATTGCACCACCATATTCCATGGCAAGGTTAAATTCCTAAAGGGTTCAATAGTCGCACCTTAAAGTACTCTCATTTCTTACATTCTATGATCTCATGAAACTCGAACATCCAACAAAGAACTTTTTTTTTTTTTTTTTTTTTTTTTTTTTTGAAGGTAAGAAAATTTTTATTAAAAGATAGGAAGAATTACATCATAGGTCTCACATAGACCAGAAAGAATTTAAGCACAAAGATCTCATGTAGATCAGATTTCATATCCATAATTTCTGTACTAATCTGCCTTTCTCAACATCTTCTTCTATCTAAACAGTACTACATGATTAAAACCAATCTTCCTGTTTAGATAAAATACTACAGGAGCTTAGCACAAGCTTTCCAGAAACTGCAGATAAGTCGTGAATGCTCCAAAAAAAAACCTCTTGCAAAACTGAAAATGGAGAGAAAAGAGCTGAAGAGTAATCTGACCAATTCTCCCGCACTGCTCAGAGAAGCCCAACTGCTTCAAACTATGATCTGATTCAGCAATTTTTCTACAGAATGTGAAATTAAAAGGAGATCTTTGCATTGTCGGGATGTGCGGTCGACCTACACGTAAAGCTAGACACACGACCCCAAACACCAAAACCTCCTAAATTTTGGTTCATGATATCCGAATTGATATGGAAGCGTCTTCACGGACACGGTTATCTCCTAGCTTCGGCAATCTCGGAAAAATTAAGCATTATGTTCCTAAACTGTGAAATCGAAATCAAGAATTTACCCTGACTCCTTCCTGAACAACATTCTTAGATCTTTCCACTAGAAAGAAAGAGCAAGAGGAAAGGGGAAAAAGCCGAAGATTGAAGATCCACCATAGATTAGGCGCGCCCGAGAATATATTTACATGAAAACTACTCTCTTCACGTTTCTGCTAAAATCTGCTACCTTATAGGCTGTATGCCTTTTCGGATCTTGATAAACAAGAAAATTGTAAATTCCAGAAAACTTACATGATCTTGCTCATCCATTAGCAAATCGGGCCACGTTAGTGGCATCAGGCAAAAACATTAGGACCGCCTTGAAGCAGTGTCAGGCAAGCACTCCGGAACATTCTTTAAAGAAAAGAAAGATCCACCTGAAACTGATGGCAAAACCCCGCTAGTATCCAGTTCAATCTCTGACCTGCAAGGAGTACTGAGGCAGTGCCGGAATCAGGGAAGAGGAGGGCGGCGTCCTCTCCCCTTGCCGCCCTAGCCGCAGACGGAGGCAACAACGCCAAGAAGCATCTCTCATTCTAACCCTCTACAAAGAACATAAAAATAGACAGTAAGTATTAAAATCTCAATTTTTCATATGGTTCTTTCAAAAGGTGAAGTAGCTACGAATAATTAAAACTTTAATATTTTAGAGACCCAGTTAGGTCCTAGAGAGAATTTCATAAAAATAGGCTTCTAATCATCATTTCCGTCATATGGGGTTCCGTCATATGTCCTCATGGACAATGCCAATATGGCATGATGTAAAAATACTATCTATCTATCATTGAAATGGAATAAAAAATTTCGAGTAGAATTAACTCATTTTTCAAGTTTCGTATGATTTTTTTAAAATATGAAGTGCCTATGAATTCAGCCCTTGCAGGACCCAATCAGGTCCTCATAGTATTTCTGGAACCCAGAATTCTAGGTACTATTCTTCAATAATTATACCATAATTTCTTCTGGAAGTACTTATGCAAGCTATTGAGAAAAATGTTAAGTAGTTCGAGAAAAAACTTGACCTCCATATATTCGACTCTATAATACTTCTTGGTAATGGAAGTTCTATGTATTTTCATAAATTTTTTCCTCTACATAAGGTAATAAGAAGGCGTGGATAAATTCTTCAGCTTAATGTGATAATAGAATTTAGAAAGAAGTATGCTAAATGGGTCTTTAGCTTACAAGTCTAGTGTTAAGATCGCATTAGTCATAGAATGCCAGATTTGAAGGACATGAAACATTCCGCCATGTTCATGCCCAAAAGACTATTGCTTTGTTTTTTTTTGTGCGTTGTAGGTGCTGATTTCTGAGGATTGCTTTGTTTCTCCCTTGCCGGATTTATGAGTGTAGAATTTGGATTTGAGAGTTTTTGTGATTGGTGCAAAGGGCTCTGGTGAGGCTAGTGACCCAATCCCTGCGACACTTTGGTATTTTAGAGCTCATCTATGATTTCGATTAGCTTCTTATCTGCCCTTTTTCTTGTGCATTGAGCTTAACTAGAAATTCGAGCTTTCTCTATTTAACGTCTTTTCATGAGATCTATCTTTTTTTCCTGCTTTTTCTGTCCATACTTTTTTTTTGGATGAATCACTGGATTTCTCTTGGAAACCTTTCCCTTGAAAACCTTTGGAGGCATGAGTCTTTTAGTCCTAGTAGTGATTGTTATACTAGCCCATTGAATAGGTTTCATAACCTCTTAATCTTCGTGGACGTTAAAAAAGAGTTTGAAGGTTTCCAAAGTTTTTCCCCTGAAAATATTTCGAGGCAGGGGTTTTTAATCCTAGTAGTAATAGTTGCACTATCCCATTGTAAGGGTCCCGTGACCTCTTCAACTTCGTGGACATTAAAAAATCTATTCAAATCTTCATTTGTAGTCAGCTGATAAAGCAAGCCCATTCTACTATGCCAGCTTCTTTCCAAAATCACCTGTTTTTTAGATCTTTAGTGACCTTTGTAAAATAACTTTTGTGACTATATTCTGAAATGTTCGTTTTGCACCATTGGCAATTGCAGCTGTCTTTGTTTTAAGAAATCTAATGGCCTTTGATATGGAATAAAACAAGGAATATTCTGCCAATCAAGGGCTCCAAAACAACAATGCAAAAAAGAGCTACAAAATATGCAAAATGAGCTATAGTATAGATATAAGGGCCCAATAATCCAAGGTCCATGACTTCTGTATTACACCCTCTTGTTGCAATGTGTGTGTATATAGAGGTGTAAAGATTCGTTTCAAATGAATGAATGATACCTAAGTTCTCTTGACGTCCTAGAGTTGCTAATATTACAAGCCGGAACTAAGATCTGATCTCATTAATTGAGAAGAGGCTCCAGGTCTCCACCATCCTTTCTGAAAAACAAGCAGTTGTTCCTGCCCTTGAATGTAACTTAAGCGCTCATCCCAATGCAGAGATTTTATTATTACTTGCAATTGCACCATTGTTTCCACCTTCTCTCTCAGAACCACCCATCCATCGGGTCTTAAGATGCGGTCCATTTCAAGCACAGTGTTTGTTATGTCACATCTGTTAGAAATAGAACATGTGAGAATGCAGGTTGTCAGCCATCGCAGTAAAAGAGATCCCACTATACCTCTTCTTTAAGAGGAAAAATAGATGGTCTGCATGAAGCAGGTCATAAGTCCTTGGGTACGTGCTGAACGATTCACACCAATCATGATAAATTCCGAAGAGTCCACGATCGTATATCACAGGTAATGTATCAGGCTCATGAACTGGCACTACATTCATAACCCATACTGGTAGTGATGATAATGCCGCTGCAAAACTGTGGATAACCTCAAAGTTAGAAAATCCCCAAGTAAACCATGATGCATAATCATTAAGTCATTCTAGTATAAGTGGAAAACTGCATGTAACTGATATAAGAATACCTTCCATAATTTGCCTTCATGTCCATTATATTTCGAACATTCTGCCAGTCAATACCTAAACCCCGGAGATAAGACTTCTCAACAACATATTTCCAATGGCCAGTGTTATGATTGAATTCTTCTGCGGCCGGCTTCCCAAATAATCCTTTTGGAATGTTTTGTAACCAATTGGGAACAGCTTCCAAACGCTGAGGCCAGTCTTGAGGCCATTCAACCCCACGTTCCATTGTTTCTGTTGGAATGGGATGAATACAGCTTTTCAAGCGAACGTACCTGTAACGAAGGGCAGCACATCAGCATATGTACATTCAAATTAACGCCCCTGTTTGATGCATTACCATGCCACATCACGATTATCTTCCTCTTCACACAATGGAGGAACTTTCTGCTTGCGATGAACATAGCAAAAATTATTTTGAGGTTTCTGAAAGATGGCAATACCAATCCCAGTCTCTGAGTCAGTTGTCCGTGCCAATTGGTTCCAACAAATAGAGGCTGCCAATGATGAAGTATCTACAAAAAAGAAAAAAGAAAAAAAAGACCAACAATGATGCCCACAATCAAAAGAAGAAGCTTTTGTGGTGGAATACCTCTCCAGATTTTAACTTCTTCAGCTTGAGTTCGATACACTGGAGTAGCAGACCATACAAAATATCCTCCAGGCCGGAGTATTCTATTGACCTCCAGCAACAGTCTTCCATCTGTGTGAGAATCCATGTTAATAATAAAGAATAATTCGTACAAGATTGAGATGCCCTCAGTGTTAGCCATACCATCTTTATCCCAGGGTACCCGACAACGAGCACAATGCACCATATCATATACATTGCTTGGGAAAGGAAGTCTCTGGGTCCCCATGACAGCTGATATTGCTGGGATCCCTCTTTCAAGAGCCATTTGAACCTGAGCTTCGTGCTCATCCTTTGGTGCAAAGGACATTGTCAAAACATCCTTTTCAAATAAATGGCCCCCAAGACTTGCAACACCACACCCAACATCCAGCACCACACGTGTATGTGTGCCCCATGCAATGTCTGGTAGAACCTGCATTGGTAAGGAGTTAAACACTATGACCTAGTTCCTGCCATCTTTTTGAATGCAGTAGCAGCTAGTATGGAAAATGTAGCCTGTACATAATCCTTATCTTACATAATCATTTCTGAAAAGATATTGCTTCTTAATCCAGCCATGCAGGAAAACATAGAAATAAGCCTATAATTACCACAACTGAAAGGAGGAGTAACATTACATTTTCCAAGTAATTAATGTAGTGAAGAGCGCCTTGAGGAAACTGAGTTCCTCCACCTGGAAAAAGCAGGTGCTCACCAGACTGTTTCACCCAGTTTTGATCCTTTTTATAAGAGACCAGCTCTTGATGTGGAACATTCCCATACCATACCTGCAATTTTTATAGCTAGCATAAGTTAACTGTTAACACCAGAGGCAATAATCATGTTCACTTAAATGCTAAATGAGCATTACCCTGTCTCTACTTTCGGGCCAACGAATTGGCTTCTTATAGCCTCTAGGAAGTGGGACAAGGCACATTTCCACATCTTCATTGGAAGGACAATGTCGTTCACGATGTTCATAATGTGCTGTTGATTGCAGTAATTTGATTGCTTTCTGGTTGTCTAAACAAGGAATATAGTCAGCACCAGTATCCCAATTACAGATTTCCCATGCATATGACTGTAAAGTCTGAGATCTCTCCCGCTTATGTCCAGATCTAGGAGGCAAAGTATCACTAGACCTTACTTCTAAGTCATCTTGAGTTAATGTATGGGCTTTCCCACTAATTTGTTTGCCATTCTCTGTTACTGTCTCCGATTTTTGAAGCTGCTTAGTTGAAGTACCAGCTTCCTCTACATTGTGTTCCCCCTCTTTCCGCTGGTGGATTCTATCAGAGGTAGTTCCTGTATTTATAATATTGTCAACTTCTTCCTCTTGAGTATGGTTTCCTTTGCCTAGCCTTCTTATTTCAGTTTCTGGAAGAGAAGGATAGCTTGATACAACCAATTGAGATGGTGACACATAAACCCATACCACGACAAGAATAAATCCAGCAAGAATGGTTCCTGAAACCCATGAATAAAATGTAGGAAATCGTTTATCTGGACGCCCATTCTTTGCGACTGCCATATCGTATATCACTACATCTACATCTGGAAGAGTAGAAAATCTTTAACTTTAGCTTGCTGTAGCTAAGACTCTTGCACTTACATAACTAACATTTTAGGGATGAGTATTCTCTGCCAGAAGACCATGGCTATGGTGGGCACAATCTGAGAAGACAAAACCCTGCTAGAAGTATTTGATTAAATAGTGAATCAAGAAGTCAGCTTTTGCTCCTAGCCCCATTTAAATGGCCATGCCGTGCCTAGAATAGGAAAGAAATAATGGAGATCAGCAAATCTATATAGTTGTGCACGTTTCATGGCAGAAGATGGACCTACTTATACTGTATGTAGGTAAGATCATTGTATAATCAGTTTGTTTTAAGGAGAATCGTTGTTCAGCACCAAGTTGTTTTTAATATCAATGACGTTAAAGCTGCGGAGTAGATCAACACTGAATTTATCTAACGTTTGCTATCCTTCGATCTCAAGCGCAACACAACAATTCTTTGCTCAGCATTTCTAATTCGCAAATCAGTATCGGCCATTGCTTCTTGAATATTACTTAATGCTAAAAAGATTTGGTATGTTGAAAATTCTGCTCAATGTAAAGTCCGCAAAAGCAGGAAAAGAAATAACGACGTCATTAATAGATGAAGAGAGATTGCCAGATATATCCGTTCATCAATTTAATGCTACGAAGAATAGGCTGCTGAATATCCTTAGAACTGTATGACAGTGAAGACGCGGACGAATATTCTTCGAGGTGGGATGCAAGTGAAAGAATATTCCTTTCCATCGTTATATATATGGAAGGGTTTTTACTCTCACATGGGGTTTTTCGTCCCAGTGGTAGACACACATTGTATAGGGCTTTTGTGGTTTCCTTTTGTGTTTGGATATTATCCGATATATTGTATTATGGCTATTCCTGAGAAAGAATCAGCATATGTCATTAAGTATAACGTCAGCTGTTGACCTGAAATGGAACGCTTCGAACCCTTCTTGTCAACTTTTCTTGTGGCTATCGTGGCGATCGTTGCCTGAAGTTTGTCACACAGGTGACAACCATTCACGTCAATCTTGTGAAAGCGATTGTTTGCCTAGCGGTTGGCCAGTAATGCCATGTCAGCGACTATCACGACATCAAAATGGCAGTAAGCTTTTATTAATGTTGTGAGAAGTTTATAGAATTATTTTGTCAAAATAGCATGTTTTGCCAACTTTGTAAAGTTTATTGCATTATATTGGTTTTGACACTAGAGCAACATGCCTGCAACAAAATGATTGGGAAATGTATGTTCAATATTTTATCATATTTGTGGCAATCTACTAATGAGGTGTACATATATTTTGTCAACATTCCATGTCCTTATTTGTTAGCCATGTAATAACCAAGATGACATGTATATTTTGGCAATTTCAATGCAATGATTTGGCATGACAAGTGACTAAAATATTAGTCACTTTGCATCAATTAAACAAAATAACAAATCCATTATGACTCTGAAATTTATCACGGTAGTAGTAGCATGAATTCTTCTCTAATGCTTGCAAAAGAAGTTTTGTGCTAAGTCGAATAAATCTCAATTCTGGACATCCTTGAGATCACAAAAAGAACATGCAGGAATTGAACTAGCACTATTGCCATCTTGTTTTGCATCAAGGGCCCGATGTGATTACTTAAAATTACCTCATGTCCTCAAGATTTTGTAGCAGGACGATGTGGTGCTCAAGTACCTCATGTCCTCAAGATTTTGTAGCAAAAATGTCTTGAACATGAATGGTAATCAAAGAATACATATTATTCTTCCGGCAAACTTTTTCACATCTTCCCCTTAACACCACCACTCCTAATCATTCTTGGCTTGAGCTTTTTGCATTGTCCCCTTAAGCATAAACCTTGTGCATATAGACTTTGAATGTTAAAATAAATTGAACTAGTAGCAGATTGCGGCGTTGCAGTGCTAATATATGTGAGGTTGGGGATGTTATTTTAGTGTCATTTTGTGAAAGAGGAAAAGAATCATTAAAATAGCATGAATGCAAAATGAAATTGTGCATAGGAATCTAAGACTCTGTAGGTGTCTAAGTTTTGAGGCGCTCTATGGGGGCAAATGTTTTATTCTTGAAAGTTGTCATTAAGTGGAAGTCATTTAGTAGAGATGCATAGCCGGTTTGGCAATGGCGAAGCAACAATGCATTGTAGCGGTGGGCGTATGTTTAATATTGTGTTATGCATAGTTGTAGTTGTCATGTATGAAGGAAGAGGTAGACACTGATAAGAGTGGCCTTTAGCAACAATTCAGGAATGAAGCTTCGACATTGGACAAAATAAGCAATGTGTCTTGAAGTCTTGATAATAGCCATGTATTGTCATATAGCATCTATTAAAAATGGCGAGGCATTTTGTAGGATGTTATCCCATAATGTGTATCGCGTAGCTAAAGAAAGTTAAGGAATAAAGCATGAGGTTTAGAGGCCATATATACAAAGGAAGGTCAACATCATCAAGATGTGTATCAGGCATAAGTACTGGCAAATCAAGTGTCTCTAATAGCATGTAAAATGCATTGATTCAAGTGCCCATGAATGCAAGATTGCTGACAACTAGCTATCTTTCTGAAGGGTAGGCTATATGTCTATTGAAGTAGTGGAATTAAGAGGTGCATGACTTAACCCATGCAATAACATTGCTAAGATATAGGTATAGACAAATTTCGACCATCATAAAGGTCAATACTACCACCTTATCTTAGAGGGCTCTTTCTGGGCATCTTGAATTGAAAGATGATATGTTGTAGGCGAATTTACTAAGTCATGTTCCAAATAAGTACCATAGAGATATCATCATCATGATCTATAAAGCCCAAAAACAGCTTGTCTTGACATCATGAACACATGTTTGGAATATTGGTCTAGGCATTATAGCTTTAAAGCATCCACTTATAGGGTTATACAAATAAAAATGATATTATATTATCTTAACATATATAAACAAGTCTTTGTACTATCAATGGGTGACTTCACAGTGGAAGAAGAACTTCGTGAGTGGAAGGTAGATGGGTCACGACATTGCCATATAGTTTACCGATACGGTCTATCTTATCATATGTAGGTAAATCCCAAAGTTTAAGTTTGCTCAAGTTTAAATTCAAGTATCATATCGGTTAATTTATATAGTGACTATTAATGTGTCTTTAATGTGCATCTTGTTTGAGATGTTTACCCTCTCAATTGTCTGTTACACAAATGGAAGTATCCATCTAACCCAAAATCATGATGTTTTAAGCCCAAATCCCTTGGTACATTAGCCGACTAAGACGAGCTCACCATTGTTTGTTAAGAACTTTTAGTAGTGAGGAAGTCCACCCTTTATTTATTAGAGCTTCTTCATCCACGAGAATATGAATGATTCAATTTAGGTTGAAGTGCCATCTTTGAAGCTTGTTTAAGCAATCCATAATAGTCCTTTTAGAAACTTCAAAATTCTAACGGAATTGGTATCTGCACTCCACATCATTATTTGAGACATTGTTGTTGAATGAAACTATGTTTACGTCATTAGTCCCATCGCTGGCAACAACTAAAGCTGGTTTTGTAAAGGCAATAACTTCGATACTCTTGCCCTAGTTTTCAGCGATTAGCGGAACAAATACATGGAGTGTATCTCCATCAAAATCCCCACTATCTTGAATCCTAACTTTAGGTGAATAGCCATCAAATTAGTTGATGCGTGACAAGCTCCACCATTGTTTAGTAAAACTTCTAGGCATAAGCTCACAATTGTTTATTAGAACTTTTTCATCAGCGAATAATAATGATCAATGCTCATAAAGTGCCATCTTTGAAAGCTTGTTTTCGCGTGGTTTATGAACATCGGGAGCAAAATCAAGACTAGAATAACACAAAGGACAATATGCATCTATCCAAAGTCATGAAGTTTTAAGCTAAACTCTTTGCCCAATAACCATTCAATGGCTTCGATTATTATTTATGGGGATATTATTTTGGTTAAAGAAATAAATAAAAGGAAAAAAAAAATACCATAACCAATACGGCAATGAAATCTAAATTTCTTTTCAATCATTAAAATCGAGCGTATCCTCAGTTACAATTTACTATTTGAAAAGAGTACCCTCGCTTAAAGAGGCGATTGATTTTGTTGTTGTTGCTTATCGAGGATATATGGTAGGCCTCATCAATGTACTATTAACATAAGTATCCCAAAACTTCCATTATAGATAGCTTTCTGATATCAACATAAGAGCAAAAAAGACCACAATTTCACATTTTAGTTTGAATTGATAAAATTGTGTGTATGGGTTTGGCATTTGATTGATAAAATCGTGGTCATGTATGCTTACCCATTTTTTGTATGTGCTAGTCGCTCTAAAGTTTTAAATGTAAAAAAATTTCCCAACCCTATTCTCTCACATCGTAGGATTCCTTTATATCTTCAAACTATCCAATATTGGGAAAGCATAGCGTGAGAACACATACATCAAACTAAAAGTGTGGCTGCGTTATTTAATGATATCGAGATTTGAGTTGCAAGATTTTGGAGTTGGAACAACACTATATGCCTATAGATCATTATGTTATTGTTTGTGATGAGCAAAAATAACTTTTAATAAGCACCGGTATTAGCTGATCCAAAGGCATTATTTTTGAATTGTAATGAACACATGGATGTAATACAATGAATCGGGGGTGAATAATATCTTTAGCTCTTATACAACATAATTTAATATTGAACTTTTCGGTCATCTTACGGGGATATGGCTATCGCTATGACACCGGATGGCAAGCATCATGAGCTCCATCCCACAATGGAATGCTGTAAACTTTACTCAATTTGACTACAAATAGGAGCAGTTGCAACTTCGTCAATACGTGGAATAACAACTTTACCTCAATTTGACTACAAATAAGACGGTTGCAACTAAACATTTTTCCACACCAAAACACATCCTAACATTAGCGGAGCTTCTGCGTGATACTATTACATCGAGGCGTGTAGGGGACACTTCCTCCCATTTAGAAATAGTATTGTAAGTTTCAAGTATTTCTTCGAGCTATAAAAAGCTTAAAAAGAAAACATAGAGTGACACTTATGGATGAATATGGACGCAATTCGATATAATGGTACCTAATGGTTCAACTAGAAACACATCAGCCCAAAATACAAAGTGCAATTGCAAGGAGAAGACCTCAATTGAAGCGAGCACCCTGCGCAAAAGAAATCCAGCTCAATGCTTCTCTTCACGTAAAGAACATGGCAGGTGGATACAACTTCGTTGGTTTAAATAATGCAATTATTAAACAACTAAAGTGTGCCATGATTTTAATACCATAGTATAGTAATAAGAGTCAAATGATTTCAAAGTCTCCTAATTGACAAAGAATGCTTGGGTTCACTTGAAAGTCATTTTTATGAAGTGCAAATCATCACCATTTATGAGCGTATCTTTGCTCCTCCCCATCTTGTTAAAGCGACATATACATCAATTTGTTTTAAAATGAGGATGCCATGGGGATGAAAGCTTCATTCGTGGTGTCCTGCCTCTCCTCAGCTATCCAGCTTACATTATAACAATCTTATCTATCTTTTAACACGGACAAAAAGCTTCGAGTCTAGAATACTTGGTTCTACACTAGTATCATGGGCGTGGAAGCTGGCCCGAGAACCTTCAAAGATAATGTGATACATTTGAATAGCCATTATTAGACGGATCGTGAACATGATATGGCGGCATTTTGATTCTTGACATTTTATAAATGTTGCATGACACTATCTATTAACGTGGAAAATAGAAGCGAAACATGCAAATTTTTCGGTTCTAATATGGTATTCAACACTCTCATGTATAAAAGAACAACTGAAGCAAGAAGAAATGATGACCCTCTTGGTGACTTTCTAGCTTAGTGAGGCATGTAGAAATGGGTAACTCTGAACAATAGCTTCAAAAGAGAACTCTATTGCTATCTTGCAAAATGCGATTGCAAGATAGAAGAATTTGGATACTTGAAAAACAACGATCATGTCATTAGGGCGTGGATTTGAAGCGACACATGGTTATGTAAGCGGAAGCATAAATAGCGAGCAATTGCAAAATGTGAAGAATGATTGACTGTGTGAATTAAGCTTTATTTTGCAGAAATGCGGAGCCTTAGTACGCTTGTACTATAAAGAACGCATGTTATAGTAGCACATGGATTTGAGTGGATACAAATAATCACGGGAATCAGCAGGCAAAATTGCAGCATGTGAGCATCTTTGGATTTGCGGCAAATTCCAGGAAAAGAAGTTTCGTACGTAAAATAAAAGAATTAGGACATGGATTTGAGCGAGTAAAAGAAGCTAGCGGATTACGCCACCTCACCTCCATAGGTTCACGAAATAGGCGGAGCTTAAAGCATGAGGTGGTTATCCAGTACTTAAAAGCAAGAGTTGTTGTAATAAGGCAATACGTTATTTTCTAAATGTATTACACCATACGAAATGCTATTGAAGCTTAAAACGCCTTATACACCTAGACCCGGAGGCATTAAAATCGAGGAGTATCAATATTAAAAGCGTGGAAGGGATGTCAAGTCGAGCGCAATACATTTCTGCAACTTCCATGTGTGCTTCTTGCATCATCCTTATGCTGCCATGAAAGAATAGAAGATAGATCATCAACTTTAATTATCACGTGATCGTGGACATATTGCTGAGACATAAAATGACGTAACAAGAACAACCCGACATCTGCAGAACAAAAACCATATCGTTGAACATAAGTTCGACCCGCCAGACTTAATGGATCCAGCGGCGCTCACATACAATCATTGGCAAAGTTCAAAGAGGCAAGCATATAGACATCATCGAGATTTCATAGACTCACCTTCAACAAAACCCACCATAATTTGTGTCAAAGAGACATCATCGGCCGGAAGCTTGTCAAAGATCTCCAAGGCTTGAGGAAGAGATCCACACTTAATATGCCCGGCAAAATTTGCTAATGGCGAACAATCTTCTCAAACCACAATGCGTAAAATCTTGAAGCATGAGTTTCGACCTTTTGCATATAAGCATTCTATGTTCTTTGCGTTTGGAATATGCCTTCCACTCAGTGCTTCGAGATTAAACACGTTTTACGCATAAGCGGGAACATTAATGTATGCGACACCACATCCCCATGAGGAGATTGTCAAACTTACTTCATTAGCTTCTAAAGAGAGCCACATTTTGAATGCATGTCAATCAAGCATTGCAAGTAGAAGTTGTCTTCGGATCCCTTTTGTACAATATCGCGCTGAATTCTTACGCGGATTTATGGTCCACGAGCTACCGCAGGGCCTTCAATAGCAGAATAGTATAACAACATCACGGGGATATGCCGATACGTTTCATCGCTCAAAGCAATGCGGTGCCATTATTGATCACATTGTGATTTGGCATATCACCAATTATTCTTTGTCCATGAAACTACGCTTTGGAACAACGGCTTGTCAAAAAGCTTCGTAATGCTTCTCTAAATGAAATTTTGCATTTAGCATACATGTCAACCAAACTATTTTCAATGGCAAATATCTATTCTCAAATCCCATTTCGCGAGAATATCGCATAGGATATGTAAACTAATGAGGGGCACTAGGAGATAAGCATTCATCTTGCATTTGTTGGTAGCATCGCATTGCTTCCACCGTTGCACCCGGTTTTCTAACATATCACGCAAGTAAAAGTTGGCCAGGACAAAGCGTCTCTAGCAGGAGCCGGCTGGTTAAAGACATCCGGAGTGCCTGTTAGGCAACTACGTTTGATATACGTGGTAATGCATTGATGTGAGATGTCTTTGCCAAGTTTGATAAAGAGAACCAACGTCCTCTTTCAATATCTTTCAATGATACTGCTGGCTGCTGACAAAGCTATAAATTATTACCTTGTTGGGTTCTATGCTATCCTTTTGCATCCTCTACATTAGACCTTAAAAGCGCCGTCGAGAGCACGTCCAATTTCAATATATCCTAAAATCGAGAGAAGTCGGGGAATGCTCATCTAAATGTCCAGTTGAAAAGCACAAGCCATTTGATATGCGCCACATTCCACAAACAAAAGGTAAAAACATAATTCCTGGTTTTCCATCAATTTCTCCGAACAACGCTCAATCGGTTTGAACCATATAATAACCTACCCTCTAATCTCATTTTTGACTAGAAAACATTTTTTTCTAGTATCTGTCAAAGCATACCTGTGATGATTAACACACCTTTGCATGTCACAGGTAGAAACAACTTTGTCAAAATAGCCGTGTATTGACATGAACATGCGGCTATCATGAATGAAATCCAAGAAACAAAGATTAAGCATATATGATCCAAGCATGCTGCTTGATCAGCATGATCTATTGATTGCATAACTAGTAAAACCAGTCTTCTAACAAAGTGCAATATCTATTAAACCAAAATAGGTTATCTAAAGCTTTTATCTCTTTGAACAAATTTTGCAAAATGCTATTCTAGAATTTTCTGAGGCGCAAATGGTAAGAACAACTTACCCCAATGAAAATAGCAGCGGCGTAAACATCTTAGGCTTAAGGACTCACAAGATGTTGCAAACCATAGTATAAGGCGTGAGCTAAATGTTATGTAAAGATCTTGATGCCCGGTAAGGCGCAGCTATAGATGGAAACATTTCCCAAGGATACATCCAAATGCAACAAGCGCTAGGTATAAAACTCTCAAATTATTCTCTAAAATATTAAATTCTCTATTGTTGCGTTCAAAGCGAAAAGCCATTATAGCACAAAGGATTGACAAAGAGCAGTTGTTTACCTTTAAGCTATTCCACTTTGGTTATTCACATAAACCACATAGAGTCATTTGTCTTGGAATGCTCGGCATTTACATGCAAAAGGCATTTGAAGAGTGCATCACGGACAACGAAACACCCGAGCAGTGGCATCACAATTGGGGTGGCTTTGCTGTTCCTGTAAATCCAAGAGCTTCAAAGTTGATGTCTTACATGAAGCCAAAATGAGCAGTCAATTCTAATGAACAGCGAAATGCAGGCAATATGAGGGCAACAGGTGCAAAATCCCAAACCTAAATAAAAGTAAAGTCATTTAAAACGGATAATCCTGAGAACTTGATAATAGCGAAGCGGGTGGAAAAAGAGCGATCCACGGTATCACGGAATACCAATAAATCCAACAATGCAACCATGAGGTGATCGGCATCAAACATTAGCCATATGGCCAGTTAAGCTAACGGATATAGGAATTTGTAGCGGTTTATAGAGTTAATGGCATTTGATTAGAAAATTGAGACTTACGTTATTATTGATCTTTTCGCGAAGAGTCCTACTTGATGACATAATAATGGCATACTTCTCCGATGGCATACTGTTTGGACCACCAATGTGGAATAGTGTCCACCCAGGTCGCTCTCAAAATAACCTCATTTCACGAAAGGTAGAATTGGGCATTGAAGACTAGAACTCAACAAACATCAAAGGAATAAGATTTAAAACTTTGTTTGTGGCACTTTGTCAAATAATTTGCAATAATAAAGGTATACATAGAAACACATCCCATGCGGGTTTGGGGCGGCGTATCTGGATGGCTTTGTCACGACCATACGATTGCCAATATCCCGATGAGGCAAAGGGCATTTGCTGGCGTCTAATCTCCTTTTTCTTTACGCTGAAAACGCTTTCATTAATAAAGCCAATCTTCTAGAATAATTTCTTCTCACCTAGCACATCATTAGACACGGCAGGCTCTATAAAATAATTAACGGAAGAAACGTATAAAAGAATGAGAATTTGCGTCGCGTACTCTAAACCCTAAAAGCGATTACCTTGTGGTTTGCGGTTTTAAAGTGATGCAGCCTTATGTTTTGATAGTCTAGAGCATGCTGTCGCTTTCTTGACGCGAAATGCGACAAAAGAAGCCCGACTGCTCTTTGGCGCGAGCTTGCGGTTAGAGCCTACGTTTTGCCCGTCGGTTCAAAGCCACGTCACCTTGTTTATAGTTTTGGCGTTTCATGCGCAAATAATACGGTTTTCGACAATGCGGAGCCAGTCGAGCGCCTCATAAGGAGCTAAGAGTTTTGGAGAAAATGGAGATCAGCCGAATGATAAGCTGCGACGAACTACTGGAAAGACCATCAACAATAGATCAAACACACCACGGTGGCCATGCCGATCGAAACAAACCACACCTAGAAAGCCCACACACAATGCACGGTAAAACTTTGCGTCAAAACCTGAAGCCACAACACAGCGGTCGGCCCGTGAGATGAGATTCAATGGAGAAATCAAATTGGGGCTTTTAGGCGTGGAAGTCCACATCTGAGATGGGCGGTGAGAGATCAAAAGATCAAAAGATACGCAAAGCGTAAATGGGCGCTCGGATAAAATGCCCCAAATTCAGGAGACCAAGATTAAAAGCCCAAATATTTGGGGATCGACGGTCTAGATAAAATGCCCAATTTCAAGGGCCCGGATTAAAGCCCCGAATAAGGGGATGCTTGGGGTGATGCAATTGTACCCGGAATGGGCGATCCATCTCGAAGATAGACTGACGGGGATCAATATCTCTACACCATGATCAGGACCTCCATATAATTGTATATATAAAACAAGTATTTGTACTATAAAGAGAGTGTATGATGGGCTAGTTTATATAAGAGTCAGAAGTCAAACTTAGATCCCGCGATTAATATTGTATCTGAAAGTATAGATTATGTAGCAATGGGTCTATTAGCTATATAGTGAATGAAAATCGAGGGAGTAAAATCAAGCTTAAAAGATCGATTATCAATTCAGGCGGGAATTTCGCGATCTGATTTTGCTTGGTAATTTTACAATAAAAATCTTAGCGAAGTTGGAAAATAAAGGAGCTATATATTTGACTCTGACATCATGATGAATACCAATCAAGTATATCCGCCCTTGTCTTGAGTTCCAAGAAATAGAACCGTTACCGAAAGCCGCACGAAAAGAAAACAATAAACAAAGCGGTTTAAGCGAGGGAAAAAATGGCATCGAGGTTTAGGCGACTTAGAAAAGGCTTGAGTATTTATGGAGTCTTGGAGGTCCACCCTTCTATAGAAAAACAAAGATTCACGGGGCCAAAAGTCATTAGAACCGGTACCATACAGCCTCCAACCCAATAACCCGCGGTTGACGAGTCCTATTGGTGAACGTTGCTCCATCCCACATTTAGGGGTATACGACCAAACCAGAACAGAGACAATACATTATAGAACCCGGATACTGTTTTGGAAGTTTCAAAGAGTCGAATTCGGTTGGGCGTTGCTTTATAATTTTCACAAAATCGAAGGTCGAATAACGACATCAACAAGTTTTAAACCTTGTTTTAACCGTTCAAAAGAATCCTCCAAAGAGTGTCGCGGTGGGAAATATGGATGACCGGCATACTATTGACAAAATGAATCTTTCATGTGCATATCCATAAGGAAGAAATAAGGTTCGTGAGTTTGCTTCGGGACACTCCAGTAATACTCTTAAGGTTGAAAAGATTGCCCTAAATGCCCTAAATTCTTTTGAGGAGCTCTTTGAATTCCATGGCCTTCAGCGGATCGATTCTCACCCGCAGTGAAATGATGCCATCTGGTTAACCAATGAGATGAACTAAATATCTGAAGGTCAAAGTCGGCACCATATTAAGGATTCACAGTTAACCCTTGATAGTCAATTTTAGAGAATACAATGACGCATCACCTTATGAGATAAACAACTAGAATCCATGAGCATAGCCTTCTTTCTTAACCACGTCGGCCTCTGCTCAACGCGCTTAGAGACTTGTCCTTCCCTCTTGGAAAAATAGGTGGAATCAACCTAGATTCTTTGAAGACTCTTTAGATTCCCTTGACCTTCTTGAATCAGTGTCCTGCCAAGATGAAGTAATGATGCCATCGTTAACCAATGAAGATGAATTCTAAATGCACGAAGAGTCAAAGTGACACCATAAAGTTCTGAGTTAACCCTTGATAGTCAGGTAATTTTAGAGAGGCCTAATGACCACATCACCTTATGATAAATAACTAGAATCACAAACAAGCCTTCTTTCTTAGCACAATCAACCTCTTACTCAACATGCTGAGGAAGAATCTTCCCTCTTGGAAAATAAGTGGAATCAACCCTTAGTGGTCATACAATAAAAGCGGTTATTGATGAGATTAGTACAAGAAGAACTAAAGGCTTCGCTTCAAATCCTTTGCGCTCTGGAATTATTACAGTCAATTAGCTACGACACCTAGTTATGAAGTTATGACTATGAAGTTATGACTGTAATACGCTGCACTATTAACTCAAGAGATCGGGACTTAGAACATAGGATTTGAATTTGGGACTTCTTTGGGGTTAGCATTCGAACATCTATAAAGATTTTGTTAGATTTTCTACTTGAGTAGTTTCTAAAAATTTCATGAAATCAAAGTCAACTTATTCAAGATAAGCGATATAGAAATCAATATCAAGCTAAAGTGAAAACCAAATTCTTGTTGAAAGTCCCGATCTCAGCCATTGAATCAAAGTAACTTGAGTTGACAAAGATTGTTAAGATGCCCTTAGAATCGAGGAGAGCCTTGGTAAGATTACGAAATTATCTAATACACCTAAGATCATTTGGACCTTAGAGAACAAAATTCCTGGGACATCATGCGTGGTTGGCTTATCATTATGGATAATATTAGTTTGGCCCCTAGTTCTTGGAAATTGTGTCGAGAAATACATTATTTACTCTACAGTGTGATGTATTTCAATAACAAAAAAATACGTCATGTAAGAAAGCAAAAGATTTCAGGAGCGAGCTATTATGCACCCTTTCAGAAGGGAGTGAAGTTTGCGACTCCTTTCTAACCTCTTCTTGAATAAGGCCTAGGAGATAGTAAAGAGCAAATAGAATTGAATGGGAACAATGACATACTGAGCTGGACAAAACCACTACCACCACAAATAGACAATGGCAAAGTAAAATCCTTGGGGACATGCTGGCTGCATGGCATAATAAGAATACCCTTAATGACATATCGTTCATGGCAAAATAAGAATATCCTTGAGGACATGTGCTTTCATGGGAGCGGTGGCCAAGGATTGAAAAAAAGGTAAAAGTTTTTCCCCTCTAAGGAAGGCGCCTCACGTGTAGATTAAAACTCATTCACATGAGCGAAATTAGAGCGGCGGTTTGGCGTTTAGTAGGTCATCCCATTTGCTCAATGATTGAGACCCGAAGGCGTCTTGACGGCTTGGCGTCAAACAAAACTAAGCTCACATGTGAGAGCGTCCCTAAACAAAATAATGGATTCAGTCGTGGCCATTATAAGATTATATATGCATCCATCGCCGTCGAGATGTTGACTACCATGCGGTAGATAATGCCAGCCAATTATAAGACTATATAGGAGAATCCATCATAGTCGAATGTTAAGTGAAGATATGCCATATGACTAGTTCATGATAAATGCTTAGCGACCAAGCTATTCAAAGCGTAAAAAGAATCTCCTATGTAATCATTTTGAAATAGACCTTGGAGCACTATCCATCTAACTAGAATTAGAGCTAATAAAATGGGTCTCATTTAAGCGCAGAGCACTTAATGGCGAGGAAAAGGTGGATCTTAGCCTTTTGCTATTTCAAAATGGAATCGCAATGTGAGGAAAGAGTGGATCTTAGCTGCTATTTCAAATGGAAGTCTCCGTACCGTAGCGGCAGGGAACCTGGTACTGCGAGGGGCAGCTATGATACCATTGCCAGAAATTATTATGTTTCTTCATTCCCTGCACAAGCAGAAATAGCCATTTTAGAGCCGGATAGAAATGGTGCATTACATCAAATAAATATCGTCAATACGCTGGCATCGGTTTCATTAAATGATTTTGGATGCATACATGCCAAAAGATGTTGTCACCGGGTTCATTTAAAATCCTGAAGAAATGAAACACGTGTAAGTATATTTTGATATGCCAATGTTCAAATTCGAACATAAATCATGTACTTTATATTTCTAAGTGGCACACTTGCAAAAGCAATATGGACTCAAATCACCTACCTCGAGATGATAATTTACGTAAAGGCTTGCCTTCACCCAAAGTAAAGATGCGCACATGTGACAAAGAGAGTGAAATTGCATGGCGTGTTTTCAAAAATGCGATCAATTGTAAAGATAGTAGCAAAATAATTTCATATGAAACTAAACCAAGGCTATAATTCAAACGTGAAGGCGATGGCAATGCAGCATAACACACATTAGAATCCTTAACTACTGGATGAGATTAACTAAGAAGACTACCATGGCTTTGGTGTCCAAATAATAAGGTTAGATGTCCCCTTGACTGACACCCTACATGGTTCCTAATATTGTGTCTCTCAATTTGATTAGCTATTTTGCGTGAGAGGAGTACACATACATAAGATTACCTTGACGGCAGAGTGTTCCAATTATGAATCATCCATCACAAGCATAGTAACTGAGGTATCACCACAACCTTCTCAAAACCCAATTTTACGTCTTCAAGGACATCATTGCATGAAAACCAAAACAAATTCACAACATTGCCATACTGCTTTCTTTGTGACTAACGCGAACCGAGGGGTTGCCTTTGGAAATCGTCATTCATTCTTTCTACTTTGGGGTAAAATAAATGGATCATCTCAAGGATACATACATATATATCTGTTATATTGCCTCATTTGTATAGGGACCAAATGAACTAATGCATTAGTCATATTCAGCGAGAGAACAATTAAAAGCAAGACATCTCTAGACAATTTACACTTCTTCCCTAATAGGCTCGTTGTATTTGGGTTTGATATTCATGAATCACAGATGACTACGAAGGTACCACTTGAAAATATGGCAGATAAAAGCATGAGATAAATCATATCAAAGAGATAGAGAGGCATTCAAAAAATGGTTCAACAATGCATACCTATCTTTGCTGGAACAAAAACCCTCTATCATTCATGTTCTTGCCATTGATGAAGGAACTAGCCTTTTAGCGGAGAAGGATTGCCGACTACTGCGTTAAGAAACGAAATAATGAGAAATAAATTGTTGTGATGATAATGCCTGAAAGAACAAAAATATCTTTTTTGCTACATGGGTGGTGATCTCCTTTTCAAATCAAGGTCAAATGCGGCTTGCATCACAGCGAAGAGAATAACCGCGACCTTTAACAAACATGATCGAGTCTAAGAAATAGGACCATGGCCCGAGCTCTGATTAAGGATTATTTTGCTATTATTGGGTATGCTTTCTATGTTTCACACAAGTCGGTCGAGGGCCTTGGATCACCTTTAACTAATACAAATTGACGCCAGAACGGAAAGTGTTGGTCTACTAGCCGAGGACTAATAAAGGTCGTAAATCACGGGTAGTTGAATCTTAGGATCAATGCTAAAGCGTGCTTGAGAAGAGATTGGATGCAAAAATCGAGCAAGTCGGCCTTAAAGCGATATTAAGCGGTGATTACAGCGCGTGTTCATCGACGTACGGAACAATCCTGCAAAGAAAAAACTTGTAAATATTTGGCTGGCATTTTGAGATAACAACACTTTCTATTGGATAACTTCGAAGTGAACAAACACGAGAGGCCAAAATGTTGAGTAAAGAGGCGATGTAATAAAAAACGACCGCGACCGGACAGATAATAGCTTCTGCTTCGTTACGCCCACCTACAAAATGACCAAGCACACAAAGTTAATAAGAGGATCAAAACATCTTGGCTCGAAGAAAACAACCACCCGATCTGAGGCATGAACGTAAGGATGCGACGATATTAAAACTCAAGTAGTTTCAATGAGCAATGTACATTGAAGGGATCCTACTTGACATACAACATATCCACAATGGCAAGCAAGATCTAAGCGGCTTGCAACATATAAGATGCGGAAAAGATTGAATCCGATACCACGAGGATCGCTGGGTAGTACAACTCCAACATTCGCGGCATCCGGTTACTAGAACCGCCATATAAGCCAAATGTAAAAAGCGATTGAATCGATCTTTGGTATAAAATGTGTCTGTCGGTTTAGACCAACTTCGACAAAGCTGGCATCCAGTCACCGCCGTTTCTAAGCTTAATAAAATATCCGCTGCCATGCGGCCTCCCGGTTAAGCAGTTATAAGTTTTTGCCACTTCGGGCATAAAGCCTAGCTTCCGTAGATACATTTTCGCATGACTTCAAAAAGGCGAAACTGACCAATGGAGAAACGCCCGCCAAGATAATGGAAGCTCTAAAATTAACTCTAAAGTACGTGCCAGTAGAAGGTATGTCTAAATGCATCAAGAAGAGCAACACCTTGCGAGCACGGATAGGTGACGCAATTAAATTATGGTATTTCCTGGCAATGAGCACTTTGTTTCTTGTAAAGTAAAACCATCGGGCACACCCTTGAGACCTCTGATTCTGAAGTAACCGATAAAGGCCGAAACCTCAAAGTGAACCCCAGCCTCATTTTGAAGCCGTTATTGCTTGTCTGTATACATTATGCACGATAGCCATATTATGTGTTTTGTTGTAGCTCAACATCTTTGAATAATGAAACAAACTCGACACATGGCATGTATGGTCCGCGCAATAGGTAATCGAAGGCAATGCCACGATCCGTTTGCATGCAGCATCTTCTATTAAAACTTCCTTGCGGTATCAAGCTCTCGTTGGCACACTACTCATCTACCATGTGTCAATGCAGCGAAGAATATAAGCCGAGAAAAGTATTAATACAAATGATAAAGTAAAATTATAACAAATAAGAAGCACCTTGTCTTTAATATCGGATGGGGGTAATACGACACCGCATGAAGAATCGCGACAAATTTCTTAGCGACATCTAAGTTATCTGGATCGGCAAAGAATTTGCAAAACTTGCTTTCGGCTTATTTAAGCATTCTTCCGCACGAAATTACGATCCTTGCTCACGAGGGCAACCTCATCATTGTATTTTATAGTCCTGGCGCGCTATATCAACATTTCAATAATTAACACCTTTAATCTCTAATTAATACCTTGGTGACTGATCGGTTTTGAAATCAAAGATTAGGACGCAGCTTGGATCCACTGTAAGAACAGCACATCATTTAGAGTAATGCAACAATGGACAAAAGAAGAGCGGAAAAGCAAATCCAAATGGAAAAACTACATTTGGCTTTCTCAAATTTTGGCTTCAGGATACCTTACGGCACATCTAGAACGCAAGACCACCAAAACACACACATTTCCCTCACCTTGAAGCAAAAATAAAAGGAACCCTCGTCGATGGAGATACATGAAAATGGCGGCAATTCCTCTTGCTCAAATGCCTCTGGTCGCCGAGGGGCCTAAAAGCGAGGAGATACTTCGGGGCCTATAAACAAAGCGAGGGGCCTGAAATACTTTCGGGCCTGCCAGGAGCAATTGCACGGAAAAGCGACCAAAGAGTTTCATCTAACGGTTTTGTTTCCTCGGACATATACGACCAAAATTTGAAGAGTGGATCATCCCCATCGGACTTCTGAGGAAGAAACACTGCGGGTGGAGCAAGAATCTATTTTGCGGGGCCATGGCGACCATAATCCATTTATCCAGAGCATGGGTATCATGCGCATTAGTCCACACTGTTCCTGTTGCTTTGATAAAATCCATGCATGCATAATTGAAACAAAACACTCCCTACGCGCAGAAATTTAGCCCATAAAAATCCCGCGACTTTTGGCAAAATTAAGGTTAGAGCGTCTTTCAATAAGCGAGGGTATTCTCGGATCAGCGAGAAATGGCAGAAAGATCAAACCTAAGGAGAAGCACAATGTGGTCGGATTAGCATATGGAGAACTTCCTACGCTATATTGTGCATCGCAGGAATCACCTTCAATGGGCGGTCAATGAAATGCGAATCAGTAAGGAAATATTTAAGTTTTCTATTGGCGTTACTTGACGAGATCATTATGACATTAAGTAGTCAGAGCGAAGCCGTGCGTCAGACCCATTTAGAAGAAAAGCCGCGACAAAACCTAAACAATACACCAAGCATAAATGGGCTGGCTCGGATAAAATGCCACAAATTTCTAAGGACCAAGATTAAAAGCCCCAAATATTTGGGATCGACGGTTTTAGATGAAATGCCCAATTTTACAAGGGCCGGGATTAAAAGCTAAATAAGGGGGGATGCTTGGAGATTATTCTGGTGGCGGCATGGGGCAGATCATCTCAAAGATGGGCCAGTAGAAGTTATCTACACCATCATCGGACCTCTCCATATAATTGTATATATATACAAGTTTTTTGTACTATCAATGGGTCTATGAGAAGTAGTTTACACTAAAAGATGCAGTAAAAATTCAGCCGTAAAAGTTCGGTATCCCAAGTTGAGTGTCAAATTAGGGGCGAAGAACTCATACTAGAAGTTGAATCGATGATCAACATTGCCATATAATTTCATATAATTTGGTAAATGCTTCCTTTTTAACATATAGTCATAGGTAAATCCCAAATTTTTTTATCCAAATCGAGATTCAAATATAATAATCCATTAATTTGTGCGACCTTCGTGCATGATGATGAAATAATATCTTTATCGCACCTTGTTTGAGATTTTTTTACATTCTCGAATTGTCACATAAGACAAATGGAAGTATCCATCTAATCAAAGTCATGGTGTTTTTAAAGCTAAATCCCTTGCCTATTAGCCATTAGATGAAGCACACCATTGTTTATTAGAATTTCTAGCGGAGTCAAAAGTTCACCACTATTTATTAGAACTTCTTCCATTTCCTGAGAATAAGAATGATTCAATGCGATTGGAAGTGCCCATCTTTGAAAGCTTGTTTTCAATCCATAATGGTCCTCATACGGAATCTTCAAATTGTTGGAATTGATAAATTTTTGCACTCCACATTAATAATATTTGAGACGTATTTGAAACTTATCATTCCATTTAATGTTTTGCTGAATTAAATCAGCTCGGATATTATTTTCTCAATAGTAAATTCCATGATACATGGTCCATACGGCAACCATTAAATTGGAGACAATAACTTTCGATACTTTTTGCTCTAGCTTTCACTAATTGTGGAACAAATACATGGAGTACCATCTCCATCAAAATACCACTAGGAGATCACACACTAAAAGGGTTCATTGCTATTGCCTTTCTTTCTTAGGTCTTAGCTTTTAGATGCCATCGATGTTTTGTAGATGGAAGGTTTGATATCGAAAGTAGCATGTATTCTGAGTTCTGGGTGAAGATTTTATGAAGAAGAAAGTTGAATGTTGAAGTTAGCTTAGGAACAAGGTCAGCTTCAATAGCTTCAAAAGTAAGCAGTCGATCTAAAATGAATAAGTCAGAAAGTCAAACCTTTAGTCAAAATTGGTTACGTAGAGCGATGAAATCTTTTGTCATTACCCAGTACTACGATCTAGCGGACTCAAGTGTCTGGCGTAAGGCCATTTGACAACTTAGTCAAGCGGACAAATCCCAATGTACATAAAAAACTTATCTACAAAGTCGAGTTTGATGGCTAAACACGATCTTGTAGAGATTGAATAATGGTAATTACGTTAAGAGTGATATATCATAGTGGAAGTTGGATATGTTAACGTACCATATAGCTTCATCAATCAAACCCTAATGCAATTTTTAGTGGTGATATGAGCTGTAGTCATTTTCTCTAGTGGAATTGAGCATTCAAAATAAAGAATGGAAGTGTCAATCTTAGTTGAATTGTTTTAGGTTGTGTTGGTGATGAGATTGTGAGTGTCTCCATAAGACATAACATTGAACCAATCCTACAACTATAAAGGGGTCATTACTTTAGTTAATTGGTTTTATTGTTGATCTTTGAGCGTAAATTAAAAGCTTTTATTTATTTTTATTTTTTTCAAAGTCACAAGTAAATGCTTCAATTGTGTAATACATGAGTGCTTCCAATATTGGTGGTGTAGTTCATGTTGGAACTTTGTAAGCGAGGTTAAAATACTCACAGTAATATCAAAGGAAACATGTATGTTTTTTTTATTGTGCAGTTTTCTATAATACATGAAGTCGCTTCGATAAATGGCAAAATCTGTTTGTTCAAGTCAAATTCAGTGTCATGTCTACCTAATTTTATTGTAAATCATATCTCGCACAAATGGTTGGCCATGCATCTATTTAAAACTAAATTCTTGACTAGACATTCAATGAAGCTTGCCATAGTTTATTAGAACTTCGTGAAGACTCAGTTAAATTTAGCGAGATTAAATTAAAAGAATTTTTGTACCGTCGATAGGTCATTTGTGATCGTTGTATATGATTTGATAAAGATCTTAACCCGCGAGGAGTTTTATTTGTCTATGTTAATGGTCTATTTGGTTGAAACCGAATAAAGAAAGTCAAAAGAGTGTAATCCTACAAGTCAACGATGTAAAGCATTCACGGATCCATCGCGAAAGTTCCCTAATGTAGAAAGTTTCGCATTTTATTGAATGATAATTTTTAACAAAATGTTTGCGTCTGCGACATGTAGTACACTTGCCAATGCAAAACACTGCGGTTAATTGCTTGGAGAAAATTAGAGGGTCTAGTCCACCCTCTTAACTAAGATTAACGGATATTAAGATGCATGCAAAATAGACCATACAAAACCTTAGATTCAGTAGTCTGTAAGCTCCTAATAACTATCTAAAATTTTTCATCATGTGGCTTCACGCTTCCAATTATAGATTCATTAAAGTTGTAGGGTCCTATGACAGTTGTGAACTTGCTTTGAGTTATTGTCTGTGTACGGTTAATTTCATTAAGCCCGCAATGACCATTAAGTTCAGATAAACATTGGATATAATTGTTTCACATGCGCTTGGCTAACGCACCTTTAGATCGCGTTATATAAATTTACTCCGCTTTGCATGTTTTCTACATGCATTAAAATGTTCTATTAATCTATGCTTGTAGGCAAAAGCAATATCACAACCTTTACGATGCATTTAACCGTGAAGGGCTATATTGGATTTGCCAATATTGAGAACAAGGTCTGGTACTGGTACGGAAATCTAATGCGGTACAAAGGACATATCTGCGAAGAAAGCATAACAACTTTATACGCTCACATAGCTGCATTAGAGCTACTCGATATAGCGACATTAGAAATTTAAACAAAAGTTTTTCACAGTTAGGACCATAAAGATTACCTCCAAATGCAATTTTGGATCGATGCGCGCGTAATTTTATATTCTCCCTCCATTGTCATGGTAGCGAGACTCAAAGGAAGATCACAAAATAATTTACATACGAAGATTTCATTTCAGCATAAACATCTTAGCTAATCCAGGTGATGCCTTTCAAAGCTACCGCATAGTATGCATAGGCTCTGCGAACAAATAGCTAACCACGTTATTTTAACTCTTATTGAGCGAGGCCCATCAATATCGCTGCCGTATGGATTGCACCATAAAGAGACACTCATTAAACAAAGAACCTCATTAAAAGAGACATAAAGGTAGTATATAAATTAAACCATGGCTTGATTCTGAGCTAATGGGATATTAAGAATTATTCATAGTAAAGCAAGCCCAAACTTAAAGAAGTGAGGATAGTATTCAAACAAAAGCATTAAGAATCCATGAAACAATGTCCTCTTAGCAGTTTGTTTAGAATACCTACAATCGAAGTTGCCAATTAAGAACACCTTGACAAATGGAAATTAGCATTTCTGTGATATATCAAATTGAGATTGTTGAAGCAACAAAAGCAGCAACCTGATTGAACTTAGAAATATTGCACCAATAGCAACCCACATTTTCTTTATTTTAAAGCATTATTGCTACCAATTTGGAAGCCAGCCTAAGATTATTTTAGATCTTCCTCTTGTCCAACGCGTATGGCACAAAAGTAGAGGTTGTTTACAAGTTCGGCCATGATTGTCAGCTCTAAAAATTGAGACAAATGTGTTTCCATTTAGGAAAACTACATACGAGGCATTTTGGTAATTTGAAACTCATAAGGGCATTTGGTAATTACACAAACTCATAAAAGGGTGGTACGGTAGTTTTCCCTTCCATTATTGACATACTTACATAGATATTTCAAAATAGGCACCTAGCATCATTTGTAGAACTCAGTGACCTCTCCAAGCGAAGCCCCTTAGCTAGAATAGGGCTTCCTTTGCGGCTGTTATACACATCCTTCTTATCTGCTGCTGCAAGTAAACTAGGTTTTAGTTTTTCTATGAAGAACTCAAAGTGAAGTTTTCTTTGAAGTTTCCTTTAATTGGATGAAGTGGCATATATGTGACTAAGTTGTATAATCAAATAAAGACTCCAACTAGCTTATACCTTTCACGAGAGAGCCAAAACCCCTCTTTGCATAGACTGCCAATCAGCGTGGCAACCTGCAAACATAGAATACCTTTTAATGTCTCTAGATTATCTTGAAGCTGGTGAGATTTATACCCGGTTTGAACTGCTATAACTTGGCTGCGAAGGCGGGATGCTCCACAAAGACTAACTCCTTGATCTTGTACAAATATTAAAGACTGCCTTATTATGCTGGGCTTATATTCTACACACCTGCAAAACACATATTAAAACAATCACGTGGTCAAAATTACCCAACACTCACATCACATGAGCTTCCTCCTACAATCTCCACGGTTCTCGAGTGAAGGCATCTTTGGAATACATGCAAGTCTCATAGCCAGAAATGAGCAATAAGCAAGGCGGTATTTGAATTTGGCATTTCCTAAAATTTTTCAGAGCTTTATTTACCTGTCCACTGCCAGCAATCAGAGGAATTCCATGAAACATCTGGACAGGCATTCCCTCATAAATTATCAAAGTGTAAAGGCATCGTTGAGTTGGGGCTTCCAGTGCAGTAAACAAGAGCTCCAAGAAATGCACAGGATTGATTAGGCAGATTCAAAAAGCATGTTAACTCAGATGACTTCATTGGAGGTTCAGATACATTGGTAAGATATCGCGATCCATTTCAGCATAGCCCGGAAAACCAATAAAATTGACACAACAATGAGAGAGAGATAATATTTTCTTTAATAAATCTGTAAACGCAAAACATCCAACCCAAGATAGATTTACTGTAGAACTGCATGTTTGTACATAGTTGCGCTGAACTTCCAACATTGGAAGGAATCTTCAACTTTGAAGGTACCTATCTCGAAGATTGGAGGTAATGACTCTTGTCCGATCTTTGCAGCTAGAGATCAGAGCTTGACAAAACTTTCCATACACCATAGTATGGTGATGTAGGGCAGAAGTAAAGCTTGCTTCTATAATGTGGTCTATTACAGCTTTTAGTGCATGTCAACAAATTCTTTACTGGATAACCATTCTTCACATCTTCTGTTTCATCTGTCAATGCTGGACACCGAAAGCAGTGGTTTCACTTTCAACCATAGCCCTGTTGAAAAGAAGCAAACTGCTAAAGGAGGATACCAATTATATGCAAAAGTATAGAGACTTAAAGCTTTCCAGCAAAGGCACCAAATAAGACAACCATAGACAGAAGCTCTGGTGCAATTCCAAAATAGTTATGTAATTCCCCTTCTATTTCTCTTCTTTCTTCTGCAGTTGTCATTAAAGACCACTATATGACAAAGCTGCATTAGAAGCTAATGTAATGCCAAAGCAGCTTCATCACAGTTCTTGAAAGTGTTGTTGACATCTCTGATACACCGCCAAGAAATCAATACCATTGTTGGAGGATCAAACCAATGATAGCCATATATAATAGATTTCCCTTCCAAAGTGGCCTGCAAAAGTTTATGGAATGAGAGAGAAGACCTATGTTGATGAACAGCAGCATGAATCTGAGATCTAAGCTTTTCACAAACTGTGGGTTAGAAAACATATTAAGCATGGCTGAACTTCATAAATGAAATGGTTCCATGTCTGCACCTGCATGAAGATCACTGATTTTAGGCAAGGAGCAATCTCTACCATGCTTGCATGAAAAAAGGCATGCTTGAATCATACAGAAATTATGGCCCACATCTAGTTGCCAACAAAGAAATCTGATTTTGGCTTTGATGCTATGACCTTCTACTGTACTGGGTACAACTAGCAAATTTGAAGAGCTATAACTTCCCAGCAGCTCTGTTTTTCAAATTATAAATACATTTTAGTATTAGCATAAGTTGCCCTACAAAGTGTGTTAGAGGCATGTTTTCCAAAATTGAAGCCCAAATCCTTAAAACTTGTATTGTTGAGCTTTGTTGTCCACAAATTTACAGCAGCAACTTTTGAAGATCAATAACTTCTAACCGTCTGTTTTGGCGATGTAACTACATTTGAATGGCACAAAGTAGCACTATAAGGACATAGAATAACAGTGGACAAGACAAACTTTTGACATCATTAAGCAGCCCTCATACAGATTGCGGCCTACAATTCCAGAAGCACATCTCGGTATACCGGCTGCTCTATATTCAAATGCTATTTATAGGTCTGTAGCAAAACTTGAGCAAGCTCAAGCCTCCCTTGCATCATATAATAAATGCAAGATCCGTGCCTGACTAATAAGCCTATGAAGGTGGTTGACAATTGTATGTAGTGATAGATGGAAGGCAGCGTGCAGCAAAGGGATTTTGGATCTTTGTAACCCTAAACCTCAGCATGTAGCATAACAGGGCGGCTCTCACAACTAGAAAGAGGTCGAAAATGCAGTCCAGCATGAAAGAATCAGCACAGCGCCTAGCGTGCCGGGGCAACAAAGAGGAAGATCTGTTTCAGACCTGGAAATGTTGGAATGCAAGCGGTCAGAAAAAATGGAAGTATATAATTATGCATTCCATACAAATTCTATTTTTATTCTACATTAAATCAGGTTTGGAGATTACGCACTTCAAGTCCTCAATAAATTTCCAGTGTTCATTAACTGCCCAGTCTTATTTCTGTAGTTGCAATTTCTCAATTCTACATATGATACCACAATAAACTTTGCAATCCGCTTGGGCCGGGGCATGCAAAGGAAAACCAAAAGCAAAACCAATGCCTTACCATGGCTATCCTTCTTATCCGGCTGAACCTTTGCTCTGGCCTTCATATCAAGCTTTTTCAGCATCCTTGGCATGCCCGAGCTAGTTATAGGGATCTATGGAGCGTTAGATTCCACATCCTGGCGCGAACCACAGCACAGGCATCATCGACTCTAAAACCAGAATCAGGAAGCATGAAATCATATAAACTATAGAAGGTATGGTAGGAACAATGCACAGAAAGAAAGGTTTTTGGAGAAAGAATCTGAGGATTGACTACTTACATGTTGCTCACGAAGAGGATCACGAAAAAAGGAATTGGACATGAATAGTGAAGATAATAAAACTTGCAGGTCGAAGATGTAGGCCAATGGAAGCATAAACCGCTATTTGTATGGCATTTTGGTAAGGCAGGAACTCCCAACTGCAAATTTGTGAAGCATAACTTCCCAACTGTAGCTCTGTTTTTCAAAAAGTGTAAATACATTTTGGAAAGCGACACAAGTTGCCCTACAAAGTGTGTTAGAGGCATGTTTTCCAAAATTGAAACCAAATCACTTAAAACATGTGAAGACTTCCTGTTTGTCGAAATTTACAGCGGCAGCGAAATTCGATGCTTCTAACTTGGCTCTGTTTTTATGTGTAACTACATTTCGGAAATGGCACCATTAGCACTATAAGGATGTAGAATAACAGTGGACAAGACGAAACTTTAGCATCATTAAAGGCCCTCTTTACGAGATTGCGGCCTACAAATTCCAAAAGCACATCTATCTGATGCTCCCTGGCTATATATTCAAATGCCTATTTGGAGTCTGTAGCAAGCGAGCAAGCTCAACCTCCACCCATCATATCAATAAATGCAAGATCAGGGATGCCTGACTGATAAGCCTATGAAGGTAGTTGTAATTGTAGTGATGATAGATAATCAATGTACCTTAGGATTTTTGGATCTTTGTAACCCTAAACCTCAGCATGTAGCATAACAGGGCAGCTAGAAGAGATTCAAAGTACGGAAATCCAGCATAGAAGAATCAGCACGGGTGCAATAAATGGCGTGCAGGGCAACAAGAGGGAAGATCTGTTTCGGACCTGGAAATGTTGGAATGCAAGCCGGTGGGAAAAAATAGATATATATTTGGTCGGGAAAAAAATGGAAGTATATTTGCGCTAAGAAGGAATCTACGGACTAATGTTATGCAAGAAAAACAGTTGGGCACCAAAGATAATATCAAATCGACGTTGCCCGTGTCCAAATCCATGGAATTCTTGGAAACCGATGCTTTCTTCATCTCTTTTGATGAAGCACACAATGCGCTATGTGGAGACGTTTTCTAAAACCAAGCCACCTCCAATCATCAAACGCGACACTACATTTATACTCTAGCGAGACTTCAAACTCTAAAAAGCACTTACAAACAAATAGACATTGCCAGAAAATCCTTTTTTGGTGTTAATAAATCCTTTCATACAAGAGGAGCCAACAAACGGAGCCTCGGACTTTAGCATTTCACGGGGTATAACACCAAAGAAACGAAACCTAAAATAAACCTAAATGTTACCTATTGCAGCTGACCTGTAGAATTAGCTCCTAAATCACATGCCGGGGCCTTGTCGCAGTGAGAATGACCCCAAATTTGATACTTGTTTAAATCCTCAAGATGAAAGTATGTTTAGCGAAAGGTTAGGAGCTCCGGCATTTCGATAGGCTGAAAATTTCGATTTACAAAAGGTTGGTTATATGGCAGCAGTTGTTGCGGGAGAAAGAAGGATACAACCCATGCTGCATGCCATTGGCGGTCAGATATGGATAGGAGACGCAGGCAAAGAAATGCTTCAATCAGACGTGATATGTTTCACAGTTTAGATGAGGCAATAAGAAAAGCTCGAGAAGGCCGGATCAACAGTCTTTAGACTCCGCCGCTTGGCCCATCGCGCAAGGAAAAGAAAGGAAATTTGTGTTCGTATTTTTCTTCCTTTTTTTTCTCCATGCCACGTGCCGAAGGATCATTAACTTGCGGCGCCACCTCATCAGATGGCATTATTAACATTTAATATTGGCGGTCGTCAAGCCATTGATCTAGCACATTCTGGGGCCTAGATCAAAAAGCCCGAAATAAAGGTCATTTAGCAGGGTGGCTTGTTGGGGCTTCCACGTGGAGCCCGTTGGATCTGAGATGGTGGCCAGGGAATCAAATATCTACACATCTACACACAAATATAATTGTATATATCTGAGAGTCTTTATGCTATAAATGAATTACATGAACCATGGTTCACGAAAATCACGGAACAAAATCCAAGATTAAAATTGTAGCGGGAATGGTAGCATGCATCAGGTCAAAGTGTGAAGTTTAAAGCTAAACCCTTTGCTTGATGGCCATTCAATGAGCTCATCGTTGTTTGTGGTAGGCACAATTAAAGATTTCGTTTGAGTCCCCGCTCTACTATAGCGACAGCTTTAATACATAATCCTGTGGAGTGCGGCTTTATTGAGGTGTCTTTGGTTAAAGTGAGGAATTAAATTGCATCTCCTCAACGATAGTATAGATGTTGGTAAAGCAGTCTACATCCACCTGCATCATTGATAAGCAAACTGATAAATATTTTGTTCCACCTTGTGAACTTCATTTATTGTCTTATTGCTTAGTCATTAGTAATTTTATTGAGCCATTCCAACAATGGTACCAAATGTCTGAACAAAAAGCTTGTCCTTGACTCTGGGTGAATGGTTTTGGCTCTCGGGAACACTCGATGATAGACATTTATTATGGTTATACCCAGCTATTAAAATTGGTTGGAAGGTGCATTTTGTGCTGTCAATGTCCATGAACTATCGTGCATCAGGAATAAAATCCTCTACCTATATTAACATCGTTATGGAGGCCAGTGTCGTGCCTTGTTTGACGTCTCTAATCCTTGCTTTATGATTACTCTACCATTGGGTCTTCTCGACCAATTCCTTAGCCATTAATGCTTTTTGATACCTCAGAAATCTTCCATATAAAGTGATTTCAAATCCTCCCATCATCTACCATGTCATGTTCATCTTAAGATGCGGTCCCATTATACATATGTACGCACTCTTAGCCCCAATGGTAAGTAACTATAGCGGTCCTAGGGTGGCGAAATTCTTTGGGGCGCACAAAGTTACAATCACAGACTATCTCGGAAGAGTCTCGGTGAAATACACATGCCAAAAGACACAATCGCATTATGTACATGGCCGTAGAATCATAGGAACATGAATACAAAAGAATTGATACGTTAAAGCCCGGTTTGAGCATTTCACCACAGTACATTTTGAATCCACCGCCAATGTCGTTAGGAAGACTTTGAGAATGATGTCGAGGGGAGTTGTCTGTCGAGAATACTTCCGCGGACAAATTACTGCAGTACATACAACTTCTCTTAGTTATGATGGTCCTACAGATTACTACTATAATTTATGCCTTTATTTTGCAAATGTATGGACATTAAAATTATCACTAGATGCACAATGATTTGGTTAAAGTAAAGAATTTGGTTAGTATTCCACAAGCTCCTTTGCCTTTGCATATTCTAAAAGGTAATATGTTGTTAGTACATACTAATCTAGTTGGGGATGTCGATAAAGTTTTTGATCTCGTCCTCTATTCCAAGGAAACTACTCCTAAAAAATAGGCATCAAATATGGAAGTGACTTGAAAATTGCAAAGGTTGAACCTTGCACAATCCATCTCTTCTATTATTCAAAAAAGTGTTACACACATGCAATGATATGCAATTTGTACATGATTGATAGACTGAGAGACTTAAAATCATTACGGATCAAATGTTTCGCATCAAGGTTCCTTAGATCTATCTATCTATCTTAGATCCAAATGTTTTGCATTAATTAAGGACTTCGAATAACTTAATACTTGCTCGACACAATTCTCAATGTGTGCAACCTTTTGTTCAAAACTTTAGTATAGATAACTCTAGTCTCACCACAAAGAATGGCACCCTCATTATACAACAACATCAAAGGTTCGAAATGTCAAAAATCTTGCCTTTGCAAAGATAAACTCATGCCCTCAACTTTAAAATAAAGTGCAAGCAATAGTTCTTTAAAGCACTTTGCCTTCACAACTTGAAGATATGCCATGAAACACTTTGGCACTTGAGGATGAGCTTGCATTCACATAGTTCCTGCAACTGAGTGAATGTGGCATTAGAATAGCAATGAAAAGAACATCGGCTTCATCGTATTACCCTATGGCCAATAAGCTAAATTCATATTTACATTGCATTCTCAAACACCTTTGAAAATTACTAGCGTGGCTAAGTTTTAGAGTAAAGCCGGTTGTCATAAATAATCATTGTCTGATAGTGTTGATTCGGAGACAATGTTCCCATGTCCGATATTTATCTCCATTTAATGAGGGAGTTAGCGGTGCTCAATATGAGAAACAAAGCAGTTGCCAAATTAAAATTAGCATGGAACTTTGAAGCGAGAGTTAACTAGGTATATTTACCTCATATACGCTTTCCAAGGCTACGCATTCACCTGGCCCGATAGTTGCAAATGTACAACGTGATACCCAGGTAAGGAAGGAGGCTTCGGTAAAATAAGGATCCACAAATAAATCGCAAAACTATGGCGAAAGCCCAGCGAGGCAGCGGGATTTAAAAGCGATGTCTGTATTGTATCAAGTACAAAGATCCACATTAAAGGAACAAAGACATTTATGCATGGCGGACCATTTAGAGATCATGCCTTAAGAGGGAAGGCCTACGAGATTACGAGGGGCTTGGTCGACATCTAATCACGGGCATAAGAAGGATAAACCCAAATGTAGATCTTTCGAGAACTTCCCATTTACCGTGGATCATCAGCACTTTTGCAATAAAAGCATGCACGCCAATTTACTAAATAGATCTTGGCGAGTAACATAATTTTATCATCTAATTTATCGCATAATTAGATGCAAAGCATCATATGAGAATTTATAAATACTTCGCGAGAGCACAACATTTCCTTTGCAAATATGGGATTTGAGGAAGGCTGATCTATAAACACTCTCATTAATACTATGGAACTGAATTAGGTCTTGTAGCGGTGGACCAAAAACTTTGCTTGCAATAGCAGGTAACGCAGGCATTTGGAGCTATTCTAAGAGATGTTTCATAATTTACCTCTTTAATTAAAGCCAAAATCTCGGCATATGTGAGCTTATTCAAGCTGACCTAAAATAAAACAGTAACTTATAAATTAGAAATAGTAGATAAAGTAAATTAGATAATAGGCATTAATGATGCATGGGAGGCAAGCATACGCTTCATTGGCACATCTACAATCATCATGGCTCATGCCCGCGAAGCAATTTATCATAGCATTGCAAAATTAATTAAGCAGAACCACTAAATGGAAGGTACTTTGAGAATTTAGAGATGTGCGGGCTCACGAAGCGGCATGCAAAGGACAAATTTAACTCCACGAACCCATTTTTCCTATCTATTGATTTATTAGTACTTTCTCATCTCTAGGCAGGTTGGAAAATATATGCAATGTGCACTCCTGAGCTGGTGCTTCGATGGCGGGGAGCACTTGACTTATTAACGAAGGTCTGGGTTGCTAGCCAGTCAATTCTTCCCAGTTCCAATAGATGGTTCGAGTGTTCGGTGTATACATGAGGATCGAGTGTATACATGAGGATCAGAGCTCGATCATTTCTGCGGCCACATGATGGTCACACAAAAATTGTTCACCATCATGTTGGAAAGAAGAGCTCTAGTGGTCTTCCCATTAAAATTGTGCAAAGGCTCTGGTATTATGCGTAAGGGCGATGATGTCTCACGGGAATAAGAATAAACCGTAATCTCAGTTTCCAGCATCGCCTTCTTTTCCTAGCAACCTAATAAATTATTCTTTTAATCATCTAATATATGAATATTAAAGATCTCGCCCGGATCTCCGAGAATATTTGCTCTTCGGATCAAAACCCCGTCGGCAATAGAAAGATCAAAATCTTCTGAAGTATCTTCTAACCTAGCACCCTGAAATCGACTAAAGAAGCTCACACCATGTCACCGAGAGCATATAGAATGTGCAACAAGTAAAATCAATCACGAATATTCCACCGGTTGTTATTGCTTCTTACATGGTGAAATTGAAATCTTAAAGAGCTTTGTTTAATTCATTTACGATGGATTGCCTACTTTTATTTCGAGGACCAAACTAATATTCTTGGGCTGAAATTACGCAATGCATTTCATGTTTACTTAATGGATCAATGTCAGGAGCGACTAACATGAGTGTCGGATCATCACGAAGCGTTTGGACCATACATGACTAATGGCATTGGCCGGTTTGTGACATGAAACATTTACAATGATAGCTTTGACTTTTCGGCAAAGTTATCTCGGCCGGAGTTTTCGACCACGATTCAAAAATCAAAACCTACATATCTGTTTGCACAAATATATATGCCGTGTCGACAAAGAAATCTCTATGAAAGATGTATTTGACACAACATGTCGCCCGGACATTGGGCTCAAATGCAAAAACCTCACCTTTTCCCGGTTCGTCTTTTGCCTTGACTACATCTTTTGCATGCTATGATCGTCTCCATCCAAAGTTCCTTTTCGTGCACTGTCAATCCATGTGGCTTCAAATTACTTCACACACGAAGATACAAATCATCTGAGAAGTTAATCAAGCTTCTAAATTTCAAGAAACTTAGATTCTATAATGGCCCAGACGTTTGAGTGAATCAAAACAATTGCATTTGATTCACCAAGATGATATTTTTGTTAAGAATGCAAATGAAGGTTACGTACATTGTCCTCTGGCTAGACTCTGTTAAACATGATTTACATATATGTGGCACACAAATAGCATGAAAAGATAGAGTAGTAATCAAGAGCAAGCGGGGAGAAACGCTGGCTCAAAGCTAAATATAATGCGGAGAATCTTACCTTACTTATAGCGGCCCCAGTTCACAAGCTCGAGTCCACATATGTCAAAATTAGTTGCAAAGTGGCAAAAGCGTTAGCATTTTCAAGTGTTTAGGTAGCAAAAGATAAAGGATAAGATGCTACTATGATCTTAAGCTAACTTTCATCCAATGGCATAACGTTGTGGAGTCGCCTTGATACTCCTACAAATAGCTTGCATTCCATGTGTACTACGGAGAAAGGATTGATCAAAATGTGACAGCAGAGCTTACGTTCTTTTCTCTTTGGTCCATTGATCATCCACCGTAATAAGCCTCCCGATTTAAACAAGCCTCAAGTCGTAAAAAAGAAAAGGCATAAAAGGCATAAGAGGATAAAATCTGACGGTGACTCCTCGAAGTTTTGGTCAACAAGCGAGATACCAAACATGTTTGAAACTAGCAAATATGCAGATTTGGTTGAAGATTTCCAAAGTTTGGATTACAATTTTCACGGATTTCTGGATAGCATAATGTTTTGACTACATGGCACAAGAAGCAGTAAAAACTTTATTGTATTGTGGAAGGTGCATCTGAAACCATTTGAAACACCTTGGTTAAACTGGTGAGAGCAAGAGCAAACTAAGGTTCATATAGCGAAGTCACAGTTTGGCGCCGGTTAAGTAGAATATCAGTACATATCACGGCCACAGTAGAAACCCGATTCACGAAGGCGTTTTAACCCTAGGATGAGCGTTGCAAGAATTTGCACACTAACTTCATTCTAAAGCAGGTTGAAACTGTAGTCATATCCAATGTTTCCATTTTCAAAAGCACATTTCTCGAGAAAAGCACAAGCATGGATGGCGAGTGTGAACATAAATTCCAGCACGATGGTGTCTAAATTACGAGGAGCTACCATGAATAAAATGTCGAAATACCTTAGGAGCGAGAAACTAAAGAAGACAAGTCATATAATGAAGCACGTTAAATAAATTGTACTTTACTTCTAATGTGAGCCATGCCCTTGCGATCCATATAGGCTCCTCGAGACATGCGGTCTTGAATTCACAAGGCACATCACCAAGCTGATTAATCATAAAGTGCATAAAGTTGAAGTGGTGAACAAAATGAAATGTTATTTTTAGCACTACGGCTGCATCTTGCCCGATATGGAGGAAGCGGGGTGATATACGGTTCGCGATTGCCCATTCCGGCTTCCATCATCTTTTCTACCAAGTGCATGGCGAAGATAGGGGAATACACCACCGAGATTTCAAAGGTTCAAAATCACCAATTAAGCATATATACAGCAATGTGAAAAGAAAAGATTATAATGCATAAACCCAATACTCGAGGAAATATTTGTGAGAAAAGATTGAAGACATTATCGAGGACACCTTGTGTATGTTACCAAGTCCATGGCCACGTTAAAGATGACCCAACTCCATTCCATTCACGAAGACCGCTGACTCAATAACTTGATGATCAGAGTTTTAGATCATTAGGAAGGAATAATAAGGCATCAAAACAAAGCATGGTAACTAGCTTGCAAGGTCAATCTACTATAGAAGCGGGGAATGCTCCACCGGTAAACGCAGCTTAAAGAAAAATGTTGCATCTTATCACTAACCTCGTTTGTAGATAAAATGCATGGTCCATATCGTTAAAAGCATATTCTTGCATGAATGAGCAATGGAAACCACTAAGTCTGGAGTTCAACATTTGTATTACTGTCTGCTCGGCTGATAGCTTTATACCTTGAATAATTACGAAATTCATGTAGGTAGAATAATTATACGAAAAACATCATTGGCTCTAGCATGGCAAAGCAACCGTCATCCTATTAACCTCCGCTGAAAACATCATTTACCCGACATCAAAGGCGGCCTGATATGTGCTCTAAATCCGGCCTTTACCACGAGTCTTGCCATAAAATTTGGCCGGCCGCAGTTAAGCCATGCCCGGTCTGGAATTTCAGCTTAAGCAAAAGGCAAAAACCTTCTTCAGCCGGGGAGTCGTAGACCAATCCGGGCGGATCTTTCCTCCACAACACTACTCCATTCAAAACACCTCTAAAGCGAAGGCGAGTTCATATGATCAAATCAAAATAGGGCAGATCGTCATTTTTATATGAGTTTTGTAGCCGACTTCTTTGGTACCGAGGGCGAGAGCATCTTGAAGCCGGTTTGGAAGTTGCGGAGTGCTACATACGATGCTGAATCGTTGAGATTGATGAGATTTACAACGCCATAAGCGGGCCGAAAGCATTGACTAGGGTAAACCACAACGGTGATCCAGCGGGTAAGATTAAGATGGAAATCACGGTGCGGAAGCTGCGTGATGAAGCGATCGGATCGAATGGGCGGCGGGATTAAATGTCTACCTCTACACCTGATATCGAGAGATGGGCCGGTCGAGATGAAATGCCCACCAATGTCAAGGGCGAGATTAAAAGCTAAATCGGTACGCGGGGTAATCTGAGTATCGCGATGCGGGCCAGATCCATCTCGAGATGAATGACGAGATCAATCTCTACCAACATGTTGTTAAGGTAGAGCCAATCTATTATATATATATAGTGATAGAGATAAGAGATAGGGATACTCTGGGATATTGGAAGTCGATTCCTTTAGAATATTCCAAGATTCCTACTCGAATTTGACCTCGGTAATTTGATGTAACAAAATTTGAGGCAAAAGGGGTAAAATTTGAGGCTCAAGTTGGATCGATGGAAGCGTCTGTGGAAGAGCCGAATCCCAAAATCAGTAGCTTTCGAGCAAGGAAGAGGCGGAAAAAGCAAAAATATCTGGTGAGCGATCTTAGCGGCGAATTGTGAAGGCTCCCGCAAGTTCAAGCCATGAAGCGGGGTATAGGGATTTAGGTTGATTTTTTATCGGTTGATGGAGTGGGCAAGGCAAGGCTTTCAATGAAGGTCGCGGTGATGCGAGGAAGGGCCGGATGAGGCGTTTTCAAAGTGGGTTTCGCGGCGGTGAAAAGCCTTTGCTTCTTCCGCACCTTCTTTGCGGTGAATTAATATTTCACGGAGATCATGGCTGGCTACAGTCTCTCCTTGTTGCTCCTCTCTGCCATAGCCAAAATGTGAATGGCGGAGATGTGAGAGATTTTCGCCTCTTCGAGGCTTAGAAAAAACCCGATAAAGAAGGAATGATGGTCGGTGGAAGGTGAGAGGAAGGCTTACGCCCATGCGGGCTCCGTGAGAAGGGAGGAGTGAGGGAAGTGGCGGATTCTACCATGTTGGCAAGGCATGTCGGTTCTGAGAAGAGCAAGGTACCATGCCGCCGATACCGGTGATTGAGCGGCGGAGAAGATTGGGGACCTTCAAGATTGGTCGGGCCGTGGCATTATTACACTAAAATAATTAACAATAAACAAACCAAAGGCCTTTTTCCTTTAACAATAAACAAATAATTAACAATAAACAATAGTAAAAGCGGGTTGCATTGCGGTGTTGCCATTGCCAAGATAGATAGATAAATAGATGTGGAACCTATTCCACTACCACCCAGATCCATGATTAGCTTCACCCCATACACTACTACTATAACCATGCGATATTGCTTCTTCTTCTTGAAGAGCCCATGCAATATTTTGCAAAGAAATAATTAGAAAAAAAGAGTTATAAATTGATTCAAAAAGCATTCGAAGTGAATATGAATGTTTACTGCAACAACGTTATACATAGAACTAAGAGCTTCGACAAGTTGCCTAAAGGCGTTAGAAGACAATCTTTACTTTGTTGGTAACTCCATATAGAAGTTGCCTAAAAAGAAGCATTCAAAGACAATCTTTACTTTGTTAGTAACTCATATATAAACTTTACATCTCAGATGCAGTTGCTTTGATACTTTAATTTAGTACTCACCTAAGCATTCATATAAGCATCTCAAAATGCATGCTCTTTAATATTCTATTCTATTTAATACTTTAATTTAGACCTAAGCATTTTAAAACCAAATCTGAACTCCTTTTGTCACTTGAACCACAACAAATTCTATAAAAAGATTAACATGCTCACCCATACTATACATGAAGTGGAAGAAATGTTAATGGCCGGCCTTGGCGCATCATGCTGTATACTAAACTTTAGGTTAATTGCAATGCCAAAGCAGCTTGTAAAATAGTCTTGCCGAAAATGCAAAGGTTTGAAGGGTTGTACTATGCACAAAACGTACTTGGAATATTTTGCATATTATAAAGGTTTTAACCTTTGGTGCATCCCAATAGAAAATGTGAATATATTCACATCAAAATTTGAGACGTATCTAACATTGGAACTAACTTGCCTTGATGTTCTTACACCACAGAATTCATGTAGAGGCAAGGGCATTGTTTACACTATTAGGTTCCGAGGTTAAAAGGTGCATAATTATCATCAATGGTATAAACCAAGGTTCATGAAAATTGTTGCAGAGATTGCAAAAGTTGCAACAACAGCTTTCTCGCGTTATGCTTTTGCAATTACTGGCAGTGCTCATAATATCAGAGTGGCTCTTCGTACAGAAGCCATAATACAAAATAAGCTTGAGAGCCGCAAAATTCAAGCGTAGAGCACCTTGATGCTAAAAATAATAAAACTATACTCTTGCCCTCGGTTTACGCGCAGCTAATCGGATATAAGGTCCTTGCATATTGATTAGAGGGCAAGCACACGTACCCCATCATAAAATTATGTCATGTGTGCCCATTCTGGAGTCACTCCATTAGATCCAAACTTAAAGAAAGCAAACCTTTTTAGCTGTTAGTTTTATGCGGAAGGTATGTCTGAACAATTTGAGGATCTTTCTACGTGCAGGTTTGTAGAAATTTCCACTACCACTTGCTTTCTATTTGCCCTACTTTGGACACCTGGATCAATGGAGATGATGAAGCAACTATTAATAAGCTATACTAATTCTTAATAATTGTTCAAAATATAATATCATCTCATTTAATCATATGCATCACCTTATTGTTTTGAATACATATGTTATCACGCAATGTTAATTGAAACTCGGTGGCATCATGAAAAATTGTGGTCAGGAAAGAGTTAGCTACTTAAGGATAAAGATACTAATAGCTTGCCATTTACGTTTTTGGATGTGCTTCATATGCCATTTGCTCCGCAGGCTGGTGTTGGAGCTTTGTACAATGAAACAACAATCACGGTTCGAGAAAATATAAGAGCTTTGTAATCATAGTATTCATAAAATATCACACCTTACAAACCCACCGCAGACAAAGTAGGTAGAAGCTGATTCACAGGAATGATCCAAAGGCCACAATAAGTAGATTCAATAGAAGCGCAATTTAGAAGCGGTTAATTAAATTATTTGGAAGCGTACGCAGTCTAGCACAGATCTCTCGAGTCGAGATACTGCCAGTTTATGGCAATTGAAATCGAGACACAGCCCAGTGAAGCGACAAATTAAGAAAATGCAGAAGTGCCCATATAAACTCAAAGTTCTTTTTGGGTAGGTTTATAAAAGGGGTTGTTGTAGCCATGTTTAGGCGATACCTAATGTAATGAGGAAAAAAAATCCGCCTCATGAAAATGTAGAATGAAATTCAATTTTATCATGAAACCTACTGCGGCGAGTGTAGCCTACCATAAAAATCGATAAAGTCTCCTTACGAGTACTCTATTGTTTGGCATTGGTTTCCTAAATTAATTAATGCATGATAAGCAACATGCCTCAGCGTCATTTTTCAATTGCTTCAACATAAGATGGTATATAGCGGACCCATGGTAGTAGCATTTGTATCTTTTCATAGATGCGGAGATCGGCGTCTGAGATGGGAAATGCATGTTTGAAAAGGATATTGAACTAAGGCATACTAATGAATAAATATATAACAACTAAGATATACTTAACTCTATGAGTCGTTTAAAGCCGTAATGCATTGAATCAAGCCACCGGATCCTCTGTTAAATGGCTGCTTTAAAAGCGCGTGCAAACTCTAATGCAAAATGGATTAATTGCAATGAGTCCTACAAAATGCTTTTTGCAATTACTCACGCTCGATTGCTCATAATATCGTGAAGCGGCTCTTGCAAATACAAGTACCATAATACAAAGAATAAGCGAGAGCCGCGAAAATTCAAGCGTGGTGTAGAGCACCTTGATACTAAAATATAGAAACTATACCCTCATAGCCCTCGGTTTACATATAGCTAATCCGGATATAAGGTCCCTTGCATATTGATTATGAAGGCAAGCATTACTACATCCTTAAAATTATGTCATGTGCCTTACATTATAGTCCTCCCATTCTGCGGTCAAACGAAAGCAAACCTTTTTAGCTATTAGTTTTATCACGGAAGGCTATGTCTGGTGAATTCCGGAATCTTTCTACGATACGTAGGTTCATTAGAAATTTCCCTTCACCTTTTCTGCTTCTTGGACTACGAGATCCCAATGTGAAGATGGAAATATGGTGAAGCAATTCTTAACTAATTGTTCAAATATAATATCATCTCATTTTAAATCATGTCATCTACACCTTATTGTTTTGAATACATATGTTATACGCAATACGATAAAACCCGGTCGCCTCATGAAAAATTGTGGTCAAAGGAAGAAATTTAGCTACTTAAGGATAAAGATGCTAATAGCTTGCCATTTTGTTTTTGGATGTGCTTCATATACCAGCTGCTCCGCAGTGGTGTTGGAGCTTTCTTTACCAATGCAAAACAACAATCTTGATTCGAGAAAATATAAGGCTTTGTAACCATATTCATAAATATCACACCTTACAAACACCGCAGACAAAGTAGGTGGCCCGTTCACAGGAATGATGATCCAAAGAGCCACAATAAGTAGATCCAATAGAAGGCATAATGAACTGCAAAGCAGTTCATTAAATTGGTAGGCTGTCTTTTTACTTTTGATCTACTTTAGTCTCCAATCGAAGACTACAGTTTTATAAACTGAGAGATTTAAATCGGACTTGACACGATGAAGAATGTAAACAAATTAAGAGAAAATGCCTAGAGTAGCACATATAAACTCAAAGTTCTTTTTGGAGTAGGTTTATACAAAGGGGTTGTTGTATTATCTGTTTTAGGCGATACACCACAATGTAGTAAGGAAAAAATCCAGCCTCATGAAAATGTAGAGATAGGAATTCAATTTTGTCAAAAGCAGAACCTGTAGCGGGTAGCCTTAAAATCGATAAAGTCTCCTTACGAATTACTCTATTTTGGCATTAGGTTCTAAATTAATTAATGCATATTGACGCAACATGCCTCAAGCGTCATTTTCAATTTGCTTCAACATAAGATGGGTATACTCATGAGACCCGGTAGTAGCATTATTATCTTTCCATGAATCTGCAGAGATGCGGCGATCTTGAGATGGAAATGCATGTTTTGAAAGGATGTTATGAACTAAGGCATACTAATGAATAAATATATAACAACTAAAGATACCGCGCTCTATAATTAAGTTTAAGCCATGCATTAGTCAAATACGGATCCTCTGTTAAATAAGCTCTTTAAAAGCATGAGAATTAAACTCTAATGCAAAATCTCGTTGGTACATTAAGTCCTACAAAATGCTTTGCAATTACTTAACAGGTGCTCATGGCCTTCGGTGAATCTTACAAATACAAGTACACCATAATACAAAATAAGCTTGAGAGCCACCAAAATTCAAGCGTGGTGTAAGAGAGCACCTTGATACTAAAATATAGAAACTATACCCACCTCTTTCGCCCTCGGTTTACATATAGTAATCGGATAAGGTCCCTTGCATATTGATTATGTGAAGACAAGCACATTACCCCATCATAAGAATTATGTCGTAATGCCATTTCTAGATCCTCCATTCTGATTGGAAACTTAAAGAAAGCAAGGCACTAGCGTAGTTTATCACGGAAGGCTATGTCACGAACAATTTGAATCTTTCTACGTCGTGGGTTCATTAGAAATTTCCTACACTTGCTTCTGGCACGCTTCTTGGACACCGCGAGATCCCAAATGTGGAGATGGAAATATGAGTGAAGCAATTCTTAACTAATTGTTCAAAATATAATAATATCTGTTTACATCATGTCATCTACCTTATTGTTTGAATACATATGTTATACGCAATATTGATAAAACTCGATTAAGCCTCATGAAAAGTGGTCAAAGGAAAAGTTAGCTGGGATAAAGGTACTAATAGCTTGCCATTTACGTTTTTTAGTGTGCTTCATATATGCCAAGCTGCTCCCGCGGTAGGGTGTTGGAGCTTTCTTTACAATACCAAAACAAGCAATCGATTCGAAAATGCATCAGGCTTTGTAACCATATTTTATAAAATATCACACCTTACAAACACCTGGAATAAGTAAGGTAGAGGCTGATTCACAGGAATGATCAGTACAATAGAAGTAGATCGATAGGCGATTTAGAAGCAGGTTCATTAGAATTAGTGAGCTTTGTCTTTACTGATCTACTAGTCTCGAGAATCACGAAGACCAGTTTTAGCAATTGAAATCGGACTTGACGATGAAGGCGCAAACAAAATTAAGAGAAAATGCCTAGAGTACTTACATATAAACTCAAAGTTCTTTTTTGGAGTAGGTTTATAAAGGGGTTATTTGTAACCATCTGTTTAAAATTTGATACCTAATGTAGTAAGGAAAAATCCGCCTCATGAAAATGTAGAATAGAAATTCAATTTTATCATGAAACCTCTAGCGGGGTAGCCTACATAAAAATCGATAAAGTCTCCTTCTGAGTACTCTATTTTGGCATTTAGGTTCTAAATTAATTAATGCATATTGGCCCTTGGCAATAACCTCCAAGCGTCATTTTTCAATTTGCTTCAACATAAGATGGTATATAGCGAGGACCCATGGTAGTAGCATTTGTATCTTTTCATAGATCGCGAGAGATGCGGCGTGCGGATGGGAAATGCATGTTTTGAAAGGATGTGTTATGAACTAAGGCATACTAATGAATAAATATAACAACTAAGATATACTTAACTCTATATGAATGCGTTTAAGCCCAATGCATTGAATCAAGCCACCGAGATCCTCTGTTAAATAGAAAGCTCTTTAAAAGCGCCAATTAAACTCTAATGCAAAATCGTTAGTGCAGTGAGTCCTACAAAATTAACAATAAAAAGAGCGGAACCTTCAAAGAAAATGTGCGGTAGAAAACTTGATAAGAAATCCACGATAATGAAGACCAGATTCATGGGAAAAATGAGGCAGGGATGCATTTAGATAAAACTTTCTACGAGACCAAGACACAGTTCTTTGCCGGGATAAAAACCAATATTAGGTGAGAAGAAAGCGATAAAGAAAACCTAATGAAAGGCCAGTTAAAGAAAAAACTTTGATACATCGGCAAAAAAAGATACTTGTTAGATTTTTGCTAGTGTGTTCGCATCGCGAGAGCTCATTAGCGAAAGGAGCTACTTCCTCTGAAGATGAATTAAAGCCCCCTCTGAAGATAGGAATAAGTTGCAAGGATCCACCGATGTTATCATGAACTCTAAATAAAGATAAAATGAGCAAAAATGTAAGCAAAAATGATAGCTCGTCCACCAAATTTACGTATAAGATCGAGCAAGTAAAGCAAAAACGTGACTCGCATTGTTTTGATCTTTTAGTAGTAGAATAAAATCTAACCTTCAACGTCGCATGAGACCTTTAGAACATCTCTAAAATGACACAAACTCAAACTCTAGTTTTTAGGGGCTTAGAGGCGATGATACGCAACATATATCGGATGGAAATTTAATGCTATATAGCATCCGCACGTATGACAAAAAGATAATGTTAGTTGGCATCACGGTGGTCATCCAAAATGGAAGGTTGCCATCATGGCCTTCTAAATGCAAACCTTACCCAAATTCTAGTAATTTGGAATATGCAAGGCACATAGTTACCGCGGTATATGCACAGCAACAGCTGTCACACACAACACATGAATCAAGTTTTTCCTAGATTTGTTTGTAACATAAGGAACTGTGAGATTATACAAAGCTCTATAGTTGTTGCTTTGTGAACATATGTTGTGAACTTCAAAGTCGCGTGTGGTACATAAAACCTACTACCGGAGAAAAAGAGGACTAATAGATCTACAAAAGGTTCTGATATAACATCCAAAATGGATCTTACCAACATAGGAATGCTAGTTCTATAGGTAGTACTTATCATCTTGCCATTCGATACCACAATGAATAGCTATTGAATTCTATTTGCTCTATTAGGTCCACTGTTTCAACTGGCATCCCGTGTTGGCATAGCACGAATCAAGCGGAAATGCATTACGTATACTAACTACATGAAATTGCCAAGAACAAATTGAACAAGCAAAACAAAGCTCCTCAAATGGCACATATGGTACCAACTTGCATATCATGCATAACATGCATCATAGAACATAAAAATGTATCCTATGAGCAACAGCGTAAACATAAGAGTGCATAAGACAAAAGATGGAGTTTGTGTGAACTTCGAGCATGTGGTATAAAACCCTATTGTCAGAGAGAAAAAGAGGTTATTAGATCTACAAAGGTTCCGCAGTATAACATCAAAATGGATCTCTTACCAACATAGGAATGCTAGTTCTATCGTAATGTAATCCATCGCCATCCTTGATACCTGTGAATAGCTCTACTATGTCCCTATTTCAACACAGCAGCTCAAGGATCACTGTAAACAATGGATATTAGCTGGAAACACCCTCGGTACATAAAGCAAAGAAGGTCGAAGCTAAAAGTCTCTTACTAAACCCTTTTAAATCTAGGAAAATGGCAAATGTTAAAACATACCGTTGATGTAGATCGCTGTAGGCACATGCTGCCTGGAAAATCTTCAAAATGTGCCCCAAAATACATAAACTTCGGCTTTCTATTACAACGATCAAAGATACTACTGCAATAGCGTCGGTCGACATCTTGTTGGCTTTGCATACACTCTTCACAAAAGAAGACCCTGAGAAATTGAGCATCACTGAATAGGGCTTCTTCCATCAGGAAACCATGACGGTAAATATAGAAGTCCCTCTCCCATACATAAATCTCCTTGATTCCGGGGAAGTGGAGCCGTTTGCAAAGGCAGATGTGTGGCCAAACATGCATCTTTGGATAGCCACCGCAAAAATTTCTAAAGGCGAGGAAAAATAATCCATTGCAAAAGAATTTTTTAAGGTTTTGGAATAGCAGTTTTCGGCAACCAAAACCCAAAATCTTAGGGAAATCGCAAAAATTCTAAAAAGTTTTCCTCGGACGGAGAAAATCCAAATTTAAACAATTTTAAACAATAGATAGATGATTGATTTGCAAATTTTAGAGGTAAAAATAAGCCAATATTTTCAAATAGTAGGGCTTGTCTTGCAATGGAGTATTCTTATTCCTTTTTCCTTTGTATCCTTCATTAGAGTCCATGAGGTGGTACGTATTATCCTTGACAATGTGTTTCTTTCTTCTTCTTTTTTTGCTTTTGGTACATTTATTGTCTTGACAATGTGTTTCTTTTCTTCTTTTGCTTTTTACTTTTTGTTTTTGAAGGGCGACAAACTCTTATTCAAAATTAGGAAGAATGCATTACATAGATCTTGACGAGGAATAAAATCTCAGCGGACAAAGATCATCTATGCATCACGATAAAATCACCCAAATATTCCTCAAAAAATCAAGATTTTCGGGAGCAATTTGAAAATATATAAGTATGCTGCCTTCACCAATCTATCTTGCCTGTTGAAGTTTGGTTGATAGTAATTGATAAGCCCTTGAAGATATACATTACGCCTTCTTTTCCAAATAGATCTAACCTTGACACGAAATGAAATGGAAAGCACATTCTTTGCAAAGAAATTTGTTCCAAGTGGAAGGATAAATGGCGAGAAGCGCACATGGCTAGTCAAAGACCACATGGAAGAGATGGTAACCATGATTAAGGTGAACTTTGGTCGCATAAGCGATGCTCGATACTCTCAACTTGCACGATTGAAGAGTTGAAATCTTGAGGATAAAACTTATGAACCGGTACATTAACATGATTTGTCGTGAAGGAGTTGCCACCATAAGTGAAACTTTTGGGATCGCGACAATTTATTCGGAACCACGGGACCACATGCGGCTTTCGAGGAGGAGTCACGAACGCCAACCCGGCAGAGGGACAATAATACGACATCAACGACTTTTTGATATAGCGAGCAGCACAAGGCGTTTGTGCATTAACAATTGGGGACCGGTCAAATAGGCACATCAAGCGATTGTGAAGATGATGCGAGAATGCCCGGCCCGACTTTTACCCGCGAGTTACTGTCCCATCGAGATAGCATAAACTTGATGCAGCATCCAGTCAACGCAAATTGTCACGCCTCATACCAAGCACCAAGCTGTGAGAATGTACTATGCATACTCTAGCGTGTTGAGTCAATGGATGTACAATAGCACCGCGAGGCATGTGGTTATCAGGAGGAGCCACCAACGAGAGAACACACTTTGTGGACATACACTGGATTAATCTTAAATAGCGGAGTATTTGTCTCCCAAAAATCCAAGCAATCCCTTCAAGAAGGGGAAGCGACCGGATATGAATGAAAGGCGATAAAAAGAGGCACCAGGAAGAAGCGCCTAAGTCACGGTTTCAAAGGAATACGCGAGAATTAGCGCACAATAATCTCATTCGGTATACCATACCCACCAAGTAGCGACAAATAAACTTAGATATCATGTTTTCGTAAATGAAAGTTCATACCTAAGACTATCTCCGGCAAATTTTTGGTTTGATACATGGACCGCGACCTTCCACAACTTCTGTCGATTTTTGCCCAAAATGAGATTCACGGACAATTCGCGACAACCTCTTGAAACTTTGTTTGTAGGAAAGCAGCGGTCATATACAAATGAGTGTTCGAGAACACCTTGCTTAATACTACTCGACCTGCCAAAAGAAAGCTTAGGCGTATTCCACCAAAAAGGCCGCTACAGCCGGGCCTTCCACTATAACATCCATGCATCGAGTAGAGATATGTAACACCTCTGAGGAATGCCCAAGAGTTTAGTAGCCTTCCTTGAGGCTTTTCCCGCGGATACTCGTAAACGCCTGGGAGGAACATCCACATCCAAAGTCCATAGCCGAGCACTTTAGCCGCAACAAGAACCCACGATGCGGGGAGAAGAGTCGACAAAGCTTAGCGTGCGAAGATTATCATCACCACGGCCACTAGAAGAAATGTATCATCGACCTCGCGATTACACACTTCTTGAGAACCATCCTCCATAGTCAATCTGAATGCAGCCATCTTGAGTAGCCAAAGAGAATGGTACGGGGCAGTACCTTCGCCCTGATAATTGGCGAACAATAATGGCCAGGGCCGAGGACATCCTTTCGAACTCCTCTACCAGCGAGGCTCTGACAAGCGGTTCTCCTGAGAAAAAGCCGCGATGAAGCCAGAGATGGGGCTTCATAGCATCTACAGTAAACAACTCTCCAAATCGATGGAAGGCATTTTGTAGGAAATTCAATCATCATAGAGCTTTAGCAAAATCAATTTGAGATATACAATCGCGGTGACCCTTAAGACACCCTTAAGAGCCGCCCAATACTTGTTTGTTGGCGTCACTATATCCCAAAATGATCTCGTGATCTTAGATTTCCCTCGAAAACAAAAGCGATTTTGCCTCTATAGGTTTAGTTTAACTAGGTCTTATTTTCCTTTGGCATAACAAAACATTGCCTTACCTCAACAACATGTTGTGAATGTCTAGGCAGCGACTTCTTCCTTCAACAAAACAATGTAGGAAAAGTAAATCTTGCATCAAAGCGGAAGAGCATCATGTGAACCCTTCGCGATGATCTCTTGAAGCCAATGTCAAAATCCGGTCAGGCTGGTTATACGTAGTTTGCACATTTCTTATTTAGCAAAGATAATCTCATTTTTTATGCCCGGCAATCTCGGTCTGCGACCCTATCAAATTTCATACGCGATTTTACGCTGGTTGCTTGAATTTTAATTTAACCAGGCATTTGATCTACAAATCTCATACGTGATCTCTTCATTTCCGCGCATATCTCGGATTAATTTAACTTAATTGTCTCTTTACTTTTCTTGGAAATTAGTGAGGGCAACCTTCTAAGCCTCTAAGCCTTGAAGAGTGGGGGCAAAAACACAATTACTTGACCTCTGTAGATGTATCGCGGCCCGGTAGCGGAGATTTTCTCCATATATCGCCACGTGTACAAAATATGTTTATGCTCAATATCTTGTAACAAGCGAAAGTTTGAGCTACCTACATCGCAAGACAGCGAAGACAATTCATGAGATGCTTGTGGGTTCAAGGCGATTCATGACATGCTCAAATGTTGAACATGCCAATAGCTATTACAATGTGCTTACCCAAGTAGTTGTGCTTTCAAAAGAAATGCACTTCAAAAAATGTCCTCATAGATTGTTAAGATATATTGCTTGAAAAAAATTAGTGGAAAACTATCCTCTTTGCATGATGATGATAGTTTTAGAGTTCATTAATTATCTTGTGTTCACACCCTTACTTTCTGCATCTCAATCTTAAGTCAAAAGTGAATGACAAACCAAAATGCTCTTAATATGTAAAAACACCCATCAAGCATCAAAGTTAACTAAAGCTCTGACCATCTGACTCTATTTACGATGGGCACTAACAAGCGAGATATATAATCATGCAGCATCTCAAGCATCCCTAACAAGCATTTCCGAAAACATTGTACTTAGCGATAGGTATCTATTGTACTGTCGGGTTTCTACATGGTTGTAGTACTAGCGATACCAGAAGGCTGGCTTGTTCAATTTCATAAAATGGCGAAGTGGTAGCGTTTCTGAATAGACCATTAACATATTGATGAATGGATGCGGAAATTTCACGAGTCTATTGGGATCTTTACTTGAGGGTATTGCGAGGCTTCTACAACTAAGTTTTCTGTTGATTTATCAAAATCATGTGATTGTGGGTACGCATTTGTAGGCGTGTATGATTGGAAGGATAATACAGGAGATGGTGGTGGTACGTAACAAACATGCACCATTGACATGATCCTTGGCTCAAAGCATCACGTTAGAAAGAATTTTTGAGCCAAAAAAGAATTTGAAAGAAAGTTTTAAGAGCAACTCACCATGGCCTTTTTAGTTCCTCATGTCCTCATTGGTAGCGGATGATGCCAAGTACTTAATCCAAAATGTGGAAGTATGGAATGAAAAATTTTATCAAATATTAGGCTTCTCTCTGAGAGTGAGAATCGATTTGAGATCGGATATATAAGATACATGTGCGTGTTATCCCTGAGCCGAGGTTTAATGCCCTTTCCACACAAATTTTGGCCTCATACGTGTGCCTAATTTTTGTGAACACACCTGAAAGTCGAGCTTGATGCAGCGAACCCCTTTGCTTTAAAGCGGTGGCAACTTCAACCCATTCCATAGGTAGTACAAATTTCGAGTTCTATCTTCCGCCGTTGTGACTTCTACTGATAGACGATGCGTTGCTTTCGAGTTGCTTAACTTTTCTAGACCGATTTATACAGCCTGCTTTCGAAACTAAGCCCAAATCATGACTCATTTATTACTCCAAAATTATCTTCGCCCTTAGTGAGGTTGTTTCCTTGCCATCGGCCTTGGAACATTGTTCGTGACATGGAAAAGCGTGATTCGGCTATTACAAAACCTTGGGAAGCGGCGGCGGCTATGAAGCGTCGTAATGTGAACGTGGGAGCCGGCTTTCACCACAATCTATGGCGGATGTCAAAGCATCGCGCCATACGCTGACAAAATCTGGCGTCGATTTAAAGAATCGTTACGAAAAGAAGCGTGGCAAATAAAATTTGGAGAATAGGTGCGGCGGAGAACTTTCTTGCTTTTAGACGTCCTATTTTTCCTTGGGAAAAAGCGTTAGCAAGTAGAAGCGAGCATGACTCAGTGTAGCCAGAATCTTGCCCATATAATATATATACCGAAATTTATCGCGGCGGCCTTGAACATTTCTCTCCACCGAATATTGTTCTAGACATGTGAAAGTTAAAGTAATTGCATTGCTCATGCGTGCCGGTACCAAATTTCAGCCTCAAATGTGGTAGGATAACCAAAGACAAAAATATGGAACATTCTTTTCCACCTTTGAAGTCCCCAAAATCTAAATGAGAACTAATAATCCCAATCGGTTTTGCATTTACATATAAACGGTGCAAGTTATAGTATGCCCAGAGATGGTGAAGGTAGTAATGGGCACGGGGGCATAATTGTATGGTGGATGCCAACTCGATGGTCTTAATCGTTGATCCTAGAAGCCATAATTGGTAGCTAGCCCTTGTAAGGATGCTTGGATGTCTCAGATGTCCTACAACATATGGGTTTAAATTTGGCGGGCAAGCCACGAATTTAAGAACCTACGCCCCTAAATCAAGGATTTGGCCTTCAGCCCTATCACACGAGGAAGTGGAAGAGCAAATATTTGCTCCTGCAATTTAGGCAAAATCCAATCCACACTAAGCTTACCATTCTCCAAATAAATAATTTACTCAGAATGCCCAGTGTCATTCTTGTTAAAATTATTAGGTACATGGTCATGCCATATTCTACGTTTGGTGGAATAATATGAAAGACACGTGGATAAACATCTGAAAAGGAAGCTGATGATAAAAGGGAACATAATGGCATAAAGGCAGTGAATCTATGTGAGGTTACAAATCACCATTCATCTCCCTTGCAAATGAGAGGAATGGAGTAAATTAGTAATTATATTAGAAGAGGGTGATTCTCTGCGCCTTTTCGAGGATCTTGGTCTTGTCAAATTTCGAAGACTTTGAATGAGCGTGTCGGGGTTACGTAGAAGGAAACATGGGAAATGCAAATTACAAAGCTACACAGATTTGACTGGAATAGAAGTCATGGATATATCGTTTCTTTTATACTATGAAGTAAGAATCACTTTGTGCTTGGGACACAACTCAATGAAAGAATATATTTACCATGTTTAAGGACATGGTCTTTGAAGGGACTAACATAGAAGGACAAGTGGCTTTGAACTTCGACAAAATATTGCTGATGTAAAATAATGAGATTCCTTTTCCGTTAGAGATGGGCAACTTTCATCTGTTTGGCATTATGGTGGATCATACAAAATGAAGGCTATTATCAGTTGGCCTCATCCTAAGAACCTCAAGGATTTGCGCTTCCCCTCAATAAGTTTTTCCAAATGGATATACCTTTTGTTTAAGATCTCGAGCCAGAATTCCCGATTTGATGCTAGTGAAAATGCAGTTGACCCATGCTCAAGCAAGACGGACATCAATTAGGTTATGTTAAAAACCATCGAGACGAGAGTATAGCACTTTAGAAAAGAATTAGGTTATACGGTACATGCGTTAAAGAAATGAAGACGATGCTTGCATGGGATCGAAGTTTCACTTTGACACAACGAGGCGACATATACAAACTCAAGATATTATCAATGCGCATCAATTGAAGCTCATTGATATTATAAAAAAGGATTTTGAAGGGGACATCTTGATTACAATAATGGGATGGAAAATTAAGTTCTTAGATGCTTTAGTAGAGTACACATTCATGACCATAGCGAGGGAATTGTAACTTGGAAATGATGAAGAAGTAGAATCTGAAAACGATCGATCATTCTTTTCTTCTATGCACAAATTGGGGAAAGATAGCATATAGGTCAAAGAATGATACAAGAATGTCATGAACCTCTATATTCTAGACATAGAGGCACTCAAATACCTTGGCTATTGAGAAAAACATCTTTATTGGCCTAATCTTAAGAGAGAGAGTTATTAAGAAATATGCTTAGAAGTTTCGTGTTTGCCAACAAATGAAAGCCTCTACTGTAAACTGTCCGGATTAGTTCACCCTTTGCCAATTCGAGAAACCTTGGAAGCACATGATTATAAGGAACTTCATCGGAATTACCTAAAGTACACATATAAGAATGACTAGATCACGGGCCGGTTAGTAGAGCGGGTTGTCTAAAGCGAAGTTCATTTTCTTTCGTGAAATGAGGCATGGCAATGACCTTTGAGCAATCGGTTTTGAAGTATGGTCTCATGAAGAAGAACTGAGAGTACAGCTTTAAGAGCCGGATGGCCATATTAAAAGTGTAGGCATGTTATTGAGGACATGTCACGAGTCTAGGTTCTGAAAGCCAAAGTCAATGGGAAGAGTATCATTATCTTATGGAGTTTGCCCTATAATAACACCATCCATTGGTTATCGGAGAAATCCCTTTAGTGGTGTATAGATACTCTTGGAATCTCAATTCTACGAAGTTAAGGAGGAGAAGTACTAGCGGATGAAGTAACAACGGACTTTGCAAACATTTATGTCAGAGAAAGAGCCAGAGTTAATGATTTACCAACTTGTGAAGAAACAAAGAAGTTAATGGGTTTTGGAGTATCACCTTCCTAAGAAATGCTATGGAAAATGGGTAATAAGTTCATAAGCTGGCTCCTAGGTAATGCGATCCATTTCAAATTCAATGACCAAAATGGTGGAATCTCTCTTGAGACCATACAGAAAATGGAACATCGCGAGATTATTTCAACATCGGGGATGATGAGGAGGTGTGAGCGAACGGTCGCACCAAGATAAGGAAGTCTGAATGTCCTTCTATTGAAAGTATCGTTAAGTTCAAATTTCATCCATATTTTTGATGCGGCCATGTTATTCTAAGGACCATCTTTTGATGCAGCATGAGTATTCTAAGGACGGCAAAGAATAGAATGCACTTGTGGATGAATAAACAAACTTTGCTAAAATGCTTGAGGCAAAACTAGAAGACATTAATATCTTTGCTATTTGGAACCATTTTAATAAAATTCCGCGGTGCTTTTACCAACAAGGAAGGAAGGAGGAAGGGAGAAGTTTATTTTAAATCACGGAGGCGAGCCTATGAGGCCGATACACATCTTGAAACGAGCAAAAAGCCAAAAACCCCAACACCAAAACAAACAATGTAACATGCAGTAGAACCCTACTATAGGGATGAAAAAACCCCCACTTGGGAGGAAAAACCCTAGCAGTAGGCTCTCAAATACCATACTTTTGAAGAGCAAGTCGGCGGCGAAATCACCGCGGGATCTTAAGCTCAGTCGGCTACCATAGGTGATCATGGCTGATGTAAGCGGTGTGTCGAGGTATAAGATCGGTGTGCCTTTGCTTCCGGACATGGGCACCATAAGGTATAATCTGAATCCTTTATTCATAAGATATGAAGCCTTCCAACTGAATTGAGGCCATTCCCTAAATGAACTGGAATGATTATCTCTAATGGAATTGAGACTAAAGACCTCCAAAGGAAGTGAGGCCATTCCTAAATGAATTGGAATTCTTAAAGAAATTAGGGTGAGCAATTTTTCCTCGAGATTGGTAGCGGGCGTCAATCTTGGGAAGGGAAAAGTTATTCTGACTTTATACCCATTTCGAGGAGAGTGGCTTCGGGCTCAACAAGTATTTACCCTGTATACTATACGTGTTGGGTGATGAACTATATGGTTACAAGGGTTATTTAAAGCCTAAGGCAAGGAATGTCTTAAATTAATTGGGTGGCTATCTATCTCCTAAAGATTGGAGTGCATACATTTCCTAAGCGACATGTACGAGTGACGTGGTAGTATAATATAGTTATTCCTACCATATAGTTTGCTGGAATGTCACATTCTCAAATAAAAAAAAAACAGCATCTTCCATAACAGACCAAAACAAAAAACTGGAATTTGGTTTTTTTTTTTAGATTTAAGGTTTTTTGCAAAGTATGCTGGAATTTTATCTGGCCCATCTTAAAGAGCACTCTTGGATTGTTGTATCTAAAGAATATTTCTATATATGTATCCAAACTAAAGAAACATCATTATGCATGATGAGCGCTCGCAATTCAATAATTTGTTATAGATAAATGCCGAGGAAGGCAATTTTGTCTGGTGAAGGTTTGGCAAGCTAGGTCCAGGATAAAATTGCTTACTTTGACATACAATTCATATACAATTCAATTTGAATGGAGAATCTTTTACGTGCCAACATCAGATGAGTTGTTTCAAGAAAATAGCTCGATTATTTTTTATTTAGTAAAAAACAGTTGTTTCCAATATGTTCTTATGTGTTTTAATGAAAACATTTTGTACAAAGATAGGAAGTCACTTCGTGGCAGGAAACAATGGAGTGGGTAACGATAGAATATTTAGATAGAAAGGGAATGAGCGGTCCACAAGAAACAGTAAACTTACCAATGAAGGATGAGGTTGATCTTAAAGGTGATGAAGTTGAAACTGCTGGTGAACGAGCAAGGATAGAACTGGATGTAGTGCATGAGGTCATAGATCTTGTGATTATCTTGCATGGAGGCGGACAGTGAAGCGGAGGAAGTCGCATGAGGTCTTGGAAATTTGCTTGATGCACTAGAAGGTGAGTCCCAAGGGGGGAGAGCAGTGAAGATATTGTTGAAGAGACCAGAAGAGATAAGGTTCGACTCTCAGCTCCCATTTGACACAGAGATATTTGGTAGAAAGGAAAACGGTAAGACAACAAGACCTCCAAAGCCTTGAGCATTTGCAAAGTTTTCAGCGAACTTTCTATTTTTAGACTGTTGCTCTTACCCTTGAAAGAAAACTTTGTATATCTAGACTGAGGCGCTTACCCTAGGCATCTGGAAAAATCCAGAATATTCTATTTTAGCTCCTCGCAAAGTTTAAAAAAAAACTTTTTATTTTTTGATTGGGGTGCTTAGCCATGAGCATCTAGAACATTCTAGGACATTCTAGAAGATTCTAGAACTAGCTAGAGCATTCTAGAACATCCTAGAGCATCCTTGCATTGATTAACCCTCACCCTTAACTATGTGTGAACTTCCAATTATCTCAACAAACCAATGGTTGGCCTAGTGGTAGGTATGGAGGTTTAGAGGGCATGGACCAGGGTTCGAATCCTCTCCACAACCAAAAAGACCCCTAACTATATATGAAATTCCAATTATTTCAACTCGAGAATGTGGTAGGGCAAATCCTCATTGGGCGCGTGCCGGGGCTATAGTCTAGAACTGGCGAATAGCTGGTAGTGGAAAACTTCTCCTAGATCTTGATTACTTGCCCGAGATCTATGTTTCTCGCATGATGATGCAGAAGCTCACAGGCTTGCTTGTGGGAAAGGTCGACTATACTTTTGACGAGGACTAGTGTGTGTGTGTGTATGTGTTTTTTTCTCCCAATTATTTTAAGGAGCATCCACACAGATGATCCATCTTCCAGTGTTTTGGATATTCTTCCTGATGCTCAACTTTTTTTGGTCATGGCCACACTTCATTGGTTCCATGACTATCAATACTCATTATCTGGCACTTTTCCTCTTGCAGATACCATGTTCTCTTCTGAGAAACTCTACATATGCAGACAACAATTTCTTCGTGAAGTTTGTGACCCTATGATTGCCAAACATCTTTATAAACGAGGTAAGATTTTGCATCAATGCATCCTTCTTCATAAAATTCCAGACATTGTTCGCCAAGCACATGAAGGGCTGGGTGGTGGTCATTTCAATGGTGCTACCATGGCATGAAAAATCCTCTTGGCAAGGTAGTTTTGGCCCATGTTGTTCAAAGATGCTTACGCTCATGCTCGCGCTTGTGATGCCTATCAACGGGTATGTCGACCCATGGCCCGTGATGCTTTACCGTTAAACCCGGTGGCCATGCCCTTTCCCTTCAATAAATGGGGTACCCCTCGAAGTTCTCATCCTCGTTATATTCTTGTTTTCACATACTGCGCCACCAAGTGGGCAGAAGCTTGTGCTTTGTCCGACAACACAGCACCCAGCATGGCGCGGGTACTCTACACATATATCATTACCCGATTTGGCTATCCCATGGAACTTGTTAGTGATCGAGATGTCCATTTTGTGAATTGCACCATCAAAAAACTCACGGATTATCTGTATATTCATCACCGGAAAAGCATGCCTTATTATCCTCAGGGCAATGGCCTTGCAGAAAGCACCAATAAGATTTTGATCTGTATTTTGAAAAATATTTGTGATGCCTCCAGCAAAGATTGGCAAGGAAAGCTACCTACAGTTTTATGGCCTTACAATACCACTTATAAAATTGCTACCAGGCAAACACCTTTTCAACTCGTCTATGGTGAAGAGGCTTTGCTGCCTTTTGAATACATTTTGCCCTCACTGCGCTTATCATTTGGCTACCACTCATGATCCACTTGCTGCTCTGCAAGAAAAGGTATATCAATTATAGCAGCTAGATAACATCTGATCTGATGTCTATCTCCAAGTTCTAGCTGGATAACAACTAAGAAAATCCTGACATGACAACAAGATTAAAACAAAGGAGTTCAAACAAGGTCATTTAATTCTTTTTTATGACTCTAGACTAAAATCATCTTGAAAAACTCAAGTTTCGATGGTTAGAACCTTATGAAGTTGTTAAAGTTGTCAATCCCAGTGTTTTTCAACTCGCTGATTGGATGTCACTCCACTACCAGCTCTTGTAAATGATTTTCGTCTTAAACCATTTCATACTGAAATACATCAGGAGACTGTTGTTGCACAAGACATATGACACATAGAAAAAGTTTTTATATTTATCAAACCAAGATATTATACAAAAAAAGAGATTTCTCTCTATATAGGCAGTTTCTACTTTCTACTCAGATAACCCTTATTCAGGATTTGGCGCAACGCAAGCCTGCAAGATACTATATCCCTGCCCTTGATGCCAATGTAGGTGCAACACCACATCTATGTAGTTAGAATTGGGGTCGAGATTATCTGCCACACCTCCCAACCACCCGTCCATGGGAATCCCACGGTTCTTCATCTTCCAAATATCTAAATGATTCATCCGGCAAGTTAATCACTCCAAGCAGTTTCTCGGCATTGTGTTGTTCATCTCCATGGTGCTCCTTGTTGTGATCTTTTTGGCAAACTGCACTGTCCTTATATCGGCCATCGGCTACCCACATTGCCACTAGACCAATAGGAATAAATCTACACAATCTACACGTGTCATCTCAATCCTATCCTTGATTCTCTCATTAAGGCCAGACCTTTGGAGATTGTCGTACCAAACTGCAAATCTGGCCACTTTTCACTCTCTTCTTTGATAGTCCGGACTGGCATCCTTTCAATTAAGACGTTTGCTCCCTTCAGTTGCCTTTCTTAATTACGCCAAACTCCTCTAATGCCTTCATGACAATGTCACATCCATATTCGTACTCAGGTGCAGAGTAGTTCAGATCATGCTGATGAAAATTCCAATGGTTGGACGTGTCCCACATCCAACCATTGGAATTTTCATCGGCTGTCAATCTGACACAAATGAGGACACAGTTAAAATTTACCTCCTTTACGCTAGATGTTGCCATCGTCTCTTAGTCCTAGATCCTTCTTCCAAAGATGCTATAAAGATGTGTTACGATCCAAGGGCAAGTCGCGGCGCTTACAGGCCTTGGGACTGGGAGTTTGCTTTGGAAGTGCCAGCAGATGGCTGAGAGCGTTCAAAGGCCGATTTACTATCTAGGCGGTCGCGTATGGTTTTTAATGGCTAATGTTTCGTAAGCAAAAGTGACATTTAAATAAATTATAAAGACCTCTTATAAAAACCACTTAACCATTGTTTTATGGGGTCGATGTAGCATCACCTCATTGGTTGAGGTAGTTAAAAAGGAAATTTGAAAAGGTAGCATCGCGGCTAGATATAAATGGCCGGATCTGGGGAAAAAGACTCGGATCTGAGCATAGGATGCTCGATTTTAGCTCAGGAAGGCCCATAAGCCTTTTTCATCTATTCTTGGCCCTAGTGGCCTTACTTCGAGTTGTTCCGAGTTAGTCCATTATTTGATGCATGCTTGTGAAGTTACTCCATTCTTGGAGCGTTCATGACTTCTCTTTGAGCAATACTTCTACTGCAGTATTGAGTTCTTGTGATAGAACCACGGGTAGACCCGGTACGATCCCACAAAGGCGATGTGGTTGTGTGTGGGAGCTTTGAGGGCACTCCGCGGTTGAGGAACTCACGGGAGTTCGTGCCTGGTGGATCTACTTTCGTAGGCGTATGATTTAGTATCGGAAACCGCGGTTTGGAGCCATGGCTGATCCAGCGAGAGAATAGCCTGACCTATTGATGGGTTGTCGGTATAGCATTGGCCAGATGGCATAGTACTGCTTTCAGGGACATCCCACTTGGAGGACTTACTGTGTTAAGAGCTTTGAGGCGATGTTGCGGGCACAACCCGATCAATAGGCTTAGCCGGTTCCATAAGCGCTATTGAGTGTAAACCTCTTACTAGTGCGGGAACGCAGGGTAATCAGTTCCGCGAGGCGGGCAAGCTGCTATTGTCGATTGGAGTAGGCTCAGGAGCAATGCTCAACAGCACCATCTGGCGACCTCGACCAGCGAGTTACTACTATGCGGGGGTTTCAAGATGAGCAATCTTTGGTAGGCTAGAACCTTAGACAATACAGCGACAAATGAGCAGATGGATTCTTGGGCGCGCTCCGGGCTTAGCGCCTTAAGGAATCTCTTGATCGGTTCATCGCGAGGACTCACAAAGTGTGCGAATAATTCCTCTAATCAAGCGTCTGAGGTACTACAAGGGGCGGTAATTTGCGAGTGCATCACTTGGGTTAGTGCATACTGATCTGGGACTACAACAAACCAGTATTGGGTGAGTCTTCCAAGGAGACCTTGAGCGGACTCTTGGAGATGAGATCAAAGGCTACGGAAAGATGAAATGCGAGTGGAGCGAAGATGCGCGAGGAAGGATCGCATGCCTAGTTGGGTAGCATGAAATTATATTATCACGGCTACTAAGAAAGAAGCTGATACAACAAAGGTGTTGCGCTTCTCTTAAGTTAAAAGGTGTTCTTTGCTTCATGGTGGGCTATTCACATTGGCAGAAAAGATCTTCGGTCTTGGACCGATACGCTAGCGATTCAAGATGCATTATCGCCTCATTTTGATAGTCACCATGCACTAATATCACTCGGAGTCGATGTCGGGGCTTCTGAGGTATGTTAGTAAGCTCAGCGGAGTTTTGCAAGATTTTAAAATTTGCCCTCGGATGAGGTGGACCACTTTAATGAATGTTATGGAAGTCGATATTAAGACACACCTTTGCAAAGCGGAACTCAAAGGCTTGAGGAAGCGATTGAGCTGAAGGAGATTAGTTGAGCGTCTTGAATTACCTCGAGGAAGATTGAAAATTTTTGATTGGAAATCAAAGCGGGCCGAGAGGCTCTGCGGGCGTCATCACAGAAGAATAAGTCTAATAAAAATGTTGCGGGGTAGTCTAAAGATTCGGTCGAGGAAAAAGGCGGTATAAAGTGTTATAGTGCGGGGCGTAGGTCATTATGCAAGAGAATATCTAAAAGCATAAAAGCCAAAGCGATGCATAGCGGCCAAAACTCCATCAAATGGTAGGCCGAGTAAAGGCGTTAGCGGCTACTCATAAGGAAAGAGCATGGTAGATGTTTCTTCTAGAGTTTTCTTTGGTAAAGTTATTAGATGTTCGGTAAGTCAAGGGAAAGAATGTAGTTATTCTTACGATTAGAGAACCTTGTTTTAATTTACATGTCTGCTTGAATAGCAATGGAGCTAGGCCTAGTGATGAAGGTGACTTACATTATATGGTTGAAGGAGGCCGGGCTTTAGGTTGGTGATGAGACCAACAAGCATAGGGCATGGACTTGTTACTTCAAGATAGAAGTTCATCTAGAGCAATATAATTTAAATTGATGTCGATTTGATCAATTTAAAATGTTATGATGTCATTTTGGGATAAAGTGGCTTCAAGCGCACGTCAGCTCATTGATTGGGCATCCCATGGTGTTAACTTTTTGGGTTAGAAGACTACTAAGTACGGTAGTATATACAAGACCACCTTCTTTGGGATCCAGAAATTTATTTATCGGCCACTTCGGGGCCCAAAAGCGCTTTTAGAATAGAATAGAATAGAGATAAAGAATAGAATAGAATAGATAGATAGATGAAGTAGTTTAGCGTCAAGCCACTAAATGACATCAGGCGGACATGTGACCACACACCACACTGCTTAGTTGGGCCTGCCCCAACCACACATTAGATGCGTTTGAGTTTGACCCCCACTTGATCTTAGGAATCGCGGTCCCGGTAGGTCTCGAGACTTCGAGACCACATTGCTAGGAACTAGTGTGGTACCACTAGATGTATAGAATAGAATAGATTTTTAAGCGTCCACGGAGACCAATTGGCCTATGGGACCCAAACAAAGCGTGAAGCATATTCTTGCGGCGAGTTAAGAGCATACAGGAAGATTTGAGGAAAAACCATACGGTAATAAGTATCTTGTATATTTGCTCTAATTTTTTGAATGAGTTCAATCACGAATCGAAGGACACAAGCGAGTCAGATGCATCCACTAACCTCACAGGTATATTGCTCAAAGCCAACGTAGTAGTAGTCGATAAGTGCAATGGCTGGCGGACACTAATGCTTAGAGGCATATAGCTCTCTGGGATATGGGCAAGCCCATTTGAAGGCCGGATCACGGAGGGCATGACATTCATCCTCAATGGCGCCACGGTGGCAACAGCAAAACCTTTGCTCGTCTTCAAGACTAGCGTTACGTTTCAATGCGGGCGATGTGCCGTCGCGAATGGAAGCTATAAGTACTTCTTCATGAAATTTGGGGTGTACAAAAATCTTGGTGTAGGGCTCTTGTGAGCCCTAGGATTGACTTCTTTGTGATAGTGTGCGGCTTAGATGCGTCCAGAGGCATCATCAGTGAAGAAGTAGCATCTAGAGTGCGGCAAGTGCCTTGTGATCTTTCTTTTGTCCTTGCGATACACACATTTGGGCTGTACACCCGGTCTTGAGAATGAGCTTGCTTGTCCTTCCGGCCAAGATTTCGGTTAGGGACCCATCGCCATGGCAAAACAGGTTAGACAAGCGTGCTTATCATCCGCGCCAACCACCTTGAGTAAATGATAATGGGCGCTCAATGCGGCGTTGAAGGGTAGAAAGCACATCTCTGGAGTAGGATCACGGTATGAGCGTGGACTTCACCCGGGGCTCGTGCCAAGAAGACATACGCACTTTGCTGAGGTCATTCCGGGTGTTGAGGGATATCCACCCGGACCTGATTCTGCCCATACAAAGGACATTTCGACCAAGGCGAAACAAGTGTATTTGGTGGCCCCGGACATACAATACGCCTTGTGGTTGTTGTTTTGCATAGCGCTTTCAATACGTAGTAGCAGCAGTAGAAATCAATGGGTGGTAGTTGAGAATTTCGATCCCCAAGTACTTGTAAAGGTGAACCACCTCTACATCTTGTCCACACAGTAAGTGAATGAAATACTGGTGATGGGATGATGAAACTATAGCGGCACCCTAGTTTTGGCCAAGTTAACTGCATGCCGATTGAATGCGGCAAAAGTGTCGAGAGCATCAAGTGGCGTTGCATGTCCTCACGGAGTATAGGCGAGGAGGAGGTTGACGCCGTCGGCATATATGAGTTGCGGATTGTGTGATGCATGAGATGGGCGCTGCACCTCCATGCTCGAGAGCGATCTTCGATTGGTCAATGTATAGGCCAAAGAGTGTGGGGAAGAGGGGCAACCACGTTATCGACGTTACGGCTGTCGGCGGCCCGGCTTCGTCGTAGGCATGCCTCGATATAGCCTATATCTTTGCGATACGCAAGTCAAGGGGTCCCTAGTTGCATGATCTATCCCATAACTGTCGCGGGGCCTTTGTGTCAAAAGCTTTTGCAAAATTCATGGCTCTTGATGGTTTCGCCGTGATTCTGCTATCCTCAAATCCAATGTCTTGTGAGTGAAGATATGATCAATGGTGGGATAATGCGGGCGAGAAGCACGCATTAGAGCCAGCACATCGCATCCTCTGCCCATATTTCGGTATTTCTTTGAAGGATGCGGTGACCATAATAGTCTGATGGTTAGTAGGGCATTGAGGGTCCCACTTGCTTGTATATGGGCACAACTCACTAATTAGTCCCTTCGCGGAGGAAGCCTTCTTGCAATCTTTATTGAACAATCTTAGTGAGAATGAGAACGATGACCCATTTGAGATTCACTTTGCATGCCATCTAATCTGCTGCCTTCCCATTAGCTAGGCGTTGTAGGCCCGCTGATGACATCCCCTCTGTGATGACCCGAGCCATGCCTATCTGTGGAGGAATTTTGAAGGTGTCCGGCCCCAGTGAATTAAATTAAAAGGCATTGCGAAATCTTGTACCCATTGCTCGGTGATATTCTGTGGGCTATCTGATCTTGCTCAAGACCGCTCTCGAATGTCTTGGGTCTCGTAGATCGGGGAGACCAAACATGTTGTTGATGCTCTGCAAAGGTATCGCTGCTGTTCTTGAGAAAAGGCGGTATTGGTGATGGCTTTACGTGGTGGGATCGGTGATGACTTCTTTGGAGTGTCGCGTTTGACCTCGACACTCATCATCGAACCATCATTTGTGGGGGAAGGTGGTAGTGCGAGGTTTGCCATGGCGGCCTCTCCCAAAGCATCTCGGCGGTATCGAGTAAATTGCGTCCGGTGCCTTGAAGTGTAATGGGGAGTTATGCTTGATCTGCCGGATCATGCTCAGCGGTGGGCATGTCGATCCTGCGGTCATAGTCCGGCCTTGTTGGGGCACAGTGTGTTGGTGAGATGCAGGGAACACGCTTAATGGAGATGCATGAGCGAGGCTGGTGGTCGAGTCCACTTCCTGCGATCACGAGTGCATTTCGATGGAAAAATGGGTAACCCGGAGTGCGAGTCTGTTCCTCAACCAACGGATAATCCACCACACTAAAGCCACCTTGGTTCTCGTCTACAAGTGTAGCAAGCTGGAAGATGGCCATTGGTACCCAACCCATTACAAATGACAGTCAATTACCGCAGGCAACAACAAGCTGCCATGTAGCGAAATATGGGCGTAGATGCGATATCATGACCAAGCCACCTCTGCGGGGAGTGAATAATAATAAAGTTTTGGAACATATGTATATGATGATAATATATGTGAACACTTGCTTAATTCACTTGTATAGCAGGATGGAAGCTCTGAGTTTCATCTCGGTTACTTGATCTTTTAGAAAGATACCGGATGTGTTTCCCGAGGAGTTGCTTATAGAGACCACCTACGTCAAGGGAATTAGACACGAGATTGATCTTGAGCCTAGGACTAAACGGCGAGCACCTTCTGTAAGCGAGTCCTCTTGAGTTAGAGGAAGTTAAAAGCAAATTTAGGAATTTAGCGAGAAGGGGTTTATCGGTAAAGTAGGTCTCCTTTGCGGTTCAGTCTGTGAGTTAAGAAAAAAGATGAAACTATGCGCGTAATGCATAGATTATAGATGCGTATAGCAACAATTAGGATGAATATCGCTACCCGCGGATTAATATATCTTAGAATCGTTTGGTTTCTTGGTTCACCAAAATTGATTTAAAGAAGTGGATATCATCAGAAATTAAGATTAAGTGAGGGTGATAGACAGCTATTTTTAGGACTCATCAGGAGTCATTAGGATTTTTGATCATGCTTGGTTTGAGTCTCACAATGGTATACGTTCATGAGATTAATGGGCAGAGCATTGATTACTTAGACAAATCAGTTGGCCCGTATTATTGGATGATATGCTTGTTTTACTTTCGAACTCATTGGAAGAACACTTTTCGGCATCTAGAGCCAGAATGTTTAAAGTGTTGCAATCAATAAGTTGTATGCCAAAATCTCTAAGTGTGATTTCCTTAAGCAAGGTTGCTTATTTGGGTCACATCTTGTCGAGGGAGGGAGTGTCTCGGACCACGGCAAAGAAGCTGACACAAGAATGGATTAGACACGAATCATTAATTGAAAGTTTTCTTGGGTTGGCTACCTATTCTGCAGAAAATTTGTATACATTTCTCTAAGGTAGTAGCCACGCTCACCAATCTTCTTTTGAAAAAGATCAAGAGTATGTTTGAGGTCGAGGAGGAGCTCAACGGGGGCCTTTAGACGAATCAAAAGGTCTTTTACTGGTGGCGATAAATTAATATGAAGATACGACCTCAATGAGTCGTTTGAGGTATACATGGATGCTTATTGAGGCAAGCTTTGGGAGTTGTGCTTATGCAACAAGATTAGAGTATGATTGCATATGAGAAGTCGTAAGCTTGTCGGCGGAATGGGATTATGCAACATGCGACAAGACTATTGGCTATAGTTCATGCATTGAAGGCGATGGCGGCACTACTTGAAATGTGGTACCCGATGAAACCTTTAGAAGTTTAATGGTATATCGCGACCACAAGCCTCACGAGATTTTTACCGTAAATTTGAGATTAATACGGCTTGACTTTTTTGGTATGAGTTTCATTTTAGTATTGAGCATACCTAGAAAAATAATCGATTCTTACGGTTACTTATCTAGGATCAAGCATTTGAATACTTTTAATGGTAGAGTGATCTCTTTCAAAGGATTAAAGAGCTATCAAGAAGATAATGACAACCCGCGGCAATTGACGGCGAATGGAGTTGTACTTCTATAAATCAAGAGTTGCCTTATGTTCATTGCATGCTAACCTTGAGAATTGATATTGTGTGACCATCATGGCGAGCATAATTTGGGCGCGAGGGGGTGATGGAAGACCTATGAGTTGGTCAAGCCACTACTATTGGCTAGACATGAAGGAACAAATTAGGGCTTGGTTTCACATTGTTTGTGTCGGGCTATTAAAAGTGACCATGGTAGGTACCGGGACTATTGCAGCGATATGCCTATACCATTGCAAAGATGGGAGTGTATAAGTAGGGCATAGTCACTTTGCCTAGAATTGTAGGCAAAACACTTTCGGTGTGCATAATTGTTAACTATCTAACTTCGTCACGTAAATTTGTGGCTTTAAAGAAGATGCTAGACTGATGCTTGCATATATGAGATATTTTTTCCCTCTTTTTGGTTTGCCTTTGTCTATCATAAGTGATAGAGATACCAAGTTTACAGGTCATTTTTAGAAGGACCTTATGAAAGGTCTTAAGGTATGATTAAGAATGAGTAGTCGTAACCACCCACAAACGTATGGCCAAACTGAGAGAATCAACATGATCCTGGAAGATATGTTGAGAAGTTTTGTCCATGAATGCCAAACTTGTTGGGAGGAGTATTTGCCTTGCCTAGAGTTTGCATATAACCAGCGGCCATCATCTGAGGTTAAAGAGATGACTCCTTTGTTGCTATGATGGAAGTGAAATCCTAGAACTTATCTTTGGTATGCATAAGTATCTGAAACGATCGCATGCATGAGTATATGTTGGATGACATGAATGCAATTTTGCTTCAATGTCGACAAAACTTGCAAAGAGCGCAAGATCATGCTCAAATGTATGCTAATAAGCATAGACGTGATGGTACCTATGAGGAAGGAGACTATGTGTTCTTGAAGATTGTGTATCCTTCATCCTTACAAATCAACACCCTTAAACCGTTGGTTAAAGGTCGTGTGCCTAAGTTAACCCCGAGATATGCTGGACCTTTTAAAATTGTTAAAAGGTTAGGTACACAACATATGAGTTGGCGTTATGAGACTAATGGGATCCAACACATTTTATGTAAGCGGTAGGCGAGCTATACTAGATCTAGGACAATGCTGTTAGTCTAAGAGTATGCGCTGAGTGTTAAGCTTCTGTAGTAACACCGAATGGATTCTAGATGCTTCGTGTTGTGGGTTATTAATAGAGATATTCATAGATGCTCACAGTCTTATGGTAGACCGATCTCCTGCGTACCACTTGGGAAGCGGATGAGTTTTAGCGTTTTCCTCATTTTGAACCTTATACGAGGACAAGATAAAGGAGGAAGAGGAAATTATTCACGGTCCAAGGAGCAGAAGTCGGCGGCGAGGCAGAGATAGGGAGTTTGCAAATGCCAGCGGGTGGCACAAGGAGCGTTCAAAAGGTTATTGCCTGCTGAAATGGGTTTTAAATGGCTAATATTTCGTATGCAAAAGTGACATTTAAAAAATTATGAAGACCTCTTATAAAAACCGCTTAACCATTGTCTTGTGGGGTCGATGTGGCATCACCTCATTGATTGAGATAGTTAAAAGAAATTGAAGAGGTATGGCTGACTGATATAGGCCGCCCGGTCACAGGAAAAAGGCTCGTCCGAGGCATAGGATGCTCGATTTTAGCTCAGGAAAAGGCCCATAATCCTTGTTCCACCTATTCTTGGCCCTAGTGGCCTTATATAAGGAATTGGAGATGATTTTGGGGAACACAGTTTTGCCTCTGAAGCCAAGCAATTGGAATGTCCTGCTCTTCCTTGTTGCTTGATCTTCTGCTTCTGCGGGTTTTAGACCATTTCGAATTGATTGGGAATCAATTGGAGTTGTTTCGAATTACTCCATTATGTGGTGCATATGTAGCATAATAACGGGGGGGTTTCTTTGTGTTTTTATGCAGCTTTTCACTAAAGGTTTTATATGATTTAAGTGATGTATTGAATGGATGTACTAATGCATACATCTAGAGTGCACCATTCGAGGCGTTGATTTTTTAGCCTTTTTCAAGCCGATTACGACAACCAATGGCTCCGCAATAAAACCACTTAACGTGTGGTGCATAATGGAGCGCATGAAAGGGCCATTGATTTTAGCACTTTTCCAATGGTCGGCAACCAATAGCTCATAACAAAGAAGCCATCTTTTTGTGTGTAGCGGGTGCATAATGGGCACATGAGGCTTGAAGGGCGCATGTAGTGTAGTTTCTCGTAGGCAACATTTCTTGTATCATAACTTTTGATCGAGCTCTTGTTTGAGATGATTTTTATTGGATTTGAAGAGAAACCTCTGGGAATCTTTTTTGATAGTGTATGATATATGGATATGTTTGGTTAAGTTATCATGCTGAAACAACAATTTTTCGGCCGGGTTGGGTGGCTTTCACATCCTACCGACTAATTATCTGAGTTAAGCTGTTGGATATTGTTTTATGGCTCATTAGAATGAAGCTTGCAAAAAATTACCATGCATTTTAGATTTTGAAAATGGGTTATTCAAGCAAATTCCAAGGCTTCTAGATCCTTGTGCTAACAAGCGAGAAAAGTTTCCGCTTTGGTTTCTCACCACAGAATCCATGGAGGCCAAAGGCAGCTGTTAAATTCGGTTGAAAAATATTTGTGTATGGAATTGTTGCAAACTTTGCCAAACTTTAGAATAATGGGATCGTCTGCTTTCTATCTTTATGGTAGCGTTTACTTATGTTCTATTTGTTTATTGTAGTCAAATTCAAAAGCTCACGGTGATGAAGCCTCGAGTAATTTCTGTTTTTGGTTTTGAATTCACAAAATTTTTTTATCCTGCGAGGAAGCGTCCTAAGGCTGAAGGGAGCCAAATTTTTGCAACAAACCATTAACATCGACATATAAAAATTCGATCTGACACATAACAACCAACACGCTATGACCGTTGGCGTGCAACCAACACATAAGCACCATTGACATTAGTGCTCTGATCATTGGGTCAACACATTTCAAATTAAATTCCTTAAACCCCTTTGGTTTTGGGTGCATATTCACCGCGGGGGTGGCGTAGGCGTGAGAGCCCTCATAATTGTATTTTACTGCAGTAATCCAACACCATATAGTATTAAAGCGAAATCCATAGTATTTTGCGAATCTTATTGCTCTGATATAGCAAATTTTGTGCTGCATACCCCTGGCTTGAGGAACTTTCACGTCTGATTGTAGATTAAGGAATAGGGTGAATATGCTTATCAGCATATAAGTTGCACGGTCACCCGTGTGAATATACACCCCAGCCAAAGGGGTTTAAGGGGGTTTGTTTTAAATGTAATTGAACTAATATTTCAGACCAGTAATAATCAATAATGAATATAATTGATTATTAATGTCGATGGTGTTAATGTTAATTGATATGATGAGAGATTAAATACATATTAGATATTAATAGTTTGTGTTAACTAATAATTCCTCCCGTTCTTGGAGCATTAAGTGACTTCTCTTTGAGCTTATCGCACTCTTGCGGTATTGAGTTCTTAATGATGGTGAGATTTAGGCTTAAAGAGGCGATCACGGGGATGATAGCGATTGTCAAATTAGAGTTCTAAAGGAACTCACAGTTGAGGGGAACTTTGGGAGTTCTAGGTAGCACAATCGGATCTACTTTCTGTAGGCTGTGACAAGATGTTCTTATGAACTGACATGCACCATATTCCTTTGAGCGCCCTCTCCGTTTTCACTGTCGCTTCAAGCTTGTTTTTGCTCGCCATGGCCGCCTCCACTCGCTTTACTACTACGCATACAACCATGCCAATGGATGCTGCCGCCTTCATCTTGGTGAATTTTTCTACAACCACTACCCCTGCACCTCTACAAGGGATCAATCGGGAGGTTGCATTGAGGGTGGGTCTTGACCTCTTTGCGAATCAAGCCCTCCCAACTCCAAATCCAGTGCAACTCCGTCATTTTGTGGCCAATTTGGTTAGGACAAACACTAGCTACCAGACCTTTGTGGATGGTACTAGGATTACCCTCAATCAAGCTCTCCTTACTCAGATGTTTCATTTGTTTAGAGGAAACGGTCAGATTTACAGGATCATGATGTTATTGCTTATGCGGAAGTTCCTTATCCTGCCACTTCTACCAAATTGACAAATTTCGCTAAGCCTTATAAACTTTTTATCAAGTTCTTATGGTGCAAATTCTTTGGCCATTCCATCAAAAACACGGACATCAACTGGTATTTCTTTAACACAGCCATTGTGGCTATCCACTTAATAAGCTCCATTGACTTGCCTTAGCTCATACTTTAACATGTCATGAACGAACTTGGAAAACACCAAGTTCCAATACTGATTGTGTTATGGGTGCTCATTTCTAAGCTGTTATTGCAAATTGCCTTCTAGCTCCAAGCACGATCTCAGCGTCTCAGCTGGCCTTTCCCTCTCAAGCATCCAGTCGTATTCCCTTCAAAATCACAGCTATCAGAGAACTTATGGAAGAAAGATTACAACCTACTCAACCGCAAATTATTAGGGAAGAAGTGGGGATGTCGCCTCCTCCCAAAAGTCCTAAGGTCATCCCAATTTCTTCCTCCTTAGTCTGACAAGGCTAGTCCATCTGAACATTAATAGCTCTCTCAGGCCTCAACCCCGCATGTTGGCTAATTTTTCGCCCCTCAGCCCTCCAGGCAGGCATTATATGAATATGAGCAGAATGTTGCCACTTGTACTCTACAACTTCAGGCATCACATGACAAACTTATGAATGGTATCAAAGATCATATTGATTCCTCTGATGCCTTGAGAAAAGAACTCTAACATGTCACTACACACATGACAGTCCTGGAAGAATAGCTCCAAGCAAAACATGAGGACCTTTTGACTACCCATGAGGCACTCCGAAAGGAATAAAATGCTCTCACCGCTCTTGAGGTTCTCCACGCTCCTCTCCAAACTCAAGTCGCCACCCTCACGGTTCAACTCCATGCAAAGGAACAATCTCTGTTGGAAGCCATGGCCCTCTACAAAGGCCTCCAGACAGAGTTCAATGCTCAAGAACATGCTAACAATCAGTGTTAGGTCCGCATTTCTCAACTCGATGGCTTGTTGGCTGCCGCCCAACATCAGAACCAATCCTTAGATGCTCAATAATGATGCAGAAATAGCTGGCCTTCAGCTTCAGGTCTCCTCATTGGGTGCTTCTCCTTCTCATGCCTCTCACGCTCAAAGAAATTTCAAAGAGCTCAAGCACATTGTTGCCGAGAAGGATAGTAAGATTTAGGACCTGACCAATCAACTTCATCAAGCTATGCAATCTGCTAGAGAAACTCATCAACACACATAAAGTTACATTGTTTTGGATGCCATAATCAGTCAAGACTATCCTTAGACAATGGGCTACCTCGAGTATGTCAAGTCTTGGTGCCACACTTTTCTTATCCGGTGGCTCCGTGCCTCTGGCTCTGTTGATGGCCTGTTGACCATCAATGATCTTTTGCGGTTATGGCCTAGCCTTATGGTCGACGACAAAGGTATTCTTTGTGCCTTACTAAATTATCAGTTGCTCACCTTTAAGAATCTAGATTTCTTTATTCTCTGCACTGTTCAACCCATGGCCTATGTCAAGCATGATTTTTATCTTGCACATTCTCAAGATAAGTTTTCTGAAGGCCGTCCTTCTGCAATCAGTGGAAATGCGACAACCGTTTAGTTACTCCAAAAAGAGAACAAGTACCTTTCTGATCCCTCATGGGTTGCTGCTGTACAGACATAACATATGCCAGAACTTGTTTCAAATCTGAATCTTTAGATTCTGGAAGTCCTTCAAGTTGTTCAAAAACACTTGCATGAAGATTATGGGATTAGCTATGCGCAAATTTTTCTGCAACATCTTGGTACCTTGAATATCCTTCCCTCATATCTCGATAATCAAATGATATCTCTACAATTGGGAACCTTCTCCCTAGACACTTTGCTACCTCCTCAGGCCTGGAAAACTCTTCGCAAACAATTGGATCCAGAACTTGTTGCAAGCTTCAAGGCACGATTGCAAAAAGACATGATGCATCCACCTCCATACAATGACAGTCCTTATGCTTCTCGTGGCGCCCCTCCTCGTCGCGAGTATTTTACTATGGATTGGTGCTCTTCCTTTTGGAAACGGACATTGGCAACTCATGTAGAGTGGACACCTACGCATATTACCACGAGTGTTCGTTGGGACCCTCATATTCTGCGCTGTCATATTTGGCATGATAGTGCCATCTTGGGCAACACCAACAACTGGATCTATATTCCCGATGACAAGTCTTAGACAACCTTTGCTAATCGTATGCAGGTTGATTTGTTCTTAGCAAAGCTGTCGCTTCTTAGACCCTTCTGTCACCGGCTGGTTTCTCCTTGTTGCATTTCTCGAGGTTCTTGAATCGAAAATGACCCATTTTTTATTGCAGTCCAATGCCGAAAATGTCGGTGCTTTGTCTGGAAAACACTTCGCCCGGAGAGAGTGTTAATTTGTGATGGCACTCGCCGGTGCCGAAAGATGGTTCAATCAGGTTTTCTTATTGATGTCACCCTTGCTCACGGGAGTAGGCCATGCCGAGCTCTTAAACAACATCGGCATCCTAAGAGCGGTTATTATAGCAGTCAAAGCCCTCCGTGATCAAGATGATCTCGCCAACTGAGAATTTTCCTCGGAGATGGTACCCCTTTGTTTTCCTAAATTGTTGTTTTGGTGGGGTGGAATTATTGTCACTTATTGCTTAAAGGTACATAACTATTTTAAGGTATGAAAGGGCCTAGAGGCAAAAATAGCGTCCATGTCAGAAGTCAAGACCATGCCATCAAAGAGGAAGAGACCAAGAGAGCCCACGGCATGAGGATGCCACGACCTTGGAGCATGAGCCTCATGCAGCACGAATCACGACAACTAGGACTAAGATTCCAGAAGTCATGGAAGATTCCTGCGCTGCTATCGTGAGGAGAAATATTGGGATCGGGCAACCAATATACTCCGGAGGTGGTAAACGCACGCTATTTTGGATCCAAGTGCATTTGTACTAGAATATCAGAACCTTAGAACTAGAAGCTTAGACAAGACTTAATACTCTCTTATTTTCTCGTCTTTGCATTCTGCGAGACTCCATGTTTAATTCTTCTTTTTGCAAAATCCTGCGTGACACTTTAAACTCATGACTTACATGCAGCGATCCTGAGGTCCTCCGCAGGAGGGCTGTCTTAGAGCTATCGGAACCAGGATCGAAACAAACATCAAACATGTTGATTGCAAATTGATAGAAACCCCTCGCCTTTTCATGTTTTTTTGCAGAAAAGATGATGCAATAACTCATAAACTTGTCTTTTCCATTTCGAGGATATAGTCTTTGACCATTTTGATTTCATGGATTAGGTTTCTTTCCTTTGCCCATGCTGAGGTCACAATGGCAGAAGTAAAGCACAAGTTACACTAACAAAGTCAAAAGAATTTTAATTAACCTGGAGTATTTTTATAGATGATAACATTTAGGTGCGAAGTGCGGCCGAGAATTTGCGAGATAGATCATTATAATGCAAGCATTCCATAAAAGTGACAAGCAACGCCATAAACTAAAATAGCTCTTGGGGATCCTGATGGATTCAAATCCCATAAAATAAAATGTTATACTGTTGTCTTATATCCTAAATTTATTGTACATACATATGAATTGCTACCTTTATGTTTGTACACTTGAACAAACATGCTCCACATATGCAACATCTACGTATCAATCCTGGCATGTTGTTCTATCCTCCTCTGTGTATTGCCTTAAATTTGGTAAGTCTAAACTTTAAAAGATAGTTCTCAATGCCCTGAACACACTATGTTAGGCCACTAACATGCATGTCAATTTGGCCAAGATTAAGGTAGTCCTATTATCATCCTCACGCCAGCCAAGACCTCCCTCCTTCAATTATTAGGCTGAACGCAGGCACCCGTCGAGTATTTGTGCATAGAGTTCCTTCTACAATGTCTTGGAACACTTAAGCTAGAGGTTAAAGCGGCCGTGGTGGAAGGCACTATATATGCAATGCAAAACCATGACCCGCAGTAGGCTATATGAAGTTAGCCCATGGAACCTACACCGTTTAAAGTCTTGGTGGAGCATGTCCTTCTATATGGGGTCAAAGTATGGGACTCGTTAGTATCCCTTACTACCTGGAATGACCTAGAACAAGTGTAGAAAGCCTTCCTCGCACATGCATTAAGAGTGAAGCCCACGGTCCCATATCAAATCTTGTTGTAAGAGACGAGTTTTTGGCCTCTTCAAAGGGAAACCCTTGATTGCCACATCGTCTATTTTCAAATGGTGGTCAATATGGACTATGCTCGCCTCAAGGCCCGTTGGAAGGAAAGGAGAGGCTCGATGGCTGTGACCGAAATGTCTTGAGGAGCACATGTGTGAGCAAGGTGGCGGAAATGACTTGATGTAGTACCTTGATCCTCAACAAGCTTTGGATGCCAGCACCCTTGAACAGATCAAGACAACACATTATTAGCACCATATAAATCCTGCATTGAGATGGGGCTCGCCAATGCCTACACCGCACTTCCCGTGCTTTATGAAGGTCAGGTATTTACTTTAGTTTTGCCACCCGGTATTATCGCATCTCCGAATCGAAGGCAGTGAATGGATTAAGGGGCCATGGCGGGCGAGGTTTATCGGTCTTTGCCGGAGATGGATTGAAGGCAGGTGCCATACAACTGCGAGCCGTCCAACATATGAACAAATCTCGACACATTATGTTGAGTTAATCAAAAATTGACTAACCACTCCATATTGCTGTGAACCACGGCTTTGAGTGCGGATGGGAATGGAGTTACGTCGTGCATAATTATTTTTCTGCGGTATAAAGTTTAAAAATCACGTATTTTAGGTAAAAAACATATTTCATTATTTTCCCTCGTAGAAATTGTCGGTTTAAACTTCTGGCAATTTGTGTGTGTGTGTGTGTGTGTGTGTATTATTATTGTGTGTGTGTGTGTGTGTGTGTTTTTACTAATAATTTTTATTAGCCCGAAGTAGCTATTTAAACTGCGTAAAGCGAAAGCGAGAGATTTTTGCTTCAAAAAAAAAAAGCCGATTTTTTCTAGTAGCCAGTAAGGTACATTCACTTACCAGCGGAAAAAGTTTACATGGCAATTATTCATATATCTTGAGGAAAAAAAGGGCCAAATTTAGTTAGATTTTGTTTGCATTGTTTCTTTATTCTAGGTCTCGGTAAGGAGTCTATGATCAGACCCTTGCGGTGCCCCCCTCCATCGAGGGGCATGGCGATAGCCGGCGTCCTTGTTCCTGGACGAAGCCGGACTTATTTTAGTAGATAGATGAAGTTATATAGTTGTTTATGCGCCGAAACAGCGGTTCGCATAAAGCCCGAAGCTTATTTCTATTTATCGCGAAAGCAGTTCGAGGTTTAAACTACGTGAAACAAATTGAAGAAAAAGTAGTAAAGCAGAAACTGCTATTTATTACCGCGAAAAAAGTTCGCGTAAAGCAAAAGCAGGAGAGTTTAAACTTCGCGAAAAGTTCGACGTTAATTTTTCGCGTGTGCGTATACATACCAAGTTAATGTAGTGTTGTTATTGCCATGTATTGAGTATAAAACATATACAATATTGAAGACCTATCCACCGGTGGATGTTTAAAATCATGCATGGTTGAATCGATGCCATGGAACCAACTATGTTCTCAGACACACACCTAATATGTATACATATGTTTGGGATGCATGTTGTAGCATGCGGGTTTGTTGGGCATCGCTTGTACTATATTTCCTCGAAATCTTTCCAGGGGAGGGAGATGTCGTCTAACATTAACTTCGGTGATTCCCATGGTTCGTCTTGGTGGACGGCCAAAATCATTCAGTTATTCAAATTCTTCATAATATGAAACCCAACACTGGTTGGGTTTGTAGCGAAGTCCGGTATTTTACATGGATATTGAATGGGAACAAGAGACAAGTGTATGTGTTGTATGAGACATCTGAGTGATGGAAAATATGAACGCCGTGTTAACTAGTAGCCATGGTAAATGAAAGATGGAGAACAAGAGAGGTTATATCCACAAATCACGAGGTCCAACAAATCCGGGTAAACTGGGCACTGGATGGAAGAGCAGGTGATGAAAGATGATGAAAGAATTGCGGAGATATTTTTATGTCGAGCATCATAGTTTCTAGAAATGGTATCTTCTGATAGCATTTCATGGTGACGGTCGTGAAGTGATGATAAGGTTTAAAACGGCCCTGTCGGGAGAACTACTCATCTTTGATGCTCTAACAAACCCGATTTCACTTCAATTTCCCAATGATGCATTCGGTGGCGCTGCGAAATGGTGCAAACGATGTCAGTTACCCTGAGCATAGATCAAACTAGTATGGGCTCAGGATAGTCTTACCCAGGATTGGATCTCATCCTCTGCGGGATCCGGCGGGACTCTACCTCCTCGGGGATCCGTAGTCAACGAATCCCCTCCACAGGATCGCATTAACTAGCGAGTTAAAGGCTAATGTCACGGAGTTTCTAGGCTATTTTTTGGCGGTTGGGTAGTGCCATTCTTTCGGCGCTCGCGCACCTCTCAGCTGCTACTTGATCCCTATCCTCAAGTTGATTCCGACCATCCATGCACTGAGATCCCATCCCGTTAGTGGAGGATCGGGCAAGAAAAAAAACCACAAAAGTTGCAGATTTCCACTATAAGGGTTAAATTTCGCTTGGCGATTATGCGATTAAGAGGATCCCGAGGTCCTGGGAGTTTAGATTATACAGGGATCCTGCCTTCTAGGATCAGATCAACCGGGATCCACATCTGCAGGAATGGCCCAAATCGCGGGGCGTAGTATCCTATGCCACTAGTATGTGGGGCTAACACCTCCCATATATATTAGGTCAATGTTAGGTACGCAATGTTTTTGCAATATATGCGCGGTAGCACCGAAGAAGATACAAGACTCATTGCTTTGATAAAAAAAGTTGTCGCTGCGTCACAGCTTCAAAGAAGAATGGAGACTCATTTAGCGTTAAAAAAAGTTGTCTTTCATCCGCGATACTTTGCTTATGTTTGACATGGTAGAAAAATTCGCTGATACGTAAAGAGTTAAATTATTCAAGATTAATGATCAATTATTAAGCGGTTTTTCGGCTTATCGTGATTAGATATCTAGGAACAATACCTTTGACTAAAATATGCATTGGACGTGGCCTTTTTGGACATCACTAAAATGAACTTCGTGGCGTTGAGCCCGACTCTGCCTCAATATACGCGAGCTCCAGCCAAAGATAAGCGTCATGAACTCTCCCCAGAGCATCTATAGCACGCGTCCTTTGGCCTTTAAGGCGGTAGTATCATAGCCGAATATCAAAATACATATCCAAAAGAGCCAAAAGGCCGTCCCAATGCATATTTCCAGCGGTGGAGAATCTAATATCCATGGTAGATGGGTGTTTGGGTGACTCGAGGAAATCTGACCAGTTGCCATCCATGAGCCTTGGCGTGAAAAATTTGTGGAGCGAGGTAAAAATCACGCTCGTGAGGTTTAAATAAAAGGCCTTATTAAAATCTTCATGATGAAAAGCGCAGGCGAGTTGCAATGCGTTTGAAAAAATGTGCTTCCGTCCTTGATTCAAAGCCACCGCAGTAGGAATTGGGTTTGAGCAAATGTGCCGAATCGCTCCAGATTTAAGTACACCTGAGGCGGATTACAATCCCAGTGGGTTTGAGCAAAGATACGTGCCAAATCTTGATTGAAGAGAAAGCAAACCTGGGGCGGATTCAAGAGGAATCCACCCAGTCACCTGGCGATATGCGCAAGGATTTTTGCAATTCAGGGGCCCCAAGTTTCTTCCACATCGGACCACGGGAATAGACCCGCAGGAATAAAACAAGCGAGAGAAGCATAAGATAAAATGAGCGGTCTTGATGGCTGGAAATACCGATAGAGCGGTTAGCAGCGGAGTTAGGGTAAGAATTTTGGAAGATTATGGAAACCGAAAAGATGATATCCTTTTTTATCTTTTACATAAACAATCAAGTGCCAAAAGCCATTTTTTAAAATTTGTTGGCTAATGGCAATGGGTTTGAACAAGCTCCTAATTTGTATAACTATTGTCAAGTTTGAATGCTCAATTGCGTAGATCAGAATTGGATGGTTAAGATTGGGTCACTTTATGATGGTCTTCAATCATAGACCCGCACCTAGTCTGAAGGAAGGAAGCTTATTCCCAGTTTCCTTCTTTTACTATATCAGGCAATCAAGGCAATCAATTCAACACGTAGGATGTTCATGCAAAGAGAAATACCTGTTTTTTTTTGGGTGATATGCGGAAATCAAGAGATATTTATGTGCAATTTTCCAACCAAGGATCATTTTTTTCAACATATCACGTTGATGGACCTTATCAAGATGTGAATTCGGCGGGGATATAAGCAGGGGGGCGATGAGTTGATTACATCATTGATAAGGCAATGGAAATGCAGTGTGGTAATGCGTGGATTGCGGCGTGGCGATTAGGATGTCGCGAGAGCCCGGATGACTACTGCCCAGAGAGCAGGATGAGGAGCACGAAAACGCAATCGAAATCCAAAAGTGGTTTATGTTTTGAGATCTTGGTATTTGCAACTGGTCTTTGTATCGAGTCTCGGACCACCATGCTTTGTGTGGAGTCAATTTACTGTGAGGAAAGAGCGGTGCATCGTTACCATGCAGACCGATGGCAACCTCGTCATCTATGATAACAAAAATGTCGCCAAATGGGCCTCCAATACCAACCGCAAGTCTGACTCTTACTCGCTCCAAATGCAAAATGATGGCAATGTGGTTATCTATACTTCCCAGCACGTTGCCATTTGGGCCACCAATACCGTTCAAAAATAATCTTCTAACTTACCTATTGTCTTAACATATATAATTATTAGGGGGAGGAATCTTTGGTCCCGCAAAAGCAGGGGGCCTGCTTCTTCCTCCTTCCTCGCGACCACCAAATAATCGACAAGCAAGCTAAACCAGGGAGGGCCCTGCTTTTCGTCGTGACCACGGAATAATCGACAAGCAGACTAAACCGGATAAGGTTGAATTCATAGAGCAGACATCCAAAAGACCGGCGTTTTTTGGGGTCTGCCGCTGTAGCCAGGGATGATTTTGCAGATGGAGACATCTGTGCAATAGATTCAGCAGCTTCCGGAATGGAGTTACGACATGCATAAATAAGCTTTCTTTAACTACAGGTTGAATTCAAGGGCGCAGAAGGTATGTCAAATCCGAGTTCTTGTGGTTCCTCTTTCTGTATTTTTTTGATGCAAGCTTTCCAAAATGATTTCGATTCTGTAGTTTAGGTTGAAGGCACACTGTTGCTTTCAGATTCTTATATCTAATCTTAGTTAAAAACTACCTGAGTTAGACTTCCTGTACCCAAGACGCAGCATAGGCTATTTGTTTTTTGGCTCTATATTGCATTACTGCAATGGAGAAACTTCAAACCTGTTGAAGGTAATTCCCTCTGCAGGGATATGTTTTCATACTTCTACTTTCTTCCTGTTGATCTCTACCAAGGGAGGCATTAGCATGAGAACAAAATGTCTAATGCCATAAAAGGTGCTGACATTATTATCTATGAATTTCTACCAAAGGGTGCATGCGTTGCCCTTTGTTGTCAAAGAAGAAAAGATGGTCCAAAACCCATCTCGCCCGTGCTCATTGAAAGAGCATTTCTGATTTGCTTCTTAAAACCAAAAGTTCTTCCATGGATCTAGCTGCTTGGTATAGAACTGTTGACATCCCGGTTTCCTGACTTTGCAGCTCTTCATTTGGTTTTTTAGATTTCACATCTGAAAGTGGTATAACTCTCGTTAAGCTTTGCCAATAGCCTAAAATTTGTTAGATGCATGCAAATCTTTGTTAACTTCATGTTGTATTATGTGATAGTGAACAATCAGCATCAAAGGCTTGGCGTTAGAAAGCAGCTGTAGATGTTGCTGTTCTTTATATTTCTGATTATGGATTTAGTGACCCGTCTTTCCCAAGTAAGTATTCCCTTTCATGTCATTTTGAACTTATTACATAGAACAATGGCTTATGTATAGATTTATTATCTTTGAGGAAGCATAAATGTTATTCATGGATCTTTGTCATTGAAACATCACACGGGAACTTCGTTGCTTGGACCAAATTGTATACTTATTATTATTTTAATCCAGGCTGCTCCACAGAGACATAAGTTATCCACATCATTGCATTTATAGACTGCATGTCATAGTATTCTGTCGAGGATTTGAAAATGGAGTTTCTTGCTTTCTGACGGGCACTTTGGCAAGGAAGAGTTGACAAAGCGAGATGTGGGAGTTGAGATCATCGATTTGAGTTCGTGGACACACAGGAATTAGTGGAAACAATAGGAAAGAATGGTGCTGTAGTTGTAATGGCACCGCAAGTTCTGGATCTGCTAGTGCAATAGTCAGCACATTATGGCCATCTGTAAAAGGCAAGCCCAGGTAATATATAGAAGCGAGAACATCATGTTTCTGTTTTTATATTATTCTCTCTATACAGCACATTTCCCCATGTTTTTTTTCTAGTTTGCTATTAAAAGTGCAAGTCATATGACGTATCTTATCCCTAAGTGTCATCTATGCTTCCTTCTGCCATAATTTTCTGCATAAGGCATCTCATGCAGCCAAACTCTTGGTTGCTGGGACGTGCAGCAGCAGGTATATCTGGCATGACCTTGTGACTTTACAGTATGTGGCTACCTGGTTTTACAGTATATGAATATCATAACTTATGATTTGTTTGAACTTAGATAAGGCTAGTCTGATCTTCTGCATGGTCATGTTTTGGTGAAAAGTTTAATTGTATCTCAATTCGGTCTCTCTGGTGCAATATGCAGGGGAAATTTTGATAATCCAAAGCCTCTTGCACATCCTTTTCTGGTTTGTCAGGAACCAAAAATCATTTCAGTTGGGGCGATTTATGTGCCCTTCTATGCACATCCCCGTAAGGATATGTGATATAGGAAGTTATTAAACACATAATAATGGTAGAAGGCATGCCACAGGTTAGGAAAAATGTATTTATTTGGGCCTAGTTATTTCTTATACTTTATTTACAGTAGTTATTTGGACATTAATTTACAGGTGTGCTTTTGTGCAGTGTCTCATCTATACAACAAGCAATCCGTGCTCATCTATACAACAAACTGTCAGGTGCGAGTGTTCGAGAAGGACGGATGCATCAATAGATATTACAAATGATAGCAGTTCTATGACAAGCGCTGGCTTGCACAAGGGTGACTTTCAGAACTTGTGGCAATTTATTTGCGAGTTCGGAGTGACATATATCCACGACCAAGATGAAGCAAATGGCAAATGTATAGCCTTGCAAAAATCAGCAGGAGATGCTTTTATAAAAACCATGATTTGTTGTTGCCAAAGGCTTCGCTTTGTTGTGGTCATTTTGCATTTGAGGAAAAAAATGTACAACATTATAACCTTTGGATTGTAGCGAACATATACTCAATAAAACAAATTGTAACCTACGCCCGATTTTTATTGGCCATTTGAACTCAATTAACAAATTAAAACCTTAGCATTTGTATTGGCAGCTATAGACAATTAAAGACAAATTACAAATGTTTGTGAATCAATTAAGACACGGTAGTAATTTTGTACCAATGTCTTAAGCACACTTGCACGGAAGCTAGAATAAACTATTCATATTTATGAACATAATGCAATGATTCCTTCAAGTTAGTATATCCCACGAAACTGACGTTTACTTTCAACCCTAAAACTCACACCAAGCAAAAATGCACGCAGCTCAACATCCTATCACTTCCTGTACCAATGCCTTAGGCACATTTGCACGAATTCAAAGCAAATTATTCATATCGAACACACATTGCAATGGTTCCCTTTGCAGCAATTACCCATAGTAACAGAAATGACAAGTCCATGATTCTCACATATCGATCCTTTCGGCTTCAATGTTTTCCGCGATAAACTAACACTTTCAAGCAAATTTCAATTTCTAGCACTTCATTCCTTTCCGCTAACATTTTAAACACCTTCTATTATGCCTTTACTATCCATTTCAAATTCTCTATCAAACACCTATGTGTACACCCCTCAATGAATCCCTCTGGAACAATGCTTAACACCTAAAGTTCACACACGAATCACTAGCACAAAGCAACCACAAACACACCTAATGCGCTTCATCAATATCAAAACCTTCTAAGAATGCATACATGCCTTGCACATATTGTTTAACTTCTAACCAACCCATTGACCCGGACCTTAAGAATCTCGCACTCCAACCATCATCAACGAACTTAGATAAAATAATATAAATAAACCCTCAATATTATTACTCAGTAAGATCTCTTCACCTTACCACTATCAATCCTCATTACCAAGTTCAATATCTGGATAACCACAATACATAATGCGTAAAGATTTTATTTCGTAGCCATCTTTGACTCACTAGAGAATATTAAAAGCAATCATAGAAGATTGGCCCGATCTAGAGTGCGACGTGACCATTCTACGCAGGCAATAGTGTAGAATAAATAATGGTATTTTCCCTTTCACAAATCCGGAAGTAGAATCCTTGCTTAAAATATTGCCATTACTTAGGAACCATATTGCCTAAATGATTCATATATGTGTAGATAATTGGTTGAGGAAGCTTAAGGTGTTCCAAAATTTTAGTGTGTTAGTACCTTATATTTTTAATATAAGGGTCTTGAACTAAAATATTTGTAATACCTTAGATTTAATACCCACATAAACATTTTAAAAGTAGAAATAACTTCTTTTGCCACATGAACCACATCAAATTCTATAAAAGGATTCTTATCATCACAGGCCACCTTCATACACATGGGGTGGGAAGAAAGCCGGCGGCGGCCTTGGCACTTGCTGTCGCTTCTTGTATTTATAATAGATAGTATTTTTACGTCATGCCACATTGGCAACGTCCATGAGGACATATGATGGACATAATACCAATGTGTTATGGCCTATAAATACTATGTATCTATAATTCAGACTATTATGTATGTATAACCTTCAAAAAATAAAGGTACTCGAAGAAGAAAAGGGAAAGTATAAATACTATATCTATCATTGAGATGGTCTAAAATACCTCCATGCCAATGTGATATGACCTATAAGTATCATGTATCAACTCTTTTAATTTGGGTTTTTCCGGTTTGGCTAAAAACTTTTTTGGATTTTTTGAAAGTTGATTTTTCTAAGGTTTTAAGAGTTTTGGCTCGAGGAAAAAATTCCGTTGTCTAAAATGAAAATTTTGTAGTATGATTTATGCATTAGGTGTTTTTGCACCTTAAATAGTTTTTTCTTTCGTGCATGCCCACAACCTTTCCTCCTCCGGCATTTTTAGATGCGGTCTTGAGATGGGGCGTTGAATGGCTTGAAGTACCTAAACACAAAACAATAGGCCTACTAGGAGTTGCATGCCGAGAACCTGGCGCGAGCTTTGGTATGCTTGAGGTACGACATTTTGTATACCAGTGCTGGATAGACCAAAAATCTTGAATTGCTGCGGGGAAGGTAGCAGTTTTCTAAGACTCTTAGTTTATTTCCTGGCTTTGCCATTTGTTGCATCGTCTTGCGTCTTGGAGTGCATGCGTAGACAATGGAGTACTTGTTTTCAGCTTCTTATATAGAGCATTGTAGCCGCGACGCCGGCCTCTTTCTTCTTAGCTCTATTTGAGCAAGAACTTCGATGTCTCAGTCTGGATGGCGGCAAAATGCGATGCAATGATAGCTTTGGAAGGCTTGGCTGGATTTGGCAGGAAAGAGGGGCACGGAATGCGGGTCTTATTTAGATCACTGCGGGCTTTTGGCATCTTCTTTCCGGGCCTTTGTCCCTTTACAATCTTGGTGATAAGTATGAACATCAATAGATATGTGTCTCACTTACCTCTGCGGGAGGTTTAATATGCTTCAATCCCGAATGATCAAATGCCAAAGCTAAGATTAATTTGTATGTGCTTAACCATCTTGAATAGTGGATCAATATCCCACGAGGTTATGCGGGAGGCGGTTTTGTACTTTATGGGTGTCTGTGTGGACATTGTTGCTTATATCCAAAGCAGGCGGGGCTTTCGGGGTTTTTGCTAGCATTAGCGGCTTAAATTGCGTTCCACCCTTTGTATTGATTCAACAACGGGATGTTGGGCACAAGTTCTATAGGTGTTTTTCTTGACTATAAAGATTATATAAACTTCTATGAAAGCTATTGTTATGGGGTAACAAAATGGCTTCAACCATGCTGCGGAGATGTTCCTTGCCAATTACTTGAAGCTTGGTGGCCTGTTTTTCCAAGTAACTCTGCTATTCCATGTTCTTTTGCGGTATTGATAGGTTTATCCTATTAGGTAGCATGAGCTTTTATTACATGCTTGCTTAGAGGATTAAGTGTAGGGCAACAAGAAGCATGGGTCATAACTAACTAGGGGAAATTTACTTACGCTCTGCGCCTGTGCATGCCGGGGCAATGGGAGCTATTTTTTGAAAATCTGAGGCATAGATATGAATTCATTGCCGAAAGGAAGGGCTCCAGTAGTGCGTTAACCATTGAGATGGGAGTTTGCCGTAGAGGCATTATTATGAGATCATATTAGTTTGGCAGTATTAATGTACCCTTATAGTTACCAGTTCCATGCTTGAGTGCAATGCAAAAGGTGTAGGCAAAAGGTGTCATATAATATGACTCCGGTTTATAACATGACTCAGTTTGTCAGTTGTATATGGGCTACAAGGGTTTTAGAAAAAGCCATCAAGATAACCTTAGCAGCTTCATTAGGGACCCGGCCCATTTACCAACTCCATAAGACTTGGTTGTCTTACCATTAAAATTTGGGTATCTTACAATCCATGTCCTTAAATTTTGTAGCGGTTATTATGGTACAAGGAGTTAGTTTGGAATGTAGAGTCGGTGGGCCTGAGAAATTCGATGAGATATAATATTAGGCTGCGAGCTATAGGTTGAGATATAGTATTGAATAAAATGATAGAAGCGGGAATTTGAGCCTTTGGTATCCTTTTTGACACATTGTGTTTGGAAAGACTTTGGCATGAATCCATTTTCCCTTCATTAATAATCAATATTCTTCCTCTCCAAGATGATGAATATGATTTCATTTAGTTTTAAGTCCTGATTGAAAAGTTTCAAACAATGGATTAGAATGTATTTGCCATATCTTTTGCATCCATTGCTTTCGGCATATACCCTCCTCCCTCCTCCATGTAGCCCACGTTTCATCACGGGTCCTTCCTCCTAGACCATACCCAATGTTTATAATTTGGTTTCATTTGGTTTCCGGCAATGATCAGCACATGGCAAGTAAACTCATGCATGATGAAAGCACAAAGTCAAATTCGAACTTCGAACTGCGTCCTCAAGGAGAGCTATACTTGGGGCGAGTTAGCACATTACTTGAGATACCTATTACTATCTCTGTGCTTGCACCAATGAATACAAGCCTTGAGGCCAAAGCTGCCCGGTTGCCAAGCGATTTATAGTACCCAATATTTATTTATGTAACTATAATGGGGATGCATATAGTTGTGGTTGCTGTTAACAATATCTCTAGCTTTCATGCATGCAAACTATCTATTTTAACAGATGACCATATTACTTAGTCCTACAGATAAATACAAACTATTAAGTGATGTCATTGCATACGTGTTATCTGGTTGATGTTTGCAACTATAAAATGCTTTCTTTTTACTATGCTTGTTCGAACAATTGCAATTGATATATTCCGTGTTCTCCAATATGACGTAAATATTGTATAAAATCAAATAATACCACCATTATAAGTACAATATATATTCCATACAACTTTCAAAATTTTCAACATTTGCTTTTAATGCCACTATTGTCAAATCAATTCAACATTAGCTTTCTTGCATTTCTCTCTTAGTCACCTTCCAAGGTTAGCAAGGTATTATAGAATATATTTATGCCCGGCAACGCCGGGCACCCGTTACTAGTCTATCATTAAGATGGCTTTGAGACCATTATGTAATGTATAATCCTCAAATAAATATTTGGGAAAATAACTTCGAGTTCCATTTCTATTTTTGTATGCATTTTTCATATAGTTTTTATTTTAGATGAGGTATTCCCGAAGGTGTACTAATGCATATATATCTTATATGGGGTGCATATATGCTTGCATTATCTTTTGTCAAATCTTCTAATAGTTTAACCTTGTATATTCTATTGACATGATCAATGATCAAGGCATTGCCTCCCTAAAAAACCTTAAAAGAGTGAAAAGATTGATAGGCATGACTAGTTTTTTTTCGTTTTTTGAGGATGCACATCACTAATTTCGCATATATCATCAGTCTCATCACAAAACTTACTCAGATAGGAGTAGTGGCAACAAAGGAAGGAAGGTTCTTTTATATAGATCGCGGAGGCCAATGCGACCTCACGGAGGACCTACTTAGTCGCGACAAGCCCATTGCTGCAGTTAAGCCTAGGAGGCGAGTAAGCAGCAACAGCTGTGGCGGTACAGCCGCAAATATATACATATACACATGAATTTCCGGCACCTGGTGGGGCCGAAGGAAGGTGAGTCCGCCCCAGTCAAAACCTCACGGAGGGTAGGGCCAAGGATGGCCCGGCGGCGTCTTGAGTAGCTCGTGCGAGGCGGTGGTCGCACCAAAAGAATGTAGCGAGCCGAATCGACTATAGGCTAGGCAGCTGGAAGGCATGGCTTTCATCCTCAACAACCCGGCCAGTAATCACCCGACAAAGCTGTCTGGTAGCGGTTCTCCAACCCGCAGGCGAGTCTCAAGCGAAGATGGTGGGCCTCTGTTCGAATGGGCCTTTGTGATGATCCTGCAGCCTTCATGGAGGCAAGCGGAGCGCGAGGTAGAGGCTGGAGCCTCCCGAGGCCGGTGGGAGTTTATGTCTTTGTTTGTAGTGTGCCATCTTTGCATTCCGGAGCATGGTGGTCCCGGAGCTTCCCGAGGGAAACAAGAGTTCAAGTACCCCCTCGGCCCTATCGTGGCATGCATGTGCACCTGGGCGCACCCATAATCGCGTCGTTCGGCCAGCGCCCGTGCCCAGGCTCTCTTGTCCCTTCAACAAGTCGGTGACTGCGGGCTCCTTAAGCCCGCAGCGTAAGCCAAGTCGCGGGGCCAGGAGTGTAAATACATGCTAGCCACCTTAAGAATAAACAATGTGTGTCTGTCGAGGGCGCATGCTCTGAGGGCATGAATCACATCTCTGTAACAAGATCTGATATGGAGGCGGGGAGAAACCCGACCCCAAGTGCGGCGTCAAAAATGCCTTGGACACACTCTAAGTCGTTCCAAGTCGCGGAGAACCGCATTTGGGCCCCACACACCTCGACCCCATCTGAAGAAATGGCTCCACGATTAGGGAACAAATGTGGTGGTGGCTGATCCTCTGACTCGGCCTGTGACTATTGTTTTGCATTAGCATTACAAGCGCCTTCCAACCTGCGGTCACCACCCGGCCCGAATGGATGCATCTTCCCAATACATTGAGAGCCGGAAATTTCCCACGGTACTTGTAGGCTGGGTGTGACCTCTACCATCGCCACGATAAGTGGCAGGAGGTCTTTGGATGGCGATGAGAGGATATAGGGACCACCTTAGTCTTGGCGAGGTTGACCGCATGTCCATGCGCTGGCGAGAATGTGTCCGAGGGGGCATCTAGGTGTGCTGCATGCCCTGCGGTGTATGACCCAGAGGTCCGCATCATCCGCGCCGTGTTTGCGGATGACACGGTGCAAGAAGGCAATATATCGTCCCCATTGGCGTGGCCGGGCTTCCAAGCTGGTCAATGTAAAGTCCAAAGAGTGTGGGTGAAAAGAGAGAGAGGAGGACAGCCTTGCTAACCTCAATGCTCTTGGCAAATGACTGTTCTTCGGTTGCATGCGGCTGCATGCGGCTCTGCGTGCGGTCACGGCCTGCTGCGTTCACCATGAGATCCATAGAGGCCCGAGGATGAATTTGCAATCTGGCCCCACAACTTTTCGAGAGTCGCGTAGCCGAGAAGCTTTGCAAAATCACAAAACAACGATGCGAGGTCCTCGGCCGGTTTCTGTGTCCTCCACCCGGGGCCACGAGGTGTTAAAGATGTGATCAATGGTGAATATGGAGTCGGAGCTTTGCACGGGTAGATGCGACTTCCTTTACTCTGCCCATCACAGTTTACTGCTGTTCGAGAATGCCCAGCGGCTTGGCAAACAACGAGAGTGACCATGATAGTTCGGTAATTGGAGTTTGGGCGGTGTAGGTCCACCTTATGAATCGGAACAACCGCTTGTGGTCCATGGCCAGGAGAAAACCATCTTCTGCGGTAGCCTGTTGAGCGGTGCATAATGGCGAGCACCATGGGGTACAGCCTACCCACTTGAGCAACTCGTAGCGGGCCGTCTAAATCTGCTGCCTTCCCGGCTAGCGAGGCTGGCTACTGACCCTCGCCGACATCTTTATTACGTGATCACGGTGATTGGAGCCGTATTCTTGAGAACTTTTATCGTAAGGTGTTCAGGGGGATCATAAAATTTTATTCAGTCTTGCTCCCATTACCAGCCGTGATGTTTCTAAATGGTACATCTTTGGCTGAGAGTACCACTGCGCCCGAGAGAAGGATTCTCGGGTGGAAACGTCGATGGGCCGAACATTTCTCCTTGCCGGGTGCCTTGCCGGGGTACCTTGCCTTTATTTCCTTGAGGAAGGCACGGTAATGGTGAGGTGGCTTTAATTTCAGCGTGTCACGATCTCGATGGGGAGCCCAGTCGCATTTGCATTCCTTACACTCGGCATCAAACCATCATTATGCGGGGAAGGTTGGGTCTCGGTCCTGCAGTGGGGGAGGTCTCCCAAAGCACACAATGTCTGCCATTTACGAGGAGCTCAACGGTTGGTGGTTTTCTTTGCTCTGTGGCGTTCCACATATTTATCACGCCTTTTAAGTATAAATCGTGACCGTCTATGAATAATTAATAGCACATTAATTATTCATAAGCTAGGTTAACTATGTTAACATTAAATTATAAAGGTGAAACCCAACAGCCAACCCTAATTCAGATTTAAGGCTTAATCTAATATTAAAAGGGCCTAAAATACCAAATTAGTTAATATTAGCACAGCCGTCCCGATTTGGGCAAAGCGGGGGTTTCCCCGGACACCCAAATTAGAGGCTTTGTGCTGATTGAATTAAGACAGTGGGAGATGGAGGGAGGAGGGCGGCAGCGGGCACCCTTGACAAATCAAGATGGAGCCATCCAAGCCCGGTCAGCCAGTTAGTCTATGGAGTGCATTTGTGTTATATGTAAGGAGTAAGCGCCCTGTTGGGCTGTTGTGATTCATTTCTTACATTCTCTCATGCTTTACTTGTAGGAACTAACCATGATTGCAAGGTGAGTTCTATTTATCTCTGATTCGATACTTGCTCATGAATGATGGATTGATAGTTCTTTTCATAAGTATTGCTCTTGAAGCGGGGGATTAAGGAGTGAGACCTGCAGGCCACATGTATTGTAGTATGCTCCTAGATAGAGCCGTATTATCCCATTAGATGGGGCTGTGTACAAGAGACCATAGGAGTGCGTGGATGTATGGAGTGACTTAGCACCAAACAAAGGGACCGCGGTGGTGAAGTGGGGGTGGGGTCTTGCAGCACATAAAAGGCTCACGAGACTCCTGCAATTGGACTAGGCCTAATGGCCCAGGCAGTGACTGAGCCGCGATCGAGGGTATGGGTGCGACACTCACAGGTGTAGAGATGTGATGTATGGAGCATCTTGCACTTTAATTAGATTTAGGAGGCGAGTAAAGTGAGGTCTGTGGATGCGGGGGGTGCGTGCATGCGGTATTCTCTGAATCCACCCATGGAACCAACTGTGATCTGGGGAAGGGGCGCTTCCCGACCTGCCTCATCGGGCCGGGGCTTCGCGGAACCTGTAGTAGGCTGGGTGATACCTTGAGTGCATTATCCGGAAGGCTATAGTGGCCTTCCATAGCATGATTAGGCTCATACGCAAAGTGTGCGGGAGGCGGATGGAGTGGACAACCCACAACCCGATGTTCACAATACCCGATAGCGCCATGTCAAGATTTGATGCTGTGATCTCTTGAGACACAACTAACCCGTCGGTCGATCTCCTTTGGAGTCTGAGCGGGGGTAGAACCATGGGTTTGGGTGCTTTCCTTGGAATTAGATGCATTCTTCGCAGTTGGTATTGTTATTTGGATGGATGTTCCACCCTTGAGGTGGTTATTTATATATGATTTATCTTTGTGTGCTAACATGTATTTCAGCTTCGCTGACGTAGGAGTCCCATTGAAGGCGTGGGCGAGATAACCTCCGTGTCCTTCACTTTCCGGGCATCTCTCTATAGATAGCGGGATAGGCGAGGAGGAGCCACTGCTCATGGCCGAGATGAGTAAGCCATGGGAGGGAAAGTCCAAGTATGTATCTGGTAGAAGTGCGTATATATATTGAGGAAACATCTGATTAATTATCGAGCATAGTTGCAGGAAGCCAAACTATTACCTTTGTCCACATACTAACTTCGTTAGATCGTTAGCTAGTAGTGGTTTTGGAGTAGTATGAGATTTGGGTGGTGTAGTAGATGTTGTCATGGGTGATTTAGCGTGGTTTTAAGTATAATATTGGGTATGTGTACGTGCGAAACCCTAACCTAAATTGGCTGATGAGAGTGCGGGTGTTCTTGGCGGCCAGTATAGCGTTGAGGTAGGGGTGCAGCCACCTATTTAAAAACCTAACTCCAAGTGAGGCCGGGGGTGCGGGGCCTCTGGCCAAATGAGAAATAACGTCAGGAGTGGGGGTGCCATACCTCAGCTATTTCACTTCCTTTTTCTTTTAAAAAAATTTTTTAGGTTAAAATTTCAAAAATTAGTTAAAGGTAACTTTTTTCCTTCATTTCCACCCCTCGTTTGAACCACTTCTAACCCAGAGGTCTTTCCATTTGCCAACTCTCTCTTTATGTAGTATTTATATGTTTTTGTTTCTTATCTATACACATCTACAATCTGATTTTTGCCTAGTTAAACATCCTTTTAGCAAAGGTACATCATGGGATTAGACCCTGACCTTACGCACCCAAGCCAACACCTTTACCAATGGGCTAAGTTCCTCTGTCAGAGGAAATATAATAGTTCTCATTTTATTTATAGTGGCTTTGTTACTATTTAAATTAAAGGCGCCTTCCATAGATCCGCGCGTTGTGGAGCAGCAACTCGCCCGAGGAGCAAGCTCTCTTGCCATAAGCGCCCGGCGTGGCGATCTTGCCATAGCCACGGGCGTCCAGCCTCTCTCTGCCATAGTCGTGGCCAGGATAATTTGGTAACCATATATAGAAGCTAGTATCCCTAGGAATAACCCGACCAAATGAAGCTTGGCGTAATCTAGCAGAATTAGGCCAACTTGTTATGATAACATCAACTCACTTGAGTGGGACTAGTGGAATTTATAATTAATAGCGACGGGGCAACTCTCTAGGATAGCGACATGTGTTATATCATGGATATTCCTTAGCGGCGATAATAATATCAAGTTATGTTCCTCGACCTATATTTTTCCTTTGGTAGATGCCTTGATAACCGATTTCTTGGGCCTTGCCGTGATTCAATCCATACTACATTCATATGGCTATGTGGAGCCTTATTGACGTTATATAAGTAATGTTTTATAGACATACTTGTAATTAGCGTTGTCTCTCTCTAGTGTCTAAACCTTGACTGCGTCACCGAGTTCGGAGAAAGGATCTCTTTAGGTCCAACCGACTAGGGGCGCCATCGCGGCACCCCTCTAGACCATCGGTTTGGATTCCTTTGATCCTACCACCCTTCAATATTCCTTCTCATTGGTTTTGTTCCTTTTATGGATCCCTTCCCTAGATCATGGCCACATACTGCATGTCACGTGTGAGTCCTTGTGTTGGGTACAAACCTTGGTATCATTTTGTACCAAACTTCACCATGGCTATGAGTAGTTATACGCACCACCGCTGTCAAATTGTGTGATCTACCCTCTTTTGGACTTGTTCTCGTACATTCCAATGGCCTCCAACCGTTGTTGACTAATCACCCCTCACGCTATCTAGATAAGTTGGGCGAAGTCTTTCAACTATTATTTTTAGTCCTAAGCGTCATTAAGTTCCATGGAAAATGAACTTCCATATTCAAGGGATTCGTCAAGATCAAGGGGTAGGTACCACCCAGGCCTTTCGATAGGCCTCCTCTGTCGAGATCTTGTGTGTTCAAGTCTCTAGGGGTCCGTCATATGTCCTCATGGGCCGATGCAATATGGCATGGCATTACAAATCTTTGTCTACCTATCTATGCTGTTTATTAAAATGTCCTTGGTGAATTCAATTCACCATGTTGTCCTAGGACATGCAAGTCTTCTTCACTGAGCCATACACCAAATCTTTAAAAAAGAGTTTTTTAAGCTCTTTAGCGCCTTTCAAGCGAGGTATACCTTTGCATGTTAGCAAAGACTACCCTTCATGTTAAGAAAATAACCTTCCTATCGGATTGCTAAATATCATTTAAGGATCCTTTATTCCTTCTCTTCTTCAATATGTTTTCTCGTCTATGATCGATTTTTGGTATACCGACCCTTCGCTGCCACGGTGCACATTTCAAGCTTGTTTGTGACCTTTATTCGGTAAGTCACCAATCCGTTACTCCTTTCGTATTCATTAATTGTCTTGTGGCTTTAGTGGCTATTATATGTTCCATATATTGTTGACCACCTATCATTGGGGGTTATGAGTTAACATTGTCCTACATCACGGAAATGTTAATTATTACATTTCTCTGTCATGATGCTATCACATTGTTGTAGCATTCCCAATGACTTGGCATCCTCGTTCAGAAGCCATAGTCATGGCCTAGGCCAGGTGAGCAACCGTATTAATAAGTAAATTACACGGAGTCATCAAGGTGCACGCACGGTATTTTGTGAGCCTTTCTACAATTACCTATGTTTGAGATAGCAGGACTTGTATCCGTATTCGAGTCTATATATCTAACTTACACCTCATTGTAAGTTAGGATCGTAATAGGAAAAGCTAGTTTTAGGTGTCTATTCAAGACTACATTTTAACTGTAAACTTCTATTTGATATACCTATCACGGAATTGTACTATTGTACTATTCAACCCCCTCATCTTAAGCTTCATTCTATTGGCGTTTGACATTTATTTCGGGTGCCAACTCACGACATCATACCTTAGCCTACAGCTGAGTCATATTCCTAAACCCTTCATCGGTAACTTTGGGATACACTTTCGTCTTTCTCTCTCCTTGTGTCGCCACTTAGATTACCTCTCTAGCATGTTTATAGGTATGTGTACATACTGTAGCCCATAACAAACATATATCCTCACTTACGATGCTAGAGCTGCGCTCACAACCCAGGCTGAAATGTAACAGCAGTAGTTCTTGCCCCTTGATGTGGTACGTACCACCTACTTTAAATGGGCGAGGGCCAACTCTATGTTGGACTTGTACATGCTGATGTATTCACGTAATGCGGGCGGTAAAGATGCGTGACTTGCCCATGTATAGAAAGATTCTTGATGGCCGACTTTTCGATTTTATCTTATCTACATATGTTACCTTTTATTCACGGTGATGTTTTGATGTCGGACCCAGGTCCTTAAACCTTCTTATGATAAGTATGTCAAATGCCTTGGTGCTTAAGCTCTTCCATGTTTTAAGCTTTCATGCTATTACCTTTGGAAATAGGAATTACCTTCAGCACATGTATACTTTCTTCTAATGCGGTTTTGATTACTTGAGTCATTTGTTTGACTAACCCCGATCTTTGGAGACAACATTATTTCTAAGAGGAAAGATGTGACATCCCCGTTTATGCGGTATATCACGTATAAATAGTGACCGTCACCCAATAAAGATGCGCCACCATGGAGTATCTTAACCTAAAGGGGAGTTGACCTAAAAGGGATTAATTTAAACTTATGGTACTTTAGCCAGGTACATAGCTATAATTTTCCATGGGATTATGCCATAGTTCAAAAGGTTTCTATAGTCCAAGGCCTTTTCTAAAAGGGTTCCTTGAGTTAATTTCGTTTCGCCATGTTTTTGTCACACCTAACCTATTTTCTTAAGTTAGCATGTCAACCTCAACTTTTGATCCTTTGAATGTTATGCGTCTTTGGCTCCTCATATATAATGTAGGCGGAGGCACTAAAACCTCTGGTCTTCTAATAGGAAAACCAATGTTTCAATCTTAGGCCATTAACGCCATAGGATTATCGGTTCTTTACCCTCTTAAAGAGTTTCAAAGTCATAACCTCTAAGGGGTCTATGCCTCAAGGCAAGCGGATCCTCGGCTTCTCCTTGGCATTTAGAATTGTTCCCCTTAGAAGTAGGAGTAGCATTAGGATATCCTTATGGCAATCTATACACCTGCGTCTTGATTTTTATCGGGACTTGGAGGTACTATGTATTGCCCTCTTCTCGGTTATCCTAAAGATGTCATAATCACCAAAGTCATTCATTACTCCTTCTTCTCTTCTATCGAGGAGGTGGCGATTTGATCCATCTTTTATTCCCCAAAACCAAATAAATGCTCGACTTATAACCTTGATAATTCATTAGGTATACGGAACCTTTGAATAGTTAACCTCTCATTGTCGGTTATTCCAATACGTTCCAACCATCCTCGGGATGTTCTTCAATAGAGACGTCACCGTATATGCTAGACTTACTCTAGCCATTTTCATGATTTAACCTCTTCTTATCTCACTTAGTGCGACATATCCAAGATAGTCAACTCTAACCATTGGGACCAAGCTTGAATGTATCTACTGGTAAAACATACCTAACCAATATCTTAGTATATAAGCATATCATATTCTTTTACCTTGTCAAGTAATCTTTCACTCCTTATGCGGATATTCTGCTATCTTTTAATATGATATACATGTCGGACTATCACAATGGAAGCATCCTCATTATATGCGCCCTTATAGTATTTGCTACTATAAATCCTTCCTACATCCAAGACGCTCGTTGTTATTATATGATATAGTAACATGTGTGTGCACCAACCCTAAGTCTAGACTCATATGTAGTCGTTAACATAGCACCTAGCTATGTTCATCCTTCATAGTGTATTTCCTCAGCTTCGTTTTAGCTTGTGCTATATATCTTTGTGGTTTCACACCACACCTTCTAGACTCTCTGGCCTTGAGTTGCCCACAGTCCTCTTGCTCTAGTCATAGAATTCCACAGAGTCACCCTAAGTTCCTAGTGGACATACTTAATGTCTAGTATAGAGATTCTTATCTTCATTACTTCCCTGCCATTCATATGGAATGTGAACTAAAAGTTCTAGTATATATATCCTATCTTCCTTCTAGTTATGTTTTTACTATTTAAATGGTCCTCCTCTGGCGAACTACTCCAAGATACACACACGATACCAAGTCGAACACATTCTCTTTGGTGAGATGTTCATTGGGCACCTACCTTGTTCATGCCACTCTGGAGCTTAGGTATATTCAGCGTGTCATTCAAACTCTATATTTGAAACATTGTTTACAACAACTTTTAAGCACCTCTTGTCTCCCACTTGTCGTGTGGGTACATTACTTGCCTTCCTAATGTATCATTAGTTGAAGGTCAACTTTCCTTCATAGAGTGGCTTCACCAAGGTCCAACATACCTTACTGACTTTTAGATGCTTGTGCGGTTAGTCTTCTCTTGACCTTATATGGAAACTCACGTTCTAGCTATTCTCGATCTGTTATTAAAATCTCCATGTTCGGCCAGGACATCAGGATGTGTCCATTTCCTTAATTTATAATAGCCGTAATGGTCATGCATTTGACCAGCGTCATTGAGTGTATCAATGGCTAATAGCCGTCATCTTATTCATGCACCCAGCATTTCTTATTGCACCTCGGGAACACCAATCTTCTTACAGCTATTAGCGTGAAAGCGTGGTACATAATGTGTTTGGTTAGCATCTTCATACAACATTATTCTCTACCTTTTCGCAAGTCATATCTCCATTCAAATTGTAATGGCTATAAAATGTTGAAACAGCATTTCATACGCACCATCATGCTCTAACGTGGTCTATGGTAAATAATCATAAACCACACTCTTCCACCGGATATATAGGGTGTATGCCAATATATATATGCATAATAAATCAATCTTAAGTAATTGTAGGTCCGGTGTTTCAATGGATACCAAACATGCGTCATACAAATTTTCTACATTATCCATTCAATATAGGGATACCTTAACACTCACTATGCCCAATGTTTAGCATACGCTTCAAATAAGAGCCCGGGACACCCGCTTTCGGTCTTCGCCCATACTTGAGGCTCGGGACACACACCATGGTTTGATGCTTCCGCCCGTGGACACCATAGTCACAAGCGGCCTTGGCCCGATCACGGAGACTGATTGCATGGCCATATACTTGAGATAGCAACGCGGTACGATTCGTCGAATATTATCGTGAGATGTACTGTAAAAAATAATTTGTCTGTATATGTGATAAATTCTGAGGAAAATAATAAGAATATGAATAAGTAATTCAAAGGTGTGCAGAAGCTGAGATATAACCTATAGTTCCAAGATGGGCCCCAGGAATAGAGGTGAGAAGGCGTGTGGAAACATTAAAGATAATTGAAAGGAGCTATTTAAACACATAATCAAACATAATAAAGGGAGATAATTATGTATGTCTTACAAACTTACGAGAGAATAGCGAGACTTAGATTATCTTGAGAAGGTTAGATATTAGTTGATGAAGAAGCGTGTGCACGTAGTTCATATTAGAGTATAGGGGTAAAAATTATGGGGATCTGATGCGATATAATTGTATTAAAAGGTAAGTCTAAATGTGAGGGGGCATGTCAAATCGAGGTAGGACCTTGCCAGGTTGTCAAAACTATAACAAAATAGGAAAACAAATTACGATACAAAAAATTAAATTAAGCGGTACGTAATTAAATGGTCGTAAGCTGACGGAAGAATATAATACATAGACACGAAGTTAATATCATTAGAGTCACTTTTTGCTAAGCGGTCTGAGCTTAATAACTCGTATTACTAGAAAAAGTGCAGCGTTCTTTGGGGCTTTTTATCGAGCATAAGCTCAAAATTAATAAAATGTGAATATATTTTACAAAAGAAACCAAGTTTGGCCGATGCCAGTAGGAGGTGTGTTATTTAGAATGTTGCGCTAGAGTTGAGAAGATGCTGGTGACCATTTTAATGGTGGTGTTTGAAACAATGTTGCATGTCCTTCATAGAAGACTTTTTTTTTTTTTTTTTTGGTTTTTGGAGGTGTATTTTAACATAAGCATTTATGTCAACTCTAATATGTTTTGTTACTTGTGGATGTATATGAAAGGTTATAGCGGTGCCAATAAATACAAAAGCAATTGTCCGCACAGAGTACTTATTTTTAAAATACAAATTCTTGAGAATTGCTTAAATCATGTTATAGAAAAAGCCCATATAAGGGGAACATCAAAACTCCACCTAAGGGAACATAAAAGATTTCTCCAAACTTTGTAGCAATGGCCTTCATTTTCGATTTTTTTTTTCCATATAAGTCACCACATGCATGGAAATGCAACACATCGTGTTTATAGGCAACAATAGCAAAATAAATATAGAGACTTGAAATCCTTTGGAGAAAGGATCTAAGTAACCCATAAACTATTAATTCGGAGTATTACAGATTTAAATTTCTCATCCGAGATTAATTTAGAAGCAGGTAGAAGAATCCACCAATTACATCTTATTGAGTGTAGTGGAATAGTAAGATACTCATTTACTGAAGCGGATCTATCTTTAAATTGTTCCGGTCGATACATACACGATGTCAAATCGATGTAAGACTAAATTACTCCCTTGCATTTTGGAGCTTGCATTTGCCATGGGATACGGATCAAATAAAGAAACACAAATAATAATAATGCGGGTAACCAAAATGGCGCAGATACCAAAATGATGACCTCGCCGGTTCGGGGAGCTTGATATAAGATTTTGTTAAAGAAATGCTCCCGCGTTTGTTACTACTGCCATCGATCTCTTCTGACTTGGTTTTGGTCCGACTTGTTCTTAAGGCTTTGAGCATGATCAACTTCGATACCATAAAAACCGGGAGGTAAGAGGAGGCTAGTTCACCAAGATGGTGCATAGATGGTAGCTAAAAGATTCTACTAATAATACAACATACATCTTTAAGCACTTTTCTTTACATTTCTTTTTAGATTCTGTTTGTACTGTGAGCCTGCAGACATATGGCTAAGAAGTTCGAGGCCATAATAAATAAATGGAAAGGAAACAATGCATAATACATAGCATGACCCACGGCGGCTCAAGTAGGGGGCCAAAGCTGGATTTAGCCTCTTTGCATCCACATCTTGGATTGCACTATCTTGCCATTTTTGGCTGCGCACATCGGTTGCATCTTTTAGAAGGTGGGCTTGCAACCTCCTTGCATTGTAAATTTTCCAGTATCACCCCTTTGTGATTATCATCATCCTCTTGTTCTTCTTGTAGAAGCGGATGAGAAGGCACTAACTGATTGGAGAATCATCCTTGCACGGAAACAGCAGGCATACTAATGCTAGAGAATCATCATGGCTAAAGTAATTGAACTTGGTTCAAGAGCATCAACATCAAATCGGGATATTACTGTTGACCCATTTAGGATCTTGTTCATTTTGCTGTTCTTCCAATATCTTTTGCAAATATTTTCCTTGAATATAATACTTATGCGTACCTTTGAACTGGCAAATTGTTTTCCACAAACCAATGGTAATCTCTTGAGGAATAAATTTTCAACTGTTTTATAGCTTACCTCAAGGCGCTCATGAAGTCACTTACAGACTGTCTGCCATTTGCAATGCTTCTATTATTTGTGTCCTGGAACATGCATAAAGCGACTATCTTGATGTACTTATTAAAACCCTTCACCAAAACTATGCCATTTAGTACCTTACTCTAAACTAAAGCATTTCTACATTTATTAAAAGAAATTAGGAATGTAACTACAGTGCATTATCCAAAGGCACTTGCTTTGGGTTGCACAAGGTTTCCTCTGAAACACCCCTTATGCCCAGCGTGATCATCAAATGAACAACAAATGAATAAGGAGCGGCCATAGTATGCGCCAATCCTAATTACCATTGAGTCGTTGGGGAGATATTTTGCTAGAAGATATTTTTGCAAATAGAACATAATAAATCATTATACAAAATGGGGAGATAAATTGGCGAGAAATACAAAAGGAATCATTTCTTGCAAAATGACTCTTCCCATAATAGTAAATAAGTAAGAAGCGGAATATCTCCATCCTTACTCAAGAAACTCATACTGATTTGCTCCTGCATTATATACCAAATGCTCGATAGCAAGAGTGATGCATATAATCATTAGCCACCGGCTTCATTTCAGTTGTTTGCAGTAACTCTTCAAGGCGATCATATTTAATCCTACCTAAAGCAACGGTATGCATGATATTATAAGAACTCTGGATCCAAACTGGTGTGTAAAAATACAAATTGAAGGAGTTTTTTTAATTCTTAAATAGATATAAGCGTTAGAGTATGTAGGCATGAAGTGACTTGGAATTTTATTTGCTTAAACAAAATATGAAGTGACTTGAGTTATTTATAAACAGAGATGCGGATGGAAGGATAAGTAAAGAATAGAGACAAATTGATTCTCTTCAAGCGCAGAATGCAATTTGATTCATTTCAATGGCGTGCAATTATATGATTTGGTTTGATACTTACTTTATGAACCACCAAGTTAAACTTGGCCCGAATTTACAAAGCACTCATGAAGTTCAAGTGTCCAGCGTAGCCCTTTGTTTTGGCGGCTATACTTCGAGGTGATGCACCTTAAAGAGCTTGCCTTCTCCTAGACACGAGCTTGTACATGAGATAGCATGATAATAAAAGTTCTTGCATTTGGCTACGCATGTCTTGAAAATAATATATTGCCATCTCTAGCGGCGGCCAATACCAATCATAGCATTCCATGTTATGATTAAAGAAATATCGATCTACGGAGATCATTTTGGCCCAGATGGAAGGCCAAACACTTATGCTAATACAAATCAAGCGGTGCAAAACATGTTTCAAAGGAACCGCGGCCTTAGGACGGAATTTACACCAAACAATGGGCGCCCAATTAACCCACATCTGCGCTTGAGACATTGAGCAATCCCGACATCATACAACCAGCAGTTATATCGGGAGACCACTTTCGGCAAAGGTGTTAAACATAACCCATTTGCTTCCAATGCATTATGTCTCGAAGTTTTGAATTTGAAATGTTCACAAACAAACTCTTCTCAAATTTACAGACAAGAAAAACTCATAGACTTTACATTGATATTTAGGGAAACAGGAATTAAGGCCATAAGGTGATGAAATTTACATTGGGTGTGGAGGCCGAGGCAAACACGGCAGGGAGGCAGACCATCGAGCGGCGATCTTCAATCATGTGAGGAGGGCATCAAAGGCAGCGGGAGGGATAAGCGCCCAGCGGAAGGATCAACATAATTTCATGAAGATTTCGATTATAGAAAATAACCAATTTATCTTTACCCGGCCGAAGTTCCAGGCATTATGATCGGACCGGTAATTTGAAGCTATTATGCACACCAGTAGCATGTTGAGAAGCAATTAGGAAGGTTATGGTGCAATCCACCTAAAATCGTTCACCGGTTTCTCGTATGCATTGACCTAGCGAAAAGTTAAAATAATAACTAACAAATTTGGGCGGCTCACAATGAAAGTTTTGGGAAAAAAAAAATTAATGGCCCAGAGATGCTGCACACACTACATTTGCTTTTATTACTATATATAGACTAGAAAAAAGTGCCAGCTACGTTCTTTGAGCTTTTTATCGAGCATAAAGAAGCTCAAAATTAATAAAATGTGAATATATTTTACAAAAACCAAGTTTGGCGATCTTGGGAGTAGGAGGGAGGTGTGTTATTTAGAATGTTGCGCTAGAGTTGAGAAGATGTAGTGACCATTTTAATGGTGGTGTTTGAAACAATGTTGCATGTCCTTCACTAGAAGACTTATTTTTTTGGTTTTGGGTGTGTTTAACATAAGCATTTATGTCAACTCTAATATGTTTGTTACTTGTGGATGTATATGAAAGGTATATGTGGTGCAATAAATACAAAGCAATTGTCACCGTACCTTTAAACTGCAAATTGTAGAATTGCTTAAATGTATTATAGAAAAGCCCATATAAAGGGGAACATCAAAACTCCACCTAAGGGGAACATAAGATTTCTCAAACTTTGTACTTGAGTGGCCTTCATTTCCAGTTTTTTTTTCCATAAGTCACCACATGCAGCCAGGGAAATGCAACCTCCTGATGTTTATGGGCAACAATATACAAAATAAATATAGGGCAAAATCTTTGGAGAAAAGGATCTAATTAACCCATAAACTAATCATTAGATGATACAAGATTTTATTTCTCATCCAGTGTTTGACTTGGTGAAGAATCCTACATTAAGCATCTTATTAGAAGTGTAGTGGAATAGTAAAATGCTCAATATTCACCAAAGAAGCGGATCTCTATCTTTAAATTATTCGATCTGATACATACGTGTCAAATCGATGTAAAGACTAAATTACTCCCTTGCATTTTGGAGCTTGCATTTGCCATGAGATTCTGAATCAAATAAAGAAAAACACAAATAATAATGCGAGGTAACCAAAAATGGCATGAATACCAAAATATTTGACATATCGGACTGGGAAGCTTGATATAAATTTTGTTAAAAAGAAATGCTCATTTGTTTTACGCCATCCCCGATCTCTTCTGACTTAGTTTTGAGTGCGGCTTGTTCTTAGGAAAAGCTTTTGAGCATGATCAACTTCGATACCATAAAGCGGAGAGGTAGAGGAGGCTGGATTCACCAAGATGGTGCATAGATGGTAGCTAAAGATTCTACTAAATAATACCAAAAGCGCCACATCTTTGCTTTTCTTTACATTTCTTTTAAGTTCTGTTTGTACATCTGAAGACACGAACATATTAAGTTCAGGCCATAATAAATAAATGAAGGAAGCAATGCATAATACATAGCACCTTGGCCACACAGCGCTCAAATAGGGGCCAAAAGCTGGATTCCCAGCCTCTGCATCCACATCTTGGATTGCACTATCTTTGCCATTTTTGGCTTTCGCACACATCCGATTTGCATCTTTTTTAGAAGGTGGGCGCTTGCAACCTCCTTGCATTTGTCAAATTTTCAATGTCTGCTTGTGATTATCATCATCCTCTTGTTCTTCTATTACGCTTGTGAGATAGAAAACACTAGCGGTGGAGAATCATCCTTGCGAAACAGCAGAGCACTAATGCTAGAAGGGAATCATCCTTGGCTAAAATGGTGAACTTGGTTCAAGAGCATCAACATCCAAATCGGGATGTTGGCCATTTAGGATCTTTGTTCATTTTCTTTGTTCTTCAATATCTTTTGCAAATATTTTCCTTGAGCCTCAATAGCCTTAAATGCCTTTGAACTGGCAAATTGTTTTCACAAACCAATGGAAGTAATCCCTTGAGGAATGAGAATTTTCAAGTGTTTTATAGCTTACCTCAAAAGGCTGCTCATGAAGTCCTTCACGGACTTCAATCACACTTATTTGCAATGCTTCTGTATTTGTGTCCCTCACGGAACATGCATAAGCAACCTTATCTTGTGTACTTATTAAAAACCCTTCACAAAACTATGCCATTTTTGTACCTTCTCTAAACCAAAAGCATTTTCTACATTTATTAAAAGAAATTAGGAATGTAACTTACGATTCTACTACATTATCCAAAAGGCACGCCTTTGGGTTTGCACAGGTTTTCCTCTGAAACATATTACCCAGCGTGATTATCAAATGAACAACAAATGAATAAAAGGAGCGGCCATGGTGTAAGCCAATCCTAGTACCATTGAGAGTCATTGGGAGATATTTTTGCTGAAGATATTTTTGCAAATAGAACATAATGAAATCATTATACAAAATTAGAAGTAAAATTGGCGGAAATACAAAGAATCATTTCTTGCAAATGACTCTTTATATAGTAAATAGTAAGAGCCGACATCTCCATAATACTCAAAACTCCTTTTGGAGTTGCTCTGCATTATATATACCAAATATCGATAGCAAGAGTGATGCATATAATCATTAGCCTGGCTTCATTTCGATTGTTTGGCGGTCATATTTCCAATCTACCTAAGCAACCCATTATGCATGATATTATAAGAACTTCCACGGATCCAAACTTGCAGTGTGTAAAAATACAAATTGGAAGGAGTTTTTAATTCTTAAAATAGATATAAACGTTAGAGTATGTGAACATGAAGTGAGTTGGGGTACATTTGTAAACAAAATATGAAGTGACTTGGGATTGTTATAAACAAAGTGCAGGATGGAAGGATAAGTAAAGAATGAGACAAATTGATTCTCTTCAAGCATAGAATACAATTTGATTCAGCCTATTGAGCGTGCAATTATATGAATTTGAGTTTGATACTTACTTTATGAACCACCAAGTTAACTGAATTTACAAAGCAGCGATGAAGTTCAGAGTGTCCAACCTTGACCTTTGCTTTGAAGGCGGCTATACTTCAGTGATGCACACTTAAGAGCTTGCCTTCTCCTAGACTGAGCTTGTACATGCGGATAGCATGATAATAAAAGTTCGCATTTGGCTCACATGTCTTGAAAATAATATATTGCCATCTCTGGCGGCGATCAATGCAATCATAGCATTCCATGTGCCAGTTAAAGAAATGATCATACCGGTCATTTCCTTAGATGGAGGGCCAAGCATATACTTGTCTAAATCCAAGCTGGTGCAAAACATGTTTCAAAGGGAACCACGAGGCCTTAGGGCCAATTTACGCAAACAATGGGCATGAATTAACCCACATTTGCTGCGGACATTTAGGCAATCCTAAACATCATACAACCAGCAGTTATGTCGGGAGGATTACACTCTTTGGCAAAAGGTGTTAAAACGCCCATTTTAGCTGATACCGTATGTCACCGGGAAGTTTGAATTTGAAATGTTCCTGAACAAACTCTTCTCAAAGATTTAGACAAAAACTCATGAACTTTACATTGATATTTAGAAACAAGGAATTAAGGCCATAAGGTGATGAAATTTTTGATGAATTATTGGAGGCGAGCAAACTGTGTGAGGCGAAGACCATCGGCGGCGATCTTCAATCATGTGAGAGGGCATCAAAGGCAGCGGGAGGATAAGCTCAGCGGAAGGATCAACATAATTTCATGAAGATTTCGATTATAGAAAAATAGCCAATTTATCTTTACAGTGAAGTTCCGACATTATGATCAGACCAGCGGTAGGCTATTATACAACACCGGTAGCATGTTCGTGACAATTAGGAAGGTTATGGTGCAATCCACACAAATCGTTCACAGGTTCGTATGCGCATTAGCCTAGCGAAAAGTTAAAATAATAACTAACAAGCTGGGCGGCTCACAATGAAAGTTTTAGGGAAAAATTGTGACGAGATACACACACACTACATTTGCTTTTATTATTATATATAGATAATATAGAACAAATAGAAGTTGCTTGTGTCTATACATATCCCATAATATATAATCAACTGCGTGTGTATAGAAAAGATAATTCAAAATTAGCCTTACTCACAGCAGGTAGAGACTTCCACACACCTTGGTATTCGCCAGCGAGTCCTAGGCAATGACAAAGTCTAATCTATACCTCTATCTTCTATATCCGAGTTATAAATCGCACATTACAAGTCATTTCAAACTTGTCACTTTGAACATGACAAAGTGCATCAGGCCTATAATCTCAACTATCTCTTTAAGGAGGGAGACTTCCTCCCAATATGCGATCTTATTGCCGGCAAAGAGTAGTCTTGATCTTTGAGGACAACATCACTTTAAAGGTAAAGGGAGATGTGGCGTTCCACATATTTATGCAGCCTTTTTAGAGTAGCAAACTCGTGACCGTCACTATGAATAATTAATGGCACATTAATTATTCATAAACTAAGGATTAGCTATGTTAATAATTTAAATTATAAAGGTGGAAACCTAACCTTAAGCCTAATTCGAATTTAAGGCTTAATCTAATATTAAAAGGGCCTAAAATACCAAATTAGTTAATATTAGCCAACGTTTTGCCACCTAGCCCAAATCGATTGGAGCGAAGGCGGGGTTTCCATTTGGACACCCAAATTAGAGGCTTTGTGCTGAATTCGAATTAGGAGCAATTGGAGATGGAGGGAGGAGGAAGGCGGCGGGGCACCCGCCGGCAAATCAAGATGCGACCATCCAAGCCCGGTCGGCCGGTTAGTGCAATAGATTAAATTTGTGTTATGTCGTAGGGTAAGCGCCCTGTTGGGTGACTATTTGTGTTCATTTCATACATTCTCTCTGTGCTTTACTTGTAGAGACTAACCCTTGATTGCAAGGTTCTCTTTATCTCTGATTGATACTTGCTCATGAATGATGGATTGATAGTTCTTTTCATAAGTATTGCTCTCTTGAAGCGGAATTAAGGGGGGTAGAGACCTCTGAGCCCATGTATTTGTAGTATGCTCCTAGATAGAGCCACTGTATTATCCACATTAGATCGCGGCTTTGTGTACAAGAGACCACTTAGAATTAAATTGGATGCTATGGAGTGATGACTTAGCACCAAACAAAGGGACCACAGGTGAATTGAAGTGGGGGTGGGGTCTTGCACGGACATAAAAGGCTCAGAGACTCCCTCTGATGGACTAGGCCTAATAGCCGGCCGATGAGCTAAGAGCACGATCGAGGCCCGTATGGGTCTGACCTCCTGGGTGTAGAGATGTGATCATTATGGAGCATCTTGCACTTTGAGTAGATTTAGAGGCGAGTAAGTGAATGCGGATGCGAGTGTTGATCGCGGCCGCGTATTCTCCTGAATCCACCCTTCTGGAACCCTTTGTGATCACAAAGGGGCGGCTTCCTCGACACGCTTCATGGGGCGGGGCTTCATAGACAATATTAGGCTGGTGATACCTTGAGTCTGCGTATCCAGGAAGGCTATAAGTAGCGCCATAGCATGATTCGACTCATGTCTGCAAAGTATTACGCGATGTTAGTCCATTGCCTCACAGTACAAGGACTATTCATGCATCTGACAGACCAGGTCAAGCTCAAGGATCCTCGATGCGGCCAACGAATTCGATCATCAAAGGCTCCGCCCGAGACCAGCGGCGAACCCTTGCGGTCAAAGCCTTTGGCCCGTCAACAAGAGGCGCCTTTCGGACAAGTGGCTTGACACGATCACTTGCGCCAGCGTCAGCGTCAGCGTGGTCGAGCACTTGGAGGCACGCCAACATTCCTGCAAATCAGGCTCCTTCGAGTAAACGCGAGAGATCAGCGGAGTATACATGTATTGGGCCCCAAGGCCATTGTACTATATATATGAGTAGAGTAGCACATGAGTTTTTAGATGAGTTTTGAGTCTTGTCTCCTTCGGTTTCTCTCTGTGCGAGGCTCATGTGGCTCATCATTGATATCAAGGAAGCTTATCATCTTTTCTCTCGGTTGTTACATTTTCTTTTCTTCTCTTCTTGCAAATCCCGTGACATAGTCCCCGGACTCTCTGTTAGATCCACGGGTCCTCCGCAGTACATCTTCCGGGGAGTTCGAACGGACCCCCAAACCTTTATGCGTAGCTGCGGGTCTGATTTCTATCCTACTCTCTTACATGCATGCATATGCGTAAAGTAATTTCCGCGGAGAAGAACTCCTTTCTCGAGCGGCCTTCGCTTGGAAGCGCCATCAGCGTCGAGAGCGTGCGACATGTATGGATGCTGCTCATGACATAGAGGCCATCTTGATCTAGAGCTCGATCAGCGCCCACCCACCCCTGCGTGTCGGTCTGCGTCCCTACCACAGCCCCAGGCGTGCAAACATTGCTCACAACCTGCGGTCCCCTCATCCTTGCTCCGGAGCCTTATCGGGCTCAGCCTTCTCAACCGTGCTTTCCACCCCGAACATGCCTACATCCATCACTCACCCGGGCCATCGCCTCTTCCTTCACAGCCATCATCTCCCGGGTGGGCATGCGGCTATCCACATGTCTCGCTGCGCTTCCGGGGAATATCCCTTTCTACGTTTCCCACTTTGCTCTTCTGTTTACAACGCGGATCTCAAAACCAATGCTCCATTTCGCCGGTCTCTCAACGCGGTCACCCCTTCGCCGGGGTCAGCCCGGGCACCATGCCACATCAACTCAACTTCCTCTCACTATCTTGTTCTGTCAGCCCGGCACTTTCACATCACCTTCGGACTACGGCGAGCTTATCCACCTTTGGCAACCCGCGAAAGGCAAGCCAGATTAGACCAAAGTGCTTTCGGTACATGGAAGAATTTGGGGCTCTAGCTGTCCTAAATGGTCATGCGCAACCTCAAGCTGAAATTCCACATCTTTTCCACCACCTGCGTGGCTCTCCTCATCAATGGCTCATGTCCAACAAAAGCCATTGGAAATAAGGCAGTCAATGCGCCTTTTTTATCTCATTCTACGGGACCCGCGGATGATGATCAACTTCATCTCAAGCAACTCAATGAACTTCAACGAGCCCACGGAGAGATGCAGGATTTTCGCGGATCGGCTTCACATTACCTTAAGTAAGCTCAGGAGTACCCACACGAGCCCGGTTACAGTGCGGTTTCTCCAGGACTTCCTCGGCTATTGACTGTAGTGAATACTGCGTCCCAAGACTTTGGAGCAGGCTATCGACTATGTCAATCACTCGTCAATGTTTCCTCCGTGGCTCTTCAAGAGCTCCGTTCATTCCACACTGTCATGGTTCCACAAGCGAACATTGACCTCAACACGCTAATCCGCGGTAGCGATCCAAATCACAGTGCCATATTTGCAAATACCAAGGCCATTTGGCCAATGAGTTGCAACTCCGCAATGGCCGCCTCATTACGCAGCGATGCAACATGTGCAATCATGCCACGGAAGAGTGCACTTTCGCACTCATCCCTGCCCAGTTCCGCAACAAAATGGTTTTATCAAGAGTGCAAGCCACACCTCAGCCAACAATCGCTTTTCTCCAGCTGACCACCACGCCCGAGGTCACGACCCGCGCCAACTCTATCGACGCGGGGGCAACCCGCGGGGATCAACCAGCGTCCTCCTTGCAGTCCTTCTAAACTCCAATGTTATCACTTTGTCAGAATGGGGTCATACCACCCGCGAGCGTGTCCTCAGCTTCCCACAAGTTCAGTGCGGCTTCACGGCACAAATCAGACCACATCGGTCCGCCTCACGGCTTACCAACTCACGCTTGCTAATGGCAAACAAGGCGGGCAGTTCTTAGAAGCCGCAGGAAGCCTCGGCAATCCGCGCTATCAACCGGCTCCTGACCAAATCAACCTCGAATTTGGATCAACAAGCCCAAGAGAAATTTTTAGGGCGCAATCCTCGGTCCGGCCCGTCAAATTGCAGGTTGGTTTAGTTTCCCGCGCCAGGACCAGGCATCCGCGTCCTTGACCATTATTAGAATGGCGCGCCTTTTGCCTTTGCGATTGGCCACCATTCCTCATGAGGGCCGAAAAAAAAGGTTCACTTTACACGACTTGACTCATGCCATGTCATGCCCAAAGTTAAGCCAAAGCATTTTGCTTGAACCTCATGCAGAAGCTGCTGAAGGCGCACATTGTAAGTACCACCACTAGAGCTCAACAAGACAAGATACCTTCAACATCTCAACCTCCACACTCAGGACATATCCCAATATTCTTTAGGGGTTGACTTACTCAAAAGTTCTTTGCTTCCTGCCACACACTCCAGCACCGGTGGAACCCGGTAGATCCTTTTTCTCATGTGCCTCGAACTCCAAGAGGGCGCCAAGATCAAAAAAGGAATTCCTTTAAGCAGCAGCCATTTTAAAACTACATCTGCTCTCAAGGACGATTTACCACTCCCAAGCTGTTTTGGTTAGAGCAGCCCTCACCCACGGTCCATACCCACGATTGGGTAATCAGCAAGTCAACCATCATTTCAAATAGATGGAGGTAAGCGCGATCAATCTCATCGCGGATAAATTTCGCAAACAAATGGGCATCACACAGCTCTTTACCGTTACTTTATACTTGACATCAAATTGGCTAATGGCCCATATCCATAGCGACCTCAAAGGCGTCACACCTATTCTTCACATCAACATTGGTGATCTCAAGCTTCCCCATAGATTTGGAGTTTGGAAATTTGGCGAAGATCCGGTGACTATGAAATCTTGGTAAGCGGAACCTTTTCTCCGCCCGGGCAAGAGTATCCGTGCGGAGCCCACCCGGACCCGATTGAGTCATCAACGATGGTCATCTCGTACCACCATGGACTTGCAAGCGAGGCCGGGGATCATTTTACTGTTGACAATCACGGAACCCTCTCTCTCGGACGATTGAAGCTTCGGAATATTTATCAAGTTCCGGGCTCCACTGCGAGTACGCCTCTGTCCTCCCACCCCGAATATCTTTGCTGATCCTTGGGGAGAAATGACTCTTGTCCCGGGACCCGGTAGGCTGCTTTGCTTAACCCTACGGCTCCTTGCAATGAGATCCAGCGTTGATCACTTTTCGAATCTTGAACCTCACGCAGCTCTGTTGATGTACCTGCCTTGTTGTCATGAAGCAACCTCTTTGGATGAAGCGAGCGATCTCTCTTTTTCACCACGCAAAGTGCCACGCTTATCAGGTTATGCTCAACCTCACGCACATTGTCGGGATCTTGAAGTAATGCCCATATTAGGACTCGAGTGAGATTGTGGATCGGCAACAATCAACTTTGTCGCGTGCTTGCCAATCTTATTCCTTATCGTACTTGAGCTGTCAAGGTACATTCAAAAATTCAAACACATTTTCTGCTGGAGTTACAAGATCTTGAGGATCAACAAAGCTTGGGGAACTCACCATTCTACCAAATCGGTACGACCCGGTGTAACAGCGGCAGTCGGGCTCAACCCTAGTGCAGAGTGATGGCGTCAAGGCGAGGAAATTGACAAATTCCTTTACTTTCTGAGTTTGATCTATGAGGTCAAACGTGCGAATGGAGTGAGCCCCATCGTCATTGCCCTTAAGCACAATGGCAAGATCGCGTGCAGTGTGGACTATGAACTCAATGGGGCCGCGGGCGTGATCATCTTCCACTTCCCTTCACGGACCGAGTTGCGGAAAATTGGTGGACATGGATGTATGCTCCTTTATGGATGGTTTTAAACACAATCGGATCTCAATCAAAGAATCGATCAACTCACTGCGAGACCACTTTCACCACCACGGTGCGTCTTACTTTTACCTACAAGGTGGTTCCTTTTGGATATCCAACTCTCCATCAGCGTTTCGCGCATGTGCTCTCGGTTTTCATGATTTCATGAAGGAAAATCATCTTGCAAATTTTTCAAGATGACTATACGCCTCTGAGTTCCATGGCTGACCATTTGGATAAATTGGAACTTCGTCTTCAGTCTTGATGAGTAGGCATTAGTCTCAATCGAAATGCACCTTTGCGTCACCTGCGGTGTTACGTTGAGCCATGTTGTAAAATGGCGGTATCACCAGCGATCCTGCCAAAATCGGTTAATGTGCTCAAGGCTCCAAGCACCAGCCAATATCAAGGGGCTGCATCTTTCTGGAGTCAATTATTACTCCACCTTCATACAGATTTGGCGGCCATTCTTGAGATCCATTCATAAACTCACGGTGTGAATCCACAGGCTTGGAATTCCAGGCTGGGCTGCTCCAACGGTGAAGCTTTTCCCTTACTCGAGGCAGAGTTCTTGTTCCTCCTCAGCTGGGACAAGCTGTATTCATATGATGTCTCGGCGTTTGCTGGCCGTTGTTCTTCTCAGAATATGATCGCTGTGACAAACCCAATGCATCTTGACCCCGAGAAACTCGAATTATTTGGCCCTTAACTATTACTGCCACGGGCGTGAAGCTTTGGGTCTCATTTTTACTGTGTCAAGCTTCCGTCGTACCTTTAGGCGATCAAATCAAGTTCTTTGTGGACCTGGCACTATATTTATCAACAGTCACGCCCACGGGCGCATTGCTCGTTGGGTGCCTTCTCAAAATTTGCTCCTTTTGAAATCGTTCATAAAATTTGGCAAATCTCATGTTTAATTCGGATTATCTTTCGCATCCACCACGGATGATCCCTCATTTGGAGTCTCGAGGCGCCTTTCACGATGCTCGGCTCTTGCCCAGTCACGGCAAGCACCACATTGGTTCCATGATTTTGTTACCTCCTCCGCGGGTGCTCTTCCGCGAGGAAACCCGAGGCGGCTCTCTCACTGGCGACAATCCCGCGTGCGCCATAAATTTCTGAGAGGTCCGTGACTACACCATAGTTGCGAGGACATCTCTACAAAGGAGTATTAAGGACACCATCAGCCCGACTGGCGTGATTACACCTCATGTAGAGTTCGATGTGTTAAAGGCTCATCAAGGGCTCGGTGGTAGTCATTTCATGGTGACACCCGCGGCTGCGCAAAATCCTTCTCATGAGGTATTATTATTGCGCTCTTCAAAGATGCTCCATGCATGCGTGTGGCGTGGTGTTGAGGCGCCCACGGCCCACGTAAGCGCTCTTCCCTTAGCGCGATGCGCCCACGCCCACTTCCCTTGACAAATGGGGAATGGACTTTTGTAGGACCTATAGATCCTCTGCTTAGCGGCACACTGCGTGCGGAAGTACGTGCAGTTCTCATTTCGCCGCAAATGGGAAGCTTGTGCACTTCGGACAACAACGCAGCAAGCACGGCTAGAGTCCTCTATCAACAAGTTATCCGCGGTCGGCTGCCCCACGGGCTAGTGGTGACGTGGTGTTCATTTCATCAATCATACTATCAAGGAGGATTATCTCCTCATACATCATCACAGAGCACCTTACTATCCTCAAGGTAATGGTTTGTGACACCAACAAAGCGGCTGAGTCACCATTCTCAAGAAAATTTGTGGCTTCACTTGCAGTTGGCGGACAAAACTTCCAACTGTTCTTTGGGCCTACAATACTTGTTTTCAAGATTGCTCACCCCGAGTCCACCTCCTTTTAGAATTGGTTTATGGTCGGGGAAGCTCTCATGTAGTTTGAATACATCCTTCAACACGTTTTCAACTAGCTCTTTGCTCATAATCCACGGTACGCACTCAAAGAAAGGGTCTATCAATTAGAGCAGTTGGATGAACCCGGCCCAGGATACTTATATTGATGTTCTTCATGGACGCGAGTTGCAAAATCTTTGCATGACAAGCGTCACGAAGACAAAACATTCAAAGCTGATTTGGTTCTTCTTTATGATTCGAGGTACAAAATTTCAGGGTAAACTCAAGTTTAAGTTGGCTTGGCCTTATCAAATTGTTCAGAGTGGGTTAGACCAGCGTTTTCCGTGAGTTAGATGGCACTCCATTACCTACATTGGTTAATGGTTTTGGAAGTCTCAAAGCATTTCATCACCACGGAAAGTGAACATCAACAAGCGAGGCGATTAAAGCAAACACCAGTGACTAGAAAGCGGTATATTATATTATAGTGGAGATTTTTACAAAATGTAGGCGCTGACCGGCTAACTCGCTATAGACGCTGCCCTATATACAAAAGCAGGCTCGAGCCCTATTTACTAAGTCCTAAGAGGAAAAACCCTCTCCGGGTTGAGCGAGGAGGTAATCTGGAGAGAGTTCTGCTCGGATCAGCCGAAGGTGCGAACCACCTCCATCCCGTTGGTCTTAATTAAAGGGATGTTCAGCCATCCGGCACACGGCCGATCCATTCGAATGCCGCGGTTGTGGCGGCGCGAAGATCGAGACAATTCATCTTGCAAGTGATCCATGCGGCGGTTAGTGGGCATGCGTGCGATCTTCGTTCAAGCGGCGGCCGGCCATCTTGGCGCCATCCGGATGCCCATACGTTCCTCTGGGGATTTAGATCTTATAGCCAAGTGAGAACTCGCCCGTAAAGCGTGGACCAATCACACAAATCGCCAGCGTGTTTGCAATGCGAAATTTGTTTCTAAAATGAGAATCTTTTCTCCGCCGCATATCTAGCCATGGTACCTTGACACATTCCTTTTAATGATATCCCACTTTGAGTTGCGGCGTGAATGCTTTCCTTCTTTTCAGCCCGTCGAACATTAATGTGTGTGTCCTTTGCCTGTCATCGATCCTTCTTTCCGCGTCATCCTCACGCGTTCATTGCTTCTCCCTTTACGTTTTGGGACTTAGCCAAATTTTTGCCTCTCAATACCCTTCTTGGCATCTTTTTGACTGGCACCATCAAGTTCGGTTTACGCCTCTTCATACCTCTTAAGCCTCGGTTATTAAGCCCTAAAACAAACCTTTTAAGTTTCCTCTGGCCTTTGTCCTCAGGTGCTCGACTTTGCGTCTTCGCCTTTGGCATCACTCTTCGTTTACACTTTTATACGTTACCATAGCTGCCCCAAGATTTTCTACACTTCAAGCTCTTTTGCTCCCAAAAGGATCAGAGCCCTTTTTGCATACGTATCCTTCTTGGCGCCCACTTTCAGGTAAGCCCTTGTTGGCCCAAATAAAGAAGTATTTGAAACGGCCACCAGCTTCTGAATTCTCTCCGTGGAACCGGCTCCAAATCGACCCGGTTAGGCTTGATTCGCCGCCAATACTCGTTAACGGCCACGCCAAAGGCTACCCTTTGTGGTCGATAAGCACCACCATTTCGTTGACTCGACATTTTGATTTGAGGTATTTCACTTATTCCCTTGCACACCCCTTGGCCTTATCGCGGTTTGCTATCACGGGATCTCGATGTCCGCGAGAGTTTGGGTACTTTTGCTTATCATGCCAATGTTCCTTTGTCGACCAATATCGACAAACCCCTCCACCGAAACCCAACTGTTAAATTTACGTGGCGAAAGTTCCTTGGATATTCTATCCAAGAACACCCATATCAGCAATAAGCCTTTCTATAACACGGTCTCCACTACACCTCCAAACACCACATAGATTGGCCCCAAATGATGTTCTCGTCTTCTCCAAGAAATATGGACGCCTTAGGGTACCACTTCCATTCACAGAGATTTTACGGCGTGGGAGAGCCACTTTCAAGCCCTCATCAGTCATTACTTCCCTCCACCACCAAATTCTCCTTAATTCCACTCAGTGGCTCCGCTACCAATAACTCACCAAAGCTGGCACTTCGCGTCTTCCCTGAGTCATGTCCCACGGTCCCGGCACACCCATGTCCTTTGTCTCCTCCTCAGCTACACCATCCACTTCCACACCATTTTTTTAAACATCCCCAAACCGGGAACCAACGGCCAGCTCCACCACCACCACAACACCTCGTCGGTTATTTGTATTATCGATTATCAGCCGGGATGCTCAAGGCTAACGCTCTCAAGTTACAAGAATCCCAAAGGCAGCTCTTATGGCCGGGGTTCAACCAGGCACTAGGGCCTCACGATCACGGTACACGGGACCTTCAAGGCACACTGGCCCGCCCAAGTTGCAACTTTAGAGCCAAACTTCAAGACAAGCATGAAGCTCTTTTCTGAGGCTCATGCAGGATCTCAAAGTGCACAAGCTCAAGTCGGCCAACTCATGGCGGATCCAAGCGAGGGCTCGGCTCGGTCAGTGGACTTTATTGGAGCACAACAAGTCCAAAACGCTCTCAGTACCAGGTATGAATATTGCTAAGCTCAATGCCTTGTACTCGGCTATTGTGAAAATTTCAGCACTCAAGTTCAAAACCTTCGGCTACGGGGCAGCGCCAAAGTTGCCTCCTTGGCTGGCTCGACTTCCGACAGAACCTCTCGGCTCACCTCTCTTCAAGGTCGACTACGGAGGTGCGAGAAGCGAGAAGATCTTGGATGGCCGGAGGTGCGGGTGCCGTCTCAATACTCAGGAAATCACTCCTCGGTCAACACTTCTCGAGAAGCGGGTCCGTGACCCGATCCTTTCTTTGCTTAAGAAAGGACAGCGGATCGAGATCTTGAACAAATTACTGACAAGCTGTGATGCTTGATGAGGCTCTCCGAGCAAAACTTGGCGCCCATCTTTAGCCATTCTTATGAGCCTTTTGTTGACTTCTAATTCCTTCACCTTTATCCGTTGGTGGAAGCACACTGCTGGCATGGGTGAACATGGTTATCACGAATTTTGAATTTTGCTGGATTTAGCGGAACTCTCATTGAAGACAAAGAGGTTGTCTTTGCATTGCCCTTGTGGTCTTTGATCTCATACAACTGTGCGATCGGACTTTATCACCTTGAGTGGTTCAGCCCATGGCTTACATATTTCATGATTTCTATGGGTGCTACCGCGGGAACACTTTGGAAATGGGCCGCCCGGCTTTTCCACGGTGACCCCAGCACGTGCAATGGGTGCCGCCGGGGATAACAATCCCTATCTTGCGGATCTGCCGGACCCAAACTCTTCATGAGAATTACATGCACGAGCTTGCCAATCATTTGTCTCTGGCGAAGCGGGCGCTGCAACAAATCCGGAAGTATCTAGGGCATCCGAAGATCTTCCCTATACTAAATTTATATATCACGGCACCTCGCCCAGGATTTACAATGATTTACAAGCTCTGTTTAGCGGATATGAGAGCCGGTCCCGGGATGGGATAGCCCTCTGTCCAGCTCTCAGCTCTGCAGCTTCTCTTTGGGATGGATTGGTGTCGGGGCTCTTGATCAGGATCTTGTCGGTCAATTGAGGGGGCGCTCAACAACCCATGCAGGCATGGTTCCTTCTCCCTATGCTTCCCACTGAAGGTACCTCCATGAGGTTCGACTTCTGATTGGCGCCTTCCTTTTTGGACCAAGGTCATGGATGGTCATGCCGGGATGGACGCCACCTCCGGATCTCGTGGATCTCCGGTGGGATCCGCGTTTTGTTCGCGGCTCACATTGGGAAGAAGGTGCCACTCACGGACACCACCACCAATTGGATCTACATTGCTAATGGCGTGGTTGGCCTTGGCGGCCGTGAGGATACACTTCATGGTCTTGACACCTTCTTGCGGAATGCCTCCCACCTCACACGATCATACGTCCATCTTCAAGCGGGGATTTTCTTGTTGCTCTCAAATGCATTTTGCTAAGCTCCTTAAATCGGCGTCCATTTTTCAACACCCAATCGAATGCGGTGTAGCCGGTGCAGCCTTGGACTGTCTCACTCATGGAATGTCGGTACATTTCTTGAGCCCGCAGCGCCCTTGAAGACATAGTGCGGCTCTGGCTTTCTTATTGATGCGGATCCTGGCGGCAGCCAAAACACTCCTCACGCTCTTCAATCAAGCGGGGGATCTCATAAGCGGAATACCATAATGAATTGCCGTCCTCCTCGTGAGGATCACTGAACAGAGATGAAAACGCCCTGAGAAACACTTCCTCCCTTTCTTCACTCTGAGTGTCGTTTGGTGGGGAGTGTTAGTCTGTGCCTCACGATACGGGACTATTCATCACTCTGGCAGACAGTCAAGCTCAAAGGATCCTCGATCGATACCGAATTGATCATCAAAGGCTCCATGAAGACCAGCGGCCGGAACCGCAGCGATCAAAGCCTTTGGCCAAATCAGCAAGAAGCTGGCCTTTCGAGAGACAAGTAATGACGAAATCGCAGCATCGGCGTCAAGCGTGATTCTGACGCCCGAGAGCCCAGCCAACATTCACGCAAATCGGGCCCTCCTTCGAGTCGACGCGAGAATCGATTAATTGTCTATATTGGGCCAAAGGCCATTGTACTATATATATGAGTAAATTTAGCATGAGTTTTTAAGATGAGTTTGAGTCTTGTCTCCTTCGAGTTTCTCTCTATTAGAGCTCATGTATTTTCATCGTGATATCAAGGAAGCTTATCATCTTTCTCCCCGGTTGTTACATTTTCTTCTTTTTCTTCTCTTCTTGCAAATCAGCGTGACATAGTCCCGGACTCTCTGATAGATCCGCGGGTCCTCCATGGAGCGTCTTCGAGTTCAGACGATTTAAACACGGGGAGAGCGGATGGAGTGAACGGCTGGCCAGATGTTCTGCTGCGATAGCCATGTAAGATTGATCCTTTAATCTCTTGAGACCCTGGCGTGAATTCGATCCTCCTTTGGAGTCTAAAGTAGGGGTAGAACCATGGGTTTGAGGTGCTTTCCTTAGGATTAGATGCATGACTATTTGGATGGATGTTCCACCGCCAGGTGGTTATTTATATATGATTTATCGCGTGTGTAACATGTATTCAGCTTCAGCGTAAAGTCCCATTGAAGGCGTGGGCGAGATAATACCTCAGGTGTCCTTCTCAGGGCATCTCTCTGCCGAGATGGCTGAGATAGACCGAGCCACTCGCTAGTAGAGATGAAAATTACCGCCATGGGAGAATCCACATATGTATCACGGTAGAATTAAAATTGTATATATTAGAGGGCGTCCGCGGCTCGGCGATGTGGGCCCTTGACCGAGGGGCTTACGAGCATATCGGTAGCCTCACTTGCTCATAATCCAAAGCGCTTAGCGAGGTGGTAAAGATGCTTGCTCTTGAAGTCGTGAAGTAGCTAGCCGAGACTGACTTCACATAGAGTGGGAGGTGATCACGGGTGACCTCCCTCGTCTTGACGTGAAAATGGGCCCGACAAGGTATCTGGCTGTCGACCACTATGACTATAATCCGACACTAGTTCAGCCGTTGATTGTCATGCGCAAGTGTACGCGTGGGAAGAGGGCCATTGTGGTAGGCCATTGCATATGAAGCCCGGTCAAAGATCGCTGTCCGGGAGCAATTATGCGAATTGTTGACTTGTTGTCATCCCAGTGCGGTGTGCAAAGGCTGCCTCTGCTTGGGGCTGCCTTCTGACTATATCATCGCGAAAGTCAGTAGCGTAGCTGTTCCACCCTGTCCCGTATTAAAGTCTCCAGGAGCATGACTCACGCCCATCACGGCTTGTCTTTGTGTCATCATATAGTCGTCTGGTCCAGCACAATCCTCAGAAGTGGGTACGTGATAGAAGGACTCTGCATTGGGGAAAGTAATAGCGGCTAGAAAGAGGATCTCCGCCCGAGGGGTGGTGCACTCGGATCCTGAAGTGGCGGTTATCTCATGCGGTCTTACGGAGGGAAACCAAATGTGCGAGGCGCTGCGGTAGTAGCGAGGCAACCCGTGCCGCGTCTCCACTGCACAACCATTGAACCTTGAAAATCTTTGGTACCACTGGCGGATCCGAGGCTGACTGAAATGGGTCGTTCCATGTCTCCATGAAAGAGAGATGAGGTCCATGTCACATCACGAGATTGAGGCTATCGCCCGCTCTGCCACGGGAAACCAGATAGTTCGGACCACCGGTGCAGATTTCCCTATTGGTGGTGAATATAGCACAATGTAGTGTGTGTCGCGGATGGACCCGGCGGGAAGGCGGGCGAGTTAGCGAGGCGGACTTTGGACAAGCGGAAAGCGGAGGCGGCCAGTGACATTTGGGCTGGCCGAGCCAGAGCTAGAGTTGTAGAGGCCCGGTGCGGAGGATCGGGGAGTGGAGGCTGGCGGGGATAGCATTTGGCGGCAGTGCGGTGCGGCATTGGTCGATTGCGGGTATCCACGGTGACTGGCGAACTCCCTCACATATCTGTTACCTTTGGAGTAAGATTTGACTCACATCTGAGAGATGTGCCCGCCGATGGCTTGCTCTGCGTAAACATTATGGCCTCTCGAACTCGTGCATGCTTATTTGTGAACACCCGCGACCAGTATGCTTTGGTATTTGGACTCCACCGCCGGGCTGAATGCGTAACTGAGCAGTCTGGACCAAAAAGTAATAAATGCGCCCAGGATGCGTAATGTATCTTACGGGTGAGAGATTCTCCCCGGCTCTTTTCGTGAGCTTGAACTACGGGTTGTGAAACAAAATTAAGCTCCCCGCGAACTCGGCCGTGCAGTGAACTTTATTTTCGGCTGAGTGGCGGCAGCGTGATGATGGTCGCGGCGAAGTGCAGGCTGCCGATGAATTGACGGTGACCGTTGGCGTCTTGCGGTTTGTTGGGCTTTGCGGCAGCGGTGTGTCATGTCTTGCGCCACGTTCTCACGAAGTGTGGCGTCCCCCTCATATCGGTGCATTCGCATATACAAAGCGAGGAGTTCATCCCCATGCCCGGCTATATCGCGTCACGAGGGCCCTCCCGTATCGCGCAACCTTGATGAAAGGTTCGATTGGGAAGAATGAAAGGTCATTTGCCACATCTCCCTGGGGCCTATCTGGGCTGGCGGCGTAAACATACATGTCGATTATACAACATCAACATCACATAACCATCTCGAAGGATGAAACCATCACTATATCTGCATAGACAAAGATGATTGCATCACATATGGGATCTTACCCAAATTTCCGGACTCAAAGGGATGGTAAGCCCGGCTTGGGTCTCAGGAAGTCATTGCGAATGAGAATTCATGGCAGAATGGATTTGGGCGGCATAAGAACATATTGGGATGTCCACTCCATCAGCCCCTCATTGCACACTTTCTGCGGAGTAGGTTGAAAAGTGTTAGGTTTACGGCGTAGCCAGCGGGATGCATAGCAAAGAGGGCTATTCTGGAGTTGCATCTCCCGGTTCGATGGAAGCGAGGTAGGGATCCTCCTTGAAGATCTCGTCTTTGACTCAAAGGTGACTAGAGATTGCCTAAGTGATCATCCTCCGCAGATTATCCGGCCAATACCTTGCCCTGCAGCGGTGGCAAAGCCATTAGACCTGATCCTGAGGGATCATAGGCTTTACACACGGAGAGATGTTCTCATGAGTCGGGACATGAACCTCGCCTGAGAGCGATCGGCCTTCACCCCACAACCGGTGTGGCTCTTGTACCACGAGGCAGATTTACAATGTGCTAAAAGAGGCTAGCTAGGGCTTTATCAACTACCGGGCTTTAAGGCCTCTACCTTCCCGATACAATGATCCCGCGAGATACATCATGCATACACATCACGAGGAAAAGAACTTAGAACAGATCCTAATCTAAATCCGCGATTGAGTTCTTTAGTTAGGGCTACCGATATCTAGGGATCTAGATGGCTGCTGGAGCAATTTAATGACTAAACCACCTTATTCAATGGTAGGGAGTTTAGGCTAAATTGACAAAATCCCCACGATCCTTGAAAACAAGCTCCTCTGCTGAACTTCGACCATCCTGTGAGCTAGAAGATGAAGCTAGAAGAGGCCCGATGAGCTAAGCTGCTCGAACTGAGTTTGGGAAGCGGAGTTTAGCTCTGGAGCAAGCAAAGCGAACTGAAACGCGCTATGAATGAAATAGTTAGGGTTTCCTTTACCTAAATAGACAAAGGGTTAGGACTAGGGTTTCCCATTATCCCTTTAACACTAGAGTTGTCGGGCAATGGACCAAAAATGGTGCATTGCACTATTCACTTTAAAATTCATATAAAATCAATGGCTCAAATTCAACAAAATCCTTCTGAAGTTCATATGTAATACCACCATATATTCGGATAAAAATGCTTAAAATCTATCTACCTCCATTCTTGAAGTTATGCTTATGTGAATCCAAGGGTCATGCCATGCCTTATGTTGACATAAAGGTAAAGCATCTTAATAAAGCGATTTTTTTGAATTTTTAGGTATTTTCTTATTTTTCTATCTGAAGTTAAAGAATACAATACAAAACTGAACCTCATTCGAGGTATGAGAAGGAAGATAGAGTTCTTGACGTGGCAGTCAAAAGCGTTTTCGCCTTCTATGGACCAATAATAATGTGGTTCGAAGTTGTTCTGAATCAAATCTCTAGTGACAATAAATGAATTTTGGCTTGGAATTTGGAATACTTAAGTAGTAAATAAATTAGTTTCATCCTAAAAATGTTTATTGGTCTTGGTTTTCACATGTTTTGGTTTTCATGCAATTTTAATCTGATGATATGGTATATGCATGTTAAGAAGAAAGAAGAATGATTCAAGTTTGTCCTTCAAAAATTATAATATGAAAGCTTGTAATGTACTGAGAGACAAATGCAAAAAAGCACACAAAGCGAACATAGCACTTGCTCTAAAAATCCAAGAAGATTTACGTCACGAGACCATTATTTGGTCCCGCGGTTGTTTAAATTCCAAGAACTTCCTTACGTTAATGGGTAGCGATGAATTTTTTGGAAATGAGTAGTTCATGAGTTACTCTATTCATTAAAATATGTAATACACATATTTTGTTGTTTGGACCAAAGCATTTTAGCATCAACGAATTATTTCTTGAGAAATTACATCTTTCATGAATTTTGAAGCTTATGGTTGAAGTTATGACCTTCAAAAGTTATATTCTTCAGTATATGAGTTGCAATACCAATGTAATAAGAAAGAAGGAATACTATTAAATGCTATTATTGTAAAAAATAAAGATAATGCATATGTCATAGCATTACTAAATGAAGCAGGCCATTATAAAACCAAGGTGTCAAGCAATACGTAACTAC